>JARGCV010000081.1:19085000-19765000 GCA_034064705.1 Bothrops alternatus
AGGGATCACAAAGGATTTCACTACCTCAGAGACAAATTTATTTTTGAACTTAATTACAGCAGCAAGATTGTTGGTGGGACAATACTGGAAGAATCCGGAAATACCGCCTATTGAAGAATGGACTGTGAAAGTAACAAATTTGGCGGAAATGGCGGAAATATCAGCGTACTTGAAAAATCGCTCCAATGAACAATTTGTGACGGACTGGAAACAGTGGATAGACTATATCCAAGAGAGACACCAATCAAACAGAATGCAGCTGGCGTTTAGCTGAGGCTTGATGGGAGGAGGGAAGAAGGGTTAACAAATCAAATGTTTACAAAAACTAACACCCAATGTTGAATGTATATGTTCTATAACTAATGCCTCTTAACATAACCTTATGACTAATGTCTGCTTTAATATTGTTAAAGCGGACTGAATCTCTACCTCAGGATAGGAAACTTTTACCTCAGGATCTCTGGTTAGGGGCTATAAAAGATTGCACTAGTAATGGGATGAAGTCAATTCAGAAGCGTAAACGAACAATAGTTGATAGACTAGATACAGTAGATAGACCATATATAAGAGAAACACCAATCAAACAAAATGTATTCGGAGTATACTTGAAGATGGAAGGGGGGAGGGAAGAACGTTTACTAAAACAGATGTTTACAAAGATCAATACCTAATGTTGTATGCTATGTTCTAGGATGATTGCTTAGCAATAGGATCTTATGTTTAATGTTGATCACATTAATATTGAACCAGATAAGAGAAACACCAATCAAACAAAGTGTAACAGGAGTATAGTTGAGGCTAGACGCGAGGAGTGGGAAAAAGGCTTACTAACTCAGACGTTTTCAAAGACTAATGCATAGCATTGTATATCAGGTGCCATGATGATTACTGTATAATATGTTTTTATGTTCAATGTTGATTGTTTTAATAAAAAAAAATAAAGTTCTATTCTCAGCTAAAAAAAAAAAGAACTGAAGTTCAAAACATCTGGAGGGTACTGATTTGCCTACTTGTGGTATAAATTTTGCTAGGTGTGCGACTTTCCTTATACCTCCAGAACAGGACTTGATTTCTGTGCTTGGTAATAGACAGGTTTTCTGCATACCCATATGCTTTCCATTTTGTCTGCCAGACCATCTGGCTGTCTTGTGTCTATGAGGTGCTTCTATAAGCAAGCTGTTGAATATGGGCTGAAGTGTTTGGAAAGTCAAGATTTATTACTGTGCTTAAAATGAAGTCTGACAGATGGTCAGAAATAAACTAGTGTATGTTTATTTCCAGCAAAAGTTCATAAAACGTCTGACACTGAATGCCAATGAGTGTTACCTTGAGCTATATAAGAAGTGCTCTCCTCTTTCGCAGCAACAGACAAAGGACGTGGTGCAGGTGCTGGTGGCCGATTCATAATAAAGGATCTACCATCTTTCCTTTGCTTTTGAAGTTTATTATCGATAATTGTATCATACACACCATCATTTACTACAGCAGAAGTGTATGGATCTTCGCCATCTATTTCGTTAAAATAATCATTTATCTTTGGCTCTCCATCTGTCCCCTTATTTTCCGTTTGGCCTTCCACTCTTTTACAGGCTAAAACAAACAGAATGACACTAATGTTATTAAACACAACTCTGAATGAAAGCTTTGACATAAGTTCATTAATATGGACCTTTGTAATTACATGTAATCCTCATTTATTACCTTATTTGGGGCAGTTTGCAGTTACAACAACAATGAAAAAAAATAACTTTTTAACCAATCCTCAATTTATGACCTTCACAGGTCTATAAAGAAAATGAAAGCTAATGTAAAATCATAATCACAGTCATTGTTTCATTTAACAACCACTTTGCTTAACAAACAAGTTGCCAGTCCCAATCGCTAAATGAGAATGATCGGTATGCATACATTCCATGTCTGCCTGCCTGCCTGCCTGCCTGCCTGCCTGCCTGCCTGCCTGCCTGCCTGCCTGCCTGCCTGCCTGCCTGCCTACCTACCTACCTACCTACCTACCTACCTACCTACCTACCTACCTACCTACCTATCTATCTATCTATCTATCTATCTATCTATCTATCTATCTATCTATCTATCTATCTATCTATCTATCTATCTATCTATCTATCTCTTCTATGTCACAGAAAGATCCATAGCTAGGTTTATAAATTCCTCATGTCAGAAATCGTTTTCTTTAAGCTGCAACATCTAAGTTTCTACTGGAGTCAAAATGGGAATTATAAACTATGTTCTGAACATTTAAGGAATAATATAGAAACCTCATTATTCCTCATCATTTTAGTGGAAGTTTCAAAAGATCCTCCCAGGAAGTGAAAGTCATAAAAAGAGTCAGTGGATGAGCAAGAGGTAGAGATTCTGCTGGTGGGATATTAGATGCTCAAGAATAAAACGAAGCAGGCATATAGTTCTGTTTGATTACTCTCTTTGGCCAACAGTCCCAGTTTGTTAACTACATTTGGAGCTCTGAGGCTCATAGCTAGGCATGTTAGGGGTGGCAGAAGAAAAGGCTGAAATTCCTTTTTTGTCCATGCTCTACTGATTCTGATAATTTGATCTCTGAACTTTTCTAGTGGGATAAATTTAAATTTACAGACAAAGAATTAAAGGGAGAATTAATCCTTTAATTCTTTGTCGGTAAATTTAAATTTAACATACAAACAGTCTGTCGCAGAAGCAATTTCCTGTGAAGGCTTTTAGATTGGGACTGAAAGAAAAAAGCGGAAGCAGTATACTCTGTCCCATGGGTTTTCTTGCCAGAAAACACTTCTTCTAGTGGGACTCACACCACTATTTCCTTCCCCTCCCGAAAGATCAAGGGATGAATCCAGTTGATATTTCAGCTATTTTGCAGAGCTTTTTGCAAATTGCTCTCCCAAAAAGGAGAAAGATGACTAATTACAGATACTTTCCCAAAGATGAAACTACCCTAATGTTTCAAGGAAACACTGTATAATTATACTGATTTATTCAGAAAGAATTCAAAGGGATTTGCTTTCATTTTTGGGATGTAACTGCTTCAAGTTGTTGCATGACACCACAAATTTATTCAAGCACAATGCAGCCATGTGCAAATCTGGTATTATAGCAAGCTATGGCAGTTTTTTTCCAATTGCTTTTTAATTCCATCTCCCAAAAGTGCAGACAAATTTGTAGAGACAGGGTTCTTTTTAGACTCTGAGAGGAAACCAAATTTGGTCTAGAGCAGGGGTGTCAAACTACCAGCCCGTGGGCTGGACGCGTCACAAGGAAACCGCGCCCACTCCATTGCTGGCAATGGGGAAAAAGCTCTGTTACATTGTGCGATGTCACGTGATGTCGTGAGTTTGACATGTCTGGTCTAGAGAGACCAGAGGTAGTCAGTTTGGTCTAGTAGTTAAGGCATCATATTTGAAAACAGGGGACCAAGAGTTCAAATCCTAACTTAACTATGAAAGCTGGCTGGGTGACTTTAAGCCAATCACTCGCTCTTAGCCCAACCCATATTTGCTTAATGATTGTGGCCTTTGCAAGACTGCTACAAAACAAAGGTCACAAAATTGGGCATGGTCACATGGTGACCCATTTAACAACTATCATATCATGCTTGTCCTTAATGCTTCTTCAGTTCCCAGCATCACTACACATTGTGCATCAATGCAATTCTTATGAATACTTGAATTAATTCCTATAAATACAACAGCTATTTCCTATTCCAATGCAAGAGCATTCCCTTCAGGTTCCTATAGGACATATCAGTAAGTGTAATGGGGATAGGGCAGTCAATGGTACCGAATCTAACTCCAGAACACAAACATAGAATTGATAGCAATAATTAGGAAGCTACCATTGAATATGGTCTTCCTTTTCTAGCCTGCTAATTAGTTTCCTGGATCAAACACCATGCAGCAGACAATGAGGGGATACATATGGTTTTGATCTGTTGTAGCCAGGAGCTTGAATACTATTGTAATTTTGCTATAAGTGTTTTGTGTTCTTCTGTGAGTCTATACCTGAATACAAGCAGAAAAGTTCACTTTGTTTACTGGCAACAAATTGATTTCGGGGTGGCAAAGGTGGTCCCTCTGAGACACTGACGTCTTCACTCTTTGCTTCTGGGACATCCTTAAGTATTTTACTATTCAAGCCGTAACAACTATTTCTCAGATGACATGTATTTTCTTCTAATTTATTTCCTTCTTCTTTTTCTACCATTCCTTCCTCATTATATTCTTTTGATTCTGCATCAGCATTCATCTCTTTCTTCTTCTGGATTTTCAAATAGGCTCCAGGTGGTTCTTCTATGCTTGGTCTGCCTGTTAATGTTGGGAGGATATATTATTCTTTCATTTAAAATAACCATCTGGAAGAATTTTACACTTTCTTACAGATTTCTACAGAGACACAGTCACAATGCTAATTAAACTTTCATGAATGAATATAGTATATTGGAAAGCTGTCACATCTATAACTTCAGTGAAGAAACAATTCTGGCTGCATGGTAGCACAAATGCAAGAGTACGGCAAGCTATATGTTATGCAGCTGTGCCTGTTTATTTTTAACAGACTAGGTCAGGGGTCTGCAACCTTGACAGCCTTAAGACTTGTGGACTTCAGCTCCCAGAATTCCTCAGTCAGCTATGCTGGCTGAGGAATTCTGGGAGCTGAACTCCACAAGTCTTAAAGTTGTCAAGGTTGCAGACCCCTGGACTAGGTTGCCAACCTATCAATTTACAGTCTTTAACACATATACATTTTGCAGTTGGGAGAAAAATGTGAATTACTGAGAACTCTGTACTTTATGGACTGCATCACTGATTACACAAATGCAAGAAGAAAAGCATAAACTGAGTGAGCATAAATAGGCATGGTTTCTACCCTAGTCTTGAAGTCATTTAGGCTTTATCTGAAATTTAAAACATTTGGAATGTCTATTAATATTGTGGAGAAATGGCTACCATATATATACTTTAATTGACTATCTCTGGGAAAGTAATACATATACATTGCATTGATGTATACGTTTAACAATATTATTAAAGAATTAAACTTTTAAAAAATATAACAATAAATGAATAATGGAATGCTCCTTTTTAGAAACTTACCAAGTGCATTAGAATGAGAATCTGAGCTCATCATAAACACATAAATGTCATCCTCAGCTTTTATTTCCTTCTCATCACTTGTGTTTTTGTCTTCATTTATCTGGATGGGGGATAAAAAAAAGTCAAATAGCACTTGATGGTATCAGATAACAGCAACAGCTGGAGGTCATATAGCAGAAGACAATGCTGGAAGCTATCTCCAATTATTTATCCTTTTCTTCCAGCACCTAATATGATCATAGATGGATTTAATCCACATAATCCCTTCTTTAGAATAGAGAAGTAGAAGAATTTTAGCAGCTGTTTAGTGATGCTCCTGGCCATGATTTAAGAACACTTGTTCTGAATACAATTACATGGGGTTTAACATGAGTTCATTGGATTTTTTTAGAACAATATTGGTATTTATTACCAATTAGGAGATGAGAAAAATCTCTGCCATTTCTTAGACTACTTTCCTTCTTCATTTTTAAACTGCTAACTGGCAGTTTGTATTCAACCTGCAATTTTTCAGTTGGATATGTTTGCTAAAGGATACCTGGTATTTATTTATTTAATGTCTTGGAGTCAGTGTTTTGAACTGTCATACAAATTATCTTATGCTTTTGCTGGTTTTATTTGATCACTTGCGGCTGAACTTGCTTTTCTTCCATTGCTGCTGGGTTTGATTTCTTTGCCGTAACCTGCCCATCTCAATAGGCAGAAACTCACAACCTATTGGGTATAGATTGGACTGGATCTAGGCTCAGTATGCTAACTTTAGATCCCACTGATTTCCTGGGGAAATACATTCAGGTTATCTTGTCTGTATCTATCTGTATTTTTCATTATTTTATTCCAAATGCATAATTGGCAACAAAAACCAAACAATGGCAAAGCATTCTGTCTAATTCAGGATTTCTTCACCCTTTTATGAATCATGAAGCTGAGATACTATTCTGAAGAAGATGGCATCAGGCCATTTCCCAAAATTGTGTTTGCAGTCAGAGAAAATTAATTAATTCTAGGAATGGTTGATAGTTTCCTCTCTCATCTGAGATACTCTGAAATTCTTCCATGTTTCTCAAACCCACATTCTTCCCCATTTCTACAGCAACTTCCTTCCCTGATATTACCAAGGAAAAATGGCCCCCTCCCTTTTTTTTACTCCCAGCATGTGCACATTGAATCACATAAAATTGTTGATAAAAGTTTGGGGGTTGTTGTTTTTTTTTTAAAAAAAATATGCTTTTGAACAGCTATTGCAAACTCAGTTTAGCTCCTTGGCAATTTTTAATGTCAATGCATTACTTTTATAAAAAATATTTCAAGTGTGTGAAAAGTATAGAATTGTAATAAAAATACAACAAAAATACCAAATCCCATTTATGCTCCCATTGCCAAGTGAGTGAAATGAGAGATAGGTTTTCATCATATGTGGCCATCTGTTTTATTGCACAGATTTCAGATAACTACAGATGCTTTTGCACTATTGCTTTCAGAAATAATAAAAGGAAATATAACTTGATATTGGCAAAATGAATTTAAAGCTATATACCAAAATGCTTATATTGGAGGAAATTTTAAATTAGATTAGAGAAAGGACAACCAACTTATTTAATTCATATCCGAGATACATTTTTTCCAGTGTTTGTATCATTTTAATATAAAATAGCAAGACATTTCTTCTTGAAAAATACTTGCATCAAGTAATGAGTTTTTTTTTAAAGATTCATTTGGTATTTTTGTTGTATTTTTATTACAATTCTATACTTTTCACACACTTGAAATATTTTTTTATAAAAGTAAGTATTATATTGCTCTTAAGAGGCTACATGATGACTGCAAAATTTTCGGTATTTGATTGATAGCAGCAGCAGATTATTTTCCAGTTCAGATAGAGTAAGATGTTCATATGTGACTTCTCATATAATGTTTTGCTTGGCAGAAGCATAGCTATAACTTTAGCTGTTTTCTCTTTTGAAAGATCTACTTCAAGTAAATTTATTTAAGCAAGATCATCAGTGCAATCACTATTTTGCTAATGCTTAGGAATGTAAAGTAGCCACAGTATAGGACAGAATGCTGGTCTAGATGGGTCACTGATCTGTTCTTAGATTTGTATATTTTGGGGCCTTTTTGATATAACTGGCTCATTCATATAGAAAAATGTCTTGATTCATCTAATGGCCTTTTGAATCATTCACCTAGGTATATAACTCCCAGAATTCTCAAACAGTGTAAGCACTGGGAACTGTAACTAGGAAATCTGAGAATTGCAGTACCAATACATGTAAAAGGCAACATTTAGTGAAATACAAATCTAGTCCCTTAGTGTATTTCCACCAATAATTAATCATGAATCTTCAGCAATGGCCCTTTTTCATTGATGATGATTATTCTGCTTTGAACTCAGACATTCAATACAGAAGAATATTAGATAACAACAACAACAACAACAACAACAACAAAGTTGGAAGAGACCTTGGAGGTCATCAAGTCCAACCCCCTGCTCAGGCAGGTAATCCTATACCATTTCGGACAAATGACTGTCCAGTCTCTTCTTAAAAACTTCCAGTGTTGGAGCATTCACCGCTTCTGGAGGCAGGTTGTTCCATTGGTTAATTGTTCCAACTGTCAGGAAGTTTCTCCTTAGTTCTAGGCTGCTTCTCTTCTTGATTAGTTTCCACCCGTTGCTTTCTTGTCCTGCCTTCAGGCGCTTTGGAAAATAGCTTGACTCCCTCTTCTTTGTGGCAGCCCCTGAGATATTGGAACACTGCTATCATGTCCCCCCTCATCCTTCTCTTCATATGTAAGAGAACACTACATATCTGCAGAAATGCACATGATCAAAGATAAAATCCTTCCAGAAACTGTCAGGAAGTTTCTCTTTAGTTCTAAGTTGCTTCTCTCCGTGATTAGTTTCCATCTGTTGCATAATGATGATGATGACGATGACGATGATAGAACTATTGTCTATGAATGTGCTTAATTCTTTCTGTAGTCATTTAAATTAGCTTACAATTAGCATGCAGCTAAATTGCTACACAGGACTATGCAAGTGCTGTACATACAAAGAATACTGTAGAATACATTCTTTAATAAACCTACAAGGGCTCAATGTAACACAATGTTTAATAAATTAAAATTATTATGAAGCTTAATTATGCATGGTCAGAAGATGACATGTATTTGTCAAAATGTAAATAGTCTTCCCAATGCTATTTACTCAGACTCCATTAAGTTGCATCCTTCTTTAATGCTATTGAGTCATTTATCTGATTGTGTAGCTCCAATAACTTTAATTTTCTGTTCAAAAAACATTCAGGCATAGCTGAAAACACCCCATGATTGGCTCAAGGTATTTTGCTTTTTGAAATGGCTGTATACTACAATTAAACAGTTATTATTCTCAGCATTTTTCGCTGCAACTCTACTTCAAAGGATTGCTCCTCTCCCTTATTCCTTTATATATTTTCTTTCTGAAAACTATTTTAGTACAAAGGGATGAAAGATCTACACCAGGTGTCAAACTCAATTTCATTGAGGGCTGCATTAGCATTATGGTTGCTCTTGGGAGCCCGGTGGGTGTGGCCAGGATAGTGATGGCCAACTGCATGGGTATGGCTGAAGTGGGCATGGCTGGGTGGTCACAGCTGACTTGGAAGCCATGGCCGGAGTGGGCATGGCCTCTTGAGGATAGAGACTCCCCACCCTTCCCATTCGATGGGCCCGTTGCAGGTGGGGTAGTAGATGGGAGGCTCATCCTGTGTGTGCGGCGGAGCTGGATGATGAGGTTGGATGGTGGGGGCCAAGTGCGCAGGGGCCTTAGCACGGCACCACCTCTGCATTGATTGTGCACAACCATTCTTTACTGCCCCAACTCTGCAATCCTAGACATAATTCAAGTATGGCTTTAGCCATGCAAGAACAGTGATATCACTGGGTCAAAAGCCAAACAGCAGAGAGAGAAAAAACGGTCCCAGACTATATGAAAGACTGCCTTGGAACTTGTAGTCTACTTGGGAATAATGATGGATTTGCTCAGTTTCTAAAAATGAATTTTAATTAGCATTAGTTCTATTCAGGAGATTTCAATGTTAATATCTTTACTTGTAATCAGTTAAATGTTAGAATTTTTCTTTAGTCTGACCTTGAAGCCTTGTCTTATTTCTTGAAAACTCTGATCTTTGCCAGAAATAGAACCTTCAGGACCTTAAATGCCAATTTCCTTGCAATATTGACAGTGCTTTTGCTTAATGACTTTGCTGTAAGTACTTTCTGCTGCTTTTGATCCTGACCAGTGACTGTTTCTCTTGCACTGACATCTGAAACAGTGGACTAAATAGCCTTTTTGTACTGTAGAGTGTAGTCCTTTCAATCTAAACCTTCAGCTGTTGAGGGAATGAGGTTGTGCATATTAGCTTTGCACTACCATCACAAAGGCTTACTGGGCACACTTGCTTAGTTTGCATACAACTACATACTCACAGATATGTGATATGAAGCCCCCAGATGGATGAGTAATTGGGCATGTGTAGTTATGTGCAAATACAATGAAGCTGCAGAACAAAGTATTGTATACCACATTAGGGGGACAATGATGGTCTGAAAAGCAGTATAAGGAAACCTTGTATGAAATGTTTAATTTAATTAATTATGAGTGTATGTCTGGTGTTTCAAAAGACATGTTAACTTCCATCACTTATAGCATAAAAATGTAATGAAAAGATAAAATTGAAAACCACGCCAATAAATTAAGAACACATAGAAAGAGGCATTTAAATCCCGTTAATTCTTTTAATAAAAGTTGTAGAGAGAATCTCCTTTATGGTTGGTTGCATAGTCAGCCAGATGTTTAGACAGGATTTGAAATTTTTATCCACCTATTGGGCATCATAGTTAATTGCATATTTATCCAGATGTTTAAACAGGTTTTGGCATTTTTATCCTTTCAAGTCCATCCCAAGGACTCGAAAGCTATTGTTACAGAATGTATGTTGTTCCAAGTAAAGCTGCCTTTTGCAATTGACTAATGGTGATTTTGTCAATGCTGACGGTGTTCAAATTGTTTTGTTTACTATTATTGTTATTATTATCCTACTGCAAACAATTCTCTCTCAACAATTAAAATACCCACAGTAAAATAACATAAATGACAATAAATAAAAATAAGTAAATAAAAATTGCACACTACACTAAAGAAGGTTCACAATTACCTCTGAAATTAACAATCCTTAAAAGCCAGACAAGAAAGGACAAGTCTGATTTCTAAGGAGTGAACTTTTCAGAGCACCACCACCTTGCCCTCCTACCTGGAGTTGATCTTACTCTATAGTAATTCATGGGACTAAGAATCTCTCATTTAAGAACAGAGAAAGAACATAAGAACATAAAAACATAAGAAGAGCCATGCTGAATCAGGCCAAAGCCCATCGAGTCCAGTATTCTGTGTCACACAGTGGCCCACCAATTGTACATGGGGATCTTGAGCAGAAAGAGAAGGCAAAACCCTCCCTTTCCCTTGACCCCCAACAAATGGTACCCAAGGGAATCCTGCCTGCCTCAACCAACATAGAGGCGGCACATGGACATCCGTTTTAATAACCACCGATACACTTGGCATCCATGAATCTATCTAACCCTGCCTTGAAGCTGTCAAGGCTGACAGCTGTCACGACCCCTTCTGGAAGTGAATTCCATAAATCAACGACCCTCTGGGTGAAGAAATATTTCCCTTTATTTGTCCTCACTTTCTTAGCTATGAGCTTTAGGGAGTGCCCCCTTGTCCTGGTATTGTGTGATAGAGAAAAGAATTTTTCTCTATCCACCTTTTCTATCCCATGCATGATTTTATACACTTCGATCAAGTCACCCCTTAAACGCCGTCTTTCAAGGCTGAAGAGACCAAGGCGTTGCAATCTGGTTTCATAAGGGAGGCGCTCCATTTCCTTGATCATTGTCGTTGCCCTTTTTTGCACCTTTTCCAGTTCCATTATATCCTTCTTGAGGTGCGGTGACCAGAACTGTACACAGTACTCCAAGTGTGGTCTCACCATCGATTTGTACAGAGGCAATACAACACTTGCTGACTTATTTTCGATTCCCTTCCTAATCATGCCAAGCATGGAATTTGCTTTTTTTACTGCTGCTGCGCATTGGGTTGAAAGGAGTGGCATGTAGTTTTTGAACCATCTACTTGAATTAATTGTTTGATTAGATATGTATGCTGCTTAAGGGAACTTACACTGCATTCCTTCATCCATTTATTCCAACAACTTTTCAGATGTACTAAATAGGAATCTTTCAGATGCATCCCACGTTGTTGGCATTTGATGAAAAGAGATGGATATCAGTAAAGCTCTTAAATCTGGGCATACAACTAAATGCAACTGGCAGCTGAAAAATTTACTTTCAAGATGCCTAGAATGGTTTCCAGATTGATGGGTCTTCTTGGCCTTTTCATGATACTATAATGCCCAATGTTCTTTTCAAGCAGGGAAATACCACAAAGAATGATAAAGCAAAATGGCATTGATAGAGATAAAAACTCATTGTCTAGCATGACCTGGACTCACCTCTACAATAGGGAAACACTTGCTTGTTACAAGAAACTTGCTCCTGATGAAATAAATGGCATGCTAAGTGTATTTCAGCAGCAGATATTTCAGCAAGTACTATAAGTCAGAATGCCATTTGTAGTTACTAGGCTTTGAAGATAATTGAAGTGTGGAAAGGGCAGGAAGGATGTTTCAGGCTAAATTATTTGACATAGACTTATTGGTCCTGATAAGGTCTAGGGTTCTTATGTTGAACAGTCTATTTTTTTAAAGCATAAAGCTCTGTGATAAGAGGAAAATAGATCATATAATAGTCTCAGAAATTGTTTACAATGCAATTAGTTTGTATGTTTGCATGGCCATTTCTAAATCTGAGATTTCACTTTTCTAAGAAAGGTATGATATTCATTGTATTGTATATTCTTAGTTAAAAAAAACAATAGTTGAGTTTACAGCACACAAAATATCTTTATGTCCATTAGGAACTTCATTGAACTTGGAGGTAGTACTATACTACTTAAGAAGAACTCTATTGGCAGGAAACAATTCTCTTTTTAGCCAGAGAGAGATACTATTATGCAGATGGAATTGGGCAGGCATGACTAATTGGTAAAAGCATCCAAATTAAAGAAAAATGGAATACCTTCAATTTCCCCTCAAAGACACCCTCTGCACAATCATTCTGATAGCTACAAATATTAGAACCCAAGGATGACCTTTAAAAATTAATATTGCACTGATATCTCTCCTTCTCAACAATTCCCACTTACATTACCAATTATTGACTCTTGTGATACAGCAGTAGATATAGCAAAGGGGTATCTACCTACAGCAATGTTGTCAGAGCCATGAATTCTTCTAAGATGGTCATTCTTTTAATCAAAACACGAACATAACCTTGTCAATAACTCAGCTCCTCTTCCTCAAAATGTCTTTTGTAAAAGGAATATGGAAATTTTCCTTCCTTCCTTCCTTCCTTCCTTCCTTCCTTCCTTCCTTCCTTCCTTCCTTCCTTCCTTCCTTCCTTCCTTCCTTCTTCCCTTCCCTTCCCTTCCCTTCCCTTCCTTCCCTTCCCTTCCCCAGGCTACTAATATTTCCATCACAAGGGAAAAAGTTCTTATAACATGAAAAGGAAAATCTCATCATTGCTTTTGATGCTTTACTGCTCAGAGTAGGAAAAGCTGATTTCTCCTGGCCAAGTTTGAAATGTAAATGTAAAAGACTCACAGAATTTTGGGGGGGGGCTGTACAGTCAAGATGATCAACAATACAATTGAATGGAAGTTATGTTTATAAAGAACATAAAGCTTAACCTTTTAGATTTAGATTTTAAACATAGTATTTATTCTTTTTAGAACTCTTGTGCCAATATATCATATTTTTTTCTCTGCACTTCTAAATTACTGTAACATTGTTGCAGATATTGTGAGCATTGCTATTTAGCAGCCCTGCAAACATTTCTGCTGTTTTTTATTAACAAGATACATAATTCATTTTTGATCCATAATTAATGGATATAAAATGTTATGATGGAGAGAATTTGAACCTGGCCTTATCAGAAATGGGGAGTGCACAAACCACAATATTGTTTCTAGGACTTTATATCCATTCCTCGTTGGCTTCTGATAGGACCTTCCAGAAAATTCTCAGCCAAATTAAAAATCAAAGCACTGTTGATTATAATTATCACACTATTCTATTATTGAGGCTGCCCACATGACTGCAAAATAAGATTTATAGCTAAAAACATTCAATATGGAACACATATCCTCTTGCCTTGGCTAGATAATTAGAATTACACCTCCTTCTTTGTGTTTCCAGTCCCATTAAAGTATGAAATATGATTGTAAAGTATGAAATAAGATTTGATTCAAATGAATGTTTTCTTTCTTAACTTATTTTTACACAAATGAAGAAAACAAGGGATTTCAACGAAGAGGATGATGATGATGATGATCTGCTTTTGTTTTTTTATTTTGTTTTGCTGTGCTTTATTGTGGTCTAAGGGCTTTGCATGGGTAGACAAAATGGAATGCAGTCATAATGAGGACCAGGCATTTTATATACATCAGGTTAAAACCATAAGGTGGTGCTCTTGTATTTTACTTTTAGCTTTACTTTCTTGTTGTGACCTTCAGAAAATATGTTCTCGATACAATAGTTCATGGACTTGATCATTATATTGCAAGCTGAAGGATCTAGTGATTTATGCAGATATTTGTGCAATGCTTGGGCATATAGACAACCTATAGTTCATGATAATTAATCACTTGTGCATTACAACATTATTTTATCTACATTATTATATACATAAACTGTGTACTGTCAGTAACGTTTTGATATCTAACATCTTGAGTCCCAAATCTGAAACTGCATTTTCCATAGGGACTGTAAGATCTTCTGAGCCATTGCCTTGAATAACAGGTTTAAAGTTGTGTTATGACCCAGGTGGCCAAGGCAAGGCAGGCCTCTAGAGAGTCCTTTATTTATCTCAACAAATGGTCCAGCAAATGGCCCTCCAATAACCAGTAAGGATCCCCCCTCATGCTTACCCTGAAGGAGACACCATCAGTCCCCTAAACAATAGATCCTATAGTACAAATAAAGTCCATAGAGGAGGAGCATGCTCACAGGGCAAGGTCCAGAGTTCCAGTCCACAAGGCAAAGTCCAGGCACAAGACAATGGCAGTCCTCAGGGCAAAGAAAAGGTCCAAGGCAAGAAGCAATTCCAAGGAGACAGCAAAGCAAAGGCCAAAAAGCAGTCCACAAGATGAGGGCAAAGTCCAAGACAAAAGGCGAAGAGCAATTTTGGAAGCAAGGCAAGGCAAACAGCAACAGGCACAAGTCAAAGTTAGGGTAGTATAAGCCAAAGCAAAAAAAAAAAAAAAATTCCTGGCAAAGAGTAAATTACCTATGGCTTCTCCTTAAGTTACTCCACTGCAGGTGTTCCTTGTGCGGAAGGGTGGGGTGACCTCCTCCCAAGTAGTCTTGCAGCCCTTCTCTGGGCTTGCCTACACTTTGCTCTCCTTGCCCTTGGATTGAGTGGAGTAGGCAGCTGTTCCTCATCGGAGATCTGCTGCCTATCAGCACCACCTGCCTGTCAGCATCCGATTCTCCCCTGTGTTGGTGCAGGCAGGCAGCTCTTTGTCTGGTCGACCACCTTCCCCAATGCCTGAGGGGCCCAGGACAGCACCATCCTCAGCCCCTGGCTTCTCCAAACATGCCACGGGAGACGTGCCATCCCTGCCAGACGGTCCCACTTCCAACTCCTCCTCCTTCTCCTCGTCCTCTGAACCAGGCTCCGATGGGGCCGTGACAAGTTGGTTGAGTTGAGCAAGATTTTTACTGGCTTGAAGTGTACTTTAACATTGAACATTTTAGAATATGTACCTGTTTTATGTGAAAAGATATGTCATCTATGTCTTTCTTATATAAACTGTCAAACATGGTGCCACCCAGCTCTTCAAATTTGGAAACCTTGAGGTCACAGGTAGGGATATTGAGTTGGTGGCATATAATGGGTAATTTAACTCTCATATTGTTAACAAACATATAATTGGCATTTGATGATTTGGTTCCTGCTTAATATGAACACTGGTAAATTCTTCCTTATGCATAAGGATTTGATTATAATATGTATTTCTACAATACCAGTGAGAATAACTCTTCTGGCTGCTAAACATTCAAACACTGTCATCTTGAATATTCTCAGAGTCCCTCACAATGAATTAGCTCAGTTTTGGAAACCAGAAGATAATATCCATGTATTAGAATTTCTTTTTATTTTAAAAATAGCATGATAAATTCTGTTCAAATTACTTGGCTGTTTCAGTTCTGAATAAACAATTTTGATTGTTTCTTTTCTTCATTCATAACACCATACATGACTAAACAACTAAAGTCTTACAACACCATCCGCAACCATGTGACCTTCTATTAAAAAATGTAAATACCCAAAACTAATATCCTCTGATATGGAAATGAGCTGCAGAAGGGAGTTCTCTGTATACCTTCTACAATTAAAGAACATGCGTATAATTGCTAGCTATTAGAATTGTTTCATGACCTAAAGCAAAAGCAAAATTACTGTCACTATCCAATTGCCAAAAATGAATTAATTGACTGTGAGTGAGCAGATAAATAAATTGCACCTCAAGGAAAGATTTAATAGAAACAAAGAAGCATCCAATTCTGTACAGTAATAGTATCATTGGGCTATTACAAAATTGATACATATTAATGAATGTTGTCCAAACACAACATTTCTCAAACTGCACATCAGGTTTTTGATAGTATTTTTCAGCTTTTCAGAGGAACACTTGAAAAACCCAATTATTGTTATTACCACAACTTAATTTTGTTGGTTTTGAGATCTCCTTTTAAGATTTGTATAGCAAGAATTCTTCCACATGGAGAATTGGTGCTCTGTGCCGGACTCTTATGTTAGCAAGTGGCTGAACCAATATACTTCTATTTCTACTGCTCCAAATCCCAAAAGCAAAACTTCTCATGCAAGCTCTTTAGCGGCAAACTAGTTTCCCATTGATATCAATGCCTGGCAATCCTGACTACTTTCCAGCCCTTCCCCTCTTTGCAGCTGTCAAAATGCATAGTCTCTTGGTCTCTCACACTTGAGGGGAATCTAGAACAATTTGCTATAGCCAACTTGCCATGGCCATTTTGTCATGGTCAACTGCAGGACAATTCAACACTGTATTAACTGTTTCATTTAGTTATTATTGGTGGCTACGTTTTTGTCAAAATTATTGTAACTTTTGTATTTCTGGACTGACTTTATTTTTTTTATTATTCCTCCTGGTTCTGCTGAAATTAATGTAACTTTTGTATTTGTTGCGTTGTCCTGTGGTGAGTTGTCCCACAGAAAGTTGGCCACAGTGAATTGTCCCATTTCATTGAGGAGTGGATGTGTTCCCAGAGCCTTTAGTTAACATATGTCATCTTGTGAGAGCCAGGAAGAATACCTGCTCTGTGGCAATTCCTGTTTTCCCCCACCCCCCTTGAGATTCATTACTCTCCAAGCTTTGGGAGCAGCATAATTCTGAAGCCCTCTTTTGTCCTCCTAACTGTTTTGCAGATGGGTGACATGGTGAAATTGGTTTTGATAGTTTGGGGATTGATTGGGAAGTGGAAATCCTAAAATTCATCAAGTAATCTCTAAGATAGCTACTCCAAACTGAATTTGCCCATCTAGTAAGAGGTCCTGCTGAAGGTCTTGTCTCCAAAAGAGTCCCATCTATATAATGGGGACTTCTTAGTGGTGTCCTCCTCCCATCTTATGGAATAGTTTGATTTTATATGTAACAACAGCTTCCTTCCCAATGAGTTTCCATCAAGAAGTGAAAGTTGATTCTAGGAGAAAGCATTTGGGGATGTTAGTATCTACCCTTGTTGGTCAATGTCATTATAAAACGTATTGTTTATTATTATCATATTGTTTTTAATCCTCTATTTTTTCTTTGAAGAGAGAAATCAGTAGAGTGGCATAGAAATGTTAGCAATAAAATAAAATAAATAAATAAATAAAGGCATACAGCTGAAGTAAATCAACAACCTAGCATCTTTCCAAATGAGAAAATGCATGAAGATCTGAATATGCTCACTTTCGAAATATTACCAAATCACCAATCAAGGCCATTGCGAATCTCATTCACTGAAAAGTAGACAATATGTGGAGTTTGGTAGGAACTGCATCCTAAAAACAATAATGCCAGATCTGAATTTTAGGATTTAAACCTGCATGTATCCATGCTGGACTGCAGCCAAAGTTTAAGCTTTATACCCCTGACTGATCTAACAGCAAGTTAAGAATAAAAACCAAACCAAACAAAATTGTGGAGTGTATGACTGTTGCCCTATATCTTTCTCATGTATATCTCAATTATGTTAATCTTCTTTAAAAAAACACTCTCAACTTTTCCAAGAGTCATATAAAAATTAAATTTAATATATCTATAGTATGATGGCATCCCTTTTTCCCGGAATTAAGAAGACCCAGTCAATTGGAGGAAAGTGAGAAAATGGTATCATTCTTTTGTAAAACAACAAGCAATGGGAACAAAATCGTGCGTTGGTGGGAATCACATATTCTTCACATATAGTTTTAGGCCCTCGGTCAACAGAATCTCACATATAGCGGTGAATAATGGAAGAGCAAGTGAGAGCAATGTTGGGGAAACATAGAGAATTTTCTTTCTTTTTTTTCTACTCAAGCACTGTAGTCAAGCAATTAACATTTTAAAGCATGCAATCTGATTAGCACTAAATCACTGTCTCATAAAATAAAATGATTATAAATAATCATAATGGTTATAAAATGATCTCATATGTGTTTGAAAATGCATCACAGCATTTTACTTGTTCGCTTTCCCAGAAAGTAATTTCAGATACCCTGAAGAGAATAACACGGCCCCACAGTCATTATGTGGCACTGAATTCTGGATTTAGAAGCAGGTAGACATCAAATCCCCTTCCCCTCATTAGTTGTTTGGCTCTTCCTGGTAAGGAAACCCAGAGGGCCGAACATAAAGAGGTTATTTTTGACATTGTTCTCAGGATTGGTAAAAATGCCTCTTTCTTGTTAGATCCTATTTGTGGAACTAAAAAGTGTGCGTTTGGATGGGGGGAAACAAAAGTTGATTTTGAAGATCACAAAAACGAATCACTGCAGTTGTTAAGTTTATAACATGGTTGTTAAGTGAATCTGGATTCCCCATTGACTTTGCTTGTCACGAAAGATGATCACATGCAACCACCATAAATATGAATCAGTTGCCAAGCATCTGAATTTTGATTATGTCACCAATGCTGTTGGTGGGTCTCCTCAGGGTGCTGTCGGCCAGACAATGTCGGCTGGCGACCCCCAGGGGGAGGGCCTTCTCTGTGGGAGCTCCAACGCTTTGGAACAAGCTCCCCCCCGAACTCTGCACGATGATGGAATTGCGTTCCTTCCATCGAGAATTAAAAACATATCTTTTTCGACAAGCTGGCCTGCGATAGTAGCTCCGGTACCAACAAGGCCGTAATTGTTTTTAGGGGATTGAGCTTTTAAGATTATGTATTGGGTTTTAAATGATTGGGCCAAATTATTTAATCTATTTTTAATAATTTTACTTTTGTATGTTGATGTTTTTTTAATTGGGCTGTACACCGCCCCGAGTCCTTCGGGAGGGGGGCGGTATAAAAATCGCAAAAATAAATAAATAAAAATAAATAAATAAATAAGTGTGAAAAATGGCCATAAATCACTTTTTTCCGGTGCCGTTGTAATTTCAAATGGTCACTAAATGAAAGGTTGTAAGTTAAGCACTACATGTAATATTCTTTTAATAAAACAGAGCCACTCATTCTTTATAGATGAAGGCCTGAATCTTGTGGGGTGGGAACTGGATGGCACATCCTCAAAGGACCCCTTTGTGTAATGGGAAGGTCAGTCAGGAAGCATTAGGTACAGTCATCTAGATTTGGAGAAAAAAACTCCTTTTCAAAATGTGACACTTATAAAATATATTTCTGTCTGAAAATCAATAACACATTTTAAATGTTAATAATATTATTTGTAATAAATATTACAGTTACTAATTTTAACAGTTCATCTTTTAAGTACTAATCATAGCTAACAGCTCATTGCTAACTGACAGCTATGCCTCATAACACAAATCCATCCAAAAAAGTTTACATCACATTTTCGGGGTGTGAAAGTTGGGGATGCAATGGGTGCATTAAACATGTGCTACTCTAACAACTATGGGTTCAGGCAGATGCAATTCAATGAAATTCCTGTAGAAGGTATCATTACAGGTAGTCCTCCTCTTACAACAGTTCATTTAGCAACCATCTGAAGGTACAACAGCACTGAAAAAAAGTGACTTATGTTATGACCATTTTTTTACACTTACAACCATTGCTGCATCCCTATGGTCATGTCACCAAAATTCAGACACTTGGCAACAGATGGTTGCAGTGTCCTGGGGTCATGTGATAACCTTTTACGATTTTTCTGACAAGCAAAGTCAATAGTGAAGCCAGATTTACTGAACAATCGTGTTACTAACTTAACAACCCCAGTGATTCACTTAACAACTGTGGCAAAAAGGTTGTAAAATGGGGCAATATTCACTAAACTGTCTCACTTAGCAACAGAAATTTTGGGCTCAATTGTGGTCGTAAGTCAAGGATGACCTATACCAGCTTTAGCAGCTTCATAATTATAAGAAAAACAAAGGAAAGTCTCCAGCCTAACCCCCAAACCTTTGATGAGATGGTGATGTTAGCAGAGATGATATTGGTTTAATGCTCAGAATGTGTGAATCTACTCGCTAGTTAAATTACTCCTATAATAACACTCAGATCAGTTGCACATTATGTATAATGCTGTGCATGAGTCTCAGTTTCAAACTTCTAAAGTCAAGCATTTAGGTCAGAAGTGCCCCACTTCTTAAGGCAGAGGTTCTCAACCTTGGCAACTTTAAGACTTGTGGACTTCAACTCCCAGAATTCCTCAGCCAGCTTTGCTGGCTGAGGAATTCTGGGAGTTGAAGTCCACAAGTCTTAAAGTTGCCAAGGTTGAAGGGCATGGTTTACTATATGGCTGGCACGCATACCTAGTGTATGACAAGAAGGTGGACAAGAGCTTCAGGGAGAACCCACTGAGAACCCCGCTATTGTGGGTCTGGAAGAAATATCAGCACCTACTACACGAAAAGATTCCCATCTGGACGATCCCCGGACACGCAATAGGGGACATAAACATCACACAAGGTCAGGCTGTGGTGCCCTATAGTAAACTAGTAACGGAAGAAGGAAATGTGTTTTCGTTAAAACCATCGAATACGCTAGCAGATGAAGGAATAGTGTGTACCTGGCTTTCATATTTGCAACTGCAGTCTAGATGGCAAAAAGACCTGAAGAAGGGTTTATCCAGAACAGATGAGAATTTAATTGAACAGGTTAGAGAGCAGGGACCCATGCATATCAAACGAGTGTACAGTGTACTGATAGAAATTGACTCTGAAACTGTACTAGTTAAGGACTGTATGGTAAAGTGGGAACAAGATTTTGGTCAACCTATCACGATGGAAACATGGGAGGGAATCTGGGTGAGAAATGTAAAATTTATGCAAGCACAACAGTTAAGGGAGAACTTTTATAAGATGTTCTATAGGTGGCACCTAGATCCGAAAAAATTATCGTATATCTACCCAGACATCCAACCTAAATGTTGGAGGTGTGATAGTATGGAGGCCACATTTTCATGTATGGTGGACATGTAGAAAAATTAAAGCCTTCTGGAGAAAAATATGGTGGACACTCTAAACCATTTTGAAAAAGCATATTGAATTTCTACCTCAGTTGTTTTTGTTAGGGATCATAAAAGACTGCACTACCACACAGACAAACTTAATTCTGAACTTGATCACAGCAGCGAGACTGCTGGTGGGACAATACTGGAAGAAGCCAGAAATACCACCCATAGAAGAATGGACTTTGAAAGTAATAAATTTGGCAGAAATGGCTAAAATATCGGCATATTTGAAGGATTGCTCAAATGAACAATATATGATAGACTGGAAACAGTGGATAGACTACATACAAGAGAAACACCAAACAAAGAAAATGTATCTGGCTTATAGTTAAATCTTGACATAAGGAGTGAAGAATGTTTACAAATTTAAATCGATTGTATTAAGTCAGATAGCAGTTAGCTTGAATTTTCCCCTGGTTTACATATACAAATATATATCTACTGATTATTGGAAGATATATATCAAATAGACTAAGAATGTACTTGTCGAAGGGATGGGTATATCGACATGGAAATTATTAACATTAATAAGATGACTTGTTTGTTTGATGTCCAATGGATTGATCTGAAAAGAAGTGAAAGTTAAAATGTGTAAAATGTAGTTGGTTCATAGTTAAACTTGGATATATGGAGTGAAGAAGGTCTACAAATTTAAAATGATTGTATAGAGTTGAATGGCTTTAACTTGAAATTATTTTTTTTCTTTCTTCCTTGTTTACATGTACAAATGGATATCAAATAATAAAAAATGTTATATATATATAAAAAAAAGTTGCCAAGGTTGAGAACCCCTGTCTTAAGGCCTTGTGTCTTACAGAAACATAATTAAAAAATGAGGAAGCCAGAACTTGTTTGCTTCCATCAACTCTAGCAAAGCCCAAGGGTAAGATACCTCCTTAGAGTGACAACAACCCAGTGGGAGGAGTTTCTTCATGAGATTTAATTAAAGCATAGAAAACAAAAAGCCTGCAGACATAAAATGCAGCACTTTTAGGCAGACTCTTCTCCTGAAAGTTAAATAAGGGAAAGAACACCTCGCTCCAGTGAATAGAATTTCAAAAGCCAATTTTATTTCATCAAACTGAGTAGGAAGTGATGGAGGGAGGGAGGAAAGCTAGATAGTTTTTATTTCTGGGACTAACCATTGTCATTGGTGTCCTGTGCTCCCTTTTCTTTGATTCCTTATTTTTAATCTATATCAGGATTAATTTCAACCAAAGGATTGTCTTCTATAAATTAGGACACTTCAACCCCCATAGGAACAGTATCGCTGCATATGATGAAGAATCAAATGGCCTTTCATTACAAAACGTTCTCTCGGGAAATGCTTTGGGGGAAAGGACACAAAGAATTAAAAATATTGAACTGGTTCAGCTCTTTATTCACTGGTACTGTAAAACTCTTAGGCCCATGTTCCCATTTCAGATATTGAAACGAGCATCCTTCAGTAGAAAGAAAAGCTATCTTTAGTGTTTGTTTTAATTCTTCATTTCTAATGTAAAAACACACAATATAGGAAATATATAAAAACATGTAGTCCTCAGCTTACAATCATTCATTTAGTGTCCATTGGAACTTACAACAGCACTGAAAAAAAGTGACTTATGACTGTTTTTTACACTTATTGCAGCATCCCCAGAGTCATACGATCAAAATTCAGATACTTAGCAGCGGATTCATATTTATGACCACTTTCCATCAACTTCTGACAAGCAAATTCAATGGGGAAGGCAGATTCACTTAACAGCCATGTTACTAACTTAACAACTGCGGTGATTCAGTTAACAACTGTGGCAAATAAGGTTGTAAAATGGCACAAAACTCACTTCACAATTGTGTTGCTTAGCAACAGACATGTTGAGTATTGTGGTATAAGTTGAGGACTACCTGGATGCTTAAATTTATTCCAATTAACTAGTAATTGCAAGTTGTAACATCTAGGACTACAGACTCTCCTTAAGCTTTTGTCCCTTAAAAGTTTGTCCAATTCATTTTTTTAAAATGAAGTTAAGATGGCGGTGCCTGGATCGGCTGCGGCTGCATTGACTCTCAAAGGTGAAAAGTTTTTGGAGGGATATAAGGGACATAGGCCACATGATCGGGAAGGTTTAAATGTGTTTGAGCAATGTAGTGGGACTAAGCTAACATACAACTGACAATCTTTGCAGGCAAGTGAGTTTTTAACTGTCTCGGGATTGTTGGTGAGACTGTTAAAAGTTGTTTGCACTGTTTGAAATTGTTCTGCTGGCAGAAAGATCAGATTGCTGGTGCAGCAATGGATTTGATTGCAAATCAGGGCTCTTTCCAAAGGAGGCAGAACAGGAGAGGTCCCAGGGCTTATGGAGTGAAGGACCTGGATGACGCTCTCGGCAGCCCAGAGGAAGGGAGAGAGGTTTTTGGAGGAGTTGAAGGCGGTGGCAGCATGTTCCAGGGGCAAAAAGGAGCCAGGCCCCTTTAAGGAAAAAGTGGAAGAGACAGGATCAGAAAAAGGAAAGGAGGCAAGGTTGTCATGCAGGAATACAAGCAAATTTGAGGACTAATCCACATGGAGCTCCCTTTCCATCTGTCCTGTTTGCCATCGTGCGCTTCCTAGAGACTTGAGCTGGCCATGAACAAGGAGTGTATATTGGAGTGTGACCCTTTGAGAGCTGTATGCAACAAAATTTCATTTTGATGTATGCCGATTGGTGTACATTCAAAGTGGCAATAAAGTTGTTGTTGTTGTGGTTGTTGTTATCATTATTATTATTAAAAAAAAATAAAGATCTTGGAATTGAAAAGGATGTTCAAAGTGTCAGTTTTGCCCTTAATACATCATCTCATAATTAAATAAAATGGTTTGAACATTTCAGCTCCATCTTTTCAGAAGCTGTAAGTGGGTTTTGAGGCTAATATATTTTTCTTGTTCTTTTTGGATTTCAGGTTAAATAGAAATAATCTTGCAGTTCTTGCAGTTCTTGCTGTTGAGCCTGCCTTGTGCTGAGTTGCCTAATTACAATAATATATTTTGAGCAGTACCCAAACACTTTAGAAATAAAATTAGTCTGATTTTAGATTCTATCTAATTTATTGTTTCTATAATTGTGTAATAAGGAGTGGCATAGATGATATATAAACAAACAAATCTGTAGGGATACTATGATATGCTGATTCTTGAGCAGTGATATTTGGAAGAAATATTAGCTGAAGCCAGGAAACATGACATTCTCTCTATCCCATATCCCATTTCTAACATTGCTACAAACCTTCCCCACCTCCTCCAAACAGCTACTGGATTCTTGTACATCAAATTTCCCCAAATAATTATCATAGATATGGAATACAATATAGACAAAAGGCTAGTTACATTTTGAAAAAAACAATTTTCTTGATACTACCAATTTCATTTTTATGAAAACTGGTTCTATCGATCAGCTTGTACAAAACATGGAAAAAAACATATGGCTACTCTATACTACAAGCGTCAATTGATTTTATATCTCTTTACTCATCAGTCTGGAAAAGCCACCTGGAATCTTTTATTAGAGATATCTATAATTCTTTCCACACATTAGTTCCTAGGGATTCCGGCAAGAGAGAACAGCTACTGGTAAAGTGAGATAATTGTAAAACTAGATGGAATGGAAGTATAGAATCTGGATGAACAAAGTTATGGAGTTAGCAGTGTGCATTATGGATAGTCCTCGACCACAACTGACTCCAAAATTTCCATTGTTAAGCAGGACAGTTGTTAAGTGAGTTGTACCCCATTTTATGACCTTATTTGCCAAAGTTGTTTAAGCGAATCACATGGTTGTTAAGCGAATCTGGCTTCTCTCATTTACTTTGCTTGTTGGAAACTAGCTGGGAAGAGCACAATGGGTGATCTCATAATCCCAGCACAGTGCAACTGTCATCAATACATGCCAGTTGCCAAGTGCCTGAATTTTGATTGTGTGATCATGGAGATGTTGCAACAGCCGTAAGTGTGAAAAAAATGGTCATAAATCACTTTTCCAAGTGCCATTGTAACTTTGAATGGTCAACTAAATGAATAGCTGTAAGTTGAGGACTATCTGTACTTCAATTATTTAAAAATACTGCATGGTTGATAATCCAGACATGTTTTATTTAGAATTTCTTTCTTCTCAGTCTCTTCCATGTGATCCTGGACATTTGCTTCTCAATCCAGTCTTTATGACATATTTGGGAATTAAATGTTAAATCTATTTAGGTATAAAGTGTAGATTCATGTAAAAAATTGCAGTAGCATTTCTCAATATGAGGGCACCATGGTGGCTCAGCAGTTAAGATGCTGGACTTGAAAGTCAGAAGTCTAGGTTTGAGACCTGAGTACCACACAATGGGGTGAGTTCCCATCCTTGCCCCAGTTCCTGCCAATGAAAGCATGCAAATGCAAGTAGATAAATAGGTACCACTTTGGTGGGAAAGTAACAATGCTCTGTGATATCATGCTGGCCACATGACTGCAGAAATAACTTTGAACATCGCTGGCTCAATGGCCTTGAAACATAAATGAGCACTGTTCCCTATAGTCAGCAACAATTAGTGGAGTAAAATCCATAGGGATTCCTTTACCTTTACTTATTTTTCAATATGAATCCTTTAGGCATGTTAGATTATTATTCTCATTCCCCCAGCTATTGTGGGTCCAAGGCATCATAATGATAAAACAGTTCATAACCATTGTGCTGGAGAACAGGAAGATTTATAAACAATACTGCTAGAGCGAGTGAAGGAAGAAAAGGTAAGTGAGTGAATGAATGAATTCCACATTGTTCAAGAGGAGAAACATTTACATTGTAATTAAATGAAAATAAAGATTTAAACTAGAAATGAGCAGCAATAATTTCAGTTCTGGGAGAAAACTGAATTGAAATAACTCTGATGAAATACCGAATAGACAAATATTGCCCATATAGATTATAGGCTACAAAGTTATATTTTGTCTTCATTGTTTTATTGAAAAAGTCATTGCTTGGCAAATCCAATCTTAATTAAGTTTATTGATTCCAAAACAACATTTGGTAGAATCCACAATATGGGGGTCTAAAAAGCTGGAAGACCCATGACAAATTAATCAATGTGATAAAAAGAGAGAGAAAGGAGAAAAAAATGGATCCTAGAACAAAGAAACAGTTTTAATATCCCTGAAGCAAATATCACTTCGTAAGCCACCCTATTAAGTTTACAAAAGATGGAATTGCAACAGAAAAAAGCAGCTCACATAAAAGATGGAGAACAGCTGCCATTTAATTTTGTGGTGATATTGCTCTATAAGATTTGTCAAGGGATGGCATTATTACTTTTATGGTAAAGATAAATCACTGAATATAAATGATGATTTAAGATATAAAAAAACTGAAATTATAATAGCTGGACATTTGAACTGGAATGTGAATATTTTTGGAATTTAAACTATTCTATTCCAAGAGCATATTAGGAAGCAAAGAGTCTACTAGTGAGCAAAGGCTAATGAAATTAACCCACCAATATGTAGGAGAAGACAGGAAATTTCCTTCTTAATCAAACAATTTGCCTCTAAAATTTCCCTTCTTCTTTGCTGCCTAATGCCTGGACCTTACATTAGGCTACTTTCAGGAGTGAACAACCAAGTCCACATGTGAAGAATTTAATTAATTGATTTGTTGCTCAAGCCTATACACAATTCTTAGACTAACGGTTTGCACCTGGTTGAGACTAGATAAGGTTCAACATAATTCCAGGGGGTTGGACTTCTCCCTCTTCGGTTACATAGGGATTCTAGACTGAGTTCCCATTTGATTCCTCCTCTTAGCTCAGTCACTCTCTCCTACAACTAAGTAGTGTAAGCATGCTCCATGGAAATGCCTAGAATCAATGGAATTCACAGGTAGTCCTCCATGCACAACCATAGCTAGGCCTAGAATATCAGTTGTTGAGCAAAGAGGTCACTAAGTGAGATGCCACATGATTGCTTAGCTAAACAACCACAATCCTGGCTTTCCCAGTTAAGTGAAGTGCCAGGTAGAGGACAATAAGCCTCTCAGATGGGGTGGTGTGGAGAAAAGATACAAGGAGAATTGGGTAGAATGATTGTGAGAACGATGACATTTGCTAGGATTTACTAGCAGTTTCACCAGATTTGATGTTTATTTTTCGAGAACATCAAGGGATTTGACCTCCAAGAAAGGAATGGAACATTGGAGGAATGAACCTCAAATCTGGCAAAAATTTCCATCATTCTGGAAGGCTCAGAAAGATGGTGTTCGCTAATGTTTCCTCCAGATGTGAGATTTGGTTTTTCAGGGCATGGGAGGATTTCCCCTTCCTGCATGGAAAGGAGAAGAAATCCTTTGGTGCACTGTGGGAACCAACTTCAAATCCACCTCCTATCATCTTGCAACTTTTCCTGCTGACTTCCCCATTGATTTTCTGGGGAAACCAGCAGAGAAGATTGCAAATGGCAACTGCATGATCACAAGGCACTTAACAACGGTTTGTAAATGTGAACAGGTTGCCAAGTGCCTGAAATGTGGTCATGTGACAAGGGGAGGGGAAATGACACAAAGTTTTATGGTAGTTGTTAGTTGAGGATTATCTGTATTATAGAGAAGACAAAGTGGAAACATTGAAGTAAAATATAATATTATTTCAATTCAAGAAATCTGAATATTGATCAAAGCTCCCTTCCCCCACTTCATTTCACTTTTCTTATCTGCTCACTGTTTGTTTTGTCTGGGATCACCATATAATCAGAGGAAGAACATTTTGCTTTCTACAAAGATTTGACAACTAAACCCATGAAGAAATGATGTACTTGTTATGGGACAACTTGTGGTTTAGAGCTATAGCACATGAGCTAAGTGCAAAAATTTCATCTCTGGCTTTTCTAGTTTGGCGGAAAACAGCTTCTTCCTGACCAGGTAATATAGACAATACTTGGCAGGTCATTAAGTAACCTTCAGTGAACAAGCAAGGTTGATATTAAACAGCTTCATCCTTCTTAGATCCCTTACAATTAATTTCCTTGCTAACTTGCAGGTAAAGAGTGAAATTTGATCACTTAAAGCTTTCTCTCATTTGCATCTAACTGCACACAAACATAACCACTAACATGGATCAATGGGAAAATACATGGTTAAAAGGACTGAGATTTATATTATGATCTCAAAGGAAATTTTTACAAAATTATGTATTATTAGTATATACTGCCAGAGAAATTATCTAGAATATACAAAGGCACTTCAAATATATGTTGGAAATGTGCACACATGAAGAAACATTTTATCATGCTTTGTGGAACTAAAAAAAATGATTCACATATATACTTTTTTGTAGTGGAATATCTGCAAAAAATTCCATTTGCTTGCCAGCAAGAACTGGTGGGATCACAGAGTAGAAAAGGAATAAGCTAAAGTGCTCTGGGGCTTTACAATTCAAACAGACAAGCACTTGTCACATAATACTCCAGACTTAAAAACTGTCAATAAGAAGGACAAAAATGTCTGGATAGTGGATATTGCAATGCTCGGAAAAGCAGAATAGAAGAGAAAATCACAAAATACAAAGACCTGCAAATAGAATTAGAATAACTGTGGCAAAAGAAAGCAAAGATAGTACCAATAGTAATAGCCCCCTTGGGTTGAATTCCTAAACACCTGCACCACTGCTTGAACACCATCAGCACTGATAAATTCACCATTACTTAGTTGCAAAAAGCAGCTTTACTTAGAACAGTTTATATCAGGGGTGTCAAACTGCCGGCCCACAGCTGGATGTATCACAAGGAAACTGCGCCCACCCCATTGCCAGCAATGGGAAAAAAATTCCAATATGTTGTGCGACGTCACATGACGTCACGAGTTTGACATGTCTGGTTTATATCATGAAACAATACCCTTAATACCATCAAACATCATCTGTCTATGCCAGGTTCTTGGGAAGGACCTTGATAGGTGGATAAAAATGTCAAATCCAGTCTAAACATCTTGCTGACTATGACAATAGTAATAATGATCAACATTGATATAATCACTACCAGTCAATTGCAAAAGGCAGTTTTATTGGATCAGCTTACATCCTGTGACAATATCTATAACAAAGACAGATGCCTGTCGCAGGTCCTTTTGAAGTACTCCATTGATGGATAAAAATGCCAAATCAACTCTAAACATCTAGGTGACTATGTAACCAACAATAATAAAGGCAGCTTTTATCATTACATCATACATCATACATAGGGATCCTTTGGCCATCCATATGTTTCTGAAGTATAATTCCAGCATCCCCAGCTTGCATTGCCAATGGTAAAGGGATTGAACAGATTTGATAGTTGAACAACATCTAGAAATGCAAAGTTGTACTTCAGCAACGTACTAGTGGCACAATTTTTCTGCTTCTATATGTTCTTTATAAAGTTGCAATGATAGGTCAGAAACTTTTATTATTCACTTAGGTGGCTTGTTATTCACTCACTTGGGGAAGATTTATAGTATAAATAAAACATGGATACTATAAGCTGGAATTAGAATCTGTGGAAACATATGTAATAAGATACGTAGGCTGTAAGTTCTTTTGTGAATAATACAGTTAAATGCTCACTTTACACCTAATTTTTACAGTATTCACTCTTGGCTACTTAACCAAAGCTGGGGGCTTATCATATCATCTGAATGAAAAATGACTGCTATTTGAAATTTCTGAAAGTATGACTTGCATCCAAAGTTTGTGAAAACCTACAGTTCCTGGTTTTCAGAAATCCCAAATGGCTAGATTGAGTTTAGACTATACCATGAACTATATCTTCTGAGCTTAGTGTGTCAAATGAGTATAGCT
The DNA here is from genome assembly GCA_034064705.1 of Bothrops alternatus. Classification (NCBI taxonomy): domain Eukaryota; kingdom Metazoa; phylum Chordata; class Lepidosauria; order Squamata; family Viperidae; genus Bothrops; species Bothrops alternatus. The sequence goes on from JARGCV010000081.1 coordinate 19,114,778, forward strand.
TTAAAAATACTGCAAAACTCCTTGGCCTATTTTTTGTAAGATGATCTTATAATGCATTTTCCAGAACTTTATTTTTCTCTAGTTCTATTTTATTTCCTTTCTCAGATTTCAACTTCTTAATGTGTTGAGATTAATTTTTTACAATACATTAAAAAGAATGATAGGCCACCATGAATTTTGGTAAAACTGTTGTCTTTGCTTGTATTGGGCATGTGTTTGTGTGTTTGTGTCTTTCTGTGTTTGTGTGTTGAGGTTGCTGATAAAGGATTGCTGATAAAGGGTTTAAATGTATTTTTGTATATAGGAAAGAGGGACCATACCATTTTTTTGTGGTCAGCTGAATGGCCATGTTTTATCACCTATTCTATAGTAATGGGCAATGAAGCTACAATAGCACCCTTATGGACTGAATATCTCACTTCCTGCATTTAGGGGGAGTGGTTTTATTTGTTTTCAGTCATGTGAGGCATCAGCCAAATCTTGTTGGTTGGACTCTGGTAGGGAGCACAATGCACAATGGAGATATTTTTTTTTAATAGGATGCCAATATTGGCAATGATTGAGAATGAACTCTCACAGAAAGATTTGAGATGAGTTAGTCAGTACTTTGGTATCCAATATTCCGTTCCCTACAAATTTGGATCAGCATTGTTGTTTTATCTATCATTACATTAAAAAATGGTACAAATCCAGATTACATTCTTGAAACACTAGTTAGATTTGTTGCCACATGTTTTTTTTTGGCTTAATATTGAAGTAATCAGCAAATGGATTTGATATGCAAGATTCTTTGAAGCCAGAAATTGGAAAAATCCAATTTAAGGATTGAAAATATCATAATATAATACCTGATGATCTAAAAACTGTTAAGTTCATTTAAAAAAACACATTTCCAATTATTAAATAGACAATAGGAAAAGGACTTAATCAGGGAAGAGATAAGCTATAAATTGTCCTATCTCTTTTCAAAACAGAAGCAAAGTAAGCTAAACAGAAGTAATGTTTCCTTGTTTCAGCTAATAATGCTATTTTCAAGAATATGAAAATAAAGGAATTGAATGGGAAAAAAATCCAAGTTTCTCAAATGCAAACCTTTTATGGTGATAGATGCTAATTCATTTTTCTGAGTACCTCATATCAATCATCTATGTATATTTTTTTCAAGATTTCTGAAAAATGGATCATTCAGGCTAGAAGTAATTTTTTTTGCAATTATATAAGCTGCTATATTGCTTAACTTGATTAGTATAACAAAGGGATCAACGGCATAATGAATATACATTGGGTAAGTTTATAGGAGCAAAAGGAACTTAGTAAACTTATGCCTCTTCAAAAAGAAAGAAAAAAGAAAAAAATCACAATTAAAATTATTGGACAAATGGACTTGATAAAATTATCAATCACATTTTTAAATGTAATGAATAAAGCATATTGTAAAATATAGTGAATAAAACATAGTATCCATTAATTTAATGTATGAATTATTACTTTGGAAATGTCATGTCATACTTATAATCTCTACATTATATATTTTTCTCAAAGGGAAAGAGGTTACTCCTGTAGCACTTTTATAAATATATGTAAAAGCAAAAGTATCAATTATCAATCAATTTTATTTTGGCCATAGATCAGCATATGGTGATGGTTTAGTGGTGAATCACCCCTTTTTAGTGGTGAATCACCCCTTTTCATGGAAAGGTCGTAGGAGTTAGGTAACACATTTTTTTCAAAACATAGAGTTCCCATTCCTGCAGGGAAATTGTTTATTTAACTTTATTCTTTCCACTGTAGAAGTTTGGCTCTCTCATTTTATACTGTTTCTTTGATAAACTGAGATCCTGCCAACGTATTATGCCAGATTTGCTGCAGAAATTTCAAAATTCCATGACCTTCTGACATCAACTCTTTTTTCCCCAATTACATTGAGAAGCTGAAGTCATTAGAAGATATGCTATTTGGATCCAATTGTAACGGTAAGTATTTTTTTATTATTATTCTTTCAATTTTAAGCCTGACCTCAATACCTGGGAAGATCCTGGAAAAGATAATCAAACAATGAATCAATGAACACCTAGAGGCAAACAAATTCATTAATAAAAGCCAACATGGGTTTGTCAAAAATAGATCATGCCAGACAAATCTTATTGCATTCTTTGACCAAGTGACAAAATTAGTGGATCAGAGGAATGCTGTGGACATAATTTACTTGGACTTCAGTAAGGCATTTGATAAAGTAGATCACAACCTACTACTTGATAAGACAGAAAAATGTGGGGTAGACAGAAACACCACCAGATGGATCTGTAGCTGGCTGACCGGCCGTACTCAGCGAGTGGTCCTCAATGGAACCGCATCTACATGGAGAGAAGTGTGTAGTGGGTTGCCCCAGGGCTCTGTTCTGGGCCCAGTGCTCTTCAACATCTTCATCAATGATTTGGACGAAGGGATAGATGGGGAACTCATCAAATTTGCAGATGACACCAAGCTGGCAGGAATAGCCAACACTCCAGAAGACAGGCTTAAGATACAGAAGGATCTGGACAGACTTGAACACTGGGCACTATCTAACAAAATGAAATTCAATGGTGAAAAAAAGCAAGGTTCTACATTTAGGCAAGAAAAACCAAATGCACAAGTACAGCATAGGTGGCACCTTGCTCAATAGTAGTAACTGTGAGAGGGACCTCGGAGTCCTAGTAGACAATCACCTAAATATGAGCCAGCAGTGTGCTGCAGCTGCCAAAAAGCCAACACAGTGCTAGGCTGCATTAACAGAATCAAGATCACGTGGAGTATTAATACCACTTTACAATGCCTTGGTAAGGCCACACTTGGAATGCTGCATCCAGTTTTGGTCACCACGATGTAAAAAAGATGTTGAGACTCTAGAAAGAGTACATAGAAGAGCAACAAAGATGATTAGGGGACTGGAGGCTAAAACATATAAGGAACGGTTGCTGGAATTGGGTATGTCTAGTTTAACAAAGAGAAGGACGAGGGGGGACATGATAGCAGTATTCCAAAATCTCAGGGGCTGCCACAAAGAAGAGGGAATCAAGCTATTTTCCAAAGCGCCTGAAAGCAGGACAAGAAGCAACGGGTGTAAAATAATCAAGGAGAGAAGCAACCTAGAACTAAGGAGAAACTTCCTGACAGCGAGAACAATTAATCAGTGGAACAACCTGCCTCCAGAAGCGGTAAATGCTCCAACACTGGAAGTTTTAAAGAAGAGACTGGACAGCCATTTGTCCGAAATGGTATATGGTTTCCTGCCTGAGCAGGGGGTTGGACTAGATGACCTCCAAGGTCCCTTCCAACTTTACTACTACTTTTACTACTACTACTACTACTACTACTACTACTACTATTATTATTATTATTATTATTATTTGCTTTGGCAGACTATTGCCTTAAATGGATGTAGTATTATTCATTAACAGGATCTTCCTCTATATATTTTAAAAATCTAAATTACTTCCTCACTCCCATTTCACTTTAGCCAATCTAGCACAACATTTGCATTTTGAGTAGTGAAATTTTCATGCTACTAAAAGCTAATTTAAACAGTGTGGATGTTGTGATCCCTGTTGTCTGAAAGCACATGGTGAAGGTAAACTGGTTAATATAATCTACCTTCTACACATGTCCTACAAAAAGGAGACATACTGTTTGCACTTATAATGTTTATGCATAAATGCATTCCAAAAGTATTTGTATCCTATTAATCCTAAAAAATCACAGAATATTTTGTAGTGTTTTTTTTGTTCCATTTAACCATGTCTAATTTTCAGAGATTGCCTGAACAAGACCTGCTAGTTTTCTTGGCAAGGTTTTTTAGAAGTAGTTTGCCATTGCTTCCTAGGGCTCAGAGAAAGTAGCTGGCCCAAAGTTACCCAGCTGGCTTTATGAATAAAGCAGGACTACAACTGACAGTGTCTATGGAGATTCTCAGTTATTCAGGTCACAGTTGTCCCAAAGGTGCTTTTTCAAAAGGCAACTGGACTTTGTTTTTCCTTGAAGACATTTTGTTTCTTATCCAAGAAGCAGAACTGAAGAAGCTTCTTGGATGAGAAGTGAAACATCTTCAGAAAAAAACAAAGTACAATTGCCTTTTGAAAAATCACCTTTGAACCAGAACTGATTGTCTCCTGGTTTCTAACCTGGTGCTTTCACCACTACACCAGATTGGCTCTCTCAGAGTTAAAATAAAAAGTGACAAAGAAAGAAGAGGACTGTAAGCCTTATCCATTCAGATTCAGAAAGTAAACAAAAAGGAGGTGTACTTCTAGAGCAGCGGTTCTCAACCTTTTTCAGGCCGCGACCCCGACCTGCACCGCGCATGCACGGCGCGACAGCCCGCATCGCGCATGCGTGGCATGACAGCGCGCATCGCGCATGCGCAGTGCTACCCCCTGCGCCGGCCGAGGGGAAAAGGGGAAAAAAATGGCGAACTGCGTTGTTTGGCGACCTCCGTGAAATGGTCGTTCGACCCCAAATAGGGTCGCGACCCACAGGTTGAGAACCGCTGTTCTAGAGGCTGCATGGCCATGTCCACAGAGTTTTCTTTGCAATAATATAGAAAAATCAATAACTTCTTTGGAATTTTTGTTTGACTTTCTAATCTAACTTAAATCCCTGGGACTTCTGGTATCGTCAAGTCTTTGGTTTGTTAGTGTCATTATTCCCTGTCTGAGATAGACAAAAATAGATGAAAGCTCAAGGTAATGAATTCTTTGGGCTACCAATTACCAGGAACAATTGTGACTAAATTCATGGAGATAAGACAATAGCTCTGGGCTGACCAGAGCTTATGTAGTTTAAAATGGGGAGTCAGGGGGAAGCAACCATATTGTAACTTCTACATAACATGTTCTATCGCCAATACAATGGACACATTGGAAACTTATGTGGGGACACAAATATAGTCTTATAGGAAAAGTGTATATAATCTAGATCAGAAGGCTTAATATAAATATCAGCTCTATAAAAGAGATGATAAATTGCCTTAATATTGGTGATTTTATATCAGCAGAAATATGTCAGCAGTTCTTACTATAGGAGAATTAAGATGAATAATTTTTACAGTGTTGACCATAAAAGGAAGTGATAAAACAAAGTCCACAAATACAGCTTTTACCCTGTTCCATGATGTGATCATGAAACCACCTCCACAGAGTTAATGTCTTTTCAAAGACTAAATGTTTTTCTTATGATAAGACAAACTGTTTGCTTAACAGATACTTAACAAAGGAGCTCATTACATCAAAACACAGTTCTTTCTCCTGCCAAGTTTTGTCAAAAGTCTATCAGGTTCATTTAAGATATTTTTAAGATCATTCAAATATTTTGAACAAAATAGGTTCTAGAGCAGCTCCTGGCCTAACCTATACAGGTGGTCCTTGACTTACGACCACAATTGAACCCAAAGTTTATGTTGCTAAGTGAGACACTTATTGAGTTTTGCCTCATTTTATGACCTTTCTTATTACAGTTGTTAAGTGAATCATTGCAGATGTTAAGTTAGTAACATGGTTGTTAAGTAAATCTGGCTTCCCCATTGACTTTGCTTGTCAGAAGGTTAGAAAAGATGATCACGAGACTCCGGGACATTGCAACCACCATAAATTTTGATCACGTGACCATGGGAATGCTGCAATAGTCATAAGTATAAAAAGACAGTCATAAGTGACTTTTTTCAGTGCTGTTATAAATTCAAATGGTCACTAAACTAATGGTTGTAAGTCGAGAACAAGCTCTATAGCTATGGCAATATCTACCAATCACCTGTTTTGCATTACATAGTTGCATATGCTTAGTTGTTTTTAATGTGCCTTTTTCATTTAAATAGCTAGCTATCAAGAAACGCAAAAAATCCACGTAAATTAAATAAAGAAAAGTCTTCAAAGCAGTTGAGAAAATTGGCATTACTTTCATTATGAAGAGTAATTCCCATGGGGTGGAAAAGTTATCCCAAGCAAGATTGGGAAATTACAGATATATATTTCTCCCTTCTGGAGAAATTAAGTGTAATGTGTCAAATTCTATAATACAATACAAATTGTGGTTATCAGACTAATAATACTGTACCGGCATATAATAGAGATATAAATAAATGAAAATGCTTTTGTAAGCCCAAATTTTGTTTCTCCAGTAACCAGTTCTTAGGAACTGATGATGGAATGGCTATTGCCTAATACATTAGAGATATTATATAGCTATTGTTACTAGTAGCTCTTGATTTTTGCCACAAATGGGTCTAATTCCTTTATATATGGCCACCTCTACTTCTTATGATAGTGAGTTGCACAATTTAATTAAGGAAAAGGAGTCTCCTGAATTCTTCCCTCTCCCTTAGTTTCACTGAATGACTCTAGATTATACTCTAAGGACACATGCACAAAAAAATTTCCCTATTCACCTTTTTCACACTGTATAAACTTTGTCCATTTCTCTTATTTTCATTGTTCACCTTTTTTCCCCTAATCCTAGTGGTCTCCCAGGGAGAAGGTCAAAAAAGTCAATATTGCAGCCAGAACCATGTGATTGAAGCTCACCCCTTTTTATATGCACTGCACACTAAGACCTTATATGGTTTGTTTTTATGTTAGACAATAAATTGAATTATTGTGGTTTGCCAACCATGGTTTATTGTTATGCTATAAGAACTTAACCAGTTTTGATTTAGTCAATAAATCCTGGTTAACCATGTAATACTTTAATGTGATAAATGAACATAATCATTGAACTACTTCGCTACAATTTCTCTATATTAATGAATTTTTGTCTTTGTTTTTTTTTAATGGCTAACAGACTATCTTCATTAAAACAATAGCACTTAGACTTATGTATATACTGCTTCACATTACTTTATAACCCTCTTTAAGTGGTTTACAGTCAGCATATTGTCCACAACAATCTGGGTTCTCATGTGACTGGAAGGATAGAAAGCTGAGTCAACCTTGAGTCAACCTTTAGCTGGTCACTGTGAGCAGAGGTAGCCTGCAATCCTACATTCTAACCACTGTGCCACCAGTGGTTATACTTCCACAAATATGTTTTAGATGAAATAAGATGTTGCCCTTGCAGTTCCTGAGTCAGAATCAACAGTGTCAGGTTCTGATGAGCTTGTCAGATGCTTGAGCAGGAATATATGATCACAGTACCAAATATTTTCAACTTCATACTAATCTGAATTGATGTGCTTTCATATTTCCACCGCAATGTCTGAATTAATCAGGAACGTCCTGAACAGGAGAAATACAGACAGTGCCCACTTTCAGAGGAAGGCTACAGGAATTAATTCTCTTCTGCTGAATGGCTAAAATTCATTCATAAAACCTTGCATATGATAAAAAGACTGAAATGAAATACTGTGTTACTGTGTTGTACCAGGTCATCAGCATACCATTAATTTATAGCTTCATTACCATAGCTACTGTATAAAGCACAGACTATTTCTTTAAAAAATTCTTTCTATTTGTTTAAGATTCAGAGCAACCATACTTTTCTCTTGCATCCCAGAGGAAAATTGCTGGTTAAAATGTATATAGTACCAAATAAACATATTCTACTAAAACTGTAGCTTACATTTCCTTTTTATTTCTGCAACACTGAAGCTGTCCATACAGTATTTATTAAACTTACTCCATATAAAACTATTGTGGATGTGTTAACGTAGTAATATTGTCCCTCCCTATTTGCAAATTAATGTTTCTTTCAAGTTGCATGTGACTTCTGGTAACTTCATGATACTCCCTCATAGTTTTCTTGACAATGTTGTAGTGATTTGCAATGCCTTCTTCTGGGATCTGTATTTTTTATACCTTATAAACCTACAATCTTGGTGCCTTCTACTGATCCTCCTTCTAAGTACTGTCCAGAATGCAGTATCTAAGAGCTTTGGATTAAAACCCCAAAGAAGGAATGGTAATGGCACTCAGTGGGGTATTTTATGAGTCTTCTCAACTTTGGGTCCTGAATATTCAGTAATAGATAGGCTGGTCCGGCAATTCTGCAGCCGAATTCTGTCTATTTGGTTGGGGAAGTCTGTCTCATAAAAAAATCCAAATTCAAGGTTTTAGTCATACAAACATTTGAGGGGAGGCAATTAACTTAAGTTTCTTAATCACGTTGTTGTTAATGCTATCATCATTAACATCATTTTGTCATGTAAATTGAAATTTATACCTAGATATTCACCAGTCACATGGATCACTGGTTAGTTTTCCCATGGTGAAAAACACTTCAGTGTCTACTTTGTTGGCTGTCTAGATACTAACATCTGGTTGGCAAGGTTCTTCTTAGTCTGTTATATGTCTTTTGATCCAATGGTATCTTTAAAGGGGAACCATTCTCTGTTCATCAAACAGAGAAAAGGTGAAAATTAAAATCTCTTTTGATTAAGTCTTGTGTCCTTATAGAGTGGGTTATTATGGCATCCAGCTGTTCTTATCATTCTTATGAAGTGATCTGATCACAGATATGATTAAATCGGCAGCTTATTCCACTTCCTCACGATGCCTTTGGAAGTGACTTACATATACTTGACCTTAATGATTGTTTTTATTTTTTCTCTCTCTCAATAGATGGCAACACCTGCTCTACTTCGCTTATGCTCAGAAATTAAGCAGGGCCAGGCTTGTATGGAGACTTAGTGCTTGAGTGTGAAAGACCATTAAGAAATCTATGGCTATTGGCTAAATAGGACAGTCAAAACAAAACAAAACAAAATCCCCAAAGGCTCTGATAAATCATTTTCATTTTATTGGATGTTCATGGACCTATGCACTGGCTGAGTTTGCTCACTCTCTGTTTTCAAATGTATTTATTAATTTAAAACATTTACATTGTCCCCCCCCCCTCCCCGACTTCTAACAACTCTGGACAGCTACAACTCAAGAGGCGGGTGTGCATGAATCTGATTAATTACCATATGGCATTTGAACTAATGCAAATAGTTCAAATGCCATATGGACTTGTTAATAATATAAATTAACTGCCAGATTTTTTATGTATGCAAAAGTCTCTTTTCATGTTGCTATTTTCAACTTAAATCCATTTCAGTCAATACCATCTCTGATGTAGCGAAAGGCATATTGAGTACAGTCTCTGTTAGTTGGAGATCAAGAAGGATGCAAGGTATTCTTATTGCTAGCTCTCTGTTCCTTGTTCACTGCCTGAAGATAAGTGTACTCTGCCAAGTTCACTGAAAATCAAAAACCTTTTGAGAATGCAGGAAAGTAAATTAAAGGCAAAAACCTGGCAGTACTTAATCCCAGTGGTATCCCAGTGAAATGTAGCATATTAAATCTGACTCATGCATCATTTTTGAAACATTTCTCCCTTGTTTTATTAACGTTAGTTGCAATATGCTTAAGCACATTAGCCTAATCAGTACAAAGATTCATAAGATTCAAGGGAAATTGGCAGCGAGTACCATTTCCTAACTGATATCTGGTGTAAGCATTATGGTTGCCTATTTTCTATTGAAACAAAAATGCAGCTAGCATAAATTCAGATTACTGTAGATTCCAAAGGTTTTATTAATGGTAGGGAGGATTTGGGGATCGTACATTTCTTAATTGACTTCAGAACATGTTAGGTTAATCCTGGTCTGGATGCTGTTTAATTAAGGTGATTGTGAAGATGATACATTCTTCTACCCAAAAGCAGTAAGTTAAAAGAACAGAGATCATAATATCAGTTCTTTCCCCAAAACCAGATCCATCTTTACGGTAGATTCATCAAAATCTGTTTCAAGTAAGATCAGATGAATTTTTGAAATTATAACAATGGGTTCTATAAAAGAAAATTAACATAGAATATACTGGACCACAAAAACAATGCAGAAGACCCTCCATTTATAAACAGCAATATTTCATTGTTGCCACTCTGCAGTTGTTTCTGACATGAATCAGCCATTTGAAAAAAATTCCAAGATTTGCAAATGTAGAAAAAATTGTTAGGAAATATATCAATTAAGCAAGTAAGCCTGAACATGCTCAGTAACCATAAAATGTGGATAGGTTTGGGGGGATGGAAACCAAACTGGGTTTCGGGGCAAGTGGGATGCTTGGGCAGATGTGGTCTAAGAAGTGCAATAAGAACATGTGACTTTATTTTATTGCAAATTCCATTTGTTTGACATATTTGTTCTGGAAACTCTGTGGTTCTGTCCTGATTGAAATGTGTACCCTTGTAATTCGACAAAAAGATGCTGGAATAAGTCTGGATAATCTCTTTCTCGACATTCAGCAAATTATTTGTTTGAAATGATTGTTAGGTTAATCCAATTTATAAAAATCTAGTTTGGAGGAAAAAAAAGCAAAAGTTTCCATTCTTAACCTATTGTTTTGTTATATTTTCTATTATGAAATAGATTAACAAGTGCTAATTGACTTGTTAATGGAAAAAAACTTTATAGAATTTTTTTTTACAAATTCAATACCTTGCAGTCCAGAGCAAAATGAGCAATATTTCAATATTAGAACTTAAACTATCCTGGTTTTTGTGATGTCATATCCATTCAATATTAGAAAATTACAAAAAACAATTGGATTGGAAATAGACATCTAATATTGAAAAAATAATATAAATTTTCTTTCATGGAATTCTTCGGTATAATTTCAAAAATCCATTTGATCTTTCTGGAAATGGATTTTGATGAATCTATCATCAACATGGATCTGGTTTTGGGGAAAAAATTAGAAAATAATATCTGGCAGTCTCTATGACAGAATGGGGGTTTCTTATCAGCAGCTGTACTGGAAGTATGCCGTAAAGCCCCAATGCAATTAATTTAGTGAAGTGTTGGTGAGGCTGTAAGATGAAAGAAACATTGTGGGATTGTGATAAAGTTTCATATTTGCAGAAGGAAAATTTTAATGAGGTATACTATATAACAAAACAGAAGACTGAGTTTTCTTTAAGTTTTGATGACACATATTTGATGATTAGAACCACAACAAAAAGGAAAAGTAAAAAACCTCACCATACTGGTATCTTTAGCAGCCAGATTAGTTATTGCCGTTGCTAAACAATTGATTTTTGTTTTGTTTTTATGACCCTGTAATCCCTTTTATTGGAGTGGAGTTGGGGGCGACAGAATGGAGCTGAATGTTTACTGGCTGGATGCCCTTCCTGACACCTGCACAGGGTTCACAGCAGATACTTTCTCTTTGAGCCCTAATAAGGAAACATCTGTCTCTGCCTAGGATTGAACTCTCAACCTTCTGAGTGGGAGGTGAGTGTCTTCACCTCTAGGCTACCAGGCCACTTTGCTAAACAATTGAAATATTTAGATAATATTTCTGTGGGTAGATGGTATGGAAAGATCTGGTCTACAGTATTGCTTGAGAAAGTTTCTGAAAATAAAATCCATTGCTTGAAAATACAAATACCAACCACAATTCTGTGAATAATAGCAGAACTTTGTTTGCATAAGAGCTAGACATCTTTGCAATGGTCTGCATTAAAAATTATGGCAAAGTTAAAATGTACCTAGATCCTGTAAATTTTAAACTTAATTAAAAATAATGTTTGTTTGTTTTTTTTAAAAAAGAGGGTTCTGGAAAATAGTATTACAAATTACTTTCCCAGACACTCTGTGTCTTGCTAACCTTTTAATTCCTCATTGAGAACAGAGAGTGAAAGCAATCTACATAATTTATATTCAGAAGCAGCAGCTTTATTGATCAAATTGTGTACTGCATTTTCTACAGGTTTGCACTTTGTAATTTTGCTGACCATGGCTTATTAGCTTTTTAAAAAAAAATTATTAACACCGTAATCAGCAAATGGCAATATTATTGCAGAATTTCTGTGGCATCTTTGACATGAGTTCAACCTTAAATCAGATTTCATCACCTATCATTTTAACCACTTCAAATGTGTTCACATTTTCTGCCTTATTAAATATTAAATTACTGGACATTCTAGGAGAAAAAATGTTTCTCTGAGGACATGAACAAGATGGTTTGGCTACTAAATTAGTCAGCTATAGAGAAATGGGTATACATAGTGACAGTATACATGTCTGTACAATCCTCAGCTACTTTTAAAGCACAATCCTAACACAAACATATTAACTCAGCACAGCAGTCAGTTGCTGTCTTCCCCAAAAAGAGTCTATTCAGGGCCCATCAACTCTGCTACTCTTGGAATTGGCTAATCAATTTCCCTTCCCATTATTGTCATGGGCAAAATTAGCATATTACAAAAAAAAAAATACCCCTGGGCTGAAAAGCAGTAAACACTTTCTCCATCTATTTTATATGGTAGCTGAAGTTGCTAATGAGAAACAGCCATCTTTATATCTCTAATTTATATCTCAACCTTTCTCAAACTGATGGTTCTCAAATTGATATACAAGCATATATTAAATGAGTCACTCTATTTTAACCTCATCAATTTAGGTTCAGTTTAGAACCCCAAGCACTACCAGGGATTCAAACTTCGTTCCCCCCCTTTTCCACCAAAATTTCACACATACCGGTTCTCTCTGGCTATGTTTCCAAAACCTGTTTACTCCTATAAAAATCATGCCAGGTTTTCTTACCATGATTTTTGCCCAGCCATAATTTGTTAACAAGATACAACTAGGAGAAAGATCCTAATAATTCAGGATTTACAATAATCTATTGTAATGTGCATTTTAAACCAGTGGATGGATATTAGAAGTGGTTCATTGGGCGGATTGCTGCATCTGCTCCACAGGTTCTCTACTTAATTGGGAATTTCTGTCAGGTTTGTTAAACTATGATTAATGTCCTTTTCCATCTATGAAGTTTTATTCATTGATTTAAAGACTAACTTTTCCCCTTCCTATTTTCATAGTGAGCATGCTTTGTTAACTTGGAAAACACTGAAGCAGCAATATGGTAATATGAAATCTATTACCTTCCAAACGTTTAATTCTATTCAGGCTCAATCAGTATGGCCTAGGATATGGGACTGTGATTATGGGATTAGATTACTGCAACACACTCTACATGGGGCTGCCCTTGAAAAGCATTTGGAAGCTACAACTGATACAAAATGTGGCTGCACAGGTAGTAAATGGTGTTGGATATTCAACACATATAATACTGCTACTGCGTGAGCTGCATTAGTTGCTTGTCTGATTCCAGGTACAATTCAAGGTGCAGGTTGTCATCTTTAAAGCTGTTCATAGCTTGGGACTGGGTTACTGCAGTACTGTCTTCTCCCCAGTTGTTTCTACCCATCCAATTTGATCAGGTTGGGCATGTTACAGGTCCTGTCAACAAGAAATATTGCCTGGCAGGGACTAGGAAATGTGTCTTCTCTGCTGTAACCCCTGCCTTCTGGGGTTGACGATAACTTCAACCTTGTTGGCTTTTTGAACTACAAAAATGTATGATTGTTCACTTCCCAGAGTCAGATATTCATAATAGAACATTATAGAAATTAAATAAATAAAAGTTGTCTGAAATAGGCATCCCAATCAAAAAAGTGATTTTGAAGACAGCAATCTCATATTCATTCACCTGTCAATAAATCTTATACAGCTCTGTGGGACTTTTTTTCACATGTAAAGAATTACAGTGTGAGTTCAGGAATGTTAACATTTTAAGAACCTTTCCTTTCCTTATGTCTTGCTGTTTAATCTATCTTTCTGAAAGCAGATAAGATCAATATACAATTAAAACATAATAAATATATAATAATAACAAATCAAGAAACACAATAAAACATACAAATATTGAAGATCCAGGATTTCAACTGAGAAGATTGATCAACACTTTTTGGGATATTGCATTCTAGGCCAACTGTAATTTCTGAGTGGTCTTCAAGGGCACCTGTGCATAGAATAAACTGCTGTAGGCTAATTGTGTGGGACTATGACCTGAAGAAGAAAGTCTCTTAATCCAGGAAGGGCCGTAATTGTCTCATCAACTGAATTTGTGCTAAAAGCTTCCTGGCCACAACTGAGCAGCAGGTGAGAGTCCAGAAAGATTCCCAAATTATGTACAGATCCTGAGCTGTGTAGTCCAGTCTCATGAAACATGAAAAGTTCTTAGAACTAGAAAGGTTAAACACCCAAAGCTACTCAAGTATTTGGCCCACTTGCTAGCACTGAGCCTGAGCCATTCAGATAGCAGCAGCTTCTAGGTTGATGGCATCACTATCAACCAGAGTTTGATGAATAAACAGGTATCATCAATGCATTGATAATTCCTGACCCCGAACTGATGGATGACTGTCTCAACAATCTAATGTAGTTGTTACAAGAAGAATGATAACCCTATTCACAAACCTTTGTTCAACCTCTCCCCAAACGATTTCCACTATATAATTTATATAATCCCATTATATAATTTACTTTTCAATGCAAAGTTTTACTAGTAGTCCTATAAACAAAGATCTTGTATAACAGTCAAATATAAGGCAATTATAGAATGGTGATTTCTCTTGACCTTGCTTATTATGCCTAAATTCACCATTTTCTAAACCAAAAGTCTCAGGTTTGGCCATCAGGGTAGGATAAAAGGGAAGCCATGAAATTTCCTACAAATCTGTAATTTCAACAAAATTAGTTAGATGATTTAACTAGTTAAGGCAATGCACAAAGTTTTAAATGAAATACAAGTAACAGAAAGATACAGTATGGTAAAGGAGGCACACAGATTAAGGTTAGTTTTATTAAGACGCAGATAACACAAAAAATAATCATATTAGGGTGCCCATGGAGGATGATGAGAATAATTTGTGGTCTTGTACATAGAAGCATGATAATTAATGACATCAGTGTTTAGGGACAGAATCAAAGCAAATGTTTAAGACTGCATCCATGTCTTCACTGGGTTTCAGATTATTCTGCTACCAAAGGAGAAAAGGGCAGAAAGGTTCACTCCAGTGATTAGTAGATTAGTAGAAGATAAAACCTTTTTTTTTTTAAGGAAGTAGAGAGATGGCTGGGCAACAGATATAGAAATATCCCATTTTCAACCTTTCATTTGTTCCCTGAATTTCATCATAAGACACTATAAGAACTGTAAGAAATCATAACTTAACAGTTATCAGTTACTGCTACTGAGATATATCGATTCCTCTGGTTTTTCTCCAGTGTTTTCTTTTGATTGTTTGGGAACTAGTCAGTGGAGATTGTCATTGGCCAATCTCTTATGAGCAAAGTCAAATTCCCATTCAAAGTCTCATTTTTCATTTTCTAAATGGCCATATAGTCATTAATATGTTGATCTGAAGTACAAAATGTTGTATTTTAAAGACCTACAATCATTTGTGAATGATTTAATGCAAAACATTCTAAAAATCTATGCCTATATCTTTTGTGTGCAGGAAGGAAAACACAGCTTTATTCCCTTCTCACTTTTATTCACTCTGGGCTTTGCAAATTAAACTAAGAGAATTATGTGTAGCTTTAAAGTGATGCATCATGTTTTTCTGCAAGAGTTATTTATTGCTTAATTAGGCAGATCGTCCTTAAGCTTTGCAACAATAGATCATCCAGAAAGGAAATACATTTTGCAAAGCTACTGAGCCTAATATGAAACTTGAGAAAAGAGTTATCCAGCATTGGAGCTGAAGTCCCAATTCAGCTGAAAAGGGCTATATTTTAGGTACATGGATTTTATTTACTCAGAGACCATGTTTTATTGAGTAAAACACAACTGGCTGGGCTCAAACATTGCACTAAATTGTCCTCTGTTGTTTGCACACCATAGCATGGTTTGCACAATACATTACATCAAAAATTAAACAAATCATATCATGGCTCGGTAATTTGTGTGAATCAAACAAATGGCTTGATTTCTGGCCACTGCAAAAATCATCATTATGATGAGAGGGAATATTTGGAGCTGCAGCATATGCTTTTTTCACCTTGGGAGACATCCTACTCCTTATTAATTAAAGAATACAGTTGGGCAACAAATTAAAACTAATTTCATCTGCTCAGAGTTGCCAGCTGCTGAAACTGATAGCAATGTTTATAATTGCTTAACACTGTCTCAAATTGCAATTGGTCATCTATCTCCCAAATGAAACAAACAAACAAACAAAAATATTGAAACCTCTAAAGAAACGGTCTTCTTGTCTGATCAACAGAGTTTTATTGATTTAGCTAATGATAGTGAACCAGTAGACCTACAAATTTGTTGACTACAATAGTAAATATCCCTTGCCATTGGTCCTGCTAATGATAAAGTTGTACAAGTGACTGGCTGTCACTTGTCTCTGCCTTAACACCAAAACATACAAAATTATATTTGTACAATGTGTGCCAATTTTTTGAAAACAGGTAACTTGGCCTTATTTGGAGTAAGAATCTTACTTTCTGGAAAATTACTTATGAGATTATAGGTATGTGTTCAAACTTAACTACGTTACTAAAACAAACTAGGAAAAAATTAATTTCTCACTCTGCTCCAAGATGTTTTGGATACTCTTTAGCCACAGAGGCATAGCTAGGTGGACTCAGTCTTCATTTTCACAAATACAGAAGACCACTCAAGAAATCCTTCTGTCTAATTTCTGGGGAGTTATGGCAAACTGATGACTGTGGCAACAACCAAGGAATAGTGAGAACATCAGTTCCTTGAAAACTCCCAAGTTAAGGAGAGGATGGAAGATTTCCCACCTGTGCTCCAGATGGCTAGTCCTTGCAAGGAGGTTGCAGAATCGCACTTTTATATGGGTTTTAGCTCTGAAAGATGACAGCATCAGCCATCTTGTTTGCAATATGGTGGAATCATTTAAAGGACACTAAGTTCACAAACCTCACTTTCCAATAACTTTCAGAAATTGCCTATTTCTTTTCTCTCCTTCTGCCTCCACATCTTATATAAAAGAAGAGATAAATGCATTTATTTACCTTGAATGAGAATTGCTTATTCTGTGATCTTACTTGGAAAAAAGTACTTTGCTATTCAAGATCCTGTTTACTTATACATTTCTACCTCTTGTGGCGAAAATTTCTCAGTGGAGACAAGAAATAAATATATTTAGTTATATATTTTGCAACTAGTACAAGTGCTGATATTCCTTCTTGGTATATATGCATTTAGCACTAGTATAAATAGTGTTCTGCATGCTTAAATTAGCTATCTCAAGCCTGGGAATTTTGGAAAAAATATTAGTCCTGCTTTTCTATGCACACGGGACCACTTCATTGTGGTACCAAATTTGTACCAATGAATCTGACCCATATTTGCATTACATCCCAAAAGACATACAGTATAATGGAGTGTGGACTGGGGGCAGCTACATAGCTTTCATTTGTAAAAACATTGTATGCAAGGGATCAGTGTCCATTTCCCTAAACTAGTTTGCAATAAACCTCAGCATGAAGTTCTGATAAAAGAAGTTGTTCTGGAATTTGGTAGGTTTATTCACAATCTGGATTCCCCAGGGGGAATGTACATGTCTGAGCTTTTATGCAGTCATTATGCAGCTGAAGAAATAATACTATTGCTACTAAGACAAATGAAACCAATTAGTGATCCACATAAGGTCTGAGGCCTGTTACATGATGATGCTGTTTGGCATACTAAACTCTTGATGGCTATAAATCACTTAGTTTTTGTGGTAGTCAGCAAGCTTTGTAATTTATTGATACCACGCTAGGGCTTAAGGGACCCTAGATAATTATTATTTCATCTTTTGGGTCTGGATTCTTTTCCCATCACAGAACTGAACTGTGGATTGTTTTGGCTGGGAACCTGTGGGGAAACAGATATAAAATACTGAAAGAAGTCAGGAAAGTATATCTTGATGGAGACTTTCAAAATGTTTTTAAAATGAGAAAGAATTTTAGTCAGGAAATTAGAACATGAGAAAGAAAAACTGTCCATTTATCTTGTTGGCGATTTTTAGCCTGATTTTAGGGTGAAGAAAGGCTTACCCTATTTAGTACTATTTGGGTAAGAAGCAACTTGGCTTGACTAGAAGTTTTTAAAAAAATGGATTAGAAGAGGGCCATAGCTGGGAACAATGTCTATGTACTCCCTATCAGATCAACCTGTGCCTTGACCTTTGCTCAGGCTATATTCCAAATCTGAGGCATAATAGCTGCTACATGTCCACCGTGTTATTCATCCACAATTTTCCTAACAGAAAATGTGACCAGGCTTTTGCAGGTTATTAAAAGCTCCAGTTGAGGTTACGGGTTACGGTTCTTAATGTTGCATATTACCTCCTTCAAGATAAAATTGCCCAAACAATATATAATATAAACTGATAAAAGTGTTGCAAATGTTAAACATTTTATAAATCTGCATAACATTATCTTAAATAAGATGAAAACATTGGCATACCAATATGAATGATTCTATATATATAATATAGATATTATATAGATGCTAAACTATATAATTAATAATAATAATAATAATAATAATAAAAAGTTGGAAGGGACCTTGGAGGTCATCTAGTCCAACCCCCTACTCAGGCAGGAAACCCTATACCATTTTGGACAAATGGCTGACCAGTCTCTTCTTAAAAACTTCCAGTGTTGGAGCATTCACCACTTCTGGAGGCAGGTTGTTCCACTGGTTAATTGTTCCAACTGTCAGGAAGTTTCTCCTTAGTTCTAGGTTGCTTCTCTCCTTGATCAGTTTCCATCCGTTGCTTCTTGTCCTGTCTTCAGGCGCCTTAGAGAATAGCTTGACTCCCTCTTCTTTGTGGCAGCCCCTGAGATATTGGAACACTGCTGTCCTGTCAATCCTCGTCCTTCTCTTCGTTAAACTAGACATACCCAATTTCATCAACTGTTCCTTATATGTTTTAGCCTCCAGTCCCCTAATCATCTTTGTTGCTCTTCTCTGTACTCTTTCTAGAGTCTCAGCATCTTTTTTACATCGTGGTGAACAAAACTGGATGCAGTATTCCAAGTGTGGCCTTACCAAGGCATTAAAATGGTATTAATACTTCACATGATCTTGATTCTATCCCTCTGGTAATGCAGCCCAGCACTGTGTTGGCTTTTTTGGCAGCTGCAGCACACTGCTGGCTCATATTTACTTATTACTTATGTTAGCTGATATTTTCTCTAGAAGCTGGAAGTTTGGAACAATCTGTGAGTGACTTGTGAGAATACACCTTAAAACCTCCATAATTGCAATTTTCAAATATTTCAGGATATAATTTGATGTCTGTATGTACTAATGCCCTAAATTAGATGCCTTTTTAGAGTTTACAATGAGAAGCAACATAGATATTAGGTATAATTCTTTGCTATTGTTCTGTATTGATTTTGAAGATTGCTATGTTTACAAATGTTATGGACACTTACATGCAAATATTTTCTAGACTATCCATATTGTGTGAAACAGTTTATATTTGCATTTAATACATATACAGGTATCAGTGTGAATTAAAATCTTTATACATTAAACAATTTATTTTGACTAGTAACCATTTTAGCTTTTGACTAAGGAATTGCTATATAATTAATTTTGTTTTGATTGAGAAAGGATTAAACAAAGCTATGCAGATGCAAAAAAATATTAGCCATCACTGAGAAAAAAAACCCTTCAAAGTAAATACTTGATTTAAGGCAGAATTATAAATGATTTTATGAATATTTATAGCATTTGCTGTATGTATCAAAGCAAAACACATTGGAGTCTTTATGGTTAACTGACATTTTAGATTTGCAGACCCAGATGTGAGTAATTTGTGTAATGGGAAAAGCAGTACTTTACTGATTAGTGGGTTGACCATCCAGTATGCTTCAGAAGGTAGTAGTTAGCAGAATAACAGAGTTGGAAGGGATCTTGAAGGTCTTCTAGTCCAACCCGCTTGCTCAGGCAGGAAACCCTATACCAGGGGTGTCAAACTGCCAGTCTGTGGGCCAGTTGCATCATGCAGAGGCCACGCCCACCCCAGCTCTGGCAGTGCAAAAAAAGTGACAATACGTCGTGACATGTCACTTGACACAGCGAGTTTGACACCCGTGCCCTGTACCATTTCAGGCTAATGGTTTTCTAATCTCTTCTTAAAAACCTCCAGGGTTGGAACATTCACAACTTTGGAGGTAGGTTGTTCCACTAATTAATTGTTTCAACTGTCAGGAAATTTCTCCTTAGCTCTCGGTTGGTTCTCTCCTTGATTAGTTTCCATCCATTATTTCTTGTCTTGCCTTCATGTACTTTGAAAAACAGGTTGACCCCCCTTCTTCTTTGTCACAGCCCCTTAGACATTGGCACATTGCTATTGTTGTGTCCTGGGCTTGATGAAGAAACTCAGCAGGCCCAGAATTGTTGCAAATGGTCCCAGGCATTCTAAAAGCTGCCTGGGACCAGAAAGAGTGGTGCCAGCCTTGTGCACATGCACAAGGCACGAAAAAAGAACTATTATTGGTTCACTCTGTCTGGGTTTCAAGCCCTATAAAAAGGCCTGCTTGCCTTTTGCTTTTTGCTTGGAGTTGGAGTAGGAGAATAAAGCATTGTTAGTTGTCACCATGTGTCTTCATCATTCGCATGCAAATGAAGGATTTAACGCTGGTGACGAAGGTGGGATCTTTGCAAGCTGAAACAAAAGATTTAAGGACTTACCCTGGAAGTCCTGAAGAGGGGAAGACGGCGCCTGAATCAGCGTCCCAGCCTGCCAGTATAGTGTCGCTGGAGGGTGAGCTCAGCTAAAGGACCCTTTTCCCAAACAGCAGCTTGCAGAGGAAGAGAGTGGTGAAGATCGTAAACTTTATGATGTTGAAGATTGGCCGCTTGACTGATTTCGATGTCTCACACCAGAGAGATGGAATTCCTACATAGCACGGGTGGAGAACTACTTCAGAGTAAATCAGATTAGAGAAGACGGCCTGAAGGCAGCAACTCTTTTGTGTGCCTGTGGACAAGAAGCTTTTGACATCTCAGAAAATCTGGTGGCCCCTGCACCTCTGGAGTCAGTAACATATGCTGACTTGAAGAAAATGTTGAAGGAACACTTCCAGCCAAAGTTATCTGTCATTGCTTGGAGGCACGCGTTCAGGCAGAGAGACCAGAGGCCAGGTGAATCTGCTGCAGACTTTATTGCGGCCTTAAGGCAAGCAGACAGACCTTGTGAGTTCAAGGATCTGGAAGAGAGGCTGCGAGATCACTTTGTTTGCGGCTTAAGGAGCAGAGACTTACAACAGAAGATTTTTGCAAAAGAAGATGTTTCCTTCCAAGATGTGTTGCGAGAGGTGGCAGCTGAGGAAGCAGCAGGCGGGGCTGTGAAGGCCTTGTGCCTCCCCAGGAATCCTCCAGACACAGCTACCATCCATCAAGAGGATGCTCGAGAAGGATCAGAAGTGGATCCTGAAGAGGAGGTCGACAGACTTCAGCAGCCAGCTGAGAGGAGGCAGAAGGGCCGTCCTGTCAAGGCCCCAGCATCTCTTTCAATGCCATTTGCCAGGCGTGTGGCAGGCAAGGCCACATTGCATTCGTCTGTTTGGGTCGCCAGAAGGTTCAACCTCGGGAAGAATTGCTTCAGAAAGGTACCAGGGTCCCCAGCCAACACAGGGTGGGTTTCTGCGCATTGCACAGGAGCATTCTGAGAACAGGGACACACAAGCCCCTTAAAAAGAAACTTTCCATTAACATAAGGTTGCAAGGGGTTCCCTTACAGATGGAGTTGGACACTGGGTCCACTCTTTCCATTATTTCAGTTAATACCTTCAAAAGGATTTGCAGCAGTAGTGGCCTTCGAGTTAAATTCAGGCCATTGAATCTAATACTCACTGATTTTCAAAATTCTATGGTGCGTGTTAAGGGGGAGACCACCCTTAAGGTACAGTATAAGGGGGTGAACGTACAAGTCTTATTGGACTCTATTAGTTTGAGGCTCTGGGAATCCAAGTAACTGGGTTGCACAGCTTCCAAATGCTGGGCCTTGCAGAGGTTTGCAAGGAGTTTACAGATGTATTTAGTTTAGAACTAGGATCCTACAAGGGGTCTCCCATTTTGCTACAGTTAGACCCAACCATCACGCCCATCAGGGTTAAGCCTAGGAGGGTACCTTTTGCGCTCAAGGGTAAGATAGATGCCGAGCTGGACAAATTGCTCCAGTAGGGCATTTTAGAACCTGTAGATTCAAGTCTATGGGAAACTCCCATAGTAATGCCTCTAAAGGCTAATGGGGAAATACGTATATGTGCAGACTACAAGTGTACACGAAATAAGGCGTTGCAACAGCACGCTTATCCAGTCCCTGTTGTAAGCCACATCCTGGCCTCCCTCAAGGGGTGGCGCATTTTTGCGAAACTTGACCTGGCACAGGCCTATCAACAGCTACTTATTGATGAGGCAGCTGCAGAGGCCCAGACTATTGTAACTCACAAGGGAGCCTTCAAGGTCAAGAGACTGCAATTTGGGGTAAATGTAGCTCCTGGCATATTCCAAAGTGTCATAGAGAGCACACTTTGAGGTATTCCTGGGGTCTGTCTCTCCTTCGATGACATCCTCATTGCTGGGGAGTTATCTCAAAATTTAGCAGAAAGATTAAGGGCTGTCTTGCTTTGTTTTCGAAAAGTAGGCCTTAAGTTAAAGCAGGATAAATGCAAGATAGGAGTCACTTGCACTGACTTCTTAGGTTTCAGGATTGATGCTCAAGACATTCACCCTGCTGAAGCCAAACTACAAGCTATTCAACAGGTCCCAAGCCCCAAGTCCAAGAGTGAGCTGCAAGCCTTCTTGGGGCTCTTAAACTTTTACCATGCATTTCTCCCACATAAAGCTGCAGTGGCAGAACCGTTACATAGGCTCTTAGAAAAGCAGGCTCCTTGGCAGTGGACTAAAGTCCATGATAAGAGCTTCAATGAGGTTAAGGCCTTGCTCACTTCTAATGCTGTTTTAGTGCATTTCAATGAGCAACTGCCTTTTTGCATTGCATGCGATGCATCTCCTTATTGGGTGGGAGCAGTACTTAGCCATCTGAAGGCTGATGGGACACAAGTCCCTGTGGCCTATTACTCAAGGACTCTGTCATCTGCAGAGCGGAATTACGCTCAGATTGACAGAGAAGCCTTGACCATAGTGGCTGGCATTAAGTAATTTCATGATTTCTTATATGGCCGCCACTTCATGGTCTATACAGACCATAAGCCTCTGTTGGGTTTGTTTACCACTAACAAACAGACACCACATATCATTTCTCCTCGTATGCTGAGATGGTCCATTTTCCTGTCAGCATATGACTACACTCTAGTTCACAAACCTGGAAAAGAAATGGGCCATGCTGATGGCCTAAGCAGATTGCCTTTAACTCAGGTAGAAGCAGACCCTGCTCCTGCCATAAATAGTCTTTCCATTCAGGAGTTGCCTGAATCTCCCCTCAATGCTAGGGATGTGGCTGCTGAAACTGATCACATGCTTACACGCATGCTGACATGGGTGTTGTCAGGATGGCCTGACACATGTCCAGATGCGACATTTCAAAGTTTTTGGCAAAGGAGACACGCACTGTCTACCTTTAATGGGTGCCTTTTATGGGGTTGCAGGGTAGTCATCCTAGCCTCATTGACATCTAGAGTCTTGATCTCTCTACATGAGAGACATCCTGGGATAGTCAGGATGAAAGCGCTTGCGCGCAGCCATCTTTGGTGGCCTGGGCTTGATAAAGCTATTGAGGCTCAGGTGCACGGGTGCCAAGTATGCCAACAATCATGGCCTAAAATGCCTCAGGCCCCTGTACACAAGTGGGAGGAGACACACACCCTTTGGTCAAGGGTACATTTAGATTATGCTGGCCCCTTCCAGGGGCAATTCTTCCTTATCCTTGTTGATAGCCATTCCAAGTGGCTAGAGGTTGTTCCTGTTTCTTCCACTACTACTGCCAGGACTATCCAGGTGTTGAGAGGAATTTTTGCATCATACGGACTTCCAGATATCCTGGTTTCAGATAATGGCCCTCAATTTACCTCTTCTGAGTCCCAGGCTTTTCTTCAGGCCAACCTGATCTGGCATGCAACGTCAGCTCCCTTCCACCCTTCCACCAACAGGCAAGCTGAAAGGATGGTGTGCACCACTAAGGACGCACTCAAAAGACTCACGTTCGGTAGCTGGCATCACAGGTTAGTTGACTTTCTTCTTGCACACCGCACCACACCTTGCACAACCACTGGGAAGAGCCCAGCTGAACTCCGCTGGGTTCGCAGACTCATTACTAAATTGGACAGGTTGCACCCAGACCAGGTGGCTTCACAGGTGTCACAACCGCGGGTACCCAGGAGACTACAGTTGGGTGATCCAGTCTGGGCTAGGAACTATGCTCCTGGTCATCTGTGGGTTCCTGCTGTCATCTGTAAGATCTCTGGACCTCTCTCATACAAAGTGACCTTGGGAGATGGCCACGTCCTGCAGCGTCACATCGATCAACTGCGCTGGCGGTTGTTCCCTGTGGATTCCGCCCCTGCCTCCACTCTCGGGGGGGGAGGGGGCCCAGGAACCACGTCGCACTTCAGGTCAACCTTCTGAGACACAATCTCACTGTTCCTGGGATGTACTGCAGTTCGCTAGGGATTTCCCAGGGGAGGTGCAAGGGCATCCTCAGAGTTCAGCTATTGCACCGAACAGGGTGTCATGCATATCTGCAAGAGCTCCAAACAGGAATTCATCTGAGGCGGGGTTTGCCATAGAGGCGGCTCCTGACTCTGGCACCTCAGCCACAGGGGACTGGGAGTATTGGGGCACACCTGCAACGCAGGTCACGTCTGAGACTGGTCGTGGGCTCAAGGGACTAAGTTCCCTGGAGCCATCCAGAGTAGTTGGAGAATCTTCAGCCAATTCAGAGGGTTGGGGAAGTTCAGCTGCTTTCACGGAGCCTGGGGAGAGCTCTGGCAATTCTGCTGACACGCCTCACCAGGGGTCACTTGCAAAATTTGTGCATAAAAGTCCTGGTCTAGTGAGCCCAACAGATGGGCCGGTAGGCCAGGTGCCCTTAAGAACAAGTCCTGGTCTGTCTAGCTGGGCAGGTGAGCTGACAGGCCAGGCACCTCCCTAACCTTGCATAGGTCACAACGGGCTAAGGCCCCTCCTAAGCATCTAGGCGGATATGTGAGGTTCTTATCAGTACAAGGGACCTTACAGGTCTAGGTTGAGGAGATGGGACCTCTGTTGGGTAGAAGATAGACACACAAAGTCCACATTAGAGAGTGGGTTGGTTAGCTAACTCTATTAGTTATAAGAAGGGTGTCTGCATGAGAGCAGACTATTATTTTCTTTTAATTTAATTTATTTTATTATTATTGTAAAGAAAATTGGAATTGTGTGTGTTCTATCCGGGGGGGTGTTGTGTCCTGGGCCTGATGAGGAAACTCAGCAGGCCCAGAATTGTTGCAAATGGTCCCAGGCATTCTAAAAGCTGCACGGGACCAGACAGAGTGGCGCTAGCCTTGTGCGCATGCACAAGGCGTGAAGAAAGAAGAACTCTTATTGGTTCACTCTGTCTGGGTTTCAAGCCCTATAAAAAGGCCTGCTTGCCTTTTGCTTTTTGCTTGGAGTTGGAGTAGGAGAATAAACATTGTTAGTTGTCACCATGTATCTTCATCATTCACACGTGAACAAAGGATTTAACAGCTATCATGTCACCTCTACTTCTTCTTTTCATTAAACTAGACATACCCAATTCCTGCAACTGTTCTTTATATGTTTTAGCCCACAGTCTGCTAATCATCTTTGTTGTTCTTCTCTGCTGTGGTGGAACCTACAGCTAGTTGTGATGGAATCTACGAGCTAGACTGGAGGGAATGTTAAGAGAGGGCAGAGGTTAATTTTTTTGCAATGTAGGAAGTGGTACAGGCCTGACTTCCTCCAGAATTCCTGAAGTCTTATCTGATTGTTCTCAAGGGAATAGTCAGTCTGGAGAGATGCTTGTAACATAGATGATTATCAAAAAACAAAAACTGTTTGAAACTATTCATGAATGGTTCTGGTTGCTTGTGCCTGACAATAATATAAGAAAGCAGAGCCCCCACTATGTTCTGAAGGATATTAGATGGTGATGTCAAACTTATACTGGGCTATGTATTAGGTGAAAATGACTGAGGCAGCTATCTAATAGTAACCAAAATTAGGAAAAGGATATATGATTAGAAAATACATTTTAGAATTTACCTAAAAGGATATCTTCTGGGATCCCATTTTAAGAAGAGTTGCTACTGGAATTTTATTACTTTTACAAGCATGAAAAATCATGATTCTTCAAAATAGATATAAAATACAAAAGGAAAAAAAATATACAGAGAATATTTGATAAAGTTCTTTCTATGTCAATTGATAAAGTTCTTTCTATGTCAGACTGCATACTTTATGTGTGTCTATTTTCCTTTCTATAATTACTCCTAAATTAGTTATGTTAGTGATTTAGTTACTCCAGGCAGAATAAACTAAGATACGTGGAAACAAATTGAATTCATTAACTAGTAGAAATTTGTTTAAGGTAAGCTATCATAAGAAATGCTTTCTTTCTCTAAATTTCTGACCTACACTATATATATTTATTGTTATATATATTTTTTCTTTAAAAAAGAACTGAGGATTGGAAAGAGGATACAGGATACAGAATCAGAAATAACCAGCAGCAAAACAGACTCAGATTGGTGATTGGTAGTAAAAATCTGACAAGCTCTGAAATTCATGTATAATATTTATATCCACCCAATACAGATCGCTAAGTGGATCATGACAGACTGATATAACAACTGAATCTCCAGAAATAAAAGAAAAACTTATTCAACAGCTAATTATAATCAAATAGTTAAAGACATAGCAGATGGGTCAGCATATGTAAAAAGAAGATTAATGGATGTTAAAGAAGGAAGGAAACAAATAAAGAGAGTAAAAGATTCTCTAAAAGAATGCAAATGACCAGCTGCCTGAAAGGAATATAAATCCTTCCATTCCCCACCATCCAGTCAGAGCTGAAGAAGCTTCTTGGATGAGAAGCGAAATATCTTCCAAGAAAAATAAGAAAGTCCAATTGTCCCTTGAAAAAGCATCTTTGGGACAACCAAGGACACTTCAATCTGTCCTTCCATTACTCTGGGGGGTGAATCTATAAACCCCTCAGAGAAGGTCCGCAACTTGGGAGTCCTCCTCGACCCACAGCTGACATTGGAACATCATTTGTCGGCTGTGGCGAGGGGGGCATTTGCCCAGGTTCGCCTGGTGCACCAGTTGCGCCCCTATTTGGATCGGGAGTCTCTCCTCACAGTCACACATGCCCTTGTCACCTCGAGGATCGACTACTGCAACGCTCTCTACATGGGGCTATCCTTAAAGAGTGTTCGGAGAATACAATTAGTGCAAAATGCGGCTGCGCGAGCAATTGTGGGCCTTCCATGTTGTGCCCACATTTCGCCAACTCTCCGCATGCTGCATTGGCTGCCTATTGGTCTCCGAGCGCAATTCAAAGTGTTGGTCATTACCTATAAAGCCCTTCATGGCATTGGACCAGGATACTTACGGGACCGTCTTCTGCCACATACTTCCCTACGACCGGTGAGAGCGCACAGGGTCGGCCTCCTCCGGGTTCCGTCAGTGAAACAATGTCGTCTGGCGGGCCCTAGGGGGAGGGCCTTCTCTGTTGTGGCGCCCGCCCTCTGGAACCAACTACCACTCTCCTGGCCTTCCGAAAGAACCTTAAAACCCATCTTTGCTGGCAGGCCTGGGGATGATTGTGGACTGTTGTGTGAATGTTGAATGTGTGTGGGGTTTCTCTTTTTTTGTTTGGATTCAGATTATGATCTGCTGTCTTTATGTATGTTGTAAGCCGCTCCGAGTCTTTGGAGAGGAGCGGCATATAAATCCAACAAATAAATAATAAATAAATAAACCATGAACCTGGATGACCGAGAATCTCCATAGACAGAAACAAATAAATTTTGATTCTGTGCCTGGAAAAAGGTTTATGTATTGTGTACCACCAGAGAGAAGGCCCTGTCTCTAATTTATCTTTCCATTTTAATTCTGAAAGTTGGCTAGATTGACAATAGATTTTATCAATACAATTTTTTTAATGGAAGAGGTTCTCTGGTTTCCGAGGCTTTTTTTCTTCATTCAGTTACTATTATGCTAGATCAGCATAGGATTATCTTGACCTAGCCTTTTGTTTCTGTCAATGGCTTCAGAAGCTTGTAGATAAAAAGACACACCATTCTTCCACTATTCTTCCCTTACAACTGATATTTGGAAGCATGTGGCTCCCACCCCAGAAGAAACATTGAGTTTCAAGTCAAATAACACATGAATTTATCCTATCCATTTTTACCTTACAATCTCAGTATTGATAGATCTAGGGAAATACTGTCTGGAAGCCCAGACAGTAAATTGTGTAGCAAAAGTTAGAGATGAATTCCTATTGATTTTACCTTAAAATCAGATTATGATTGTCTATTGCTGATATGAGTTGTGGAAGTACTGTCCAATTTTTGAAATGACCTGCCTATTAAAATCAGTGTTAAAGTAATAAAAGTTGTACCTTTTCTTTATCAACAAGTCATTCTCTCTGTCTCTCTTGGACTTTAATGTTCTCTTTCTTTTCCAATAAGCAATTTTCACTGGCAGCTTTGGAAACAACAGATAGATGTTTACTGCCCAGATACCAATCAGGCCACATCTGGGAAAGTCCTGAACTACATTCTAATTACTTTTTTTGTAATTAGAATGGATGTCACCACAACTTTAACGAATCACTATAAGGTCTTGTGGGACTGACATTAAGCAGAAGTACAAAACTGCCAATAAGAAACAGGATAATCGAACAAAGCAGAGGTTGGAATAAAGAATACAATACAAATAAAATTCCTTTGAGGGTGCTTTTGATCTCTCTGTCTGCAATACTCTTGAAATGCACACTATAGAGATAGCAAAGCATGGAGATGGTATAAAAACCTCTGTTTTATTCATGTGCAATCACGTAGGCAAGCTACTACTAGTGTCTTCTTTTCTGAAAAATTGGTTCTATTTGTATTATCTGTTGTTGCTAGGCATTGATTCTTCTTTATGCTTTGGTGCCAAGAAGATGCAGAGTAACAATAGGAAGCATTGCTTCATCTTCTTGCCCTCATCTGAATTTCATCATGCTGATTTAAAACAGGAATCTGATAGCATCCTCCCTGACTTATAATAAAATGTATTAGTCAGAAAAGAAGATACCAGAGATACCATTTTTGCCATAACAGACTGCTATAGCTCTCTTCTTACAGTATAATAATGGTTTATATTATGTTATGTTATGTTATGTTATGTTATGTTATGTTATGTTATATTATATTATATTATATTATATTATATTATATTATATTATATTATATTATATTATATTATATTATATTATATTATATTATATTATATTATATTATATTATATTATATTATATTATATTATATTATATTAATTATGTTATGTTATGTTATGTTATGTTATGTTATGTTATGTTATGTTATGTTATGTTATGTTATGTTATGTTATGTTATGTTATGTTATGTTATGTTATGTTATGTTATCCTTGAGTGAGGAAGTTGGGGGGACTGAAAAGGAAAGAGATTTGTTCTGAGCTCAGGATATTAAAATATACTAACAGAACATTTTGAGTGTTCCATGTTTCAGTGGAACAAAATTCAAAATGTCTTGAATTATCAGCCATATGGTTAGTAAGATTTTTTTTTAAAAAATAGGTTTTATTGATTTTTAACATAATCACCTTAATATTTGGTAAACAGTGTGTTGTCTGGGTTAGTATTTAAAAAACAATAACAATTAATTTCTATAATTCTATAATACATGTAAAGGCTTTGCTTGATTTTCTCTTCCACTAAGATTCTGTTTTGCTAACCTTAAATTAATACAGTTCTTATTATTTGAATAAATGACAATTAAATATAGATTTTTTTTCATGTTTCTGCAAATAATAACCACATCAATATAAAACTTCTTTTCTAATTGCCTCATCATAGATCCTGTTTACAGAATTCTTATTTAAATTTGTTTTCCCTACAATATTCAAAGCATTCTTACTGGTTAAGATTTTCTCAAAATTAGTTACCCTTAAGTATTTAAGTCTTTTTTCTCATACAAGCCACCCCAGCACTATTACATTTCTCATATCTTAAAAAATGAAGAAAAAAAGAGAAAACATTTCTTTTATATAAACCATCCCAATATTTTTATATTTTTCATGTCAAAAAACAAAACACAAAGGGAAAAAAAAGAAAAAAATACTATGTTACTTGAAGAGTTCATCCCTCTTAAACTAATCTTCATTTATATCCAAAATTTTTCTATTTCTTTAACCATATTCAAACAGAAGTTTAATTTTTAAATATTCCCTCTGGTAAATCCCATCACCTAATTTTTTAATTCTCACCTTTTCCTTCCTTCCTTCCTTCCTTCCTTCCTTCCTTCCTTCCTTCCTTCCTTCCTTCCTTCCTTCCTTCCTTCCTTCCTCCCTCTCTCTCTCTGTCTCTCTCTCTCTCTGTGTCTCTCTCTCTCTTTCTTGATTTTATTTATCATTTTTTGTCTCTCAAGTTCTCATAGTTCTCCTGGCAGAATCCATTTTGTCAAATCCTTTTTCTTGTCCTCAAACTTATTTTGTAATTTTATGGTATAGGTTACCTTTTCTATGTTCAGTATTTCCTGTAAGTTTTTTTTCCATCTGAGTTAAGTCATACTTTCTTCTACTGTTAAGTTCCATCTTGAAATCTCTCTCCTCTGTCTCATATTAAGTTGTCTGTTTTTATTTTCTGAGAGGTTTTGTGTTGTAAAGTTAAATTGGAGATGTGTTCATTTATATTTTCAAAGTTATTTTTAATTTCCTAGTTGTTTGAGATCATTGTTGTTCGGATTAGTTGCAATATAGCTTAGATCTCCTTCTGGAAAGTATTTGTTTTTTCTTGGTATATTCTTTCTGCAGATCTCTGGTTTTCCATAATAGCTAAAAATCAGGGTTTTCCTTTCTCTGCAGACAGCTTTAGAGTCACCATTGAGTTGGTATTTGTAATCCAGAAAGGTCAATTCTTTTTTTTAGAGTTTATAATTCTCACTTTGTAAATAGCCCAAAATGTTTTCTTTTTTTGTCACAGCTGTTCTGTTATTAAGACATTGAAGGTCACAAAAACAAAGTTATATTTTTCTGGGCTTTGCCAGTCCCTGTAATACAGCAACTGCTGTTGTATATTTTCATCCACCACTAGATGTCAACACCCATCAGTAATAGACAATTGTTTACTTCTATTTTTATGATTTAAAAGGAAAACCTTAACAGACTCCACCAATTTCAAACTTATCCAAATTAAGTCTTATATTCAATTCATTTCAGTATATTTCTGTTCCCTCTGAAAAGTTTAATTCACTGCTTCCATCTGTAGGAGGTTGGGGCAAAGATCCCCCTCCTTCTCACTTTCAGAGGCTTTTTTGCTCCTTGGGGTTTTTCTTCCCCCCCCCAGGAAATCAATTTTCAAATAGAAGAGAGAAAATCACTGTTCTTACTCAGTCCCAAACATGTTGTTTACAGTCAGCTTAAAGTAGTGCTTTTGGGCTTGACTCTGAAGTTAAGTTAGCTTTTCTCCTGCTGGTTTCTGGAAGGCTTTCTCCAAACTGATCGGATTGACCGCTGTCTCTCCACAATCAGCGGGACTTCCTTCCTTCTTTGTTGCCTCTACAGAGCAAGTTCAGTCCCATTTAGGGTCCCCTAGCAGGTATAAATTGGCCATAGGGTGCAGAGCCCAATTATCCCTCAGCTGCTGCATTACTGCACAAATTGGAAGCCAGTTAGTTAGAAATCTTTGCACCCTTGTTATAATTCCTGTTTAGCAGAGCAAATATGGAAGTGTATGCATTTTCTTTTTTAAGATCAGGCAGGCAGTGTGCAAAAAGTGTTTTTGGTCCTGCTTAACTGATACTTCTATTATTTACTATGGAGTGCTATTAAAAACCAATAATAGTTCCAATTGTTTCCTACAGTACACTGCTCAAAACATAATGGATTTTTGAAATGGTATTCTAAACTATGCAGAAACACCCACAATGGTGGAGTGGACTGAGAAGATGGCTATTCTTGCTGAAATGGCTAAATTGACTAAATTGATTAAGGAAGGGCATCAAAGATAGACATAGACTGGAATGGACCTTGGATTTCTTCTTGTCCAACTGCTCGCTGAAGGCAGGAGATCTTATATCATCCTGGCCATATGACTGTCTGATTTCTTTTTGAAAACCTCCAGCAACGGAGCACCACAATACCAGACAAAAGCTGTACCACTGCTTAATTATTCTCACTGTCAGGAAATTTCTCCTCAGTTCCAGGTTGTATAGCTATTTGTTTGTTTATTGGTTGCTCATCTTACCACAGGGTAACTCTGGGCAGTTTATAATATTTAAAAGGATAAAATTATATAAACTATGCAATATAAACAAAATATTAAGATATAAATATTCAACCCTGAATAAAAGAGGGGGAGGACGGGAGTAGGATGAGCAGGGGTGGAGGTGGAGTCTATTATTCATTTACCAAACCCTCAATGTGAAGCCCCTCCCCATTGGAGCCCCAAGCCAAATGGCAGACCCAGGTCTGTAAGCTCTTGCAGAAGGCCAGAAGGGTGGGAGCCTCTTTAATGAGTTTCCACCCATTGCTTCTTGTCCTACTCTTGGGAGCATTGGAGAACAAATTGACCCCACTTCTCTGTGACTGCCCCTCAAGTACTGGAAGATAGTTATCATGTCACCCTTGATCCCTTAATGTCACCCTTAATTTGTTAGGCTAGACATACCTAGTTCCATTAAGAGTTTATTGTACAGTTTGGCTTCCAAACCCTTATCCTCTTTGTTGCTCTTCTCTGCACTCTCTTCGGGGTCTCAACTTCTTCTTTTTTGTATTATTTTACAAACTGGACTGGACACATTATGCCAAGTGTGGCCTTACTAGTTCAGAATAAAGTGGTACTATTACTTCTTGTGATCTTGATACTAACCCTCTGTTGATGCGGCTGAGATATGCATTGGCTTTTTTTTTTGCAGTTGCAGCACACAGAGGGCTCATATTTAAGTGATTGTCCACTAGGACTCCAAGATCCCTCTCACACTTACTACTTTTACTTTTATAAAAATCAGAAACTCTTCATGGACATTATGCTAAAAATGGACAAAAATAAATAGGTAATATCAAGATTTACTGATTAAAAAGTATTGTGTATGGGAATGATAGCCATACATTCTGGCATGATAGCCATACATTCTGGCATGATAGCCATACATTCTGGCATGATAGCCATACATTCTGGCATGCCACCCTTTTCTAAAATGTAAAGTTTTCCGATCCTAAAGAGATCTTCCTTTCAAAGAAGAAATAATAATGCCTTTTTGCCCTCAAGAACAAGTATAGTAGTAATGTTTTCTGGAAAGGAGGGAACTAAGAAGCACTGAAGAAATAGGCAGCAGTGTGAACAAAACTGTTCCTGGACCATAAAAATAGAAACTGTGATAGAACTAATGAATATGTTTCTCTTTCTCTCCATCCCTCAGCTTCAAGTAAGAAAAGTTCTGAAAAAGATATTTGCCTTAGATTATCTTCAAGATTCAAGAGCATGTTGACCTATATTGTTATGGTCCAGCACACACAAAATGCATCTACACGTATAAACCTATTGCAAGAAAATCACACTTCTGACAAAGTGGAATTTGTTGAAAGACCAAAGCAGTGTTTCATGATTTCATCCTTTGATATAATATTCGGAAAATTTTCCTGGTTGATGGATTCTGTTCTTTTTCATATAAAAATATACATCTACACACAAAGCTAGATCTTTGTCTTCAACTGACTGTAAATTAACTAATGTACTGCTTGATAAATATTTATCTAGGCAGCTAAATTGTAAAAAAGTATATATTTTTAATAAGAGGGTTTTCCCTTACTTCTTTGCATCTACATCTACATGATTGGGCCAAATTATTTAATCTATTTTTAATAATTTTACTTTTTGTATGTTGATGTTTTTAATTGGGCTGTACACCGCCCCGAGTCCTTCGGGAGGGGGGCGGTATAAAAATCGTAAAAATAAATAAATAAATAAATACATAAATACATAAATAAATATAAATTTTGCAAAACTGAATGAAGTATTTCAGGTTCAGAAAACCAGATACTGTTGTTAGAATAAATTTCTCCTGTATACTCAGATTAATGTGCTATTGAGTAAAACTGCTCTTTAATTTGAAAATAAATAATATTTGGTGAATGGTCTGATGCCATTATTGCATAACAGTATCCTTTAAAGTTCAGACATTACAGAAGGAAGCTCTATTACTCTGTTGTAGCGAGAGAGAGAGAGAGAGAGAGAGAGAGAGAGAGAGAGAGAGAGAGAGAGAGAGAGAGAGAGAGAGAGAGAGAGAGAGAGAGAGAGAGAGAGAGAGAGAGAGAGAGACTGGTAGCACCTTTTCTGAATAACAATTTTACATTCACATTTGCAAATGCTGCTGATATTATTGTGTGTCTATTTATGTATATTTGTTCGGCTACACAGACACACATATTTCTTTCTCTTGAAACAGCCAAGAACTGTGCACAAAACACTGTTAATGCATCTCTGTACCAAAATTAAAAATAATACACAAATTTGGATATAGTTTAGAATGCAATGAAATCACTGTAAGGATCAATTCATTCTTAAAGTAATATTTTAAATTACCTGGTAAACAGATTTGTTTGTTGATGGCAAAACAACTTTGGGTTTTTGCAGAATGCCCCCAGGAAGGAATTTGAAAATTTGTGTGCCACCACTGAAAAAGCCCTGTTTTGAATGCTCACAACATGTGGAGAGCTGAAATTGCCATGACTAAAAGCAAAGAGGACTCTCAACAGAACATGGTCAGGTACCTTCCACACTTGGTTGAAAAACAAGCAAGAAGCCTATTGCCATGTAAGGTAAGATTGGTGAAGTAGATTTAAACCCTGGAACTGTATAGTGGACTTGATTGCTAAACTTTGCAATAGCTAATTTTCATTATTAGGGCTTCTTGTATTTACATAAAAAACTCCACTTATATACTGAGCCTTCTCCTTGACTAGTCCATGCTAGATCCTGAATGATGGTTTACATTTTCAGCAAGATGTAGTGCTATGGCCTTAATGAAGCTCTGACTTCATGAGTCATAATAACACATGAGGCCACAAACAGAGTCTCCTTAATGAATCTCAATAGCCAGGTCAACTTTAATTGAAGTAAGATTGATAGAGGTTTTTTTTTTTCCACTGACAAAACTGTTTCAAATGGATGAGAATAAAAATCTGATAATATGTTACTATAGATGTAGATTGTTCTTTGAGCTAAAGATAATAGCAAATTTCATCAGTTTATTGAAGATATGTAGATAACTACACCTATATTAATAGCTGCAAAATTAAATATTTGCAGTCTTGATAAAAATATCATATTGAAATAATTTTGTTCATATCAGGATAGTCTGTGTTATTTTTTAAAAAATAAACAAGCAAAGCATTTCAGACTAAGTGTATATATTTAATATCGCTAAATAAATATAAATTATTTTAGTTGCACATCTACTTTTAAAATCTGTTTAGGGATTTTTTCTTTCTGTGGTGTTGCCCCTAATGTGATAATATGAAGGCAGGTAGAGCCCTCAGACCAGAACCTCAGTGTGGCATACATAATTCATAGTGATTTCCTGTTATCTCATTTCCATAAGAGAAACATTCAAAGCTGGAAGAAATATAGTCATCCAATGAGTTTCATGACTGAATAGAAATTTGAACCCGAGTCTCCTTGTTCTTTGATCAATAGTAACATCTTAATACTGTCCTGCTTCTTTTTGAGGTAGGCTTTCTACCTCTGCCAATTTCTTGTGTGACTTTGGGAACCTAAATATTTTGTATATTCTTGAACTATTTCACAGTATAAAAAGTGTACCCTGATGTTCATTTTATGTAAGTTCTATCTGAGGTTCAGCTTTAAAATTCTAATGGGAAATTCCTGGAAGCAGATTAAGCTGAGCTGTTTTTTGGGCTCAAGGCCATATGGAAAGAAAAGCTACTTCTCCATATCCCTACCCATTAACGTAGCAAAAAGAAAGCATTTTTCAATCTTTAATGAACTAAGGGAAATGACAAGGATCAGCTATTTTTCCAGGTAGTGAATTTCAACATAATAATTCATTCTAATTTCTAGTACAGAAGGATCTGCGGATCTAATTTGATTTTACATCCTGGAGTTATATATTTCAGTTGATTTATATACATTGATTTGTATATACTTTGCTGTGGTTGTGAAGAACACAGAAAAGTGATCAGTTTGTAGGGTAGTAGAAGTCTCAGGTGCCCCATGAAAAATCAACACATTACTATATATATATGTCTTTGATTCTTCGGGTTTTCTCCCACGTAGAATTTGAAGCGTCTTGGCAACGTTTCGACGAAGTCACATTCGTCATCTTCAGGCTGGTGCTTTCAGCTTCGTGCTTCTAGCAGCATTACCTCAGTCAGAAGGATTTCAGAGCTGGCCGCTCTGTCAGTTCGGGAGGACCTGTGTATCTTCCACCAAGACAGAGTGGTCCTCAGACTAGACCCCTCATTCATCCCCAAGGTTAACACCAGCTTTCACAGGTCATTGGACCTCGTACTACCCAGCTTCTGTCCTACTCCGACCCATAGACTAGAACGCCAGTGGCATAAACTGGATGTGCGCAGGGCTCTGCGCATTTACATAAAGTGCACAGGCCCCTTCCGCAGGTCCGAGGCCTTGTTTGTCTCCTTCCAGCCATCTGGCATGGGCCGCAAGATATCTTCCACCACCATTGGCAGGTGGATCAGGGCCTGCATAGCTAGGGCGTACGTCTCGCAGTCGCTGCCCGTCCCATCATGTATCATGGCTCACTCCACACGTAGCGCAGCAACTTCCGCGGCCTAGGCCACCCAGGCCTCCGTAGAGG
This sequence comes from Bothrops alternatus, assembly GCA_034064705.1. Taxonomy (NCBI): domain Eukaryota; kingdom Metazoa; phylum Chordata; class Lepidosauria; order Squamata; family Viperidae; genus Bothrops; species Bothrops alternatus. Next base: position 19,151,671 of record JARGCV010000081.1, read on the forward strand.
AAATTTGTAGGGCGGCGTCCTGGTCGTCTCCGTCCTCATTCATTACCCATTACAAGATTGACAGGTTTGCCGCGGCGGACACTGCGTTCGGCAGACGGGTCCTTCAACAGGTGGTTGCCTCCAGGGAGACGCCAGACTAGACCTTCCCACCCTAGGGGACATGGGGGGCTTTGGTATGTCCCATTCCAGTGGATTCTACATCCATCATGTTGGTGGCTAGAAGCACGAAGCCGAAAGCACCAGCCTGAAGATGACGAATGGGACTTTGTCGAAACGTCGCCAAGACACTTCAAATTCTACGTGGGAGAAAACCCAAAGAATACTATACTATGTTGTGCAATGCTCTCTTCCAATTAATCTCCCATTGAACAGAGGTTGAAATGGAGACTATTCTTCTCTTGGAATAGTGAATATAAGCAAAATGGAATTTCTGGGAGGTAATGAGATGGTAGCTGATCCCAGCAGGTGCCATCTTCCACACAAGCATCTCTTATGCCACAATGTATTAACTTTTTCAGATGACTTTTGGATAAAAAAGATTGGTTACCAGAATTTTCACATGGATTGTAATGTAAAATTAGCAGTGGTAGCAAAACACCTAACAAAGGGAGGGGGAAACTGTTTATTTTCTTCTTTGGGTCTTTTCCTACCTCCTCTTTTGAGAATGTTGGTTCAGCCTCATACAAGAGCTCTCCTTGAAAAAGATTGAGTGAAAATGTGTAATGTAATGTAATGTAACAGTATTTAAAGTAAACACTACAAAAATGCTACAACATGATTTTTAAAGTCTTCCAGCTTTACTGAAAACCATTTGGCAGTAGCACATATTTCTACCTTTTAGTTTAATTATTCTGGCAAAAAGCTCTAAAGTAAAAAATCCAGCCAAAGTCCACCTCCCCATTTTATTGGCAAGCCAGGATGAATACTATGAAGAGAAAAAACTATAATTGTTCTAAGCATATGAACTAAGGGAAGGGACAAAATGTTCTAAATCAACCCTGTTTCTGAGATGAAAATTATCTGGAGAATTTTTAGTTGAATTTTTGGTCAAAAATGAATCTCCCCCCCCCAAAGTATGGGTTTCATGGCTATTGCCATTGGCTGATTTACTCTGCATGTTATTGCTAGTCCACACATATTGTCTATTTCTCTATGTTACTTACATGATTCCCCCTACACAAATAGTAAATTATTTTTCCTTATATAGCTTTTTCTAGTATTTGGATATCTCTTTGGTCAGAAGGATATGTCTATGAATGATGGAGATTCAGCTGAAAGCTTGCCTTTTACAAAGTTATTTTCAACCTCAACTTTTAGAATCAGAATTCTCTTTGATTGCTATACAGACACAGATAAATCATAGAAGTTTATCTTATACTCTATGTTGAACTATCTTCAAGATGTAATTTAACATGCACTGTAATATAACAGCTTCTATTTCTCCTTTCCTCTCCCCCCTCCTCTCCCCTCCCCCTTCCCTCCTGTTAATTAATTTATATTAATATAAATTATATACAATATATTTATATTGATTCCCATTGATACTTTTTCAAGAAATAAACTATGTCTGCTTTATATTGCCAGATACCAACTTTTAGGAATTCAAGAAGACTTTGTTGCCTTCCTTCAATAAAGCTTAGAATAAATTTGATGATGTAAAACAAGACAATCCTTCCCAATTATACTATATAATATATTAGAATATACCATACATTTTTATAATACTAAATTTGAAAAATCAAATATGCAATGGATGCAAAAAGCATCTAAATAATGTTTGGTCATATGATGTACTTCATTCTCTATAATTATGCATTTTATTCTGATTCAAAAAGCAAAAATATCAAATTATTATGAAACAGTATAATTAATAATAATAATAATAATTAATAATAATAATAAGTTGGAAGGGACCTTGGAGGTCATCTAGTCCAACCCCCTGCTCAGGCAGGAAACCCTATACCAGGAGTGTCAAATTTGCAATGTCATGTGACATATCGTGATGTATCTCGACTTTTTCCCCATTGCTGCAGCTGGGGTGGGCGCGGTTTCAGCATGATACATCTGGCCTGCAAGCCGGCAGTTTGACACCACTGCCCTATACCATTTCAGACAAATGGCTGTCCAGTCTCTTCTTAAAAACTTCCAGTGTTGGAGCATTCGCAGCTTCTGGAGGCAGGTTGTTCCACTGGTTAATTGTTCCAACTGTCAAGAAATTTCTCCTTAGTTCTAGGAGTTATGTATCATTAGGATTAATGCTTATAGTTTTGTATGTAATTTTTCATAAATCTGATTATAATATTCACAAATCTGTCTATTCACAGATTTCTTTGCATGTTTTATCACAATGAAAATTCACAAAATGCAACTAGTGTTCCCATTTATTTCACAGCATATTATGGCTGTAATTTTCATGTGTAATAGCAGATACTTACTGGCAATTCTGTAAGGATCTTCCAAATTTCCTTCTGGCCATACTTTTTTGCAACATGAGCAGGGTTTTCTCCATACTTATTAGTAATTCTAAATGCTTGAATGACTTTGGGATCTTGGAGAAGAAGTGCAGCAAGTTTCTTTAATCCAAATTTAGCTGCACAATGGAGAAGAGTGGGAAGTTCCTCTAACTGCAAATCTGGATTGAGAAACAAATATGTGCATATATATCACAAAACATTACACAATTCCTTTAGAAGACAGGGAAATAAATAAATACAGAAGGATGAAAGAAACAATGTAATCTACAAAAGTAACCATTGCAACCAATTCTACATGGGACAAACATCATGTCAATTAAAAACCAGGATCCATGAACACCGGCTGGCAGTCACATGCCACGACCCCAAATCCTTAATCTCTACCCACGCCGACATCAAACAGCACCAGTTCGATTGGAGCAACACAAAAATTGGCCACGTTACTACCAGCCAAGCTTGTGAGTCCATGGAAGCCTGGCACTCCACAAGCAATTCCATCAACAGATACATTGATCTACAACCAGCCTATGAACCCCTCAGGATCCAGCCAACCAGAGACAGCACCGACTCTCAATCAACCCACACAAACCCCCCTCCCACCAGCAATTCACCTCCCAATAAATCTGACCTGAGGTAAGCTCCCCATCACAAGACTCATTATAAAACTCACTGGTGTCTTACATCTGGCCCCTCACAAGACCCACAAGACTCATCACAGACCCTCACTTGACACACATGAAGCCCTTACAAACAGAAGAACACTGACACTGACATCCCCTAAACTCTGCTGGAGATGTTACCTAGCTGGTAATGAAATGTTCAGAAACCAACCCACAAGCTTGGAGAACGAACCTTCACCCTCAAAGAAATATATACATTAAAGAGTCATGAAGCATGGTAGATGAAGACCAACTATTCAGTTGCTAAATATTGCTGACCCGTGCTCTTTCTGATGTCTCATTTTTGAACTGAGCTTCCATTGGACAGCCCTTCAAATGCAAGATTATCTTCAGTAAAGTTGGACACGAGACAACTTTTTTGGGCATATAGATAGATTATATATGTCCTTTTACATGCAGCTACCATTCCTTTCAAATTAATAATGGATTTTTGAACAGCTATCGTTATGCTTTTGGAACTCTATTTACAACTTAGTACAACTGAATAATAATTGTGAATAATAATAGAAATAAGTACAATAGAAATAGTACAAACAGCACAAAGAAGCCTGATATATATTTATGATCCATGAATTTTAATTGCACATTTGTCTTTTTGTTGCTTAGTTAAACAAAATTCTACAGAGATGTGCAGTGGTAATTGGAAAGATAATAGTTTCTTTCAATGGCATAGAGTAACAAATACAGCTAAAATGTGTGAAGAATATCAGTTTGCTAATCATATAGACCAGTGGTTCTCAACCTTGGGGTCGCGACCCCATTTGGGGTCACGACACCATTTCGCGGGGGTCGCCGGGCACCGCCGGCCGCCATTTTGTTTTTTAATTTTTATTTTTTTAATTTTTTTTTAAAAATTTTAAAAAATTTTTTTTATTTTTTTTTTTTTGGCGCGCGCACGCCACGCACACTCAAATCCACCCGTCGCGCTGGAAAAAAAATAAAAAAAAATTTAAAAAAATAAATAAAATAAAATAAAATAAAATAAAATAAAAATGGCGGACCGCAACGGGCGGATCTGCACATGCGCGGCGTGTGCGACGGGCCGATCTGTGCAGGCGCAGATCCGCCCGTTGCGGCCGCCATTTTTTTTTATTTTTTTAAAAAAAATGTAAAAAATTTTTTTGCGCGCGGGGTCGGGGTCGCGGCGCGCATGGGCGGGGCAAGTGGGGTCTCAACCTCAGAAAGGTTGAGAACCACTGATATAGACCATTTAAAGGCTTCTGTAATAGGCACTATACATGTGAGGATGGGGTTTTTAAACATTGTCATGAAATAGGTCAAGAACTGAGGCTGTTCCTTTTATTTGTCACTTGAGTCCTTGTGAAAAAAATAAACCAAAACCAAATGTTCATTACAAGGCACATATTGTTATCAGCTGGGATAACATTACTCAATAAAACACTGAGTTCTTATTTAGCATCATTGGGATCATGTATTTTAAAAGACAAGGGATAAATTGAACAATGTAATAACAATAGCATGGTAATATGAAGAAATAAGAACTGTGCTATATTAAATGAAACTCTCTCTAGTTCTGCACTCCTGTCCTTTCTCAGAAGCTAACCAAGCATTCATACATGGTAAATCATGACAACAGCAATTTCCTGCTCATGTTCTCCAGCAACTTGATATTATAGGCTTCTCAGAACTTGAAAAAAATAATAAAAATTTGCAGAAATTTAATATATTCCTTCAATACCAGGAAAATCCAGCATTTAACCACTTCCCCTGTCTATCAAATGGCTGTTAGCAAGAGAATTAAGAGATCCTTACCCTAGCAAATTTAGACATATTTATTAAAGTGAAAGCATCCAGTTGTCAAGATTTCTGCTATCCATCCCTTTTTTCTTTAAAAAAATCTGATTAAATAAGATTTCAGGAGAACGTTGCTTTTAGTTGCCAAGAGCTCCACAGTAAGCTAAACAAAAAGCTGCACATTCATTTGGGCAGTGAGTGTCTCTTACTTGGAAATTAAAAGTTCTTTTAATTTTAGGATCCATAGCCATTCTGTAGTGCTGACAGATCGTAGGGTTTTCCTCAAAGTTGTAAGTGAAACTGGTGTACTAAATGTGGGGCATGGATGTCTGTTACTTTTTCCCATGAGCTCTTTGATTCTGGATAGCCCTTCCAGTAAACCAGTTCCTCTTGTGTTTTGAGTCCAGATTGCTTCTACTTCTATTAGCCTTGTGAGGTAATCCAGACAAGAAGAATATCCAGAGATGCTATCTCTATCTTTATTGTAAGATTGTATTAACATTATCTTGCAAAATTGAAAGATCGTGTCTCTCTCCTTGCTTTTACAGTCCAAGAAACTAGGGAAAGTCCCTTCTGAAAAGTTTGTTACACTGTCATTCCAATTTCTTCTTATCTGACCATTGCCTAAACTGTGGCTTTTCTTCCTGTTTCTCAAGATCAATACCACATAACATTATAACTTCACACTCATTACATTCCTATACTAGAAGGGCAGTACTTTCTGTGAAATCTCTCCAACGTTGGAATGCTGATTTTATCACAAGAAAGTCCTTACTGAAGATGTTATAGTTCTGTTCTGCTAGTAAAAGCATCTTGGAATAAAATGCACATGGCAGGAGATACGTCCCCTTCTTTCTTTCCCTGGAGAAGAACCACTCCAACTGCCACACTGAAGCATTTGTCTGTACCATGAATTTGTACATGGACTCTTCATGCAGTTGTAACATTTTCAGTTCCTGGAATGTTGTCTGTTCTTGAATAGACCATATACACTTGCAACTTTTCTTTTATGAGTGGTGCATTCTGCAAAATGAGGAGTGAATTTTCTATAGAAATTGGCAAATCCCAATTGTAGATGGTCCAGAAGATCTGAAATAACGAGCAATGACTACTGGTCTCTAACTTATCTCTGGTTAAGAAACCTATAGTTATGAAATGTAAGATATAAATTGTAATCTCCTTTAGGGATGAAAAATGTAAGTGCATATACTGGAGATTTGAAAGGGTAAGTAAATCCTTTCTTTAAACTGTTACCCAGAAATTCTTTCTAGATCATTAAGTCTCATGTAAGCATTGAGTACCATCTCTTCACAGACATTTGGGTTTTGGGCACACACAAAATCACACACAATGCATTTGCTTCCTATTTTTCCAATCACAGTTGCAAATTTTAAGTATTTCTCTGGAGAATGACCCTGTTGAACCAGCTTGGGGGTAGGGTGACAGTGCTGTTAATAGCTTGATGATGGAAAAGAAATTGTTCCTTGCTCCCAGTACACATTTGGCTTATGCAACTGCAGTCCATTGCAGAGATCAGAGAAAGGCCTTAAGGGACAGGAGGAAGAGTGGCTACCAATATAACATTCAGATAAAAGAGACCCAAGTCCAGAGCAGGAATGTAACATGACTAAATGTCTTAGAGAGTGTCAGAGCGTGTGGTCACTTGGGGGGTTATCTGTGCCCTCAGGGTCACCTGAAACAGGGTACAATTGGTTGTGGAATCTTCTTGGAACTGCTGAAAGGTCTGCATTGTAAACTGGAAATAGGTGGCATCTTATTCCTCCCCCTCTGTTGAGGGATGGGTGTTCAATTCTAAGTCGATGGATTCTTTTACTTCTCTTTCAAACCAATGGTCCTCTCTATCCAAAATATTTTCTTCCTTTTCCTCAAAGAAAAAAACAACCCAGTCCAGCTGCCTTTTGAAGAAAAAAATACCTTTCAGCTAGTACTAATCTACATGACATTGGATTCCTATTCTGAGTTACCTTGAAGAGCTGATACCAATCAGTTTCCAGCATAGTGGAAATCTGTAAGGAAGTAGTCACACAAATGGCAAAAATTGTGTGTGATCTTATCCTGTACTGTCAGTTGTAGGAAATAATGGTTCATAAAACACTGGTTCAGCTCAAAGCAGCTACCATCTATTGTTTCCACCAACATTGGGCTTTCTAGTGTCCTAGTGGTGGTGCAGTGGCTAGAGTGCAGTACTGCAGGCTATTTCTGCTGACTGCCAGCTCCCAGCAGTTTGGCAGCTCAATTCTCACTGACTCAACCTTCCATCCTTCCGAGATTGGTAAAATGAGGACTCAGATTGTTGGGAGTAATATGCTGGCTCTGTAAATCACTTAGAGAGAGCTGTAAAGCACTGTGAAGCGGTATATAAGTCTAGGTGCTATTGCTAGTGGATAAACAAAACTTTTGTACTGCAGCTTCATCTATGAAATTGGACATTAGCTTGACTCAATAAAGGCAGAGAGTTGTACTTCCTGGCCCAAGTCTAAACATAGAGTACAAGGGCTTGTGTGCTGTCAGTAGTCTGAGCTCTCTTACATGCCTGAAGTGCTCCTTGTGGAGGAGGGAACTCTTGGATGAGGGGCCCAGAAGCTTCCAGAAACTATTGCCTTGAAGCAATTTGGACACTTGCTTCAACATTATATTACACTCGGTCTGCGTATTATAGTTTATTATTGTGTATTATAATTCTTTTGGTGTCAGCACTGGATTTCCTCCAATTTTTAAACTTCACTTACAAAACCAGATATGTCCATTATTTTCTCTGTCAATTCAGAACCAACAAGTATATTTTACTTATTAAACGGAATGAGCACTTTTATGCTAGGATCACTTCCCAAACAGATAGCCATTTATTCCCTATCATCACCACCTTATTCAGATCCCACTGTAATTACTATTAATTACAACTCTTGACCTGTAAACCTACATTTTCACTATCAACCAGGAAAATTTGAATGCACGAATAGCAATTATCTCAGAAAACCACAGTTCACCACAGCATGAGGTGCTTTTTTTAATCTAGATGAATTGGATAAGAACCCAGCAAGGAACATGTGCAAATAATGTTACGGAAAATATTGTTATTGCTTTACCTTTATTTATTCCTCCATGATCATTGGGCCCACAGAAGAATATATAGTTTGAATTTGTACTGAACTGCAGCACTGCTAAAATACATCTTGGACTAAAGAGACTGGATAAAGGGAAAAGCTTGCTGCTGCTTTCCATTGTTCATGCCTGAGGTGGTTGCTTCACACTATCTTAATGGTAGGGGTAGCCTTAATTTATGATGATCCCCAGATTGTCAATATGGACAGTTAAATTTTGTGTTTGATACACATTGCCCTTAAATGGGATTTATTTAGGAATATTAATATCGTTTTATAGGTGGGATATATCTATGTATGTATGTGCATATATCATCTACATCTACATGTATGGATTAACTAGAGTGCTTGAATGAAAACACTGATGGCAAAGACCACGGAGAGTCAACACATGGAGAGAATATTTACCTCTATGAAAACAGTGGGTCCATGCTATGAATATGAATGGAATAAAATATAGAATGGTTCCATGCTATGAATATGAATGGAACAAAATATAGAATGGTTATTAGGATATGTTCAGTTTATGTTTAAAACTTCTAAAAGTGATTGTGGACATTTTAAAAAGTTTAAAACACTCAAACATCCAGTTTCAGATGTAACTTTAGCAAACAGTATGGTGACCAAGCAAGTGACTCCTTCTCCTCCTCTTCTTCCTCCTTCTCCTATTTCTTTAGAATAGAAGTCATTTTGGAGAAAAGGTTTATGGCAGAGTAAGATAATCAGGGCATAATCTCAAGGTTGCATTTTTTTTCTTGTGGGCCAAAATCAGACTCAATGTCATGTAGAAGCTTCACGTCTAATCAAAATATTTTGATGCAATCATATCGGAAAAGATAGAAATGATCATCCAAGGGGAAGGAGATTATTGCATATTCCTAGAATTGTTTTTGTATGATACAGCCTGGAGATATTGTGTATAACAAAGAACAGATGGAAGAGGAATCTGCAGGTGGAGACCCAGCAGGAACGAGGAGGAACAGGCAGCACCAAGGAACAGTTCTGCCAAACAGGCTGTTGGTGGAGCTGTCAATGCTGCTAACATCGGATGTTCTTGCTTTGACAACAGATGGAAATGTAGCCATCTTTTCTCTTTCACTTTTAGAGTTAGATGATGTTGGGAGGGGGGATGTGGATGAGAGTCCAGTTAGTCATAACAACAATAACTCAGCTGTGGGAATCAAGGTTATTGTGCCCAGAGCTGATAGAGATTTGGTGGGCTGGAGAGCTGGGGAGAACGCCAGCGCTTCAAGCTAAATTGGGGAATGTGATTTATGACTGTTAATTGGAGAAGGGAATTGTGCTTTGCTACTTTGTGCGGGGGGGGGGATTCAGTTTTTGGCTTTAGCTATGTAGTGGTGATGCTTTGTTTCTCGAATAAAAGATTCTTTAAGGTAAACAATGCCTCGAAGTTCTTTTAAAGAGTTTCATTTGTTGGAAACATGACATTACCTTCTGGAGGACATTAGTGAGGATTGCCTGTCAAAGGAATCAGAACCCAGCCTGCCCACAAATTTTCTTCTTTTCTTATTGCCCCCTCTTCCACGCTGCAAGGGACCTCAGTGTCAAAGTACCAGTGGATATTGTGTGAGCCAGGGAGGGAGATAGTGAAGCAGATAAAAGACTCTCTGTATAGTACTGTGTACAGTATGTATAGTTTGTTAAGCCATATTGGAAACATGCACAAATTATCTATCAAACTGTACCACAACAATAAACTTTAATTTGGATTAATTTGGAGAATCACGGGGTGAATACATTTGCAACATTTTCTTACCCTTTCAAAGAAGAGAAAAGGAAGGACAACTGGAGCTGGTGTACTACCTGATACCAATAAGGAAAACCTGTATCTCTACTTGTGCTCACATGTATACAGTAATTATTTTTCAGTTAACAATTTCAGAAGAAGACTCCATAGGGGGTAAGCTTAATAGATCTCATTGTGGACCTTACTTTGCAGTCATTCTCTATGGCTCTAAGATTTAAGAGAGGGGATCTGTTTTGGCCTAAATGGGACTTCAGTTTACCTCTTTTCTCTGCTTTTTCAGAAGTCTGCTGTGCGCAGAAAATGCCAGCTAACATGATGCCACATTTGCCCATTACCTTCAAATCCAATTCAATGGAAGGAATTAAAAGCGATTCATGATGGTCTGTATGTACATCCACTTTCACCCCGAAGTTAATGGGATCTAAGCTATTGGTGAGTAATTAGCAACGGGATCTTAGAGTCATGGGAGACAGCTCAATGAAAATGCCAACTCAGAGTGCAGCTGTTGTAAAAAGTGTATTCAAAATTATTACCAGCATTAGAACAGTTCCCCTCTGTAGAAAGACTAGAATATCTGCAGTATTTTAGTTTGAAGTGAAGAGAAAATAAACCTATATAAAATAATGTATGGAATAAAAAATATGGACAAAAATGTTTTCCCACTTCCATTATGTGGTATTGTCCTTTAAAACTAAATATAGATAGATTCAAGACCAATCAAAGTTAGTATTTCTTTAGATATCACAGTTTAGGTATGTGATTTCATTGCCATCAGATGTGGTGGAACACAGAATCGCTGGGCTGAAAGGACTCTTGTCTTGTAGTCCAACCCTTATCCAGACTTTATACCATTGTAGTTAAAAGGATGTCCAGTCTATTTTTGAAAATCTCACATGATGGGTTGGTGAAGCCACTGAAAAAAGGGGACTGGACAAATTGATGGAAGATTATCTATTTATGGCTGCTAGTCTTGAAGCTAGTCTACCACTTCTGAAATGATTTTTTAGCATTTCTTAAATACAACATTGAAGAGTGACTACAGTGGAAGAAAAGTGGATAGGCCATTAACTATTTTTATCCTACTCTCATAGGTACATTCAGATTTCTAAATTTCTCCAGGGGCCACTGTTGTGGTAATAAAAGGTAAATTTGAATACTAACTATAATTTCACTACCTTACTTGAAACGAACAAAGATTCATTTATTTTACCAGTGAAATCTTTAAAAAAAATGCATTGTGAGGGGCTTCTGTTTAATGTTAAAAGCTGTCAGCCAGTCAGCGAAATATATTTCTAGTATACATCATCAAATATAATTCTTCACTTTATTTCTTCTTTTATATGTTTCCCCAGTCTCTTGTGCCTGGGCAGTCTCAATCTATTTATTTATTCCAGTTATATCTTTCCAACTCTTTCTAAGATTATGGAAGTTTACAGTCATAAATCAACATTTAAGACATTCTTAGATAAAATAATTAATGAACAATTTAAAGCTTTCACAGTAATAATGTAATAATAATCTATAAATTAATCTTATAATCCAGCCAAATAATATTGATGAAACAATTATTAGCCAATAATAAAAAACAATAAATTATGAACACTATCTTCTTCACATTTTTTAATTGGGGTGTGGTGTTTTGTAACACTTGAGTTTCTCACAAAGTGTGCCCTGTATTAACAAGTATGAAAAATGACCCTGGTATGAACCTTCTCAGTAAACAAAGCAGACAAAGGATAATATACGTACATACCAGTTTCCTGGTCGTGATCCGTGACTTCATTTGGAAAACTGCTAAAATCATGAGAAATAATTGAACTTTTCAGCAAGAGTGTGAGAATGTTATCCATTTTCTCTGCTGAGGAAAACTTGAAAGCCTGTGGGGTGAGATAGAGGCAAGGAAAACAAAGAATAACCTGAGGGCATGCAGATTTGAACCATCGTCCAAAAGCAAAAAGCGCAAGCTCATGTGGGAATATTTTGCACCACTGAAGCTGGAAACAGCTATTAGTTTTTAAAAGAGTTGCTGTTGGTCTGGAAAGAAGGATAATTTCTCAGATTGGTTTAAGGGCATAGGAGATCACTGAAGATCAGTGGAAGTTTTATCATGGCAACTATTTCCTGGAGAAATACAAGTCCTGAAAAGTAATTAAAGTAATTAAAAGACATTAATATCCCAGAGACAGCAACTGTGGTGGGCTTCTTTAATGGAATTTACAACCCTCAATGAAGTGGGCTACTTCTGAAGATCCTCCAGTAGTGGAGTAGAATCTTTTCCTACCTTTCAGAACTCAGATAGAGAATGTTAAAAACCCCCTGCAAAATCTGTTTTCAGATAACAGTAGGTTATTTATGTTATTTATGTTCATACTGAACAGCAATGCCTGCATTGTTATGACTCCCGCAACTGACTAAAAAATGTTACCAGATAAAATTATTTTCAATAAGGTTATCTACTGTCACAGGTTGGCTATGAAAGGTAAATATATCTTTGAGGTTTAGATGCAAGAAACTTCAGGATAGTGCCATGTAGAAAAGAAATATTCTTTGAAAAAAAGAAATATTTTGCCCCCTTTCTGCCAGATTTGTTTGATTTATTAAAAAAGCCACATTGCTTTTTAAATTTATTTCAAAGGAGAAGAGGATGTTGGAGAAATTTCTTTGGGCAAAGTGTGGTGGCATTGCAATTATTTAGAATAGAATAGAATAGAATAGAACAGAACAGAATAGAATAGAATAGAATAGAATAGAATAGAATAGAATAGAATAGAATAGAATAGAATAGAATAGAACTGGAAGGGACCTTGGAGGTCTTTTAGTCCAGCCCCCTGCTCAAGTAGGAGAACATATACTGTCTCAGACAGGCGTATGTTTAGTCTCTTCTTAAAAATATCCAGTGATGGAGCACCCACGATTTCTGGAGGTAAGCTGTTCCACTGGTTGATTGTCCTCACTGTCAGGAAGTTTCTCCTTAATTCCAGATTGCTTCTCTCTTTGATCAGTTTCCTTCCCTCTGGTGTTTTGGTGAACAACCTGGCCCGCTCTGCCTTGTGGCAGCCTCTCAGATACTAGAACACTGCTATCATGTCTCCCCTATTTCTTCTTTTCTTTAGACTAGTCAAACCCAAGTCCCGTAGCTGTTCTTCGTATGTTTAAGTCTCCAGGTCTTTGATCATCTTTGTTGCTCTTCTCTGAATTTTTTCCAAACTCTCAACATCTTTTGTGATATGGCGACCAAAATTGCCTGCAGTATTTCAGGTGTGGTCTTACTAGGGTTTTATAAAGTGGTATTAATACTTCACGTGATCTTGATTCTATGTCTCTGTTTATACAACCCAGGATTGTATTAGCTTTTTTTGTTACTGCTGCACATTGCTGGCTCATAGTCAAGTGATCATCCACTAGGACTCCAAGATCCCTCTCACAGTTATTGTTTTTAAGCCAGGTCTCACCCAATCTGTATTTGTACCCTTGGTTTTTCCTGCCTAATTGTAAAACTTTGCTTTTCTCCATATTAAAACTCATTTTGTTGGCTAGGGCCCATTGTTCAAGTTTGTCAAGATCGTTTTGGATCCTGAGCTTGTTTTCTGGGGTGTTGGCTACTCCTGTCAGTTTGGTGTCATCTGCAAATTTGATGAGTTCCCCTTCAATTCCCTCATCTAAGTAATTGATGAAGATATTGAAGAGTACTGGGCCTAAGACGGAACCTTGTGGTACCCCACTGCTTACTTCTCTCCATGTGGATGTAGTGCCATTGAGGACTACTCATTGAGTATGGTTTGTCAGCCAACTACAGATCCACCTGGTGGTGATGTTGTCTATTCCACCTTTTGCTAGCTTACCAAGGAGCACTTACTACATCCACTGCATTTCGCTGGTCTACTAGTTTAGTCACTTTATCGAAGAATGAGATAAGATTGGTTTGGCATGATCTGTTTTTAACAAACCCATACTGGCTACTAGTTATGACTTTGTTTGCTTCTAGTTGTTTGCAGATCTGTTTTTTTTTTATGATCTTTTCTAGGATCTTCCCAGGTATTGATGTTAAACTGATTGATCTGTAGTTTCCTGGGTCCATTTCCCCCCCCCTTTCTTGAAGATGGGGACCACATCAGCTCTTTTCCAATCCTCAGATATTTCCCCGGTGCTCCAGGATTTATGAAAGATGTGGCGCAATGGTTCTGAGACATCGCCAGCTCCTTCAGAACTCTGGGATGTAATCTGTCGGGTCCCAATAATTTATATTCGTCAAGGTTGGGTAGGTGTTCTCTTACCATTTAATTTTTGTTTCTAGTATGTCTTTTGCAGTGGTTTTTTTTCTTGGTACGTTGGGCTATAATTTCTTTTTATGTGAAGACTGAACCAAAGTATGAGTTAAGCAGCTCTGCTTTCTCCCTGTTGCCTGTAATTTCCTTGCCATCTTCTCTCTTTAGTGGCCCTACAGTTTCCTTGACTTTTTTCTTGTTGTTAATATGTTGGAAGAAACTTTTTTTTTTATTGTCCTTGATTTCTGTTGCAAGTCTTTGTTTGTTCTGAGCCTTTGCTTTCCTGGCTTTACCTTTACATGTTCTGGCTGTCTGCTGATAATCAGCCTTAGGTTTCCATTTTTTGTATTTGTCCTTTTTGTCTTTCAGTTTGTTAGAGAGATATTTGTGCAACCATGCTGGTTTCTTCTTGGATTTCTTGTTTTTCTTTCTCAGTGGTATTGTGCTGGTTGGGCTTTTGTGATCACATTTTTCAGGGTTTCCCACACTTCTTGGGTTGTTTTCCCCTTTAGGATTTTTATCCATGGGATCTTTCCTAAGTTCTCTCTGAGTATATTAAAGTCGGCTCTTTTGAAGTTTAAGACATTGGTTGGATTGTTTTTTATTGCTAGTGTTTGCATTATATTAAATGCAAACACGTGATCACTTTCACCCAAGGTTCCGGCAATTGCGATTCCCTTTATCACTTCTTATCTACTTGTAAGGATTAAGTCCAGCATAGCTTTATGTCTAGTTCTCTCCTCCACCTTTGGGTGACAAAGTTGTCGGCTAGGTTGCTTGTTTGATCTCCTGCTCACTACAGTTTGTCTCCCAGTTGATATCTGAATAGTTGAAGTCTCCCATTACTACTGTGGTATGCTTCCTACAAGCATTTGTTAACTGGTGGGCAAAGAGTTCATCTATTTCTTCTGATTGTTTGGGTGGCCTATAACATACACCTATGGTAATGTCATTTTTTTTCCTCTTTTATGTTGACCCATATACTTTCTGGAGGGATTTTATCTTTGATCATGTGGATTTCTGCAGATATAGTGTTCTCTTACATATAGTGCAACTCCCCGTCCTCTTTTTGTAGACCTGTTTCTTTTGAACAATTTGTATCCATCCATCAGTCCATTCCATTCATGGGTTTCGTACCACCAGGTTTCTGTTATGCCAACTATGTAATACCCTCCCTTGTGTACTATTGTTTCTAGTTCGCCCTGTTTGTTCCCCAAACTTTGAGCATTGGTATATAGCATTTAAGACTTTTATGCCTGTCCATGGGTGTTTCCTGTATCTCCTGATTATTGTTTGAGTTTTTCTTTTTTTTTCATCACTGCCTACCTCATTGTTTGATTTGTTATGTGAGTTTCATGGAACAATTTCCTCATGTCACTATCACTAGGCTCTGTGGTGTGTTTTTAATTAATTACACAGTAGGATGTCATTTCTAGTTTTTCCATTGGAAATCAGGTTTATGTGCAGGGAGGAGATTGAGAAAGTAAAGGTGGTAGCCATAACTGAATGAAATCAAATCCCTTTGTCATATGTAAAAGGATGTGGCTTCAGTGGCAAGGTTGTGATTACTATCTTGTTTATTTGCTTGATATTTTTTTTGCCACCTGCTTGCAAATATCTTTGTTGACAAGTAGCTGGGCAAGTTTTAGATTGGTGGAAGGTACATAATAGAAACCATTAACAGTTGCACTTGGTACCACTACTCCTCAGAATAAAACTGAAAACTTCTACCATCCTGGGAATAAGATTATAAAATGCAGAAACCTTTTTTTTTCCTGAGGAAGAAAACATTTGAGAAGCTGCAAGCCAACATTTCAGGTTACTATTTGCTAGCCCTACATTGCCTTAAAGTATTGTTTGTTTTGGTAACTGCAACTGTGCTCTTTTGCCTTTACATTTTATTAGTTGTCAGCTCTCCATCCATCAAAAACAGGGCAATCTATCACCAGGAAGAAAGCAACATGTCTGTTGTTCAAGACACATTTTGAGCTTTCACAATGCAAATTGTCTTCTGGTAATGGCATATTAGAAAACAGGACAAGCCTGTTTTTTGTCCTCTAGCCAATGCTGGGTATTGTTTTTCCTGGGCTTGGCATGATTGGAGTTTTGATTCCAGCAAATTGGATGGCCACATCTACGTCTTCATATTCCTGAGTAGAGGAAGCAGAAATAAAGCAAAGTGACCACTGTGTAGCTTAATTTCTTTACAGCAGAGTTTCTCTACTTCTGTCCATTTAAAATGCATGGACTTCAACTCGCAAAATTCCCTAGTGGTTGGGGAATTCTGGGAGTTGAAGTCCAAACATCATACAATCACGGAAGTTGAGAAACACCACTCCAGGGTATCTACCGTAGATAGCCCCCAGACACCATAGCATAGATGCTACTCTCTCACTGAGAGACTGAGACACCAAACTGGCTGTAGTTAGAATGGCTTGGAGATGATAGGTCAGCTTTTCGAATGTTTCCTTCCCCAAAAAAGGGTTTTTGCATTTTATTATCTTATTCCCAGGATGGTAGAAGTTTTAAGTTTTATTCTGAGCACTAGTGGTACCAAGTGCAACTGTTAAGGGTTGCACTTGGTTCAGGAGTTTTGAATCTAATCTAGTAGGATACCCCATTCTCTTATGCGTGTTTGTGTGGTTCTCCTCTTTCCCCTTCCTAGTTGATTGTTGCTATTAGTTCCTTTTAGTTGTGACAGCCTATCATTTCTGGTTTGCAAGATTTTGTGCCTTTCAGCTTATTTACACAGTTTTCCTTTTCATACTTTCTCAGAAGCACATTCATATGGGACTTAATCATAGAATGAAGGGAGTTTTAAAACACACAGATATTCACCTGAGCAATATGAGTAATTTCAAAAACTGAAATGAATAATCAGTAAGACATGTTTAAACACTGGTATGGCAAAATATAAGATATTGAACTACAAGGATAGGAGAGCTTTATTCTAAATCTTCTGAATCACGAAATCCCTGGAAGATTTTAGGCGTGCATTCTCTTGCAGCCTCAGAAATTCACCCAGGACTATTGGGAAATACAACATGGAAAAATTTTCATATACACTGTGCGATATAACAAAATGGGATCTGCTGTGTATGAATGTAATTTTCCAGTGTTTGCTCCCAATACCCCAAGCATTCCTCAGCTCAAAGGTATGCATGTTTTGTGAAATTGCATAAAATATCTATATATTCAGTAGACAGTTGAATAAGTGAAACGGTATCAATTGTCAGTGGAGGCCCCATTATATAGCCCTTTTATAAGATGGCAATTCCAGATGATCAGACTTTCTGTTTCTCAATTTTCTGAATTTAATATAAAACATACTTCTAGACTAAACTGGGTTGTTTTGAGTATTTTCAGATTTTTGGAGACATTAGATGTTATCTCTTTACATGGCTGTAACAGTACTGACATATACTAAAATTAATTGCAATTCAGGCCTGCAGTTACTATGTGGTCATGGACAAAACTGATCTATGTGGTCTCTAAGAGTTGATACTGATTTGATAGCATATAATCAATCAACCAATTAATCAAACAGTTACTATGTGGTCTGATGAAAAAGTTGTCCGTCTTCCTCAAATATCAGAATTATTCCATTATTTCTGAGATGAAGGAAGTGGCCAACAGGAACATCCCATTTGAGTGCCTTGCTTATACACATCTTTTTTGTTTTCATGGCGCACACCTTTATTTTTCTAGTGCTGGGTATAAGCAGCTTTATTTTTGCTTCTAGAACATTAACAGCTTAATAGTTCCTGTGATTTTATTGTTATTCATAAAATGTTGTTATTTGCTGCCTTTTTATTTTTATATCACTTACAGTGTTCTGATATAACAACACACAATCTCTCATAAAAAAAGGCTAGTAATATTATGATAAATAAATAATACTAATTAGCTAATTGGTCTCACTGGAAATCTCTTATCTGAGAGCTTTTGTATTTATTCAGAAAATTACAACCTACTTTTGACTTTACACTAGAGAGGTCTACAAGAACATAAAAAGAATATACTATAAAATCTTACATTTAGCAAAAATGCAGAAGCAATTTTTATTTTAAAATCTTATAATTTGTCCTCATATTTGGGGGAAAAACCCTTGAAAGTAAATAATATTTTGGACATTACTTTATACCTTGAAGAAACATTAGTAATTCTTACTTGACTGAGCTCAGTTGATTGTATTCCATGTGCCAAGGAAACGTAGTTTTCCAGAATAACTGGATTTGGTCTTATTATGTAGATTTAATTATGTTAAGTTAGATCATTTTTGAATTTGTCTTTAATTATCATAGAAGGTGAGCCATATATACGGTTTATTTTTTTCCTCAAAAATATAATATATTATGAAGGAAAAAAAATAAAGTGGGAATCTAAAACTGTAAGGTTTGGCCTTACTATGTAGATTTAATTTGTAAGCTAGATAATTTTGGGATTTGTCTTTAATTATTAAAGAATGTGAGCCATTTATATGTTTGTTTCCCTTAAAATATAATATATTCTGAAGGAAAATAATAAAGTGGGAATCTAAAACTGTATAAGCATGCATTTGAATATATTTTTAAAAAATGTAAAGAAAGAATTCCTGGTTGTTATTTGAAAAATCTTTTGAGTAAGAGGACTTTGACAATATGGACCTTGTTTAGAACCAGCTATAAATCAAGTTGTACTAAGGCGGTCAGTTCAGATACAGGAAATGATTATTTCCAAGCTCCTTGTAGCTAGGTTACAAGTGACCATGCTAAGATCCACAATGTGTCTAAGTCACATGGGTTATGATTTGAACTTATGAAAATATTTGAGGAAAATTTTGTATGAGTTCTAAGATAGCTACAGTAGGTAGCTAGTTAGAAGATGCCAGGTCAGACTTATTTTCTAGCCTGCTATAATTGACAGTATATCCAGAGTCACACAGGAGATGCCCATGTCTGTTAACTGGAAATTTACAGTTGAATTTAGGATTTTCTGCATGAAAACTGTGTAACAATCTGCATCAAGTTGTGATTTGCCAACCTCATTAATTAGTAGACTTTTAACCTCAAAGTTTTCCTCAGATGCACAGAAAGTACAAATGTGATGATGGTGATAATTGTAATGTCCTCAAAAATTAGTTGATGAAATGAGAAAAGTATGAAAGTTCCACTTTGCTTTTGCTTTATAACTGTGCTGTGCTGCTTTGTATTCTTAAAAAATTATTTGGAAGGAATTTACTTCTGTTTTTAAACAACTGCTAATAATGTAATGCATCATTTTTTTATTAATCCTTTGTTTTGAGCAGAATGCCTTAGGCTATAGACATGGTAGATTTGTCACGGGAAAATGAGGCTGTCTGAATTATAAACACAGCTATTATTTTTGTTCTTGCATTGCAATTACAATATAGACATGTCAAGTGCCCTCAGACTGGCCATTGCAGTACAAATGATATTTCAATTTCTAAAACAGATTTCCCTTTTTATTATATGGAGGTAAAACAGGAAGCCTTTGTACTACAGTTTTTGTCCTCTTGTGTTGGATTTCTAAAAGACAGAATGAGACATTTGCAGGAAAATAATGTGAACTCTTCCAAGATTGAATGGCTATATATGACTAACATGTGTCAGTCATATTAGTTTAAAAACTCTATTGATTCATCTAATTTTATTATTTGTTTATTATTGATTTCATTTATGGATTCCTGAACAACAGATCTTGCTAGGAATGAACTTACATATGTGATAATATATAGGTATAAATAATCTGATTCCATCTTCTTGTTTATTTACAGAGAGTAATTCAAAAGATGTTGCAGAATCTGGTTAGCTTCTAAAATCTATACAGGAAGTCCTCATAGCTATCTCTTGCAAACAAGATGCTCATAAAGAGATCTGTTTACTCTGTTGAATACAGACTTTGAAATTTGTACCTATCTTCATTCTGATGATTATATATGTTCTCTCTCATTCTCTCTCTCTCTCTCTCTCTCTGTATGTATGTATATGTGTGTGTGTGTGTGAATGTGTATATATATATATGTATATATAATTTGTGCAAGAAAATCTAGTAGCATTAAATAATTGTAAAGTATACTTGAAGTATTTATTTTAATAAGCTGATACTTATTAATTGGTTATTTATTTAATTAATAAGCAAAACTAGGAACATCATAACATGCCTTATATATTTGACCAATAGCAACAAACATGTTTCCAATAGCAACAAACATGTTTCCAAACTGGTCAGTCCAAGGGTGAAATAATGGAATGTGATGATATAATTTTTCCATTATGACATGAGGAAAAGAAATGAAGCATCTCTGACATTCATAAATCCTATGGGCACCAAGCTATGACAATATTGATTCTTTCTAAATCATATAGCAAAAATCTTATGGCAAAGGATTAACAAGATCAAAGTGGACAGTCATAAAAAAGAAATTCTAAAAAGAAACTATAATTTTAAAACTGAATAATATAACAAGGGACCTATTGAATTAGACAAAGACCTGTCTAGCCAAGATTCTGACTCTAACACAAAGCTCATGGACATGAGATCAAGAGTCTTGCTTTTGTTTTTAAAACAAATTTATCCTTCCTGGATGTGTCTAATCTTTCTTCTAAACAGGTAAATAGGTGGCAATTGTCATATCAATCGTAGCACTTTGCGCTGTATAAAGAAACTTACTTGTTCTCAGTCCCAATTTCCAAATCCTAAGACACTTGACCAAATTGCCCTCTGTATTGTAACTCTTTGTTTGCTTTCATTTCCTGAATTTTGCATATTGGGTTACCCTTTTTAGAAGAGAGAGTCAAGCTATTCTCCAAGGCGCCTGAAGGCAGGACAAGAAGCAATGGGTGGAAACTGATCAAGGAGAGAAGCAACCTAGAACTAAGAAGAAACTTCCTGACAGTTGGAACAATTAACCAATGGAACAACCTGCCTCCAGAAGCGGTTAATGCTCCAACACTGGAAATTTTTAAGAAGAGACTGGACAGCCATTTGTCTGAAATGGTGTAGGGTTCCTGCCTGAGCAGGGAGTTGGACTCAATGACCTCCAAGATCCCTTCCAACATTATTATTATTATTATTATTATTAACAAATAGAAAACTATAAATTATTATAGTAACAGATTTGAATAAAGCAGGATTCGAGTATGCTTGTCTTCTATGTTTCCATGTGCCTCTTTGTGATGGATTGATGATTGAACTCACTTGCACCCCCTACGGCATACTGTATAGGGGTGCACACCAATGCCTGTTGCTATGTTTTGGTTTTTTCCTCCTGTTTTTGTCAGTGGATTGCCTATTGAAACCTTTATACAACTCCTCTCTTCTTCCTACTTCTTTTTTCCTTATATTTCTTTTCTAGTTTCCTGGTTGGCCGTTTTTAATAAAAAGGCCACAAGATGTTACTCATCTATATTGCTCAATATTCTTACAGAATGTGATCAATATTTAGAATGTCACCTGTTACCTATTCCTGCATTAAAATAATGGCCATGTATTTTAAATCCATTTTTTTCATTGCTCCTTTGTCTTGGGCATAGAAATTTTTACAAATGTTGAGTAGTGATGAAGAATTATACTGGTGACTTGACATTGATGAGTTGGAATGATTAAAGGACATAGTAGCTTTAGAGCAGGGGTGTCAAACTCGCAATGTCACGTGACGTGTTGTGATGTATCGTGACTTTTTTTGCCATTGCCGGCAATGGGGTGGATGCGGTTTTGTTATGATGCATCTGGTCTGTGGGCCAGCAGTTTGACACCTCTGCTTTAGAGTAACACAGTTTCTTATAGTCCATATTCCACATCTCTAGTATGACTCTATTTTCACTATTACCCAATCAATGTAAAACATTTTACAAGGCAATACAGTAGTTCTCAACTTATGACCACAATTGAGCCCAAAATTTCTGTTGCTAAGAGAATTTTGCCCCATTTTGTTACTTTTTTTTGCCAATGTTATTAAGTGAATCTCTGCAGTTGTTAAGTTAGTAACACAATTGTTAAGTGAATCTGGCTTCCCCATTGACTTCTCAGAAGGTCACAAAAGGTGAACATGACCCCAGGACATTGCAACTACCATAAATACGAGCCAATTGTCAAGCATCTGAATTTTGATCACGTGACCATGGGGATGCTGCAATAGTTGCATGTGTGAAAAACAGTCATAAGTCACTTTTTTCAGTGCTATTGTAATTTTGAACAGTCACTAAATGAACTGCTATAAGTCAAGGACTACCTAGATACATTTCTACTTCATATTTGCACAGCTCTGAAATACTAACCTTCTGGTATTGGTGTTCTAACATGCTGATACCCAACATTTGGGGAAAATCTACTGCTTAATATTACGTATTTCATTAGACATTATAAATAAAAAGGAAATGTTTGGATAGGAAAAAAACTCAAACTATCAACCCTTCTTTTACGTACTCCATTAAGTTAGATAATAGTTTATTAACTTTTTTTATTAACTGTTAATGTACATAACAGCTTACCTGACAGGCAAATGCAATTGGATCAGCCACTTTCTGAAGCATCTGCTCAAACTCTCCAACTTTTGAATAGTATTCAATCTGCACTGTGGCTTTAATGTCTCCTCCACAGTAGATATTTACATTTACAAAGCCAGCAGGAAAATCTTATAAAAACAGAACATTTTAAAAGTTCAGTGGAAAAAATGAAGAAAAAGAAACAGAATTATTGCCAAAACCTTTCCACACTGATTTAGCATTCAGAATGCTTCTATGCTATCTATTCCAGATTGAGAAGTCAACGATTCACAGGGGAGACAAATGTGCAAAGAAGCAGTGAGCAATGGAAGAAAAGAATCAGCAGCAGTGGAGCAAGAAGGCAGAATTAAAATGTATTTGGAGGCTAGAGAACAAAGGAAAACAAAGAAAGCTTTAAAATATACAGCATACTTGGAAATATTTACGGACATTTCAGTGAATATTCTGAGTGCTTCGGAGTGGAGAAGAATTTCCAGCTGCACACATAAGTGATAATCTATGTATTAATTCTTGTAATGAAAAATGTGATAAGCTAACCTTGCTGGTTTTGTGCTCAGCTCCTGGATGTCTACACTACAATTCTATCTTGATGACTCTTTTTTTTTTGTGCTTTCTAGTCAGATTTTGATTCCTTACAACTGCTCCAACTAGTCCCTGAACTTTTCTTATTAATAGTTCTGAAATGATTTGCCATTGCCTGATTCTTAGAGCTGAAACAAAGAGTGGATGGCCCAAGGTCACCCAGTTGGCCTTGTGCTCAGAACTCAGTTTCTTTTTTTAACCTGTCGCCTTAACTGCTCTACCAAGTAGGCTCTCTTGGTAGCACCAATAAAAACATCTTTAAAAAGCAGTTGAGGGAAATACTTTTCAGAAGGGCAGATTAACAACTTCTAATGTTTTCAACTTTGGCAGTACTTAATATTTTTGAAGGAGCTGAGTGCTGCAAAATGGCTATGAAGATATCCAACATACAGGCAATTTTCGATTTGGAGAAAATTCTTTTTTAAAAATTATAATATGCACATGTTAGGGCTTATTTTTCATATGCTTCCCATCTCGTAATAAAGAAGTGATGTCAATTTTTTAGCAATGGTCAGAGACACATGCAAGAGCCACAAAAGGTTTCACTTGCTACATTGGGCAATTCTTTATTCAACTAAGCTGAAACCACTGATTTAATAAATATTACTTAATGTTACAATAAAAAAGGATGACTAGCTGGTTGAAATAGACTATAAAACACCAAAATATGGCCAAATATATTAGCGCAAATAAATGACAAAAGAATTTGAAAAACTTCCCACATGAAGCAAGACAATATCTTCATAAATGTCATGCAGTGATAATAATGTGTGCTACAGATTTATGCTGAGTTAATCTAAATAATATGTGCAGCAGGAACTGATTAAGGCTAGCAAACTATGACTGATGAATGACATTTTATCATGAATAAACAACCAAGTGTCTCCAGTTTTTTAATAAGTCAAAAACTTTTATGCTCTGATTTAATAAAGTAAAATTTGAAATCCAAAGCTCATACATAAAAAGTAGTATTGAATTATAATGGGAAACACTGTATAGCGCTCCATTATGTTAATTTTATTTTTTCTGAACTAGTACCAACTCTTACCTAGAGCTTTGATGAATCTGACTTTCTGATTCCAAAAATCTGGCTCAATTCTGATCCATTCATTTTCTGTTATAAATTCAATGATTACTGAATCTTCAGGGACATCATCTCTTAAAATAATGAACATCTCTCCAGGGCACTGCAAAGTATGAGTTGTATCCAATTATTCCTTTGCGTCAATACATCAAATCTATACAATTTGAATTACACATTTTCGTGGAAGTTGTTTAAAACATTAGCAGAAGAATGTATGTTATCCAGCTACATATTTTCATAAAGTGATTATTTGGCCTGCATGAGAACATGGATTATTTCAACAAAACATTTGCTCTTTGTAGTAGGATGCACCCCTGAATTGATTTTAGGGCAATAGTGAACTCAAACTGTAGGACTTTCTCATGATCAGATCACTTCCTTTAGAGACATAGATTTTTTGATGGCTATCTTATTCCTCCCCCCCCCCTTTTCAGTAAATGGAATAGACGTTGTGGCCTATTAAAGACTAATAACTGTTGTAACAACAACTTTCAACATTCTTTTCTGGGTACAGAGATAATGCAAACAAGTCTACCTCTTTTGCTCTGCTATTGTACCATGGATTTTAGGGCTAAAATGAGTGCAATAACAAACTTGCAGACTTACTGATTTTGACAGGATCTCTCAAAGACAGGCTCTCTTAAGAAGCAATGGATGCAAACTAAGGATATCAATAAGAGAAGCAGCCTAGAACTAAGGAGAAATGTCCTGATAGTGAGAACAATGAATTAATGGAATGATTTGCCTCCAGAAGTTTTGGCTGCTTCAACACTGGAGGTTTTTAAGAAGAGATTGGACAACCATTTGTCTGAAATGGTATATAGGGTTTCCTGCCTGAGCAGAACTAGAAGATCTCTAAGGCCCCTTTCAGTTCTGTTATTCTCAAAACATTTAAACCCAAACTCATTATAATTGTTTAGCAGAGATTCAGTTGTAAAAAGTGAGTCTTGTTCCTTTTTCCTAAGCTAAAGTCTAAACCACCACCCAGCAGAACTTTGAAATTTATTTTTGTGCACTTTACTTTTAAATGGAATAAAAAGAATGCACTTGTGGGGATTGCATTTTCTTTAATACAACTTACCTCACATGCTATCCTTTTTGGCAACACTAGCACCTCTGGCCTTCCCACCGTCACCTCCTCACTTTCCACATTTCCATCACTTAACCTCAAGCTCCTTTCTAGGTCCGAAGATAAGGGATCAGGTGCACCTGCCAAAGATATTATTTTAAGTCATAGAGGATTTGGGTTAATGATTGCCAAAGTTATCTCCCACCAGCTGAAGCATTCCTCACTTGTGAAATTGCAAATTAACTGATGGTCTTTGAGCAGAAATATTTGTTTATAAGCTACACTTTGTCTTTGATTTATAATTAGGCATTTGTCATAAATGCCTCTTTTTCTGTTGACATGGTAGTGGTCTTTTGTGCAGGCACCAAAATAAAATTGGATTTAAGTGCCAACCAAAAAAGAGGGAAACTACAATCTAAATGCATCTTTTGAAGTTCAGATCAGGTGGTAGTTGAATTGCAACCTATTATGATTAAACCACAATGAGTTTAATTTCAAGATATCCTTTTGCATGATAGTAAACACAGAATTTACTTCATAAAGTCATTGATCAGCTATACCTCTAATGGTTTTCCAGAGATATTAAAACTTTTTTCTACAAAACTCTCCAAGTTTATGTTCCAGATGTCAGGTTTGGAATCAAATGGATCATTTAGCCAGAGCATTATGAAGTAATGTTCAAATAAAAAAATATATCTGATGAGAAATTCAGCATATCTAAATTCCGCCATAGCAAACATCAGTTTTAGATTCAAGTTGTTGTGATTACATTTTCAAGCAAAGTTTGTACTTGGGCCAAAATATCTTTTAAAACAAAATAAATAAATAAAAATGGTAGCTAAGCAAAAGTTCAGTAAAGATTATTTGGGCCTCTTCATACTTACAGAGCACTATAAGGTAATAAAATTCCATCACATTATTTACTATAAACAGGCTCACAAATCCCTATCAGCATAATTAGTATGCTATCAATGAGTCTTTTTCATCATCCCTAGATCTGAGCAAATCAATTGCTTTCACATCTGTCTTTTTCTTTTATTTCCCCAAAGAGTTCCAATATCATATTGTTTTTCATTTTCAACTTGCACACTAACCTTTCCCTTTTCTCCAGCCCTTGAACAATTCACATTAGTCAATCAATCCACATTGATTGCTGGCTCTGGAGCATTCCCCATCTGTCTTTGCTTTATTGGATGTACTGTTTACATTCTTACCATTTGTCTTGTCAGGAGTTTGCCCTATTCTCTTCAATATGGCCCTTTCATTTTTTCATTCAAGAGCTGTACTTCCTCTCCAGTCAGCTTTCATTATTGATCTATTAAATTGATAATATGAAACCCTTCTTTTTAAAAGTCTTATTTTAACAGCCACAGTCTTCTCTTGCTATCTCAAATCAATCATTTTCCACAAAGTTTCCTTCACAATATCTCCCAGGTTGGCCCTGGTTAGTGCTTAGGTGAGGGGCTACCTTGCAAGGTTAAACTATAGGCTAGTTGAAAAGTTGAAAACATCCCAGAAGAAGACAGTGGCAAGAGCCAGTTTAGTCTAAAAGTTAAAGCACCAGATTAGAAACTAAAAGAATATTAATTCTAGTCCCACTTTAAGCATGAAAGCCAGCTGGGTAACTTTGGGTCACTCATTCTCTCACACAGAGTTGTTGTTATGGAGAAAATAGGAGGGGGAAAAGAGTATTTGGTATGTTCACTACCTTATTTATAAAAATAACAAAGGCAGAATAAATAATAACAACCCAGGCTTAACAACTGTCGATAAGAAAGACAAAAAAGTCTGGATAGTGGATGTGGCAATGCCTGGGAGACAGCAGAATAGAAAGAACTAAAAAAGATAACAAAATACAAAGACCTTCAAATAAAAATAGAATGACTCTGGCAAAAGAAAGCAAAGGTAGTACCAATAGTAATCCATGTTTTCCCAAAAAAAAAGACTTGGTCTTTTTTTTTTGCCTCCAAAAGAGGCACCAGATCTTATTTTAGGGGGAGGTCTTTCCCACAGTCTTGCCTTGAGGCAGCGGTATCGACAGCTCCATCCAGCTAGCCCACTTCTTCTGCGGCCAAAGGAAATGCCTTTGCAGTTGAGAATGGAGATCCGGATTGTCGTGTGCAGTGCCCCCCCCCCGGTCTGCATTTCACTTCTGGAAAGGCCTCTGATGGTGAAATGCAGCCTGGGGGATGTACAGAAGAAGTGGGCCAGTGAGGTGAGGCAGATATTGATTCATGGGAGGCTGGCTGCAACGGTAAGCAGGTACAGGGCACGTGGGGCAGCTTGACCCCCCACCCCCACCCTAGCTTGATTTTTAGACTTGTGCCTTGCCCCAAAATAATGGCTTATTTTTGAGGTAGGGCTTATATTAGGCCCACCCCCAAAAATCAAACTAGGGTTATTTTAGGGATAGGTCTTACTTTCAGGTAAACACAGTAGGTGCTTTGGAAGCAATCCCAAAACAATTGGAGCACCACTGGTATTGACAATTTGAACACCACTGGCATTGACAATTTCATCCTCAGTCAATTGCAAAAGGCAACTTTACTTGGAACAGCTTACATCCTGTGACGATATTTGTAACACCATCAAACATCCACATCTGCCTATCCCAGGTCCTTAGGAAGGACTAGATTGGTGGACAAAAATGCTAAATCCAATGTGAACATCTGGCTGACTGTGCAACAAACCATAATAAAAATCACTTCCATATCATGCCACAAAAGATGCAAAAGATGCATTTATATAAGTCACCAATGTCAATTGGAAGGTGACTTGGGTTTGCTCATATTATTTCATAAATTAATAGCTAATCCAAATCTCAGACTCCACCTCCAACTTCATAAGACTTGCTATTGATTGATTGATTGATTCATTCATTCATTCATTTATATTCTACTTTTATTATTTTTACAAATAACTCAAGGTGGCAAACATATCCAACACACCTTCTTTCTTCTATTTTCCCCACAACAACCTTGTGATGTGGATCGGACTGACAGAGAGTGATGTCCTATGCCTTGGTCAACCATGATGTTTCACATATGAAACAGAAGGAATGGAAGAGTGTTTTTGATATATGGGAGGGATTGAATAGATTGTAGCAAAGTAGAATGTCTGAACAAGACAAGAACTCTGAAACTGAAACAGAAACTTAACAACAGATGTAGAAGACTAAGCTAAAATCTTTCTCGCTGATAATTTAATAATTTAATCTTTTAAGTGTATATAGATGGAACTGAAATCTCTGTTGCTTTCTAATACTCTCAATTACTTGCTAATACTCTATTTGGTCTAAGTATTAAGCTGTTAAGTAGGAAGCTCCCATTTAAATGCTACAGCAAACATTTACTGTATAGATATTACTATCATAAAATTGTACTTTTAGAAAAACGGCTGTGATATCCTCTGAAACCAGCAGCAGGTAAACCAAGATAGGTTGCACAAATACTTAACCAAAACATGTTTGCAAACTTGCATTATCAATATTTGGAAAAAATAGGTGACATTTTTAGGTGAACAGCCCTAAAAATTCATATCCTTGAAAAGCCTAACAGTTAGAGGAATCCACTGGGAAAGGTTCAGAAAAACCAAGGTGGCACATCTAACTATAATGTTGAAGGCCACCATATAAAAAGTGGCATGAGTGTATAGATAGACATAGATACAGATGATATGGATGTAGATGGTATAGGTAGATTTGGATGTAGATGTATACAAACAAGTCATCCTGTTAGGTACCAGTTCATTAACACATTAGGCACCTTTTAAACTAGGAAAACGTTTGGAAAGTAAGTAGTTTTAGAAATGGATATATTTAATAATTCATATTGAACAAAGACATGTGGGATACAATAATGCATACAAGTTAGTAGAAAAATAATTTACCTCTAATGTTGTAGATTGAGAAAGTCTGCATTGAGTGGCATATTTCTCTTGGGTTATGTAAAGAAATCTCCGGAGCATTAGCAGCGGCATTATAGTATATGAGCACAGAAAGTGTCCACCACTAGATGGCGCAGCAGAGACATTCTATTGCAAGAAGAATGCTCCCATTTATTCTCACCAGCCCCGCCTCAAATTTCTTTATAAAGAGCTAGTTTTCTTAGCAGGATTAGTAAAAATCAGAAGAACCTCACATGCCAGGCAAAAGGAATACAGAGAACTAAAACGCTATTATTTCTGTTCACTTGCAGGAGACAAAAACTCAAGTTATTAGCCTATTCTATCTTTCCCATACCCCAAGGAAGAATGTGTGGGTGGTAGAAATGTAGGTGGATAAACACAGGCACGTGGCCTATACTGTTCCATATTCAGAAAACATTCGTGATCAGCGTTTTCATCCTGATATGAGGCAAATGAAAGAAATACAAATGCATGAAAATCTTATTTGTCCTGTATTACTTATACTGAAGAAATTTAGATACCAGATCTGAGAATCTTTGGTAGCTGGGAGACCATACCTTTTTAGTTCCTAATTCTTGTTAGAAAGATAGAGATATAGATAGATACAGATAGATAACACATAAATTCATAAATATCTACTTCTCTGTGTATTATTTATAATTTCTATCTGTCTGTCTGTCCGTCCGTCCGTCCGTCCATCCATCCATCCATCTAATAATATATAGTGATTCTTCTTATATAATTTAACATTTTTACCTGAAATAAGACTATTGCATAATCATGGTTTGAAGAAAACAGTACAATGTCATTAAGATGTGAAGATAAAAAGCAGGAAACTGCTTGCTTCTGATACCAAAACAGTATTTCTCTCTGCATGAGAAAACACGTATATTTGAACTCTGAAATACGATACCTAGTCAATGTTTCTTAACATTTTCTAATGTATTTGCCTGCTTGGACAAATTTCCCCATTTGCTGATATGAATGATTTAGCATCTGGCATAATAATATCATTCCATTTCATATTGTGCCAGTCTACCCTTGAAATACAAAAACAAAAAAGTTGGAGAATTGGGAAAACTTGAAAGTTGCACTGCTCCCAAACTCTCCTCCTTGCTTTCTACTGTGAGGGTCAGCAGCTACCCAAAGAACTTGAGGTTCCAAGAGGGCAAATAAGGAGACTCAAGCGGAGGCTTCCAAGTCAAACAGAACTTTATTTGATCAAGTGAAGCTGGGTGGAACACTGTCTGAAACACTGGCAGCTGCGTTCAGAAGTGCCACACAGTGGTCAGTTAGGCACTTCTATTTATATACAGATAACAACCAATCACAAGATGACACTTGTTGGCACACAGAATATTAACCAACGTGGTCTTCCTCCCTTCATAAAATGGCGTTCCTAACGCAAGTACAGTGTGCAGAAGCAAAAATGGTGGTCATTAAGCTAATAACAAGAATGCCCTTTTGTACAATCCCTATACTACAAATGAGACCTGCACAAGTGAAGGCTGATAAGAATGGGGAACAAATTCATTTAGCTATCATTTACCTAATATTGCATTTTCAAACCAAATTTCATTAGTTTCACTGAGCACTATTCTTTGGCAAAAAAGTAGACAGGTTATAAGCAAATAATTACATAAACCTAACAATGATTCTCAACAGACTTTTTAAAATATATGCATGGTTCTATGAGCATGTTCATTGAATTCTAAGGTAAAAAAAACCCCATAAACTTGAATATTTCTGTAAAAAGCCTTTCTTAAAACATTTTTGGACATTTTAGATATTATTTAGATATTATTAGATAGTGTGGGATGGACAGTAGATTTGCTTCTACAATTAAAATGTAATTTCATTTACTTAAATCTATTTTCCTATATCTTAGTACATTGCTTCTTATCATATATTCAGTGAAACAGGTAACTTATTGTTTTCCATTATCTTTCTGGCATTTGTTCAATATTTGAAAATTGCCAGCAAAAATATATCCATTTATCTTCTTTCTCTAAACATACATTTCAAAAGCTTTTCCACATATGCTGTGCTTTATAGAGACACCGTTTTAAATTAAAAGTTTATTTATGTGGTAGAATATTAAATCAATGAGATTTACTTTGATTTAAGAATATTCAAGACAGTGGTAGAAAACATTGTTGGATGCTTACCTGGAATTCCTTCCGACTGCTTAGCTTTCTTCAAGTAAATTACAAACCTTTAAAAGTAACTTCTGTTGCAAACTTGAACAACTTAATAGTTATTTTCTGTGTTTTGAAAATAATACTGTCCCTAAGATAAATCTGGCTTTTATGCTGTTGTATTGCATGTTTGGTTGACAGGTTTGGCTGATCTTGAAAAGTTAAACAAGGTCGGACTTGATTAATTTTCTTTATGGGAGTCTACCAAGAAATCCTTGGGCTATAATCTAGACTGCCACATTGAAAAAAACATATTGTAAGAATGCAGTTGCAATCTTCTTCCATATTGTTATGAAGTAAATTCTGTAGATAAATTTACCAGGACCTAAATCTCATTCCCAAAACATACAGCTATTATCAATTATAATTGTTTTTCTTAGAGCATCCTAATTATAGAATGGCCAGTACAGATGCAACTTAAATTGTAAACACCTTTTTGCATTCTTTATCTTTCTCCTTCCCTCCCTTCCCTGATTCTAAATCCTTCCTTCCTTCTATACATCCATCAATGATTGAACTTTATCTTGATTAGTGCTACATAGAAAATAATATCTATCTTTGAATATCCAGCAGGTTTTCATCTTTTCCAAGTTTTCAAGACTGCAAGTTCCATATCTATATGGAACCACAGCATTAAGTAGCTTCCTTGTTTGATGTTCTGAAAATTGGCTTATAAATCAAGGTTTCAAACAGAAAAATAAAGTTTATTCAGGAAAACAAAGTTAACCAAACAGTATCTTAGTATTCTGTCAGCAGTTTATTTATTTGTTTGGTATCTGTAGTTGCCCATATCAGTGTTGCCCATGTCAGAATGTTAGATAAGCCTAGCTTTTTGTTTTTATTTTATATTATTTTTATTTAAAAAACAACATAAGCTAGCTGCGAGTCTTTCTTTATCTTGTCTGTATAAAAGGGACGATCCTATATAAAACTGGTTGATGTGGCAAGATTTCTCCTTAGATGAGGGTAAATCATGATTCTGTTTACAGTTTACAGATCATTGTGAACAGTCTACAGATCATTGGTCCAAAATATTTTTGTCACTGTGACAGGAACATGCCCACACATGTGCATATCGTCTGTGCACAGACATTTTGGTTGGGCTCCCACAGCATGGTAATCTAAAGTGGGGTTGGCTAGTTTTGTACAAACACACAAAAAATTATGTCTGAAAAAAGGCAGTTGAACCAGTAAGCCAGAAACTAACTGAACTAACTCATGAATCTTGTTTCCATACTGATGTATTGCAGGAGGCAGACTATAGTTACATTAAACTATTTTCCAATGCTTTGCTATGCTCCTTACGCATAAGCTAGCTGGGAGTCCTTCTTTATCCTGCCTGTATAAAAGGGACATTCCTGTATAAAATTGGTTGATGTGGCAAGATTTCTCCTCAGATGAGTGTTGGTCAAAATCCATACTGCTTCTGAGGGTAAGTCATGACAATTACAATGATCCACAGGCTTTCCTATCCCTTGCTTCTCTTTCTATACATTTTCTAATAGTAAATGTGTGGACAAAGTCTATAGATAATTCTTATGCAGAACCCAACATGGTAATAATTTCTATTAAACATAAGAGGTTCTAGGAATCAAGAGATGGTGATAATTCCTAATAATTCAAAAAAATAAACTTTTAGTCTTAATTATTTCTATGACAGTGATTTCCATCCAATGGTCTATGGATGGCTTATGGTAAGAACTATGGATGAAAATAATTAAAAAAATATTAGGAATTTTAGGCAATATGTGATATTTGGCATTCCCAAAGTATAAAATATATTAATGTTTTAATTACTTTGAATGTTTAGGTCCTGTGGGACCTATGGTATGTCCTTATATGCAATGAAATTAACAGAAAGTTTGTCACTGACCTTCTCAAAAGCTCTAACATTAATATAATGGTTTGTAGAAAGGATTAAGTTCTATGATTTTTTTTTTAAAAAACCTCTCTTACACAGACTAGCAGGCATTACCCTCACAATGTATGTTTTATTTCCATATGTAAAACAGACACATAAAATAAATCATGAATTCATGAATATGCTTATAGGTACTTTAAGGTACAAAGAAAATAATCTACATGATTCTTTTTTTAATGAAAATAAAGATGAATTGATCAGAATTCCTGTAGACCAGCTATTATCTTTTTATGCAAATTATTTAATCCAATACAAAGTTAGGTCTTACTGAGCTCCAATACAAAAGAAGCCACTTCATTAATTTTATCAGTTTATACCCATGTTAGTTGAATTTCAATTACATCAACTCACGTAAGCTGTTTTCATCCAATTAGTGCTGAAAAGAAGAATAAAACATCACATACTTGTATCTATGCTTCATTAGCACACAGTTCACTGCCATGTATAAATAAGAATTTAAACTGTCAGAATGTTAGACAAGTCTAGCTTTTTAATTTTTTATGTTATTTTTATTTTAAATATTCTAAGATATAAAAGATAAACATAAAGTACTATAATATAAAGGAAATTAAAGAAAGGAGGAAAAAAGTGAAGTGAAAAAGTGAAAAAGGAGAGGTACAGAATTGCCTTGAATTTTTTTTTTATAAGATAGGACCCTTCATACATTTTAGAGAAAGTTGTTAATCTTTGTTCAGGAAAAATCTGAAGTCCTCTAAAGTTGCAGCCCAAACTGTCATAATGATGTTGCACGTACTGTGCATGATCTCTGAGATGGCAGTAGTAACTGAAGCTGCGATGGGATCTTCACCTTGATCCTTCTTGATCTCTCAGTGACCTTTGATAACATCACCAAGGGTATCCTTCTGGGCCCATTTAGAGAGGCACAGAGTTATGGAGTGCTCCTTTGCCCTTTGGTGTCAGTTCTGTTTAGTGTTGATAGTTGGGGAGAAATCTAGCCGGAAACCTTTACTATGTGGAGAACCTCAAGCCATTACCCTTGGCTCATTCTTATTTCATATCTATATGAGAACATAGGATGAAGTCATCCAATGGTATGGGGTTAGATATCTTCAATATATAGCACAGTTTATTGGGCCAACCAAATGCTTATGTCAAGATGCTTTTGCAATGTTTGGGATCCCTAATTCTGGGGACTTATCATTTTTTACTCTAGATGGGGCTGCCATTCCCCAAATAAGAGATTTGTGAGGAGTCTGGGATCATTCTAGACTTTCAGCTCTTGCTAAAATCAAAAAGCAGCTCTGGCTAGGAGAACCTTCTGTGCCAATTACACTTATTACTCACAGTCCCTCATGCTTTTCCCATCTATATTATTGTAATTCGCTAGTCTTCACTGCTCAGGAGCTACAGCTGATTCAGGATGCATTACTGTAGCCAGTTATGGGTTGCTTTGCTATGCCTATATCGTGCTTCTATTCTGAAAGCTTTGAGTAAGGTTTTGAGTACAATTAGAAGTGATGTTCATAAAGTTCTTCATGGTATAGGATTGGATTATTTGTGGAACTGCCTGTTTCTAATCATTTCAGCCCGTCTGGCAGATTGGGCAGGTTCTGGATCTCTTCCATTAAACATTGCCATCTAATGGGACAGAGGGAATAGGCCTTTTCTCTTGTATGACAACCACCTTGTGAAATGCATACCTTCCATGAGATTTGGATGACCAGTCCTGACATACTTTTGCAAGGTGTTGAAGATCTGATTCTTCTTCCGGGCATTGGGCCAGGTTGTGATTTGAGCCTGCCTTGCTGTTTTGATTATAAATTGGTGAGTTGTTCCATGAGCACTGGGTTGTTTTTAAATTTTTAAATTATTTTCCTATTTTTTTATGTTGTTTTTAGGCACCCAGAGTTGCATATTAGCTGCACCGTGATGTACATTTAAATAGTAAATAAAAGACGAATAGGAAACTTTTGCACGATAGCTATTTAGAACATAAATATCTCATTTTCCCATATTATAAATAGATTAGGTTTCACACATTATATTACATGTTTGCTATCCATAATTTATCAAATGACCTATGATTTGTTGAGTTTGCATAATGTACTAAGCAAAATATCATGATGTACAAACTACAATAGCTATGTTTGTGTATATTAAGCTAAGAGAATGCTTTCAATATATCCAGGAAGAATCTTTGTTCTAATTTTTATGAAGTTCTGAAGGTGAAATAAAGTAACATTGATTTCAATGTCACAGTTAAAGCAGCAATAATAATTGAGAAATATACTCAGATATATGGTTTTGAGTCCTGCTTTTGAAATGTTTAAATACAGAACCACAGAAGGAGTTCAATTCCTTTTATCTCAGTCAGTAGAATAAAACAATACAGCAACGTACAATACAATAAAACACTTTAGCTGAAGATCAGAATTGTATCACACGAACTGTTTTGAACCAGGCCACTTCAGATCAAGGACTGGATATCACATGTTTGCTGCTTGTATATAAGTGTGATTAAGATAATTTTCCTTCTTATGTTCAAATGCATGGATATGTTTTCTCCATGGACAAGTAGAAAAGGAACCAAATAATTTTATAGGGTGTTACAGTCAGGCTTCCCCCCCCAAAAAAACTATTTTTCAATGCTTAAATCTTGCAAAATCATTCCTGTTGTTCTGCTGAATTAGCAGTTCAGATCCTATTTATCATTGTTATCATAATTTGACTGTGAAATAATTCATCTGGCTCCATTCTCAAACATTTTATACCTCAAGCTTAGTTTTTGAAAATGCAGTTCAAAAGGTTTCTTCTTATTTTTTTATCCGTGCCTATTCTTCTTAATCCTGCTTTCCCATAACCTCTCACAACTCTGTAATACTTATTAATCTGATACTTTGCTGGAAGCTAGGGGACAAAAGCATTCTTTCTTCTTACAAATTAATCCTCCAATTATTTACTCCCCCAAGAAATGGGTATTCTGGCAAGAAATCCAACTCAGTTGGATGATATTGAAAAGTGGGATATGAGATGAATGCCTCTAATTTTCAAGGACTGACTGCTGCCCTCAAAACCTACCTTGGAAATCCATCTTTATCCACATCTGGAACAGGAAGATTAGGAACCAGACCTGCCTTTGGAAACTTGGAAGTATAATTGTGGCAAAGTAAATGATGGGATTC
Source organism: Bothrops alternatus (assembly GCA_034064705.1). NCBI lineage: Eukaryota > Metazoa > Chordata > Lepidosauria > Squamata > Viperidae > Bothrops > Bothrops alternatus. Next base: position 19,188,145 of record JARGCV010000081.1, read on the forward strand.
ATATTGTTAGAAAAAGTGCTTCTTAAAAGATAAGTAGATTATCTCACTTCAGACGCATTATGTGAAGACCTAGCTTTCTAGAGAAAGCCCTAATTCTGGGAAAGGTGGAACGAAAGAGAACAGAAGGGCAATCAGTATCAAGTAGATGGACTCAGTTACAGTGGCAATGAATGCATCATTGAAAGACTAGGTTATGGATAGATCATCATGGAGAAAATGTGGTTGGTAGGAGTCAAAAACAGTTTGACAGCATATGATTGATCAATCAATCAATTAATCTGGATTTGATTTAATATTATTCTTCTAAATCAGTGGTGGCGAACCTATGGCACAGGTGCCAGAGGGGGCACTCAGAGCCCTCTCTGTGGGCACGTGCACCATCGCCCCAGTCCTAGACCTTCAGCTGGGTTTTATAAAACCTTTTCATTTTAGGCCTTCGCTGCTGTGTTGAAAAAAAAAAGGTTCAATCAATCAGTCAATTTCAACTTCTTGCAGGGAAAAAAAAGATCTTGCAAAGTTGGAATTGATTGATTGAACTTTTTAGTCCCACCCAGTCTGCCGTTACCACCACAGCCATGCCCACCCAATGGGCCACACCCTTCCAATGGGCCACACCCAGTCAATGGGCCACACCCACCCAATGGGCCACACCCACCCGGCACCCGACAATGCATAAGTGGGTTTTGGGTTGCAGTTTGGGCACTCGGTCTCTAAAAGGTTCGCCATCACTGTTCTAAATGGTTCTATTTTTTGAAATACAAGCTTGCCAGAAGGAACAGTGATTTGTTCTGACCTCCTAAGCAGAAGACGCTATTGCCCGGCTCGCCCACAGATTCTATTTAGAATGCTTTTTTTCTGACATGGATCCTTTCTCTCTTTGAACTCTGGCTGATCAGCATTTCTATTCACTGTCTTTTTTACCTTTAGTTTGTCCCAGACAATAATGTGTCAAAATCAGCCTAGAAATGATATTCCCCTGGGAAAGATGCTTCTAATTTTCAGAATGGTTGTTTTAGTGGCGGTTTTCAATTTATTTATTTATTTATTTCAGGTGGCCTACAGGAGGGCAGAGAATGCTGCTATTATGATCATTTTCTGCTATACCTTTTTTAATTTTAATTTTAGTCATTATTATATTTCTATTTACAGCCTGTCTTTTTTCCCCCAGGAGCTAAAGGAGTCATCTCCCTTTTCCACTTCCCCACCCCCCACAAAAACAATCACATGCAGTAGGAAGACTAAGGAACAGCATCTAAAGTTACCCATGGGTATCTGTAACAAAAGCTGGGTTTCCCTATTTAGTTCTATTACTGGATCTCATTTTGCTACCTGTCCAATTTTCTATGCATTCTGATCTGTGAAAACAAAACCCACCATCAAACAACCATAAGAGATGTTACTCAAGATGTCTTGCCTTGCAACTGTATTATAAAAAAGGAAATCATTGAGGCTGCAAAATTTAGGAAAGTTTTTGTACAAGAGAAACTTTTAGATACCTCTGCTACATCATAATTTAAATAAGTGCCAGAATGCACAGTTTGTTGGGAATTGTATCATATTTTTTCTTCTATCAAATTTATTCTTTAAAAAATATAAAATAGAAGTGGTTAAAGAAGATGACAAACTAGAATAGTTTGAGAAGTTTGTAGTCTTCTCTATCCTATCTCATCTCATCCCTGACATATAGAAGATATGGCTGCTGTGGATTGATTTGTGTCAAGGGGAATCAAGGGCCCCATAAAGTCCACACTGATCATGTTGGATAACTTGAATGGCCCAGAAATCTCTTGCCTCATGCAAGATTCCTCCCTAGTTGTGAGTAACACCTCTAAGCACATGTATCTTTATGAAAATAGACAACCAAACAAATTAATTCAATTCAAAAAATAAAAAGCTATATATTTATGCCCATATGAGATACAGAATAGTTCTATTTCTATATCAAGCTCTGTAATCAGATTCTTATAAAAGTTCTGCCTAGGAAGGAACCTGCTCTGCTTCTAAGTTACTGATTTACAGTATCTTACTACTGCGCCATGGTGGTTAGTGGTTAGAATGCAGTATTGCAGGGTTAACTCACTGCTCATTCCAGGAGTTTGATTCTGAACAGCTCAAGGTTGACTCAGCCCTTCATCCTTCCAAGGTCAGTAAAATGAGGACCCAGATTGTTGGGGACAATATGCTAACTCTGCAAACTGCTTAGAGCAGTAAAACTATGAAGTGGTATATAAGTCTAAGTCAGCAGTTCTCAACCTGTGGGTTGCGACCCCATTTGGGGTCGAACGACCATTTCACGGGGGTCGCCAAACACCACAGTCTGCTGGGAAATAGATTCAGTCATATTATAAAAGAAATATATAAAAAAAATACAGCTTATATTAGAGTAAATGGGAATAGAACAGATGAGATAGAAATAAATAATGGAACTAAACAGGGGTGCCCCCTATCTCCGATGCTCTTCGTAATGGCAATAGAAACACTAGCTAATAAAATTAGAAAAGATAAACAGTGGAAGGGATACCGAATTGGAAACTTAGAATTAAAATTAAATCTCTTTGCCGACGATGCCATAATAGTTACAGAAACACCAATAGAGATGGTAAAAAGAATGACAATTTTACTTCAAGAATTTAAAGAACAATCAGGGTTAAGAGTAAATATGGAAAAATCAGAAATTATTTGTTTAAATACTGGACCCAAAGAACAGATTGAGATACGCAAAGTATCAGGTTTAAAATTGGGACGTAAAAAGATGAAATACTTAGGAATATGGTTACTAAAAAATCCAGAAAGAATGGCTGAGTTTAATCATAATTTAGTATGGAAAAAGATTCAAAAGCAGATCACAAAATGGAAAAATAAAAATTTGAGAAGAATGGCAAAGATTAGGGCATTAAAAATGATGATAATTCCAAAAATGTTATATATGTTACAAGTAATGCCGGGGACCCTCCCTAAAGCAAGATTAAAAGAGTGGGATAATAAATTGAATCTTTGGATTGAAGGTAATAAGAGACCAAGAATTAAAAAAAGGTGGTTGGTAGCTATGGAGAGCGAAGGGGGGTGGGGACACCCGTGTTTGGAATATTATAGGGATGCTTATCAAATAGATAGATTAATGGATTTACAACTATTTGAAGAGAGATTCTGGGTAAGATTAGAAAAAGAAATTAATGACATACAGGATGAAGAACTATTATTTAGGAAATGGAATAGGATAGATATAAAAAGCTTAATAGACCCCGCTAAGGCAGTTATAGAGAGTTGGACGAAATGGCAAAGTAAATTGAAAATGACGAATTCTAAACTAGCGACGCTGCAGGTAATAAATACAAATAAGGAAGGTAATCTCACGAAAATAATAAGGGAATTAAGGAGTAAAGGAATAATGAGAATTGAGCAATTATATGAAAAAGATGGAAAGATTATTAGAAGTAAACTAGAGCAATGTCTGGGCCAAGAAAGATGGTTACAAGTTAACGCAATATGCACATATTTAAGTAGACGTGAGAATAAAGAAACACTCCTCAGACAAGAAACAATTTTAGAAAAGATATTACAAGAAAAGAATAAGTGCACAAAAGCGCAAGCAAGTAACATATATAGGGTCTTATTGCAAGTAGAGGAGGAAGTTGTAAAAGGATTGACAAGGTATTGGCAGGACGAATTAGAAATTAATGAATGGGAAATGGAAAGCATAGTGGAAGACATCAGGAAGATTAAAAATACAAGGATAAGAGAGATGAGAAGAAAAATTTTACATAAATGGTATTATACACCATTACAATTAGCGCACTTCCATAGGGAGAAGAAAGGGAATTGTTGGCATGGATGCAATGAAAAGGGAGTATTTATGCATATGTTTTGGGAATGCGCTGAAGTTCAAAAATTTTGGAAGCAAATACAAATTGAGGTAAATAAGATGCTAAATATTAATTGGAGAATAACTAAGGAAGTGGCGCTATTAATAAAAAATAGTGAGGTAAAGGAATACAAGGAAATTAAAACTGCAGCAATAGAAAGCGCACAAGCAACTATAGTGCTTGGGTGGAAAGATGCGAAGAAATGGAATATACAAAATTGGTGTAAGTACATGGTAGATCACATTCACTATCAAATAATGGAAATTAGATTACACAATTATAATGAAGGTAAATTGGTGGCAACGATGAAGCGGTGGGAAAAGGTAAAAAATTATATGTTGAACTTAATAGGCGATGCAAAAATAAAGAATAAAAATTCAGTCACTCTATAAAGTATGAATAATGTAACCCAGAGTTGAGAAGTATATATGTAATAGAAATTGAATCTTCCATATTGGTGGTGGGATTAATGTTTGTTAATGTTTGTATTTTGTCTGGTGGAGGGCACTTTTCACAGTGCACTGTTTTATGTGTTCAATTAATAAAAAATTTAAAAAAAAAAAAAAAAAACACCACAGTCTGCCATTTTCCCCCTTTTCCCCTCACATGCATGATTCGGGTCATCGTGCGCACACCGCGCATGCGCGATTGGGCCGTCGTGCGCCCGCCGTGCATGCGTGATTCGGGCCGTCATGCCACGCATGCGCGATTCGGGCCATCGTGCGCCCACCACGCATGTGTGATTCAGGCCGTCACGGCGCACATGCGTGATTTGGGTCATCACGCGTGCGTCACGCATGTGTGATTCGGGTTGTTGTGCCACGCATGCACGATTTGGGCCGTCACGCCGCGCATGCACAATTCGGGCCGTCGTGCGCACGCCGCGCATGCGTGATTCAGGCCGTCGTGCCGCGCATGAGTTATTCGGGCTGTCGTGCCGCGCATGCGTGACGCAGATCAGGGTTGCGGCGCGCATGCGTGGCGCAGGTCGGGGTCTCGGCCTGAAAAAGGTTGAGAACTGCTGGTCTAAGTGCTATTGCTATATGTATAGTGGATATAGAATATTACTTTCTTGGCTACATATATTGGCAAACTACTTATTTATTCATTGTGAGATTTCTCTTTTCTTCTTGGAAGATGACAGTGAGGACTAAATATGGCCAACAAGTGATTAGCTCAAACATCTTGTTTCAGGTGCAGTGGGAACTCAAAGGTTAATCTGTTTGAGGAGGTAGTTGGATTGTCCATCTTTTCTGAAGAGAACCATTAAAAAGAAAGCTTTTTTGTTTGTTGCCCAATTTTGCTCTTGACATCTTGGTGCAGCATACTCGGATGTATCTCCTAATTATATATACACAACAACTTTTGAGCCATGTTGGATTGAGAGGCAATTACTGGCCCAAAATTACCTATCATCAACTGAGTTCTTGAATCTGGTTTCCCTGATACAAATCCAACATTTTTATCACTGTATCACATTGGCTCTCAAATTCAGATAAGGAGCATACCTTTTCAACATCAACATTTCCAGATTTAATGAGGTTTCTACTTGACTTCAAGGTATAGTTTTCTATTTTTATTCAAGAGGGCATAAACAATCTCTTTTCAAGAATTGCCATTCAGCTTTGTAAGCATAATAATCACGGAATGGAACCAGTCATATTCAGTCTCATGCTCTCATTCAGGTTTAATTCCAGGATGCAACTAGAATACATATTATTCACTTGTTTTGCTCCATATTATTAGCTGCATTAATGCAGCTTTATTGATGAGTTCATACCACAAACTAAATCTTAAATCTGGTTTAATAAATGTCGTCCCCTGTGTTCACATGACATGGTATAATATATGCCCTTGCTCATATAACCTGGTAAGATTATGGCTTGTTTTAACAACAACAAACTATCAAATTCCATTTCAGCTTTGTCTATACAATCTCATCCAATATTTTGTGCCACTTGTAGTTTGAATGTAAATTACTTACCTTATTTTATGAGTTCAAGATATTAAAACCACTTTCTTAGAACTTTATAGCCCTCTCTGCCTGCATTCTTTTGGTGCTTCAAAATTTTATTACATACAATGATATCTTAACTGTTTTTTTAATAGACATATACTTTATAGGACTTCACAAAACTTTAAAGGACATGCTTTGTTTTGATGAAGGTTTAGAAAAAAAATCACTCTTCAAAACTGATTCACAGAGTAATGTGTGAGTATGACTTTTTCAGTAACCACAAGAAGCTTTCGTGTCTGTGCTGTATTATACTAAAGTCTATTTCCTATTCCAGAAGAGGTTTTAGAAATAAAACAGAGAAACATGATCACTTTTCTTTGCTTTTGGAAGTGGAATATTTTATAAAACAATTTCTAATACAACAAAGCTCCTTTCCAAAGCTTTGCACTTGACTCATTTTGTCAACTAAAATGGCCAAAAAGTGATCAACTCAATCATTTTGTTTCAGGTGCCGTGGGAACTCAAAGATTAATCTGTTGGAGGGGATAGTTGGTTACTCCTATTTTAATAGTTATAACTCAAAACTATGAAACTTGTGTATATTGTAATTTGATCATTGATACAACGTGATCCATCAGTGCTCATATCTCAACTCTTAAAAAATTCTAAATGTATAACTACTTGTAAAATACTTCTGGCTGCATTAAAAACACCATATGATATGATCTCCTATGCATTCTGGAAACTTGAGGTACATGCAGAGTTTTATTGCCATCTTATAAAGAAATGGTTTCTGGTGCATGCATTTCATTGAAAAAAATCTAGTATTATTAATCCAGAACAACTGGCATAACCTTCTTGTCTATGCATTATGAATGGTTTCTTTGATATTCATAATATTTTTTCCAACAAGCTTTTCATAGTCAAGAAACTCAACAAGTAATGATTTTAAACCTTGCTGAACAATATCTTCAAGAGAGACTTGTTTGAGATAAAAACTGAATGAATGAATGAATTGGTTCAGAATCATGTTGATATTGAGTGCTATGGCTATTGTATTTTTTATTTTATTTTAATATGTTAATAAGACATAAATATATTACTTATATTTGTAGCATCTAGTTTAAATACATATTCTGTTTCTTAAATGCCCTAATTTGAACAACCTGATCCAAAGAGGCTTTTAAAACAAAATAAGATTAACTAAGTGGACCATGTGTGCAACCTGGATCATGAACTTCTCCCTCTGGCTGAGGGATAATCCATGCATTCATAATGTTCAGTTATTACATATATTAAGCCTGGATTTTTCAGTGGAATTTGCCATTTCTCCCCTTTTATCATTGCAGTCCACTATGTAATGACATTGTACCAAATTTTTGAATAATGATTGCTTCAATAACATTCTTTCTTGGCATGATGGATATTTATGACCCTGTGCAAAACTGTGTGTGTGTGTGCTTTGCTTCAACAAAAGCTCTAGTGAAGTGCTTTTCTCAAAGCTGTTTCATCTAAATATGAAATGAAAAAGTCATCTAGCTTTGCTTTGTTCTTCTCCACTGCCTCGCTTCAGCCTTCTCCAATATAGCTGGTGGCGGCTTCCATATTTCTATTAAGTTGTTCACATTTAATATTTTGCCATAATGACAAAGTATTTTTCATCATAATTAAATTATTTGAGGAAATGTCTAAACATAAAATATAGTAACACAATCTCTGAGCTTGCATATTTTACCCTAAAATATAGAAATTAGAAGCAGAAAAAAGGAGGGAGGGAGGATAGTACCTTGTTGAATAATATCAGATATAACAGCAAGATAATCTTCCGGGCCTTGATCCGTGGTCATCAATTGGTTGCACTTGTCTATGTTCAGTGTCTGATAGATAAGAGTTGAATCTTCTACCCCACAAAGCAAAATAGCCACCCTTTCAGGAGGCTGAAGAATCTTGTTCAGAAAATATCTTTTTTTCAGATTCAGGCCCTTTAAAAGACCATTTGATATTATCAACAGTTTGCATCTGTAAGAGCAAAGAAATGGCACTTCTGAATGGTGAATCGATGCAGCTTCTAAGTCGTAAAGTATGATCCTGTCTTCTAGTATAATGTGCTTGAAAATTGATTTTAAATACAGAGCCCATTCCTCTGCAGCTTCTTCATAGATAACAAGAATGCCCTGTGTATTTTCTGATGGAATGGAGAAAAGAAAACATTTCAGAACAATTGTCACATTGCATTATTGTATAATAATAATAATATCAAAAGCTAATATTCCAAAGAGGCTCAATCTAGGTTCCTGTGTGTTGTTTTAAGGATGAATTTAATATCAAAAACAGATGTATATAGACACAATTAAGAGGTTGGCAAACTTTCCCAGCTCCTATTAAGCGTACAAAAAAGACTGAAATTTTGTGTTTTACCATTGCACTGTTAAAACTTAAGGGGATGTCACAAGATTTCCACATTATTATCTGGAAGCTTGCAACTTATAATTGCAACTTATAACTGGAAGACCTCCGAGGTCCCTTCCAACTCTATTATTCTATATTCTGTTAACTTTTGCTCAGAATCTCATGAACTTTTTGCAGTTTAGGGGTGCAGTGCTCTGATACAATCTTTGGTGCTCTTGGACAATATTTCTTGGTCCCAGTGTTATGGTCTGACTGGCAGATCTCTAGAGCACGATGGCTCTTTTATTCAGCCAATTCATGTAATCTTTTGCCATGAACACATTACTGTTTTTCAAAAATGAGGTGAGCTGCAGATTAGCCTACTGTCTAAATGTATAACTTGATACCCAAAATTTGTCTATCCATAATGAACAGTTTGCCCACCAATGTTTTGCATGTAGATCAGTGAACTAGCAATATAATGTGGCTTTGCATGGCCACTTCATTATGCACTGTAAAAAGTTTGCCATAAATAAAAACCACTAGTATAGAAGCAGCTTCAGATAAGCATGGATAAAACTTAGCAGAGATCTGTAGAACATCCTCTGCCCTGACAAACTGGAGGTTTGTTTTGATCAAATCTCTTGCTCTTTTGACATTAGACCTTTTCATTGAAAAGAGGCTTCTAAATTTCTTTGGACACCAAAGACAAAATTCAATGATATATATATATACAAATATTTATAATAATCATATTAATTAAATTCTAAAGAAAAATAACTAAAATAGACTGTCTCAACAAAGCTAGAGAATCTTTAGATTTATAACTCTGGTGTGATAATGATTTGGGGGCAGGGATGGGGACCCTGACCCATATCTAGCGAAATGTTTGGCCCAAGTATTAAACATTGTTGGATTAGATTTACTCATAGGGCAGCTGGAGATGATGAGGGAACTGAAAATTTCCCATTGCACTATTGCTGCAATGATGATTTCAGGGGTTTCCCACACAAATCTCTATTTTGGGGGAGTCCAAACTGTGATTGATTAATTTTGTTGGCAAAATAAAGGAAATTTATCCTTTCATCCTTGTTGCTGTGTCATTAATGCCAGATCAGCCAGCCAGGCAAACATTTCTGAGACTCATAATTCCATTTTAACTGCAGAATGCTATGATGGATAAGGCCTTTTGAGATAACAGATGCACAATAAGCCACCCAGAGTTGTCTGAAAGATGGACAGTTATATAAATGTTTTAAATATATACATATGTATATACGTAGAAACATACATATATAATAAATATTTGCTACTGTCAAATGGTTCCTGCAGAACAAGGGAGAAATTTTTCCTTTTTTCATTCTAAAATGTCTTGTTTTATGAAAGGAAACCAACAGAAAAACTTTTCAGTTTTGCTTTTAGCAATTTTAATAATACCATAGGATATCTGAATAAACTATTCCACATGTGCTCTGACCCAAAGAACTTATTCTTATCCTTTAAGAAATTGGCTTTTGTTAATCCTGGGAAAAATAGTTCTCTCATTCAATTGCTTTATGTAGAGGGTTTGATAGAGATGGTAATGACGGTAACTAATTTTCCAAATAGCTGGTTGAATTTCAATTAATTCCCATGAAAACCCAAAACTGAGCTATAAGCTATCTGGTTTTAGATGTGCATGCAGCTTCCAAAGTAAATTTATTCTTCTTAAGCCTACATGGATTTTTTGATGCAGGTATTAGAAGCATAAAATATGAGATTAATGCTAATGAAACTTCTGAAACTTCATGAAATATTCATGAAAGATACATTTTCCTTGTGAGCTTTCCCTCCTAATAATAATGATGATGATGATGATGATGATGATGATGATGATGATGATAAAAAAGTTGGAAGGGACCTTGGAGGTCATCTAGTCCAACCCCCTGCTCAGGCAGGAAACCCTATACCATTTCAGACAAACCTTTCTATAAGATAACCACCTCCTTAACCTGCTGACTATTGGGATGGATATTGCTCCATATATTATATAAGACTTTACAAGCTGACATGTGAGCAATTGCCCTATAATACAACATTCAGTTGTAGATAAACCAGACAAATAGTTGGGTTTCTGGTTTGCGATTGCGGTGCTGGCGGACAAGTGAGGCGATCTCTCCCTCCGCTGTCCGATTTTCTCCCGCCAGGGGACCCTGAAAAGGGTCAGAAGTCGCCCTGGAGGGAGGACGAGTGTGAAGAGGACCTCAGAGTGATTGTGGAAGGGTGGCAGCCCTCCTATTTGATCCTGGGCAGCTCTTCAAACTGACGGAGAAAAGATTGGCCATTAACATGGCCCATCACTAATGCTGCTTCCAGCCAAGGCCAAAATTACTAAGAAGCACTTCAAATCACTGTGGAGGAATTGGGTGAGATCTTACCTTCTTTGTACCCCAAGTACTTTCCTGTAAAAAGCTTCTTGAAATTTCTTCCCCCTGTGAGGAGAGAGGGAAGGGAATGTTCTCCTCTCACCCTCTAAAATGGTGGCGTCTGACTACTTAGGGGAAATAAAGCCTTGAAAAGAACAACTAAATAATTGGATTTGCATCTTTTTGATATTTGGGGACTGCAAAAGTTCCTACTCTCACGGGGACTTGCTACTTTATCTACTCATAAAAAAAATGAAAAAGAACTTATATTGGATGAAAATTTAGTCTGGGATTTGAAAAAGACTTTAAATGCTATCGAGGACATCTTTTGGTGAAACCTGGTACAGCAGGTGAATATTCCTGACAAAGAAACATGCTTATGACCCAGATCTGTCCTTGGTATAATCTAAAAGAGATTAAAAGATGAGAGAACAGCTGGGCAGTGAAATTGCTTTTTAGGAACTGTGGAGGTGAACACTTACTGACTCTTGCTTAATAAATAGCCTTCACTAAAGCACCATCTATAACCATGCCAGAAATGGAGGAGGACCAGCGACAAATTTCGGCTAATTATAAACTTATACTTGAAAAAATTCTTGAAGCTACTGAGATAATTAAATTCAGATTGAAAGACAAAGGCGCTAGCTTAAATCCACAAAGTGAAACCTGATTGCAACAACAGAAGCAGAAGAAACTAATACCAAGACAGAGGACTTTAAAGATCAACAAGTACAATCTATTGAAATTTTAGACAAGCAAACCTGATTGCAACTAAAAAACCTACAACTCAAAAAACATCAGAAGTGGAAGAAAGTAATACCAAGACAGAGGGTGTTAAAGATCAACAAGTACAGCCTACTGAAAACTTAGACAATCAAACAACAACTATAAAATTGCACATGACTTTCTACTTAAACCAGATGAAACCTGAGGAAGAAGAAGACCAGATCGAATGGAAGACAAATATATTAGAGCCAATTCAGGGATTGGTGCCACCATGGCGACAATTTAATGTTTATAAATGGGCCAGTGTTTCAATAAAATTGACAATTAGATGGTCTCCTTGCGTTCAAGTAACATGTGCAAAATGAAGGGAGATCTATCTGATGATCTAAAAACATTGGTATGGAAGCCTGGTTGGCATAAAAAGAAAGCCAGAGTTAGATTTTAAAAATGGGGGTCTTTTGATTTATTAGAGAGGATCCTAAAGTTTCAACTAATGGGCTAAAGGGAGACTTTGAGATGAAGGGAAATTTGATTATTAGAGTTAAATATTGTCAGAAAATAATAAAAAACAAGGGATTAATTGGCTTAATATTGAGGACTTAGACTTATAAGGAAAATGAAAATTAACTATTAGGAAATAGCTTTGAATTATTATTTAGCCCAGATAATGCAGATGATGTATTTGAGATAATAAAGGGTACTTCATTATTGTGGTGATATATTAGGATGAGAAATAGAAAACGTTTATGAAATAAAATAAGAATATATTTACATAAGTAATATGTGTATTTTAGATAGTATAACTTCTATGTAGTGAAATAAAGGAAATTTGGGCTACCCAAAAATAAAATATTATGGATATTAAAGGTTAAATTGGAATGTTGCAATTAAACATTAAAATTAGGCAAAACTTAAAAACAGGATATGGATATGTATAAGCAAAAATGTATTGATAAATGTTTTAACTGAGTTTGATATAATTAGAAACTTACTAGCTTAAATATGATATAAATGTTAAGGGAAATGGAGAAGGAATTTTTGATGATGTAACCTGAGATATGTACTAAAGATGTTGTTATTGAATAATTGACTAACCCAAACACTACATTGCTTTCCAAATACTTAATTGTAAATGGAAAACTAATAAAAAAATTGTTATAAGAAACCAGATGAATAGTTTACCAGACATAGCTGTTGTTGAAGTATACCATTAACTATCCTGATGACATATGTTTCTTAAACCCACAGCATTCAATTCAAAACCATTCTTTGACATAAAAAATGAAAAAATATTTTTTGTCAATTACTGTTTTTCATTTTCCTGAAATAAATCAACCAAGGCAAAATTATACTTCCAATTTCTGGAATAGATTACAGATTACAAAATAAGAATTGGAAGGCACCTTGGAGTTATCTAGTCCAAATGCGTGCTCAAACAGAAGATCCTATACAATTCCAAACAAATCTCTTCTTAAAAACATCAGTGATGGAACACCACAATACCTGGAATAAAGCCATTCCACTAACTGTTGTCAGTGATCAGAAATTTCTCCTTAATTCTAAGGTGGGTCTCTCTTTGATAAATTTCCATCTGTTATTTCATGTCCTGCCTTCAGTTACTTTGGAAAATAGAATACCTGAGGAACAGTATCTTATTTCAGGTCTTTTGGTCACTTTCAGAATATCGAAGAACCACACAAGGATTTATGATTCCGGCACCTCTCACTTTATGTTCCACTAATACTATCTTAGTAGATGTCAGGGACATCAGAATTAGGACAGAAAAGTTGGGGTAAATAATTGGGTTGCTTTCTGTCAAATTGGCAAGCTGGGTCTTCCTGGAATTCATCCTATTTCATTGGTCTGTCCCCAAATTTCTTTTATTGGAGATTTTCTGCATTTGAGTCATTAATATTCTAATCCAAATTAGATTGTGCAGTTGATGGATCCATTGTCACAATTGCTCATAATATTCTACAGAAGCAGAAGCAGCCTTCTTCCCTTGGTGATAAATTGGTGTAAATGTTGTGCATTGTGATGGTCTGATTTGTGAATATAGAGGGTGTGAGATTGAGAGTTTCTTGAATAAGATTCTCCTGGGGGCTTCTCCCTGGTTTTTTTTTTCTCTAGCCATTTCATTCTGTTCACTCTGCTCTAATTTCAGCTGGTGGAAGTTTTCTACCTCTACTATTTGTTTCTACCCCTACTTCATTCCACCATTTTATTCTCACTGTTGTTTTCATGGACTGATTCAGAAATGGACAGCAAAATCCTGAGACTAGGCTAGTTGGTATCACTCTGAACAAAGTGTGCTGTTAGATATTTTTATCAGTATTTTTTTTTAAAAAAATCATCAGGGAAGTGTGATTCTGTCATGTACATAGAGAGTTCATAATTCATTCAGTCATTCACCAGCACATGTGACATGCCAATATTTTCTTTTGAAAGTGATTATATTTTCCCTTTCTTAAATCAAGTCATCAAGTCTCCTTTAACCATTTAGCAGGAAATAGAGGAATTTGGGGTTTTGTTTTTGTTTTGTTTTTGCTATGAAAGACATACTGTAGGTTCACTTAATTCATATAAACTTCATTTCTTCCTGATTAGACAAGCATAAAAATTAAAGCTCTTAACTATAATGAGAGAACCAGTCAGATGCTACAACTACAACTATTTGAAGGAAAAATTCTCAATTATTTGAAATTAAATACTGGTGTTCCTTTATTTATAACCATCCATTTAGTGACTGTTCAGAGTTACAGCAGCATTGACTTGTGACTTTTGACTGGTTTTCACATTTACAACTATGGTCACCTAATCAAAATTTGGATACATGGCAACTGGCATGCATTTATGGCTGCATTGTCCTGGGATCATATATCACCTTTTGCAACCTTTTGACAAGCACAGTCAATGGGGAAGCCAGATTCACTTAACAACCATGTTATTAACTTAAAATATGCAATGATTCATTTAACCACTGTGACAAGAAAGATTGTAAAATGTGGCAAAACGCAGTTAGCAATTCTCTTGCTTAGCAACAGAAATTTTGGGCTCAATTGTGGTTGTAAGTCGAGGCCTGCCTGTGTTAATATCACTTGACTATGAATTAATCCTGGATTCTTGTTACAGCTATCTTGGGATAATTTGTACTCATTTGTTAGATCTATGTTACAGATCCCTCTAAATTAGACAATAATATGCAAAGTATATATGTGTTAGTGTTTATTTTTGGTAGAGATAAAATAAAAAGACAAATGAAGTGTAATTCTACCTGTGATGTGCATACCATCGAGAATAAGATCCTTTTAACTGCACCAGGTGTATTGATCATCAACACAATGACAGATGTAACAATCTATACTGATAGCCTGACAGCTCATGTTTATTTCTACAAGAAGCATAATAGACCTCTCCTCCAGACACAATTGTCACATACTCTGGCAGTTGTAAATTGGAAAGAAATCAGCCCAAAGACATGTTTTTAGGTTTTTAAAAAGGTGGCATAAAATGCATCTTGGTTTTACCTGTAATAGTGTAATTTTAGTGGTATAAGTTTGGGTAAGACTGCTTATCATATATGTACCGATATGTGTTTCATACATGTAATTACCGGTAATACTAACTGTAGGATATAGCTCAGTTTAATTTGATGGGCTGCATTCCACCTTGACTACTCAGATCTCAATAATAAATGATTTCTCTTTCTTAGCCCAACACACTTCACAGGGTTGTTGTTATGGAGAAATAGGAAGAGGAAGGTATGCTCTATATGTTTGCTGCCTTGGGTTATTTGTAAAAATAATAAAGTTGGGATGTAAATAAATGAATAAATAAATTTCTTTTTTATCTTAAGAGAAATAGCCCTAAGAAATTATTTTGTTAAAATTATTCCAAGTCATTTAAAAACAATAATAACCACACCTACTAATTTTCTTTTATTTGTTTCTTCCCATTTTGTTATCAGTGTGTGACCTTTTGAGTCACACACAGAAGTCCTTAGGACCTCTATATGCTTCTAACTTGGCAACAGTGCAGGAGGGAGAGAGTGAAAAATTTTAAATTCACAGGTGTCCTTAGGGCTTTTTTTCTCATAGAACGCCCAGAACGGAGTTCCAGCACCTTTTTTGGATGGAACCTTGTAGGGTAGGCAAGGTGGGTTATATGACTTGTGTGAGTTCGGGCACCATTTTTTTTTTTAAGAAAAAAAGCACTGGGTGTCCTTATCAGTGTGAGAGATGGAGCTGTTGAAAAGTTGTTTTGGCAAACTAAAGTTTCTTTTCATAATATATACTGAACAATGTATTGGACAATGTGACCCGAACCTGTCAGAGAGGGTAGGGAAAGTCCCATCCTTTTAATTAACTGCTTCCTGCCATTTCCTCAGAGCTAGATTTCCTTTAACCCTGCTGGTTTGTATTTGCCCAATAAAGTATACATTAGAGAATGCAATGGCTCTGGTGTTTTGCTTTGATTGTACTTTTCAGCTGGAGGTTGACACTGAGAACTAAAAAATGAAAAATAGTATATTGTAAGAACCCAAGCATATGCATCCTGTACATATTTTTCCATGATGCTATATATGTATTTCTCTGCATACATTTCCTATTGTTTAATTTCCATAATATAGTTTTCAGAACCAGATCTTCACTGAATGTTCTCCAGCCTAAACATTACCCAAATGAAAAACTGAATGTCTCCTTGAATTAAGATTTGTACAAATCAGCATGTGGAGATACAGAAGATGAGTTGCAAGTTTAACATGGATTGCAATGAGCTTCATTGACTACTGAAATGCAGAGGTATTAAAATTGAAGACTTTAAGCACTTTGTTTTATTCATCATAGAAATATGGAGTTAAAATGATATGCTTAGGCTACTGAATTCAACTCCCTACGCAGTGCAAGACTCCCAATGAAAGCAATCCTTCCAGAGAGCTGTTGAATCCATTTCTAAACATATCTCCTTACTTCCTTGGGTCATGGATACAAATTGCTCTTATTTTCAGAACATTATTAATAAAATTCAGCTGAGATTTGCCTTCTTACAATGTAAATCTATGTTCTACGCCCTGCTGTTTGAAGGATGAAGAATCTGTGTGGTATCCTTTTATACATAAATTTATCTTCTATGAACCATCATAACCTCTTCTGTTTTTTCTTGAAAACACTCTCAGGTACTTCAATCTCTCATCATAGGACTTAAATTCTAATTCTTATTATACTTGTATTTTTTCCCAGTTTTTGGCATCCTAATTAAAATGTAGTGCTCAGAATAGGACTTAAGACAGAATAGGACACTCAAGATGGGATCTGACCAGTGCAAAATAAAAACTATTACGTCCACCATTACTATTATGCATTTAAAAATATACTTTTATTGCTGCAACCTAAATTTATATTTGCCTTTTTTTCAGCAGCAGCCTCAAACTATTTTAATTATTATTTCAAGCCAATCTCCATCATTCTATACCTATCCTTTTGGTTGCTGTCCTAAGAAAAGGACTTTGCATTGTTCTCTATTACATTTCACTTTTATTTTTTCTAGCTATCAAAATAATTTTGAACATTATTTCTGTCTTCTAGAATGGAGGCACTTACATGGCTTAAGAAAAATCTTGGACCCTTCATCTAGAGGCCATGGTCTAGTGACAGAAAATTTGGTGCATTTTTGTTGGTTGTTGTTCGTAGTTTCTTACAGAAACCCATTTGAAAAATTGTGGTTAGAATATTAGTTATCTCATCCAGTTTTACATCATCTGCAAATTCAATAAGCATTCCCTCCATTGCTTCATTGAGTAATTAATAAAAATATTTAATAATTGAAGCTCCATCACTAAATTTTGTGACACCCTACTTGATGAAGAATAATAGATGAGCACTCATTGAGTCTACATCAGTGGTTCTCAACCTTGGGGTCGAGACCATTTTGCGGGGGGTTTTAATTTTTTTTATTTCTTTTGGCGCGCGCGCGCCACGCACGCTCAGATCCGCCCGTCGCGCCAGAAAATTTTTTTTTAAAAAAAATTAACAAAAAATAAAATAAAATAAAATAAAATAAAATAAAATAAAATAAAAACAAAATGGCGGACCGCAATGGGCGGATCTGCACATGCGCAGTGCGTGCGACGGGCCGATCCACGCAGGCACAGGTCCGCCCGTCGCGGCCGCCATTTTGTTTTGTTTTTTTTTAAATTTTAAATAAAAAATAAAAAAAACCAAAATGGCGGCCCGCAACGGACGGATTTGCGCATGTGTGATGCATGCGATGGGCCGATCTGCGCATGCGCAGATCCGCCCATCACGGCCGCCATTTTGTTTTTTTGTTTTTTTGTTTTTTTTTTAATTTTTTAAAAAATAAAAATAAAAAAAACAAAATGGCGGCCCGCGACGGGCGGATGCGCGCATGCGTGGTGCGTGCGACGGGCCGATCCGCGCATGCGCAGATCTGCCCGTCGTGGCCGCCATTTTGGTTTTTTTATTTAAAATGTTTTTTAAAAATTTTTTGTGCGCGCGCGCACACGCGCGCGCCCCCGAGTCGGGGGCGCGGTACGCGTGGGTGGGGCAAGTGGGGTCTCAACCTCAGAAAGGTTGAGAACCACTGATCTACATAATTGTCATGCTATTGAACTCACATTCTACCAGCCTGTTAATCAAATGTCAAGGGATACTTTGCTGAAATCAAGAAATCTACATAAATCAATCTGTGATGAAATTTGCCTGAAGGATGAAAAGAGAAATTATCTGGCAGTCGTACACTTTTTTCTTGAGAAATCCATGCTGATTACTGATAATTACTCAGTTGTTTCAAAGTGCTTAGAGAAATGATCTTCCGTAGAACCTTTGCTTTGTATTGATGCCAGACTATCTATATTTCTTTGAATCCTTTTCATTTCCTCTTTTTTAAAGGTAGAGACCACCTTCATTTATTTGTTACTTCTTCAGAATTTCTCAAAGATAATTCATAAGAATTTGGTCAGAGTATTAGCAACTTCATTCATCATTTTAGCATCCTATTCATCTGGCCTTGGAAATCTAAACAGGCATTCTGTCACCATATTTCTATTAGTTTCAAGTTTTAGCCTATCCCCTTCATCTAGATATACATAGTTGGCTATTGAAACATATTCTTTTCATAACGAAGACTGAACCTAATATTTATATCACTCTGTTAGTATTTACATCAGGCCTAACCAATCCAGAAAAGTATTACTAGCTGTGAGCCAGATAGATTCGCTATGGAACTCATGGCAATGATTACACTATATTTCCCAGAACTTATTGACTACTAATTAATTTCTAAGAGACTTAATGGGTGAAAAAAACAGCACATGCTGAGACAAATTTATTTTCTTATTTTATTTTCAGAATGTAAGTGCAACATACTTCATGGCTGTGGGAAGCCAAAAATTCTAGGCGCACAACCCATATTGTCAGAATTCAGCTGATAATTTTACTTATTTCTTAACAGTTGAACTGTTGAATATATATGGTATTCTTCTTTATCAAAGACATGTGTGAATATGCTTTAATTTTAGATGTAAACATTTATATTTCAGTTTTCTGTGTGGCTATTTGATTTTTAGAAAGAACTGGATAGAAACAGTATTTCTTCATAATGTTGGTTGTAGTAATGTTTATTGATCTGAATGAGAGAATTGGCGCTACTAAATTTCAGAAAGTGAAATCTGAGTTTCAGGCACTATGTTAAGTAGATTTGTTTGATATTATACTTAACTTTTAGTCTGAATTGTGCTACTTTATCGATGCTGATATTAATTTCTTATTATTGCAGATAAGAGCATGAAATCAATTTGATTCAATTAATCCACACCTCATATTATATTCAACTATGAGTTTTCAAGTTATTGCATTGTATAAGTCTTAGTTTTGCTTTAGCTGATGCACCCAATTATGGCCTTAGCTGGTGTAGGAAGTTCTGGTTGCATAACCTATACCATCATGGCCATCAAGTTAAACTGCCATAATGAACTTTTCATGCAATTGCCTTTAAAGATTATTTGGAAACTACAGCTAGTCCAGAAGGCTGTGGTCCTTGTGTTAACTGCTATGTAGCATTTGGAGAATTTAATACAAATACTGCAACTCTTACACTGATTATCACTTGGCAATATAAATACCAATTAGTAATCAGAAAACATAATGAAAACTCAGATTTCATTATAGATACCATAGAATAAACCATATTTGTTCACCCATTCAAAAGAGATAACAAAAAGTTAAAAAGGAAAAAAAAAGATCAGAACACTTCCCCGCCATCAGCCGACACCCAGATAAATAAGAATTAACACCAGACAAACACTCAAGCAGTAGTCATGTTGCTGGCATGACTATATGCCAAGGCACATGGAACGCTGTTACCTTCCCATCAAAATGGTACCTATTTATCTATCCACATATTTGCATACTTTCAAACTGCCATGTGGGCAGGAGCTCGGTAAGTAACGGGACCTCACCCCATCAAGTGGCACTCAGGTTATCCTCATTTTGATGAACCTTCTTGCTTTGGTAGTGCGTAGTGCAAGGAGAAATAATTTGGCAAAAATTGGGAATGGTCAGGGAGTTATATGACATGTTTGTAAATATCATAGTCAATTTGAGCACTGATCTCTATTAGGTAGCTCTTTTTACTTTATCTATGATCTATATAAGAAACATATAGATATTTATATATAGATATATAAATATATAGAATTGTAAATTAAGGAGAATTTTGCATCATTAAAATGTAACATTATCATAGTTATTATTATCAAATTAAATCATAGTTCATTGATTTGCATTTGGAAACTCAATACAATTGTTAGGACCACATTATGAAAGAACAGACAATTGTAGCCTGTCACATGATGCAGTATAGAAACTTTTTATGGGAAAAGTTATTTTCTAGGTTGTGGGCATTGGGCTACTTTTAATAAAAGTTAATTTAATTTCAACCTGGAAAATAAGGAAACAAGACCTACAACCTAATAGGAACATTGTAATATTTAGTTGATTATTTAATTGGCAAGGTGAAAAAGAGGTTGGGATGAAAAACAGATGGATATGATCATTTTTCTCTTTATATAATTCCTTAGATCTATAATACATCATTTATAATACATTTATAAGATACAATATGAAAAAATATGAAAGAGGGAAATTGTGTACATTAGTTGATACTTTAGAAGTAGGAGAGTTCTCAGTTTTGCTGCAAATAATAAAGTTAATGTATTGGAATGAAACTGGAAAGTTCTAAGAGGCAAAGCATGTGATTACCCTCTGTACTAAAGGTCTATGTTAGGTTTGGAATATTTCTCTTTTTGCTTATTAATAGACATTCTCCAGGTTTAGTTATCTGGGAAGTAAAACAACCATAGAATGTAATAAACTGCCAGTAATTCACAAACAAACTGAAGAACATATTTTAAAGATAGACCAGGCACATGAATCAGATTCCAATTGAAACTCAAACATCATCAAACACATTCTGTAATCAAAAGGTCTCAGAATCAGTCTAAAAGATAGAATTTAAACAAATGTGGAGATCTGATTGTGATAAAGAGATTTTATTGGTTGCTTTGAATGGGGCATTTTTATGTATATGCCATTCCCCTTTTAAACCTCTTCCTTCTTTTTCTCCTTTTGCTCTCAGTGTCTTCGTTACCCATCTGTTTGCCCCTCTTCTTTCTTGCTTGGCAGGCTATTGGGGAAAGCACTGATAATTCTTGCCAAACATGAATAGATTCCTTTCTTTCATTTTGAAATTAAGCCAAAGGCATCATTGAATCCTAAGGCAACTTTGCATATGGCCATCCATGGCTTAGTTATTGATGTCTTTATAACATCAAAGTAAGAAATTTCCTCTAGAAAAATATTGACCCAGAAAAGTAAGCTTCTTCAGCACATTGCTAGTAAATGAATGCACCCTGGCTTTTAATAAGCAAACCTTATCATCCCAGATTAATTTTAAACTAGATTTTCAATGTTTGACATGTTGTCTGAAAGAGCCCCAAATCTATGGAAAATAAGGGTAGTGACATGTTGAAGACGTTTTTGTAAAGGATACCATAAGTTCAAGAAATTATAATATTTTACAGTTCTTTCTCTCTGTGCTGTGAGTAGAATGCTAGCTTGGAAAGTAATGATGCTGAATATATATATTAATTTAAAAAGCATCCAAAGTAGAACATTGTAAAATAGTGATTTCCATTAGCTTCATGTAAACTAAATGATTATGCCCTGATAAAGTTTACCATAGAACTGACATAAGGAGGATAAAATCTGGATTTAATCTTGAGCATTGCTCAGGAACTGATATTAGAGACACTATACATAGTATTATTAAGTATGTTTGAAAATAAAACCGTCAAGACTGTATAAGAACAAATGTTGCTGAGGAATAATCAAGTTTCTGTCTGTAATAGAAAACAACTTTGTTATTAAATTACTGTGTGTTTGAGTTTTGTTTTATAAATGAAGAATTTTACTTTTTCCTCTGGTAAATTTGATTCTATTACCTTCACTCTTTTTCTTTCTATCTTTTCAAACTTGGTCTGAATTTAGGATATTTCTAGGGTATTATTTATCACAACCATTATGTCATTGCAAATTTCATATCTCTTCATCCAAGTCATTAATAAACTTACCAAGGAACAAGAACTAACCCTTGTGGCACCGTATTCAATTCCTCTTTCCAATTTCATAAAGAATCACCAATGTGCAATTTAACTGGGGTGCCATTTGTATCTAAATAATGACTTCTGACAATTATCACATTGTTTATAAGGTCCTTACTGATCAATTTATTTATTGGAGATGGGCGGTTAAGAAATAGGGAATCTAAATTAATAAAAAATTCCATCAGGTATCAATATCAGACTGAATTTATTTATTTGTTTAAACTTATATGCCGCCCTTCTCCTAAGACCCAGGGCGGCTCACAATAACAATACAAGTAAAAACATAAACAAAGAATCAATTAACATTTCTAATTACAGTGCTATATATTAAAAACTAGATAATTTATTACACTCATACAACACACAATCACAGTCAAAGGCCCAGGGGCAGAGTGCAGCTCACACGCCCCAAACCTGTCTGCATAAATGTGTCTTCAACAGTTTACGGAAAGCTAGGAGGGAGAATGATCTGTCAATCCGTCCTTTCCCTCTTTTTAAAGATATGAAAAAGATCTCCTCATTCATTAATCTGGCATTTTGCTAATTGTCAATGATTTTTCAAGAACTAATTTATAAATATTCTATCAGATCTTTATCTAGTTGCTTCATACTCCAGGATGCAAAATATCTGCTTCTGGAAATCAAACTGACCCAAATTGAATCCATATCCATCATAAATTTGTTTCTGGTATATTGCTTTTCTGTTTGACTTGGGTCTTGATTTCAGAATGGTTATGACTACATAACTGCCACTTGCTTGCAAATTAATTGCCACTTGCTTGCAAATTAAACTAGTCAGTATTATGCAATTAAGACTTAATTCTAGAAGTTGTGCTGTAAGCTGACAAAACGTATGACAAAAAGTCACCACAAAATTTTCACATCCGTCATTAGCTAATACCAACTGGTGTGTTTTGTAAAGTGGTTGTGCTAGATAGTTGCCATCTCTTCTAAAGGAATGGCTTCCTAAGATTTGGCTGCCTTCATGTATATAAGTTCAACTTCCAGAATCCTGTGCAATGGAGATTATGGCTTGAGAATTTGAGATTAATTATATTGAGGAAGTCTGTTCTATAATAAACATTGAATAACCAATAGACATCCTTATAAATGTCTCTTTTTCACTTTTTAAAATTCCTGGCAATCGGAATTAATTGTTATTATAAGAGACAAGTTAAACTGTAACATATGATTTTTATTTAAAAATACTCAATGCTCCAAAAAACGTGTTCTATATTTCTCTGCTTCCAATTGTCCCCTTACTTACTCTTTTTTCCTTGAATGTGTGCTCTTTCTCTCTCTGTCTCTGTCTCTCTCTCCCCCCACAAGCACACACATCGTCCATTATGAATCTTCATAATCTTCATTTTTCTTTGGAGGTAAGATAAATAAAATGATTGTTCAATAACCTTATCTAAGTATATTTAAATCTAAAATCAATATGAGATACTCTTTTTCCCCCTTCTTCCTTCTTCTTTCTTGTAGTTCCTCATTCTCTTCCCTTTAACTGACATGGTATCTCTCCTGTCAGATATATTCCTTTATTCATTTTGTTCTTTAGTTTAATTTACTTTCAGGAAGATCAAACAACATTAAAAAAGAAGCATATTCTGCCTATAGTAGGGATGATTTCCTACATATACAGAAACTTTCCTATTAATTATAATTTAAATTACAAACTTATATAGGTTCATTTCATAGATAGAATATAATTACATTTTAATTACCGTGTTTCTCCGAAAATAATACTGGATCTTATTTTTATTTTTGCCTCCAAAAGAGGCACCGGGTCTTATTTTCAGTGATGTCTTACTCACCTCTGGCACCAACAGCCTGCCCAGCAGGTCCACTTCTTCTGTAGCCGAAGGAGCAGCTTCATTCTGCAGCTGCATTCTGGCCTGCATTTTGCAGTCAGGCCTCTCCAGAAGGCTATACAGCTGAGTACTGAGCTATGAATCCAATCCATAACTCAGTTCTCAGCTGCAGAGGTCTTCTGGAAAGGCCTCTGACTGAGAAATGCAGGCCTGGCTGCAGAAGACGCCAGAGAAGTGGGCCAGCGAGGAGAGGCCTGGCTGCCAGGTAAGTGGGTGTGGGGTGCATGGGGCAGCTCTACCCCTCCACCCATGCGCTAGCTTGATTTTTAGCTATGCGCCTCACCCCAAACTAGGGCTTATTTTTTGGGTAGGGCTTATATTAGGCCCGCCCATCCCCCAAAAATCAAGGTAGGGCTTATTTTCGGGTAGGTCTTACTTTTGGGGAAACATGATATTACCTGTAATTTTTACCTGAGCACAACCTGAAAGTCATCTTAAGATGTATTCTATATTTCAGGGCTTCCAGTTTTGCGCAGTAGCACAGCAGCCAAGGGATTATGGGGCTCTGCATCCTACAGACGATTTCTGCCTGCTAGGGGACCCTAAATAGGCCTGAGGTTGTCCCGTAGAGGCAACAAAGAAGGAAGGAAGTCCCGCTGATTGCGGAGAGATAGTGGTCAATCCAATCGGTTTGGGAAAAGCCCTCCAGAAACCAGGAGAAAGGCTAGCTTAACTTCAGAGTCTAGCCCAAGCTACAAGCAGCTGAAGCCCAAAAGCACTACTTTAAGCTGACTGTAAACAAGGTATTTGAAACTGGGTAAGAACAGTGATTTTCTCTCTTCTATTTGAAAATTGATTTCCTGGGAAAAAAAGAAAGAAAAATCCCAAGAAGCAAAAAGCCTCCGAAAGTGAGAAGGATGGGGATCTTTGCCTCACTTTCCTACAGACAGAAGCAGCGAACTAAACTTTTCAGGGGGAACAGAAATATACTGAAATGAATTGAATATAAGACTTAATTTGGATAAGTTTGAAATTGATGGAATCTGTTAAGATTTTCCTTTTAAATCATGAAAATAGAAGTAAACAATTGTCTATTACTAAAAAATGAACTGGTGCTGACATCTAGTGGTGGAAGAAAATATACAGCAGGAACTGGCAAAGCCCAGTAAAAGATAACTTGTTTTTGGTGACCTTCAATATCTTAATAACAGAGAACAGCTATGACAAAAAGAAAAGAAAAGAAAACATTTTGGGCTATCTACAAAGTGAAAATTATAAACTTTTTAAAAAAGAATTGACCTTTCTGGATTACAAATACCAACTCAATGGTGACTCTAAAGCTGTCTGCAGAGAAAGGAAAACCCTGATTTTTAGTTATTATGGAAAACCAGAGATCTGCAGAAAGAATATACCAAGAAAAAACAAATATTTTCCAGAAGGAGATCTATGCTATGTTGCAACAAATCCAAACAACAATGATCTCAAATTAAAAATAACTTTGAAAATATAAATGAACACATCTCCAATTTTTTACAACACAAAAACTCTCAGAAAATAAAAATAGAAGCATAATGATGTTAATACCTCTGAAGACCTCTAGATAGTGAATTGTAAATTATAAGATTTGTACATGTTCGTTCATTTTGACCTTACTGTTACAAAATAATTTGGCCAAAATTGTCAATCAATAAAATAAATTTGTTTTCTATGAAAGGAAATTTAAGCACAGAAGTCCTTTGTTTGTTAGGTTGACTTTCATAGGTTTTTAATAATAATAATGATAAAGTTGGAAGGGAGCTCTTCTTTGTGGCAGCCCCTGAGATATTGGAATACCGTTATCATGTCCCCCCTTGTCCTTCTCTTCGTTAAACTAGACATACCCAATCCCAGCAACCGTTCCTTATATGTTTTAGCCTCCAGTCCCCTAATCATCTTTGTTGCTCTTCTCTGTACTCTTTCTAGAGTCTCAACATCTTTTTTACATCATGGTGACCAAAACTGGATGCAGTATTCCAAGTGTGGCCTTAGCAAAGGATTGTAAAGTGGTATTAATACTTTACGTGATCTTGATTCTATCCCTCTGTTAATGCAGCCTAGCACTGTGTTGGCTTTTTTGGCAGCTGCAGCACATTGCTGGCTCATATTTAAATGATTGTCCACTAGGACTCCAAAATCCCTCTCACAGTTACTACTATTGAGCAAGTTACCCCCTATACTATACCTGTACATTTTCTTGCCTAAATGTAGAACCTTACTTTTTTCACCATTGAATTTCATTTTGTTAGATAGCGCCCAGTGTTCATGTCTGTCCAGATCCTCCTGTATCCTAAGCCTGTCTTCTGGAGTGTTGGCTATTCCTGCCAGCTTGGTGTTGTCTGCAAATTTGATGAGTTCCCCGTCTATCTCCTCGTCCAGATCGTCGAAGAAGATGTTGATGAGCACTGGGCCCAGAACAGAGCCCTGGGACACCCCATTACACACTTCCATCCATGCAGATGTGGTTCCATTGAGGACCACATGCTGAGTATGGCCAGTCAGCCAGCTACAAGAAGCATGATTCTTATTTGGTTACTTCTTTCTGGTATGAATTTGATGAGGTCACTCAAGAAGGACATGGAAAATTGTTAATTATAAATTATCCTTTTTGATGGACAGACAGTTTAGGTTTTATGTCAGCTTGATTTTGACAGTTTCTAATCTTGAGTAAAATCCAGTTTTAATAATATATTCTTGCTATTGATGGGACTCTTGGCCTATTATTAATTTATAAATGTTTCACTGAAACTCAATTCACTTATAACATGTTTAATTTGCAAATATAAAACATGTTTTGTTCTAATAGAGGAATGCCTGGGCAACATGATTAGATTTTTTTACTACTTAAAAATTTGGGGATTTATTCTAGAGGAAAATGTCAGAATGACAGTTTGGTATTTTCAGAATCAAAGTAACTAAGCAGAAAAAAAAATGTAAATATGCCCAAATTTTGCTGAGCGCACAATTAGTTTACAGTAATCTAGCACATATAATAGCTTATTTGAACATTCCTTTAAAAATATTTTGTCCACTCTTAGTCTTTTAGGTATCACTAAATAAATTTGTTCCTTCTAAAAGGAGATGTTTTAGTGAGATAAGTGGCTATATAAATTCAATTACTTTATGCTATTAATAATAATTATTATGGTGGCTCT
Organism: Bothrops alternatus; assembly: GCA_034064705.1. NCBI lineage: Eukaryota > Metazoa > Chordata > Lepidosauria > Squamata > Viperidae > Bothrops > Bothrops alternatus. Next base: position 19,215,170 of record JARGCV010000081.1, read on the forward strand.
ATTATTTGATTAATAGTTAATAAATAGAATTGTCTATTTATAAATTATTGAAAGATTCACTTGTAAAATTATATAACTACATAAACTGATAGTTAATTTGGAGTCTTTAATTGGACTTTTTCATTAAAAATTGTGGGCCATAACTGTTTTTTCTGCATATCATTATAAGTCAATTCACATTTAGGAAACTTCAATGATTATTTCTTCTTAGTGAAAAATTGGCCAAATGTTTTTAATACTCTGAAAAGTTCAAAGACTGGATTCTGACAGATAATATTGGTTTCCTTGTTTTGTTTTCTAACTGAAATGACTAGTTGATTTTTAATGCATAATTATTACATGGGATTGATTTGGGGGATTAAATTTGAATATCAAAACATAATTTCTCAATTAGCACAGAACATTAAGAGTTCAGTCAACCAAAAATTGCTCCTTGGCAACTACTGCAACAGTTAATTAAAATCCTGTTGAATTACAGAACTATTCTGGACTTAATTATTTATGCATTGCAACCCTTGCAGTTTCTAGAATGAAGAAACACAAAGAAAGGGGCCATTTATCTATTCACCAAAATAAAATATTATGAATATAGGTAAAATATATTTGTATTTACAGATTTGAATTCTAATCTTATGTTGAAATCCTTTTTTTATTTCAGAAATATATTCTACTAAAGTTTAGATACCAAATGTATAATTACTTTTTGAAAATAAATAAAAAAGGTCTCCTATAGTCAGTTTAAGCACAAATCTGGTCACTCCTTTTCAAATTCTCAGCCAGATGTCCCTCCCAATAACTGATCAAATTTTAATAGGAAATATCAGTGATCAAAACAGGCATGACACTGATGTAAGCAGTGAGAGAGACATGCACAAACACACACACACACACACACACATACACACAGGTACACAGGATATATATACCGGTACCTAGGATTTAAGGGATTATATTGAGATACATTCCCAATTCCTATCTAATGATATGACAAAAATATTACAATGCAGTACATTTTCAGTACAAGTAGGTGTGGAGATAAAGTAGATCACTAGATTAAGATAGTAGTGCATATTAGGAAGACCCAGTTGTACGCTGCAGTCTTCCAATCTCATACCTTTCAAAATTCTCTCAAATTGTACCATTTTCCTACACAAATTGTACCATTTTCCTACACCTATGAATCAAGCTGCTTCAATCCCATCAACATGAGAATACTTATAGAAACTCACTAATAACTTGGGCTGTTCGTTTTCTTGTGAACATTTCCTCTATTGGAATTCTGACAGTGAAAAGCACTGGCTTTGGATGTTTCCATTGCTACCTACAGACTGGAACTTGAAACCTAAAATCAGACCTCTCTTTCTAATCTTCTAGATGTTCAAACATAATCCACAGTTCCTGAGATAACTTCCTGGGGACCATTGGCTTGTATCTGAATTTAAGGTCTGTATCCAAAACCTTTCCTATTGTTTCTTTTGAAACTCCTTAAACTTCTCCTGAGTTTTGCATTTATTTATATATTTATTTATTTTATGATTTTTATACCGCCCCCCTCCCGAAGGACTCGGGGCGGTGTACAGCCCAATTAAAAACGTCAACATACAAAAAGTAAAATTATTAAAAATAAATTAAATAATTTGGCCCAATCATTTAAAAACCCAATATATAATCTAAAAGCTCAATCTCCTAAAAACAATTATGGCCTTGTTGGAACCGGAGCTACTATCCCAGGCCAGCTTGTCGGAATAAATATGTTTTTAATTCTCGACGGAAGGAACGCAATTCCGTCATCGTACGGAGTTCAGGGGGAGCTCGTTCCAAAGCGTTGGAGCTCCCACAGAGAAGGCCCTCCTCCTGGGGGTCGCCGGCCGACATTGTCTGGCCGACGGCACCCTGAGGAGACCCACTCTGTGGGAGCGTACCGGACGGCGGGAGGTATTTGCTGGCAGAAGGCGGTCCTGTAAATATCCGGGTCCGATGCCATGGAGCATTTTAAAGATGGTCACTAACACCTTGAAACGCACCCCGAAGGCCACCGGCAACCAGTGCAGCTCGCGCAGGAGCGATGTTACATGGGAGCGCATTAAAATTCATATTGTATTTTGAGCAATCAGATATTATGTGGGTTATTTAGCTCCATTAATTCTAAGCATGGCTATATGGGCTAACCAATAATGTATATTATTATTTTATTATTATTTATTATTTATTTGACCGTAATCTTAAATAAACTATCCCACAGTACTTTAATGGTAGCTCAAACTACTAGACAAAAGAGAGAAGAAGATCGATTTTATAGAATTGATCATTAACAGGTGTGGGGGAGTTGGGGATATGCATGTGTGGACAATAAAGGCAATCATTACTCGAAATTCAGCCATGTAATGAAAATAGCTATTCATTGCATCAAGACCGATTTCAGGTTGCATACAGCTGTCAGGCATGACATCGGATATGGGTAAGAATGTCTTCATGTTCAGAAATGCAAGTTGCAAAGAATTTAACAGCATAAAAAGATCCATCTATATCTATATCCAGGGCTTTTTTTTTTCATAGAACGCCCAGAACGGAGTTCCAGCACCTTTTTTGGATGGAACCTTGTAGGGTAGGGAAGGCGGGTTGTATGACGTGTGTGAGTTCTGGCACCTTTTTTTTTTTTTTTAGAAAAAAAGCACTGTCTATATCTATATCTATATCTATATCTATATCTATATCTATATCTATATCTATATCTATATCTATATCTATATCTATATCTATATCTATATCTATATCTATATCTATATCTATATCTATATCTATATATCTCTATATCTATATCTATATCTATATCTATATCTATATCTATATCTATATCTATATCTATATCTATATCTATATCTATATCTATATCTATATCTATATCTATATCTATATCTATATCTATATCTATATCTATATCTATATCAACACAAACATACATACACACATTTATACTATGTCTAAATATATGTATATACGCACACATACACACACGTGTATATATATATATACCCAATAAAATCTCAAAAGATGTAAAAGGAATCTAAAAGATCTACAAGATCTTTATTTCACATTAAAATGATACAACATGCATAGACTTCTGTTCCAGGAGACAGTAATGATTTTTTTCAAATTTTATCTGCTGGTCCTTTTTTGTAACTATGTTTCTAGGCTGAAAAACAATATGAAACAAGATAAGTTTGATGTGCATTATACTTGTGACATTTATCTTCATGATTGAAGAGAGAAACAGTAACTCAAGTGTGGCATAACCATTAGTGAAATATTCTGTCACTGCCTCTCCTGTGAACTGAAGATGGATGTCATAAAAGATGAGTCATAATGTGTAAAACTGTACAGAAAAGAACAGAAGCTTTTTTTAAAAAAAGGCAGAAGCAGCAACATCATTATTGTAAACCCCCCCCCCCAAAATTCATCACTCTGGGAGAACCAATTTGCATGCTGGACAGAATGGCATACATATGCTTTACTGTAAGTATTGGGGTATGCTCAGGAACAAACGAATATTTGGAGCATTTTGCTTTTTTATTTATTCAGTAAGTAAAATGTTGGGTACAGTACTAGGTGACTTCAGTAGACTGCTTGAAGAGAACAAAGGTTAGAGAACAAGGAATCTGATTATAAAGAAAATATGGAGATTATTAAGATTATCCCCCCCACCCCCACGGCTATGGACTGATTATTAGTGGCTGACTTGATGCTGCTAGAGCTGGCTGGTGCAGTAGCTGTCACTCAGCAGGTAGTGAAATTAATTTATCTTGTAAGGTGAGACATTGCATATGCTATTCTAGTTTTCAGCATACGTGCATTTCAGGACAAAGAACCCTTTAACAGAAATGGTTCAGGAGGTTTTCAACATTTCACTTCATACTATTTTGAATAAAAAATATCGACAGTTTCCAAGATAATTGCAGAAAACAGGTTGTTTCCTGGCTAGACAAGTAAAAGGTTTCATTCAGTTCCGGCAGACAAATATCATTTTGCAATTTTGTCTAGATTGCTCTACATGTTATTTAGATTGCTTGAGCTGATGGTTTTAAGAAGATAACTGCTAACCTTTGGAATAAAGATCTAATATCATGTTAACTAGGCATCTCAGAGCATACTACCCCCATTCCAATCCTTAACCCTTCCACTCCATAAAACAGCCCCAAATTACAAACTGGGTGATAATTTGAACCATTTGGAGGGATGGCATGGGAGAAGGGTCAGGATGAAAGTGGAGCAGTATCTCCCAAAGGTTTCTTATCTTCTTTGAAAAAAGAAAAAGAAAAAAATGGCGCTACTCAAATATGGACATTTTGCCTTCAAATTTGGCAGTAGTCTGTCAAAGTTTGAGAGTAGCTATAGCCTGTTCCTGGTTGCTCAATTTATTCCAGAAGATTGCTTTGCAAAGCCTCATTATTGTATTACATAACAATTCTTCACATGATTTAATCTGTCATAATCCATATCCTAAACTAGGAGATTTAAAGTAGAAACCCCTCAGAGAGTTCTAATTAGGACAGTTGGTTAAGTTCACTCATAAATGGACACAAGGATAATACTCAGTATTAACTGTGGTGCATAAAATCATGCTATTAGACTTCTTCAAAGAAAAGAAAGTTCATACAGACTCACAAAAGCGGGAGGGGTGTTTATTCCTGAAAATCTGATTTCAGCAAGAATGGAAAAGTAAACAAAGAAATGTGAAAGTAAACAGTTCTAGAAAAAAAATAATCACCCTATAAATTAGTGATGAGGAACTGTTTCTGAATTGTTGGTTGCATTTCATTTCATATGGTCCTCACTTAGCAACCAGAACTGGGAATGAAAACTCCACAGCTAAGTCTTACAATGTCACTTCCCATTCAGTAATTAAATGAGACATCTTGTGATTGTGACTTCTGCTTTTACTTCTGCATTCTCTATTAATGCTGTTTGTTGGAAACTAGTTGCGAAGCATGCAAATGCAATCATATAATTGCAGGACATGATTGGAAATGCGAGCATTGGTTGCAAAGCTGCTTTATTTTTTACATTGTCCCTAAAGAAGACAAAGACTACTTGTAGGCCTCTAAGTGCTGTGGGGGCACATCTATTGACATAATGGTCCTTGACTGAATCACAGTGCATGAATCACGGTTGTGGAGAGAGGCTTTATTTAACTATATTTAACTATATTTAACTATATTATTTAACTAAACATTGCATTTCTACCAGAATTTTTAATTGAACTATATCTTTTGGCAATCGATACAGGGATAATATGACAAGTGAAAACTTCATGAATAATATATTTACAGTAAGTATAATATTTATCATCCACCAATATTCTCATTGCATATCAATTTTCCTGTTTAGATTTTCATTTATTTAACATATAGATTTTGATTTGTTTAGTTTCTGCAGCATATTTATCATAAATTGATGATAATTTAAAAATAAGGCCCAATGAGTGTTCTGAATTTTATAAGCTTTTAAATTTCAGTCAGGTCTCTCACTTTCCCACTTTATTTTTTAATTCCCTTTGAACTACATTACTTATCTGAAGATACTGGAAAATGGCAAAACAGCCTGGCCCTGGGTTATTAACAAAGAGATAGTGCTATATGCTTATCATTTTTTATTCAGACTGTATGCTGAATATATTTACACTGAGGGAGGCAAGATTGGAAGAAGATGACATTACTTTGATATTGATGACACTACTCTGATACTGTAGCTGACTATGCAAATGAGTTGGAAGTTCTGGTAGTGAAAGTAAAGAAGCCCAGTGAAAAAATGGAACTAAAATTAAATACCATTAAGAACAAACTAATGACAACAAATACAGCTACCAGTGTTAGGACTGGCAATGGACACACTGAAATTATGAATAGCTTCTGCCTTTTTGAATGGACCTTCAATAGATAACATTTCTTCTTCAGATCATCACTGGAAATATGTGAGAGGTAAAATATATATTAAAAATAACAGATTTTTTTTTAAAAGCAAGCAATGGTAGTGAAGAATATAGTATTTGATCTTCCATAATCCCCAGCAATATGACTTGAGCTTGTGTTCAATGGAAGATTACAGGAATTAAAGTTAACCATACTTGCAGTAACCTAAATTGGAGCAAGTTACGACTAATTATTTCTTTTCCTTTTGGGGAGAATTGGGAATGAAAATTTCCCTACACTTCTTTTTGCCTCTGAATAAATAAGATTTAAGCAGCCATTTCTACATAGATTTGCTAAAATCTAGGATTATTAGGAAAACTTGGCCTGGTTACTGCTTTATTTCAAAAATGAAAGAAATAAAATTCTTAGTAATATTGTCACCTTATATTCATAAGTAAAGATTTTGCTAAGTCTCTTAATTCAGAATGTTTAACCTATCTATAATTGATAACCTTCCGGTGCTTAATCAAATTCTAATTCATAAATGAATAACAGAGATGGCGGCATTTTGGAAAACTCGTCAAGTGTCAAAATCAGTCATCCAGATTATGCTCTTTGTGATCCTTATTTTTCTGTTATAAATTAAGGCACACTAAATAATTCTAAAATAACTCAGAGTAGTCAAAATATTTAAAAAGGTAAGATTAAAAAACTTAGAGTGATTACATACATGTAAATAAAGAAAAAATAAGCCACAAATTTGACTTTTGATGCTTCTGGAAAATATATTGATAGAATGAACAAATTTCACTTTTCTAGTAGTGATGGGGCCAGTGGTGGGATTCAGCCAGTTCACATCACTTTGGCAGAACCGGTAGCTAATTTTTTGTTGCCCAGGCCCAGAACGGACTTTCGGAAGCAGCATCCACACAGAGATGCTGTGTTTACATATTTGAATTCCACCACTGGATAGGGCAGATATTATATGTTGGTATCAAGTCTGTGCTCCTTTACTCTTTATCTGCAGCTTCTCCTTTTTTCTGCCTCCTGCAGTCTCAGTTTATCACCCCTATTAACAATATTTTAGTTTTTATTTTTTTTTATGTCAACCATTAGAAGACTAGCAGACCCAATCTCTCTCTCTGACATCTTAGTTAAGTTAGGGAGAGACAAGACATGTAAAAAAAACTCCAAAGAATGTTTTGGTTCAATAGACCATTCTGTGACCTGTCTATCAAAAGACCACAGAGATTCAGATCTCTAAACATTCATTTACAAATCACTCCCATTGGATTAATTCAGAATTGCTTCTTGGGAAGCACTGATCTCCTGGTGACAGCTACACCAACTGCATCACCCACCTGAACTGCCATCCATTGTTATTCTTCTTGGTAGATATGATCCTTTGCCACAGAGGTAGAGCAAAAGCAGGTCTGCAAAGGAGGAATTGATGTTTTCTTGCTCCCAAGCCTCCCCAACTTCTTGGGAGAAAGAGGATGCACAAGATGAATATGTTATCACTTGCTTCATTCAGTTCCTCACAGACTCCTTCTAGCTAGTGCTCAAGGGGGAAGTTTGCCTTCCTGTTGAAATGTAACTGCTCCCCCAGGAGCTTAGAGTGTTGTGACCTGCCCTGTGGTTTGTTGGGTTTCCTCTCTCCACACTGAAAAAAACCAAAATGTACCTATAAAGGATATAGAAATATTTATGCATGTTATAAAGGTAGCAGAATAATCCCTGAGTGCTAAATTTGGGCCAAATTCACACATTGGTGAGAGGTATGAATGAGATCCACATTTCAAAGTACAATGTTATGGAACTGGTTTAGGGCAAGAATGGAAAGATTGTCTACTGCAACATGGCTATCTGACAGTTCGATTCCCACTCAACTAACTCTGCTTCATACACTGGTAGCACCTAGCGTGAGATGTTCCATTCTAGTAATCATTTCCATATTTTGTCTCCCAAATCTTGTACTGAAAACTAGGAAGTTACTATTTCACTTCCCCCCACCTCCCATTGGAATAAATAAAAAATAATATATAATAGTATTGTTGCAACTGGAATGAGAAAGTCTTATCTATTTCTGTCTGTTCTGTCATGCCTTTTTTTTCCATATACATAACCCACAGTGTCTGTAACAGATGAAAACTTTTTAGTAGGCCACAAAAGTGGAAAACCAGAAGGATTTGTCTTTTTATAGGATTTCTAGGAATTCATCTCAATCGTAGATGTTGGAAGAGGTAGTTAACTTTCAAAAAAATTGTTTGGTGGGTAATTATTTGACCGAAGGAAAATCAGGCCCAAACAAACAGTTCTGTCTGATGTTCTGTTTGGTGTTAACCTATTTAGGAATAACTCTTTGGATCATTTGGATTACTTTTTACACAATTGTTATCCCTCCTCTATGGCTCATTAACATGGTCAAGAATGTTTTGGAAGGCATACTCGCACTTTGACATTCCATTTTTTAAAATTAATCAATCCAAAGATCCCCTCTGTCTATGTGTAGGTACAATTCCACTCTATTTTTTTTTATCAGTGCAACTACTGTACTCCAAAGTAGATATATGATGAATTAAAACAATTTACAATAAAACATTCCTACATTTTAAAAAAACTAAACAATCTAAAGATCAATAATCACTTTGAGCAGTTATCCAAAATTAGCAAAGTCTTAAGATTCATCTTTCCTCAGTGCTGGATTCTTGCAATGTTTTTCAACTAAAAGCTGACTCGAGATGGTACCCGTTTTGAATGCAATTGGGTCATGATGTAAATTGAGCATATATTTGTATGAGATACTATCTAAATCTGTAAAGCAAGCACTTCAGTACAGTGAGATTGAACCTAACCCTCTCCTTGAAGTAGCAGTTTATTGAAAGATGAAATCTTTCATTTATATTCCGAATATACAGTCTCATGTTTTTTTTCCTGCTTATTATTTTTGTTGTGAATTCATAATTTGACTGAGGTAAATTCAGCTGACATAGCAGAACATATGAATACATCATCCTGCACGTAATTCTTTTTTTTTAAAGTGAGTTTCTTTTTGGCTGCAAAAGACTATCTCTATAGGAAAAAATGGCCCTTCTTTTCTCAGAAGCTGCCTTTCATTTGTAGTAGTAAAGTTTTCCCCTTTTCTTTTACACTATTCATAAAACTGTTTGATGGTTTTGGTCTTCTATCAGCTTGTTCCAATTATTTCTTCTTCTTCAGCAATTTATTGCACGCCTTTAATATCCTTTCCTCATTTAATGGAATGTGCGTGATGAAATCTATTGTTCATTTACAAACAAGGTATGCATTTAGTTTTATTTTACAAAGAGTTGGAACTGATAAAAGAAGGGCAAGTTCTTTCTATGGTTATGTATAAAAAATTAAAACAGTTTCCTATTATCTATGGCAACCAACTGTGAGAAGTCTAACAATGCAATGCAATGCAATTTTTCAATAAGATTGTGTAAATTCTATGTGAGAATGCCAATGGACAGCAGAAATATCATTTGGGTTTCATACAAGGCAGCTTCTAAAATATGTAATCTTTTTCAAATCTTGAAGATTACTTTTAATTGCATGTACCGGTTTGTCTTCTTCGGTTCTGGTTTATACCCAGCGAGTCAATATTAATTTAACAAGTAGAGTTTAATTAAGACTCCTTCTCCCTACCGTACCCATGGTTCTCTTTTTTTTAAAAAAAACAACATCTACAACTCTGTTTAAAATGCATCAAACTTGTCAGATTTATCAATTATCAAATCTTATAAAACCAGAATACTGATATTTTCAAAGATTTAAGGATCTAACATGATTATCAGGCTGTAGAGGTGCTTTAACTATACTTAAAAGAGAAAGAGAAAAAACCCCAGAAATTTCAAGAAGTCAGATGCCCAGTAATAGTGTAATTTAGATTATTTTTCAAATTATTATGGGTTTTATTAATCCAAAAATCAAACATGGAAGAACTGAAGGTGCTTGCTCCATCTTATAAAAAAATGTTTTCCATGTTATCATATATTGTTAACATAGCTAGCTAGCTAGCTAGCTAGCAGATAGATAGATAGATAGATAGATAGATAGATAGATAGATAGATAGATAGATAGATAGATAGATAGATAGATAGATAGATAGATAGATAACCTGGCCCTGTATGTGCTTGAATATTAATTAATAGTAATATTCAAGCCCATAAATATTAATTAATACATATTAATTCTGTGCTGTGGAAAGAGGATTCTACAGAATTCTGCATTATATGCACAAAGCAATCTGCCTTCTTCTTCTACTTCGTGTAGTTACTGGTTTTTTAGTTTTGGACTTAGTTTTTGAAATATTGTTTTATTTATGTTGTAAGCCGCTCAATAAATTAAATTAAATTAATAATACTCTAACAGCAGCAGAAATAGACCCTGTCTGAAACATCAAAAAAGGTTTTAATATGTTACATGGAGTATCTCATTATTAGGATGAGAAAGCACTATTGTTTTAAATTACATTTTAAAAACAATAACCAGTAACTACACGAAGTAGAAGAAGAAGGCAGATTGCTTTGTGCATATAATTCAGAATTCTGTAGAATCCTTTCTACTTTCCTCCCTAGAGTTGCTGTTCTTAAAAATATGCATACCTCTGCAACTAGAAGTGTATATTCAGGCTACCCTTATTTATATAAGTACATAGTAAATAACAGATTTAATCATGATGGTTGTTGTTGTTATTATTAATATTAATATTATTTGCCCTATTCTTCTAGACAATTATTTCTGCAAATTCTACTATATGTTTCATTAAACATATGTCCTTTATTACATGCATATTTTTTCAGATCACTTAATCTGAAAGCTCCTTAGGATTATCTTGTAATTGTTCCATCTGCTTCCATTTCTCTTTTTTAAATACTTCCTTTTACATGGTAAGCCATTCAGGGAGGAAAACGATGTGCCCATTTTTAAAATCACTTAGCACACTATATAATACACACTTAGTGTATTATCTTTATCTATAAATTAAGGATGTGTTTAGCTCTAGCAAGAATATGGAAGAGTAATGGTGGAAGCCTATTATTTATTTATTTATTTATTTATTTATTTATTTATTCGATTTCTATGCCGCCCTATTGGCCATACCCCCTTATGGAGCAAATCAATAACCCTGAAAAAAAATTTCAGAGAAACTAGGTGCCGTTAGCAAAAGCCAGAAAATGAAGAAGAATCTATCCACAAGCTACAACACAAAGGTCATACTCTGTTTCATCACATTAAATAAGAATCTGAATGAGGAAGTTAGCAGCAGAGGTAAATTGTTTCACATATGCCACTGAGACACTGAAAAGATCAAGTAATTATTGCAGAGACCCTATTCATGTGTTTGCTAACAAGTTAGTGACACTTACCAATCAATTAATCATAAATATAGGACAGATGATGAAACTGGAATTCTTGTTCTAAGATTGTCAGACAATATCTGGACCCTCTCGACAGGATAAGAAAACATCTAGATTCTTAAATGTAATTACAGTGGTACTTTGCTACACAACTGTTTTGAAACTCATCATATTTGGTACTCAACACATTTTGATATGAAAATTTTGTCCCGGTACTCATCGTTTGTTTGGTACTCAATGTACAAGCTAGAACTTGTCGGTATTAGCTACATTGTGACTCACTACATTATTTCTTATGGAAAAAAATATGTTTGTAAAATTTGTTTTTGGTACTCATTTCACCCACCTGGAACCAATTAACAATGAGAACCAATGTAACACTGTATGTGGTTGCTTCCTACAGCATTAGCATTGATAAGGATGGCATAGTAATAAATCCAAATATGGCTACTAATACATAGCAGCAAGAGAATAATGTGCTGACATTTTTTCCCTTGTAGTGAAAGCTTCATAAATATTTTAGATCAATGAATACATTTAGGCATCCCTAATAAACGTTATGACTAGTTTTATATCCAAAAACTTCCAAACGAATTTTCCTTGGTTATTCCATTGATGAAATTTCTTAGTTAAGTAATGAAAAATCTGCAAAAAAACATCTGCAAACAAACCCCCAAGCTCAGAGAGCACCAAGAACTCTACAGTTCAATCCTGAATTACATATATTCTCTTCTATTAAAAACGTCTGTCAGGCGGAAATGGTGAAAATATCAGCATACTTGAAAAATCACTCCAATGAACAATTTTTGACGGACTGGAAACAGTGGATAGACTATATCCAAGAGAGACACCAATCAAACAGAATGCAGCTAGCGTTCAGCTGAGGCTCGATGGGAGGAGGGAAGAAGGGTTAACAAATCAAATGTTTACAAAAACTAACACCCAATGTTGAATGTATATGTTCTATAACTAATGCCTCTTAACATAACCTTATGACTAATGTTGTTTGCTTTAATATTGTTAAAGCAGACTGAATCTCTACCTCAGGATATGAATCTTTTACCTCAGGATCTCTGGTTAGGGACTATAAAAGATTGCACTAGTAATGGGATGAAGTCAATTCAGAAGCGCAAACGAACAATATGCTATAGACTAGATACAGTAGATAGACCATATATAAGAGAAACACCAATCAAACAAAATGTAATCGGAGTATACTTGAAGATGTAAGGGAGGAGGGAAGAACGTTTACTAAAACAGATGTTTACAAAGCTTAATACCTAATGTTGTGTGCTATGTTCTAGGATGATTGCTTAGCAATAGGATCTTATGTTTAATGTTGATCACATTAATATTGAACCAGATAAGAGAAACACCAATCAAATAAAATGTAACAGGAGTATAGTTGAGGCTAGACGCGAGGAGTGGAAAAAGGCTTACTAATTCAGACGTTTTCAAAGACTAATACTTAGTATTGTATACCAGGTGTCATGATGATTGCTGCATAATATGTTTTTATAATCAATGTTGATTGTTTTAATAAAAGAATTTTTATACTGGAAAAAAAACGTCTGTCATACCATCTGTCTTGTATTCAGGTAGTTCTGAATATATGATCAGAACCCCTACCATTCATATTAGTTTCCCAGCTGGCTTTGCTTTTAAAATCTAATCTAAAAACATTTACTTTGGACTAAATCCCATTGATATGTTTAACTTTTTATGTACTCATAAGTTGTTTTAGCTTCAGTATTCCAACATCAGTTAACTAACAGAGAATATATATACTGAGGATAAAGTCTGAAATGATAAGAAGAAAATAGCCATCTTTCAGTGTCATTAGTAAGAGACAAGCTAAGCGCATTTCCAAACCAGATCATATCAAACATAATTTATTCATTCAGCAGAATTATGATAGAGTTTGTAAATCATAGGAACCCACTGTATATAATAATTACAGGGCTGCATAAAAATATTCATCACAGAGCACAAAACCTTGCAGGCAAATTCTATATTTATTCTTATGATGAAATTTCAGTTCCTCTCTGTTATATCTTGTGATTTATTCTCTTAATAGATAATTCAGTTATTGGTGTTGTATTTTAAAATCTGGCACTGCAGAACTCTGCTTCCTAAATAGGATAACCAAATCCTGAAAGATAAATTTGATAATTAAAGCAGCATAAAGTTACAGTATTAGGGATGCTTTAATAATATACGTGTAAAGAGGAACATAGAGTAAAAACTATGAGCTATTTATTTATTTATTTTACAAATAACTCAAGGCAGTGAACATATCCAACACACCTTTCTCCTATTTTCTCCACAACAATCCTGTGAGGTTTATGGTGGGCAACCTTTTAGTAGCCACAAGCTGCACAGCTGGGGGCTCTAGAAGGTGGATGAGACCAAACATTCAGTTAAAGGTTCTCAGAAACCCATTTTGGATGTCTACTTAAAATAGGTCTTGTATGATTCCAAAGATCGATATAATATGAATAAGAAGGGGTATAATTTTATATAGCAATGACCACCAGCTTGAGTTTTTGACTTGTCCCCCATGGATATTACTGCCTGGAATTTTTGCCTTGTGCTATTGGAATGTTTTAAAGTATCCAGCTGGCTGGAGCATGTGTTAAGATGTGTATTACTTTCATGTGCGTAATGTTTTAAATAGATGGGAATAACCACCTACCAAAATGTAATTAGTAGATTTGAAAACTGTTAAATGTACAGAGGTTTGAAAATACCTTTGAATTTATGTGGAAGGAATTCCAGAAAAAAAGTCACCGTGTGCTTCATTCATTATAGAAAGGGCTTTGATTGCATTAAGTGCATAAAACTGTGGAATGTGCTGACAAAAATGAAAATCCCAGAATATCTCATTGTCTTCATGATAAACTTATATACAGGTCAAGAATCCACAGTATAGACACTGCCTGGTAAAACAGATTGGGCCCATGTTGGCAAAGGAGTATGACAATTCTGTATATCCTCCCCTTATTTATTCATCCTATGTGCTGAATATATAGTAAGGGAAAATAGATTGGAATTAAAATTGGATGAGCCTGCATTATGTTGAACTATGTTGCCTGCACTAATCTGATAGCTAAAAGTGCATAAATTAGTAACAAAAATAAAAAGAGGAAGTGAAAAAATGGGACTAAAATTAAATAAAAGAAGCCCAAACTAATGATAATGATGGAACAATCAGTCTCAGATTTGAAAATGAAGCTATTGAAGTAGTGATAGTGTCTACATTTTTGGATCAACCATCAATAAAAATATTGATAATTTACTTGAGATATGGAACAAAAAGTATCAAGTTTTCACACCTTAGTGGGCTGAAGTCTCACAAAGGATTGGTGTTGATGCCATATTACTGTAAGACATACAATTTGGACATGAAATCTCCATTGAGGTTCAGATTTATCTGTTTATAAGAACTCTGGATATATTTCACATGGATAATTGAGAGCACTAGAATTGGTTCTCTGTCTATACAACAGGCATACAATTCTTGAGTTTTAAGAGTTATTTTGATCTTTAAAAATTGAGTTAGTGATTTTAATTCTTCCCAGTTTTATGTTTTTATTTGTATTTTGATATTTTATAAATTTGTTCTTTATTTATTGTGTTTCAAAACATTTTTTAAAAATTGTACATCATGAGAGTTTGCTTTTTCAACTGTACTGTTCTAAAACATTTAAAACTGTATGCCATGAAGAAACATATCCAATAAGCTTGTGCAAAACACAGGGACTGGACAATCCATACCTGTTTCGGTTTTTATTGTCTAATCAATCTATTCTGAATCATCAGTTTGATTACCAAAAATTAATCTGACTTGATTCAGAATCCCAAATGAAGTAGTTTGACATTGGGCTGCTTTGATTTAAATTGATCTGGATCTTAAAAGCTTGTGTTTCAATAAATGAAAAGCATTCAGACTGAATAGATTTAAAGGTGTCTGATTCTATACAATGATTCATGCTGAACTGATGCTTCCCTCAGTGGAGACTTGATCGATCTCCTTTGAACTGAATCTTCAAACTGAGCACTCATATAGCCTTAATAAACAATACACTCCCCCTCCCCTTATTATACCCTTCACCATTGTGTTCCTATGTACTGGTTCACTGTCTGACTAGTTGCTTACTGACTCATTAGTATACAACAGATAAAATATCAGTGTCCCACTTCCATGAGACAAATTGACTGTGCCTCACTATTGTAATGATCTGATCTGAAAGCAGATAGTTCTTTAGAAGAAAAAGGAACTGAAAGGTATGATAGTCAAATCCATCCACTTCTTCTTTTTGTAACTTTGATACTGCTTTCTGTAATATTAAGAAAACACACCAGTGCTTTCAAATTCCTTCAGTTGCTATACAGAATGAGACTCTCCTGAAACGTACCTGTCCCAAAAGAACTAAGCTGCAAGGATGCAATGTAGATGATGTGATGGGAGCATCATATCTGTCAGCTTACTGATTACATCACCACTGCTCAATGGCCTATGATGTCTAATATATTAATATATCTTGTTTGATTGGAAGGGGTCTGAAGGAAACACCTTGGATGTAGCTAATGAAAGATAAAACAGAGGCAACCTTGAATATTGGAGGAAGGGGACATGGATAAAAACTACTTGAAGGTTATGAAGACAAGAAATCCACACATCTTAAAGAACTTAAATCTATATCAGGTTGAGAAACACTTATACAGACAATACAACTGGCTCAGGATGCAGCAATGTTGATGGTATTATTAAAAAGTTACCATAGGTGTCCACAATTGATCAAAAAGTTAAGATCACATATAGTCTATGTGAAACTCCACATACAGTGCATATAAAAGAGAACAGGGCTTTAATTGCTTGCTTGTGGCCACCTTGATTTTTTTCAACCCTTCCCAGTAGACACTCCTGAAAATTCTATAGATCCATTTATTGAAATAAATTCCGCACATAGTTGCACACATAATATGTTGCTATTTATACACAATCCAATGTTTTATAGTGTATAAATCATATGCACTGTACCATATAGCTTACAGCTCATATGACTACCTATTCTCAAAGCTTCCATGCTATGCAAAGATCTTCAAATGGGCAACTTTTGCCATTCTCAGCATGAGTATATATCTAAGATTGATGGGTCTCTTTTTTTCATAACACAACCTTTGCTGTATAAATAGTGCTGGCATTGATTGTTTAAACAGTAATAAATATTCCTATTTTGGAATAGATAATTAATTAACAATTGTGACTATGCAATATTGACAATTGTAATATTTAATAAAATGTTGTAATGGGAAGTACGCACCTATTCATATTACTCTATTCCATTCTTCCTTCCATCTGATTTTTTGCCCCTTCTGTTATCAGCAACCAATTATTACTTCGTTGTCTTCTAAAAATATTGTTGTTGTTGTTGTTTTTTTTGCAAAATTTGGTACTTTCCTGAGTTTGCTGATAGCTTCCTCTGTCATACACATTCAACTGTTTGAGGAACTGGAGGTGGAAAATTGATTGATAGAAAATATCTCCATGAATTTTGCTAATCTTTTTATAAAACCATCTAGTGCATCAGTATAAATTTTGTTAGGTGCCAGTGAATTCTGCAAACAAATTTTCATAATTGGAATAATTATTTCATTTGTCCTTCATCAGCCACTAACTTTGAGTTCTAATAAGTATAAGAATTAAAATAATTAAAGTCTGAAGTAATGATTCCCAGGCAGAAGTAGCTAAACATAAACATAAAGCAACTACTCAGATTCAAGATTGCCTCATCTGGTATCTGTTAATTCAGAAGGTGGGAAAAATAACCTTTATGTTTAAACTCTTGGGAATGTTTATATACCTTTACATTAAAGTAGACAATTAAGGGCTTCTGGGGGAGATCAGGAGAACTGAAAATGGTTCTTTGAAAGTGGAGGCAATTACCACAGCAAAGATCAAGAAACTGGTGAATTGACCTGTTCCTTGAAATCGTAGAGAAGATGCTAGATCATGGATGTCAAACTTGCCATGTCACATGATGTGTCACGACATATCATAACTTTTTTTTGCATTGCCAGAGCGGGGTTGGGCATGGCCTCCACATGATGCAACCGGCCCGCAGGCTGTCAGTTTGACACCCCTGTGCTAGATCACCCACATGTGCTCCTGACAACTGCTTCTTGCAAGGAGACTGCAGAGCAGTGGTTTTCATTGTATTTAAGTGCTAAACACAATTGGATTAGCCATCTTGTTCACAACTGTGTTGGAGATTTTTAAAGGACACTAAATTCTCAAATCTTACTTTCTAATCCCTTGCACTAATTGCTCATTAACTAGTTCTAAGCCATTCAATATCTTTGGAATGGCAAGTTCGAAAGTGCTGGGTAAGTATACCTTCAATTCTGAATGAAAGAAAAAAATAATCATAATCAAAGAATTTAAAGAATCTGAAATAAAGAGCAAAAAACTAAATAAGATTTTCATCTTATAAAATTATAAATGTACTAAGGGAACAGATAAAAGTGCAATATTGAAACTTTTACAATAAGATTTTGGAATCAGTTATAAAGAACAAACAGCTTCTCATGGGAAATACATCCTGTTTTATTTTTTCCAAGACATAACAAACATAAGATGATTTTAAAAACTAGACACTAGAGGGGACTAAAGATTTTAGACAGAAGAAAGATATATAGGCCTGTAAAATGATGCAAACTATTTTGACAATAAAAATACTGAAGGAGACTTTTGAAAAAAGGAATCAGAAAACAATAGCCACAATATTAAGAATGTCAGTAAAGATATCCTATTTTATGGATAGATTATATCCAAAAGATAACATTGAAGAAATGACAGATACAGAATAAATTTTATCTGACAGTATGTTATTACTTTTGATAACTTTTTATGTACTTTTAGCTGAAACTAGGACTGAAAAGATATTTTATGGATTGATTTATAGATAAGAGATAAGATAGAGAATAAAGAGATAACTGTAATTTTAGAAACAATGAAGAATCACTAAATTCATTTATACTTTATATCTGATGAAGGTTGATAGTCAGTTATTTATTTCTTTTCTCTTTCTTTATTATTCTTTTCTTCCTTTTTTCTTTTTCCATCTCTCTCTTTTGTTATGTTTAGTTTGTATTATATTTTTGGTATTAAAATAATTTTTAATACAAATTGTTAAATAATGTAGAAGCCTAATGCAAATTGAATTAGGAAGCCTAATGCAAATTGAATTAGGAAGCCTAATGCAAATTGAGGCTTCATTATTTGAGGATGCAAATTATTTTACAAACATTCCAACTACTTCTTTTCACAACACTAAAGGCTAGAAAACTTTCCTGTAAAAACTGGAAGTAAAAGTTCCAGAATCCATGAATGTTTCTCTGCACAGTGTCTATGGAGACACTTTGGTTGTCCCAAAGGTGCTTTTTCAAAAGGCAACTGGACTTTCTTTGTTTCTCCTTGAAGATGTTTCATTTCTCATCCAAGAAGCTTTCTTCAGTTGAAGAAGCTTCTTGGATGAGAAGTGAAATGTCTTCTAGGGAAAAAAGAAGAAAGCCCAGTTGCCTTTTGAAAAAGTCCCCTTGGGACTCCTTTGCACAGGTTTCTACATACAAAATATACACAAGCACATACTTCAGTTTGCTGTGTGAATCTGCAGGTGGCTTATATGTCAGAATTACAGTAAGAAAGATATTCTGGTGGAATATTGTAATCCATACCACCATCTTCAGTGCTGCCTCTAGTTCTGACTCTTTTAAAGAAAGACTCGTTATACTGTATCATTCCTGCTTAAAAGCATTTGAGCGAACTCCATTGGTAAATTATTCACAGTACCACATTATTATATTTTCAACATCTCTATCCCTATCTTCTGTGCTGTTTTCTATTTGACCTGGGTTGTTTGAAATTCATTCAGATTTTTTTTTTTTTAGAAAATCAGGGAAGAAATGGGGTTATTATTTTCTGCAATACTTTTTTAAAAACTGTCCATAATAAACAGTGATATAATTCCTATGCTAATGTGACTGAAAACAGGGAAGGTAAATTTGTTCTCCATATAATGGGGACTGAGATAAATGGTCAGATGTTTCTTATTCAAGTCAAGAAAAAAATACCCTTATAATAGTGGACTTTCCAGTCCTATTTATGTATTACCTGACAACAATTTCTGATTATGAATTGTAAATAGCCATTCAGATTATTAATCTGCACTCAGAGTAACCCAGAGAGCTAAACTAAGCTAAGCTGTATAAAATATAGTATCCTAGTAGAAATGGGATGTTTTAAAAAACAAGTTAAGTGTTATAATTTTAAAAGTTACCACTGGCCACATTTAAGTATAAAAGATACCTTGGTGCCTTTTAGAAGACCCTGGACATTAAGTTATGATATGCCAAGAAAAGTAGCTCTTTTTAAAATTTCAATTGTTATATAAATTATTCTGCTCTTACATACCATTTTTTCTAAATAATTTCACCTCCCAAATTTGCATATGCTGCTTTAAGCAAACCTCTTCCTTTTCCTCTCTGAAACAGATGTAGTTTAATAAAATCTGTGGGTGCCTGTTAGATTATTTGTCACTTTGGAATCTACTGGTAAAGGCAATTCAATTATCCCACTTTTTAAGTTTGAGAAAAGAAATCAAAGAGATCAGCAGAATAAAGCAAACAAACCTTGCAAAATCCCAACCAATTGTCTTGTCTTGTCTTGTCTTGTCTTGTCTTGTCTTGTCTTGTCTTGTCTTGTCTTGTCTTGTCTTGTCTTGTCTTGTCTTGTCTTGTCTTTCTCAGGTATAACCAACATTGTGGATCTGGATTAGATGTTGGTAAATCACTGTCACACAGTGACAGCAAAAAAGGGGTGTGCACTAGGAAAAGGCTCATTTTTATTAAAAGTCAATAGAGAAAATGGGTCAAAACAACAAGGCAACACCAAGTAAATATTCCAGGAAATAACTGGACATCTTTGACCACATAGTTTATCCTGATATAAATATTGGAATGAAAGCCATTGTACCTTTTTGTTCTGGGCTTCTTATTGAATTTGTTTTAAAAAAGGCTATTAGTTCTCTGGAGGCAATATCTGACTTAGAGAAAAAGGGTTGATATGTAAGATGTCTCCATAGGCCTTACAAAGCCTAACAGACAGAAGATAGCAATTAATTCACATTTCCCACCCTGCTTTCCCATTAATCGAGAGAAGATGAAAAGGAATGCATATGTTTGAAAGAAATCAGAGCTTGGGACAAATGGACTTTTTGCAGTAATTGATTAAATATACTGAGTAGAAGAATTATGGGTATGTATATATCTCTTAGCTTCTTCAGGGGAGGAAGAAATTTGCTTGTAGTTTCTTCAAGGACAGTTACAAAGATAGAGATACTGCTTATGAAAGAAACCTTGAGAAGCAAGGGAATAGCACAAAACTGGAGAGACTAATTGAACAGTGGCAGATGAGAAACAGGCACATGAGAAACAGGAACTCACACACACTTTTGACACTCAAAGGTTAGAGAATACCACCTCCAACAAATTCAAATTTCTTCCAGATTCTCTTTTTCTCTGAAAAAAAAAATCCAGAATCAAATTGTCTTTCATCAGCCTCAATAAGTACTAAGTAGCTTTTCTCTGCTTGGTACTAAAAGAAGTAATAAAATACAATTCTAAGTGAGCCTGAGAGTTGAAGTAGAGGATATGCAAATTGCTGGTATCCTGCTCTAGTTTCTAATTTTACTTATTAACTTTCAGCACGTAATAGCCTGATATGGACTGTGACTACAATGCAGAAATAGTGTAAAACCCCCATCTTGCCTTTCTTTTAAAAGCAGCCTGCCTTACCTATGTTGATGTTATTTTTTTATACTCAATTAGTGCCAATAGATTAAACACATACACACACACAAATTTGGGAAATATGATTTTAAAACAACGATTAAAGAAAATGGTTAGTTTTATCCATGGTCGTCCTAATCTCTATTAAGCTATTATCTGTTTACAATTAAGTAAATAAAATTATAACATATGGAGCAGATCATAGGTTTATATCTTATCTAGCTGGAGAATAAATATCCCACTTCCCCTACTGTGCTTTTTGCTTGAGATTAATCTGTTGTAGGGGGAGATAAGACTAAAAGGTCATCATAATTTGTTTCCTGGACTCCTGACTGTTTGCTCCATTTTTAACCTTTCATCATATGATGTTAACCTTTTAATTTCCTTTTTTATGTGTGTGCTGTTTGGCCTTTGTATGTGGCAGTTTGTGGGCCTTAAACAGCATCTCAGGTATTAGTTGTCATTCATGCTGCAATATTATGTTAAAATTGTGTGTCCCATGGATTTATCTGCCATTTTGCAGAGAATTTCCAATTCTTACTGGTAGTCATCAAAGTTGCTGATGATGAGATACATAACGTGACATCAGACCTTCTCACTGCATTATCATTTTCCTTAACCAGTATTCCTCATCCTTCATTCCAAGTAAAATAACATATTATTTTTTGTGACATATTCTAGAAGGGTCTTCTCCTTGAAAACCTGACCAGCATGGAAATTGACATCAGAGTGCTTTCTGTTGTAGCACTCTAGATCAGATTACATTAATTTTATGTCAGTTTTAAGCATTGACTCCCAGTTAGTCTCTAGGCCCAATTTGAGAAGCCAGTGTTTACAAATCTTTGCAGAATGGATAGAGGAAACAATTTTTGAGAATAATCTGCCCATAAACTAAGATCATCTTAGTTGGTTATGTAAACATGAGTGGAACACTTTTCTATGTATCATGTATTATTGTATTTCTTTCTGGACTTCTGACAAAACTTAATTTCACACAGCATTTGGCTTGGCAATCAAAATGATCTTTTTCTGTTTTGTTTTGTGTTTTACTTTTTCTTACACATAACTAAATAATAGTCTACTTTTGCTACTGAAAATCTTATTTTTATTTTTATTACTTGGCATATTTATTAAATGAAACTACAATTTTTACCAGAAATAATATTATTTAATTATTTTATTTGTTTTGTTTATTAGGGGACGTTTCAAGCTTGCTTTTATCAGGCTGCCCAAATAAATAGTATTATTTATTATTCACCTATTACTGCTTAATACCCGTGTTTCCCCGAAAGGAAGAAGTGTCTTACTTTCTTTTTATCCCCAAAAGCCCCACTATGTCTTACTTTCGGGGTACGGCTTATATTGATTGGAAAACAATTGTCAGTTTTATTTTAAGTATTTTAAGTATATTAAGTATTTTAAGTATTTTAAGTATTTAAGTATTTTAAGTATTTAAGTATTTTAAGCAGGAGGCGGAAGTGGGCAGGAGTAATATGTCTTACTTTCGGGGTACGGCTTATATTAGCCGACCCCCTGAAAACCCCGATACGTCTTACAATCGGGGGTGTCTTACTATCGGGGAAACACGTAAGAGTCTGATATACCAAAGTTCAGAAGATGCTGGTTCAAGGCATAGAAATCCAAAGAGGCAGTTTTGTCCTTCTTTCTTAACAGGACTGTTGAGATAAAAATGGAGGA
The DNA here is from genome assembly GCA_034064705.1 of Bothrops alternatus. Classification (NCBI taxonomy): domain Eukaryota; kingdom Metazoa; phylum Chordata; class Lepidosauria; order Squamata; family Viperidae; genus Bothrops; species Bothrops alternatus. The sequence continues at coordinate 19,238,010 of JARGCV010000081.1, forward strand.
TGCATAACTGCATGAAAAAGAAGGCAGGGAAGAAATAAAAAAAAAATAAGCAATGAAATAAAATACATATGAAAGAGTGGGTGTTGCTGAGAAAACATGACCTAAGATTTGGATGGTATGGATATTTGTGTAGGTTAAGGTGAATGTAGATCAAAAACAACAACAATGTGTTAGACTTGCCACATTGTGAATATGGAATAGATGCAATTTTTTTGCCCAGAAACATCTTAGTGGGTCTCAGAACAAGAAGCATTTTATAGACAAGAAATAATAGGCAAAACAAACGGGTTAACATACCATGAAAAACTAACCTTCTCTCAAGAGGAAATCAATGAAATCAAGAGAACAGTTGATGGCAGAGCAATATAACTGTTAAGGGGCTTCCTATTTGTAATTATGGTATCAAATATTTTAAGACTAATTCTGAAGTGGAATTGTGTACCAAAGATGAGCATATGATTGCTGAAATGTATAAATGTTACTGAAATTTGAAATATAAGAAGAAAAAGTGAAGGAACATATGATAAAATGGGCTAAAATTTTGGTTATAATATGCAGGTGGAACAATGGGGAAATACAAGCAATTAAAATTCAACCCTATGCTATAATTTCAAAAAGCACTTTTATAAAATGATGTACTGTTGATATATAACAGCAAAAAAAGGTTATCTAGAATATATGAAGGTACTTCAAAAGTATTTTGAAAATGTGAACAGGAAGAGGTTATTTCACCAAGCTTAATGGACTTGCAAAAAAACAAAAGCTAAATTTTAAAAACTAATATACAACTGAAATCAGAACTTTTCCTCTTGGGACTGATGGATAAACAGGTGGAAACCAGCCAGGAAACTGTTTTTATACATGATGGCCCTAGTGAGATTATTGTAGACAGAAAGATGGAAAGATTTCCAATACTATAATAGAGGAATGATTGGTGAACTTGCTGAGATGGCCTGTTTAATGACAGCAAATATAATATCTACTTGTGTGCTGATTTAGAATCCCCTGTGAATTTTTTGTTAAAAACAGAAAAAAAATTAATTTAGATTGATGGTTTTGACAATTAGGATAGATTATAGAAAGAGGTTCCAACGTCACTTTAGAGAGGTAATTCTATAATTATAACTGCTGTAAAGGTGACAAGCCACTTTATATGTTCTTTGTTTTCTATTTTTCTACCTTTTTTGTTTTTGCACGTTAGCTTTCTCTTTTACTTTTTCATTTCTTCTTTTATGTTCGTTTGCATTCACTTTTTTAAAAAAACTTTCAGCAAAATTATATTAAAAATGCATGTATAATGACCAGCTAAAACTTCCACTAACAATTTTATAGCTAAAATGCAGTGAAAAAGCCAGTGACTTTCTCCCCTCTCTACATACTGATGCACTAGTGCAGTGTGTCTTAACTTTGGCAACTTTTAAGATATGTGGACTTCATTTCTCAGAATTCTCCAGCCTGAATGCATGCTGGCTGGGGAATTCTGGGAACTGAAGTCCAGGGAACTCAAAGTTGCACACTGCATTAGTGGAATGAGTACAGTACTGATAGAAACAGTTGGGTGAAAATCTAACAACTGCTTTTTTAACCAGTCTGATGGAGAAAGCACTGCAGTCATATGTCTGTCTCTGAAGTATGCTTAACCTTAATCGAGAGAAAATGTTTGTGATCATAAGAATCTCCACTACTGAGTTTGAAGGTTTGGGCTTGAGGAACATATACCAAATAAATTAATTTTAAAAGAGAATTGTATAAGCATGTTTTCTTTTCCTTTTGAAACACGTAATAAGGATTATTTGTGGTAGCAAAGAATGAGGGTTCTTTAATATTGGGAGCCCTTTTAAATTACCTCTTTTTAAACAATTGGTTTTAAATTATTAAAATAAATTCATGTTTATTTTGAAAACATCAGTTGAATATTTGCCATCTGTTTAGCAGAGTGTCAGGTAACAGTTTCTTTAAAAATATGTAGTTAATATATAAGACATAGAATTAAAAATAGAAGTAAATTATCAGACAAATTATTATTTGTGCATGTCTTTAGAATTTGTTCTCTGAACTGTAAGCAGATGTTTCTTGGAACCACATACTTAAATTTACATGGATGGTTATTTGCTATTATGTGGTGTGCTGGTTGATGAAGCATGCATAAATATGTAAATTAAACAAAAATGTCAACGATCTAAATTATTCTAGCTGAATCAATTCATTTGTTTATTTTAAGGAAAAAATGTTATTGGTGACCTGCTACAACTAGTAATGTCACTTTCATTGTCATTAGGATAGTCTACCATATGAAAGTGTTGCATTTGTCATATGCTTTTCACTCTGTACAACTCCTGGGTTTGCAGTTAGATAATAGTAGACTCTAGATCAGTGGTTCTCAACCTTTCTGAGGTTGAGACCCCACTTGCCCCGCCCATGCGCGCTGCGACCCCGACCTGGGAGTGCACGCGTGTGCGCGCGCGCGCAAAACAAAATTTTAAATTTTTTTTTAAAAAATAAAAAAAAACCCCAAAAGCAAAATGGCGGCCGGGACGGGCGGATCTGCGCATGCCTGGATCGGCCCGTCGCACGCGCCACGCATGTGCGCATCCGCCCGGCGCGGGCCGCCATTTTGTTCTTTTTTATTTATTTTTTTAAAAAATTTAAAAAAAACAAAAAAAAACAAAATGGCAGCCACGACAGGCAGATCTGCGCATGCGCGGATCGGCCCATCGCACGCGCCATGCATACGCACATCCACCCGTCGCGAGCCGCCATTTTGTTTTTTTTATTTTTTATTTAAAAAATTTAAAAAAAAATGGCGGCTGCGATGGGCGGATCTGCACCTGCGTGGATCGGCCCGTCGCACACGCCACGCATGCGCGGATCCGCCCGTTGTGGTCTGCCATTTTGTTTTTATTTTATTTTATTTTATTTTATTTTTTTTATTTTTTTTTTAATTTTTTTTTAATTTTTTTCCGGCGCGACGGGCGGATCTGAGTGTGCGCGGCGCGCGCGCGCCAAAAAAAATAAAAATAATAAAAAATAAATAAAAAAAATAAAAAAAAATAAAAAAAAATAAAAAAAATAAAAAAATTAAAAATAAAAAAAACAAAATGGCGGCCGGCTGTGCCCGGCGACCCCCGCGAAATGGTCTCGCGACCCCAAATGGGGTCACGACCCCAAGGTTGAGAACCACTGCTCTAGATGAAAGATCAAAAACTCAAGGGCCAAACTGGATATTGAGTGGAAGCCATGCCTGCAACTGGGAATAGCAGTAGCGCTTAGACTTATACATCACTTTACAGCACTCTCTAAGCAGTTTAAAAAGTCAGCTTATTGACTTCCGGTTCCGGTCACGAGGACCGGAGCCTCTCTAGGAAAGCTCCGGAACGGGGCTCAGAAAATTGTTAAAAATTCGGCCTTACCGGGAGAGGGGTGCACCGGGGAGGTAGGCGCACCCGAAGGGGAACCCCAGCACAGCTAGAAGAAGAAGAAAGCGCCGCCGAGGGTCCCCCACAAGCGGCGAACGAAGCCGCGGAAGCTGGCAGTGGCTGGCTGGCTGGCCGGCAGGCCTGAAGAGGCCGAAGAAGCGCCGAAGGTAAAGGAAGCCAGTGGGAGGGGTGCGCCGGGGAGGTAGGCGCACCCGAAGAGGACCCTCACAGCCCGGAAAAGAGAGGCGGAAATCACCGCCGAGTGTCCCCCACAGGCAGCGAGAGGAACGGAGGAAGCCGGAGGCGGCTGGCAGGACGGCCGGAAGGCCTGAGGAGGCCAAGAAGCCCCGAAATGAAAGAAAGCCAGCAGGAGCGAAGGGAGACGGACGGAGGCTGCCGCCGGGAGAGCCTGCCGACGGAAGACGGCCCCCGGATGAGCCTAAGGGGGCGAGGAAGACCGAGAGAGCGGAGGTGAGAGACGGACGCAGGACTCGGAAACGGAGAGGGCCGGGGCAGCCGGACAAAAGGAAGAGGCCTCGGGCAGCGGAGAAAGGGTGAGAAGAGAGGCGAGAGTGACATCGCTAAGAGAGATGAGGACAACTGGGGGGCCTCCCAAACTAGACAGAACCCCCAGAAGAGCCAAAGAGGGTGGAGCAGCCGAGAGGACAGCGGAGCGGCCTGAAGCGGCGGATAGGGACGGGCGCAGCCAACGGAGCTGGAATCAGGCAAGCCAGAACAATAGAGGGGAGGAGAAAAGAGCTAAGAGGGAAGAGGCAAGAAAGCAGACGGCGGGAGAGGACACAAGAAAAGGGTTCCCTGGGTTGCAGGGGGACGGGGAGAGATACCCCACAAGCTGTGCCCCAGACCCCCCAGAACGGGAGCCCCAGGGATACTGAAGATAGCAGAACCCACCAGGGAGAAAGGTGGGCATAGGAGGAAGACAAAAAGGCATCCTGGGCTGCTGTGGAGGGAAGGCAGACGGGGCCTGGAATCCCAGACAGGCAGAGGCACTGAATAGACTCCCCGAACACAGACAGACCTTCCTACCTACAGGCCCCTAGACCTGCATTGCCTGAACCCTGAAGCTTCCCCTCCCGCTGAAAGGTCAGATTACTGGACCAACACCAGATCACAGTCTAGTGTCTAACCTGGTCCAAGCTAGAAACCAAAACAGTGCCAGAACAACAGGAAGACAAGCTCAAGATGGCCTCCAAACAGACCACACTGACACAAACGAAGGGAGTTATATCCTCCCCAGCCCAGCGTACCAAACCATCAGGACCTACCTTACCCGCCCCCACACCCTCCCATCCAAATACAGGCCCCCAGACCCATCTACCCCCACAGGCCAGCTCAACAACACACATGTTACAAAAATTACAAGAGGTAATAGAAATGCTGGTTGAAAGGTTGGATGGAATGGATAAAAAGTTGGTGGAAATGGACGCAAAGATGGAGAGGAGATGTGTAGAGGCAGAACAAAAGACGGAGAAAAGATACAACGATTTAAAACAAATGCTGAACGAACAAGGCAAAGAGCTAGAGAGAAAATGGGAGGAGCAACGCAGGGCGATGGCAACAGACCTGGAACAAATGAAAGAGGTGATGCGAGCACACTACAAAGAAATAGGGGAGGAAATGGAGAAAAACTTCCAGGAGATCAGAGAGAAGGTGGACAAGCGGATAGAAAAAGTGGAGAATCAAGTAGAAGGACAGATAGAGATAGCAGAGATGAAAGGAGTGGCCCAAGACCAATCCTCCATGATACAGTACTGGCAACTGGCATCCGCAATCAGGTTTAGAGGTTTGAAAGAGACATCAAACGAGACCCAAGGGGGCCTGCTCAGAACCTTCATAGAGGCCCTGGCAATATTTCTGGAAAAGCCAATCTCAGACATCGCATGGCAATTCGACATAATTTATAGAGTGGGCACACGGACGACAACAAACAGGCGCCATCCAAGGGACGTGGTCATCCACTTCGCGACGCAGGGATTCCGGAACCTCATCTCAGTCACATCGTACAACAAGAGTTTATACATAGAGGGGCAAGAAGTGAAAGCACTGAAAGAGATCCCCCAGATGATGCTGCGAGACAGGAAGGAATACAGGTTCCTGGTCGACGAACTGAGATCACGCGCTCTGCGATACAGGTGGGAAGCCTCTACGGGGATGACCCTTTTGTATAAAAATAAAAGATACTGCCTGGACTCGGTCCAAAAAGCCAGAGAATTCCTTGAAAAGGAACTGACGTCGGATGGACTTCAATACACCTCGAGAGAAGACGCAGGAGGGCCACCAGAATGAGAGACCGATGCAGGAGCAAGAGAAAGGGAAGGACCAACTCGAGACACGACGACACAGAGAACAGGAGGCCACAACAACAAGGGAACAGGACAGACTGCAGAGGGCAGGATAACAAGATCCACCGCCAAACGCACGGAACAACACGATATGATCCCTCTGAGCAACTTGAGCACCAACTTGGATACCATGGGAACGAGACCAAAGAAGAACACAAGAAATAGAACAGAAGCGGTCTCGGAAGAGTATCCTGAGACTGACAATGACAACCAAATACTTGACATGGAACGTTAACGGACTAAATTCCCCACAGAAAAGGAGAAAGATATTTCATTATCTGCTTCAAGAAAGAAACGACATAATTTGCCTACAAGAAACACACATCAGAGCAGCGGACCAGAAATACTTAATCAACAACAGACTAGGTACACACTTTGTCGCAGCGGTGCCACGAAAGAAGAACGGGATTGTTATATATGTGAAGAAACACGTAATAGCCAAGCTAATAGAATCAGACTCCCAGGGTAGATACCTAGCAATCGAAGTGACACAGGAAGACAAGAAAATTTTAGTGATGGGCATATATGCACCAAATCAACAACAAGGAAAATTCTACAAAAAGATACACAAGAAGGTAACACAACTCAACTACAAATCATGTATTATTCTGGGAGATTGGAACGGGGTCATAGAGATTGCCCTAGACAAGAAGAAAACAAAACCTAGCCCACAGAAGCACTCCAAGTTGCCTAAACCTTTCTTTGACATGAAGGAAGACCTTGTACTGACAGACGTCTGGAGGGAACGGCAGGGCAAAGAGCAAGAATTCACCTTTTTCTCCGACAGACATCAATCATTCTCCAGAATTGACTTTATATTAACATCAAGCGACCTATTAGTTTGTCTAAACGCAGTGAAAATCCTGCCCAAAATGCTAACAGATCACAATCCGGTGAAGATGGAACTAAGACACGGCGAGAGACAGAAGAGATCCTGGAGAATTAATGAAAACCTGTTTGGACATGGAGAAAAGGTGGCGGAATGCAAAAATGCTATGAAGGAATTCTTCAGCATAAATATGAACAACGAAACACCGATAGAAATGATCTGGGACGCCAGCAAGGCGTACATGCGTGGGATTCTTATGGACATGAATAAAAGGCACCGTCGCCAACAAGAACGAAAAAGAAAAGAGCTAGAAGAGGAGATAAGCAAGAAAGAGAGGCTATTAATAAAAAGACCAGAAGACAAAATCACCAAAGAAGGAATTAAGATCTTAAGAAATCAGTTCGACATGTTGATGGCAGACCAAGCAGCGAGGAACATACAATATGCAAAACACAAGGCATTCTGCAAGGCCAACAAACCGGGTCGATGGCTGGCCTACATCCTAAGGAAGAAACAGAAATCCCGCATAATTGAAAAGATAGAATATAAAGGCAAGGAGGAATTTCAACAAGTAACCATTAAGAAAGCATTCACAGAGTTCTACTCGAAGCTATACGCCGAGGAGAAGACACAGGACAAAGAGACAGAAACTTTTCTACAAAACGAAAAGATACAGAGAGAGGCCCTGAATGCCGCAATCACAAAGGAGGAAATACACTCAGCGATCAAACAGCTGAAACCAGGAAAATCGCCAGGGACGGATGGGATAACAGCGACTTATTACAAGTGTCTCCAGGAAGAGATGTTAGAACCCCTTAGACAGCTATTTGTCAATATACAAGAAGGAGGCCAAGTTCCATCATCCTGGAAAACAGCCTATATTTCATTAATCCCCAAGGAGGGGAAAGATACTACACAACCCGCAAACTACAGGCCCATCTCACTACTTAACACGGACTACAAAATATTCACAAAAATTCTGGCCGATAGACTAATGACTGTACTATGAAAAACAATACACCCAGACCAAAGGGGATTTATACAAGGACGCCAGATGAAAACAAATGTGAGACAGCTGTTGAACATAATAGAGTACTTAGACAGGCACAAACAGGTACCAGCCGCCCTTATGTTTGTGGATGCAGAAAAAGCCTTCGACAGACTGAATTGGCCATTCCTGACGAACCTGATCCAGAAGATGAAAATGGGAGCACAGTTTCTCAACTCCATAAGGGCAATTTACCAGAAACAAACAGGCCAGATCATTGTGAATGGAGACCTAACAGACCCATTCAACATAGAGAGAGGCACGAGACAGGGGTGCCCGCTGTCACCCCTGCTATTTGTCCTAACACTGGAAATTTTGCTGAACAGGATAAGAGCGGCAGAGGACGTACAGGGCATACAGATTAAACAGCAAGACTACAAACTATGTGCCTTTGCGGATGACCTGCTGGTGACAATGTCGCAACCAGCACAGTCAGCAAGGAAATTGATGGAGATAATGGAAGACTATGGTAGGGTGTCAGGCTTCAAAGTAAATATATCAAAAACAAAGGTGCTAGTCAAAAACCTAGACAACAAAGCAAAACGGAACCTGGAAAGAATAACGGGTTGTGAAATAGTCAAGAAAGTCAAATACTTAGGAGTCGAGATAGAATCAACAAATGCGAAATTATACAAGAATAACTACGAGGTCCTGTGGAATAAGATACAAACAGACCTGGAAAGGTGGAAATCACTACGTCTGTCCCTGCTGGGCAGGATAGCGGCAGTAAAGATGAACGTCTTACCCAGATTTTTATTTCTCTTTCAAATGCTACCCATACTCAAGAAGGATGCGGACTTAGACAACTGGCAGAAGGGCATCAACAGATTTATTTGGGACGGCAAGAGACCGAGGGTGAAACTAAAAATCATCCAAGACGCAAGGGAGAGAGGGGGACTCAAAATGCCTAATCTAAAGCTATACTACTATGCAGCGACGTTGGTGGCAGTGAGTGACTGGATCAACATGACAAATGATAGAATTCTGAATGTTGAGGGGCATGGTCTACTATTCGGCTGGCACGCATACTTAGTATACGACAAAAAGGCAGACAGGAACTTCAAGGAGAACCCACTACGAATCCCATTGTTATGGGTCTGGAAGAAATACAAGCACCTCCTACACGACAAGATTCCCATCTGGACGATCCCCGGACACGCAACAGGGGATATGAACACATCCCAAGGGCAAGAAGTGGTGCCCTACAGTGAACTGTAGGGAGAAAAAAATGGGTTCCTCTTGAAACCCCAAGCAACGCTAGCAAACAGAGGAATAGGAGGTACCTGGCTATCATATATACAACTGCAATCAAGGTGGCGTAAAGATAAGAAGAAGGGCTTCTCCCAGACTGACGAGAATCTAATTAAACAAATTAGAGAACAGGGGATCAGGCACATCAAACGAGTGTACAGCATTCTGATAGAAATGGACTCTGAAACCGAGCTAGTCAAGAACTGTATGATAAGGTGGGCACAAGACTTTGGACACTCTATCACCATGGACACGTGGGAGAAAATCTGGGTAAGGAATGTAGAATTCACGAAATCGCAACACTTAAGGGAAAACTTCTACAAGATGTTCTATAGATGGCACCTAGACCCGAAAAAAATATCACTCATCTACCCGGACTCCCAGCCCAAATGCTGGAGGTGCAGGGACGGGGAGGCTACTTACTTTCACATATGGTGGACATGCAGAAAAATCAAAGCATTCTGGAGGAAGATATGGTGGACACTCCAAACTATTTTCAAAAAGCGTATAGAATTTCTACCTCAGGCTTTTCTGTTAGGGATCACAAAGGATTTCACTACCTCAGAGACAAATTTATTTTTGAACTTAATTACTGCAGCAAGATTGTTGGTGGGACAATACTGGAAGAATCCGGAAATACCGCCTATTGAAGAATGGACTGTGAAAGTAACAAATTTGGCGGAAATGGCGAAAATATCAGCATACTTGAAAAATCGCTCCAATGAACATTTTTTGGCGGACTGGAAACAGTGGATAGACTATATCCAAGAGAGACACCAATCAAACAGAATGCAGCTGGCGTTTAGCTGAGGCTCGATGGGAGGAGGGAAGAAGGGTTAACAAATCAAATGTTTACAAAAACTAACACCCAATGTTGAATGTATATGTTCTATAACTAATGCCTCTTAACATAACCTTATGACTAATGTTGTTTGCTTTAATATTGTTAAAGCAGACTGAATCTCTACCTCAGGATATGAAACTTTTACCTCAGGATCTCTGGTTAGGGACTATAAAAGATTGCACTAGTAATGGGATGAAGTCAATTCAGAAGCGCAAACGAACAATATGCGATAGACTAGATACAGTAGATAGACCATATATAAGAGAAACACCAATCAAACAAAATGTATTCGGAGTATACTTGAAGATGGAAGGGAGGAGGGAAGAACGTTTACTAAAACAGATGTTTACAAAGATTAATACCTAATGTTGTATGCTATGTTCTAGGATGATTGCTTAGCAATAGGATCTTATGCTTAATGTTGATCACATTAATATTGAACCAGATAAGAGAAACACCAAACAAATAAAGTGCAACAGGAGTATAAAGTGTAACAGGAGTATAGTTGAGGCTAGACGCGAGGAGGGGAAAAAGGCCTACTAATTCAGACCTTTTCAAAGACTAATATTTAGTGTTGTATATCAGGTGCCAGGATGATTGCTGCATAATATATTTTTATGTTCAATGTTGATTGTTTCAATAAAAGAATTTTTATAGTGGAAAAAAAAAGTCAGCTTATTGCCCCCAACAATCTGGGTCCTCATTTTACCAACCTTGGAAGGATGGAAGGCTGAGTCAACCTTGACCCGGTGAGGCGTAAACTTCTGGCAGTGAGCAGAATTAGCCTCCAATACTGCATTCTAACCACTGCACCATCGTGGCTCTTATACAAGGCAAGGACCCTTATACAAACTTATTATAACTGCATCATTTATGTGGACATGGCTGAATTTTGTATTACTTAATTTTCTCTTGGGCTTTCAGAGAGGGTTCTTTAAAAATTATCCCATACCGCACTTTGTGTATACCAGTGATGGCGAACCTTTTAGAGACCAAGTGCCCAAACTGCAACCCAAAACCCACTTATGCATCGTCGGGTGCCAGGTGGGTGTAGCCCATTGGGTGGGTGTGGCCCATTAGGTGGGCATGGCTGAGGTGGTAACATCAGACTGGGTGGGACTAAAAAGTTTAATCAATCAATTCCAACTTTGCAAGATCTTTTTTTTTCCCCGCAAGAAGTTGAAATTGACTGATTGATTGAAACTTTTTTTTTTGTACACGGCGGGAGAGGCCTAAAGTGAAAAGGTTTTATAAAACTCAGCTGAAGGCCTAGGACTGGGGCGATGGTGGATGTGCCCACAGAGAGTGCTCTGAGTGCCGCCTCTGGCACCCGTGCCATAGGTTTGCCACCACTGGTGTATACAATCCCCTATCTTAGAGTGTACAATTCCTTCTTTCTTTCTTTCTTTCTTTCTTTCTTTCTTTCTTTCTTTCTTTCTTTCTTTCTTTCTTTCTTTCTTTCTTTCTTTCTTTCTTTCTTTCTTTCTTTCTTTCTTTCTTTCTTTCTTTCCTTTCCTTCCTTCCCTCCTTCCTTCCTTTCTTTCTTTCTCTTTCTTTCTTCTCCAAGGCCTTTGTTTAGATACAGACTGCAAAATATGCCACCCAGTTGGGTTTCTTATATAGTCCATGGCACCTCTTCACTTCCATATTGTCTTCATTGTCAAAATCAAAACAAAGTTCCTGTGTCTATTTATATTTCACATGATCTTTTTTCTGAATTTCTCCATGGTACTGCCCATTCTGATTTTGGGCCTCCTAAATGTATAGTCCTGGCCCTACTCATTATTATTATTTAAAACCTTTTAGCCACCGAGCCAAAAAGACTCCCTAAGGGAGATGGGCAGTTAGGAAATATGAAATATAAATAAATAAATATCAAATATACAATTAAAAACAAAATAAGGCATAGCAGCCTGGTTCCACTAAAGTTTTAATCCTAGGCTTGGAAGATAGCCAAGCCTTAAGTGCTTTCCGGAATCCTAGAAGAGCGGATGTGATACGTATCACAGGGGGGCACACCTTCCAAAGAGCTGTGTTTGCAGCAGAGAAGGCACATTTTCTCCATTATCTGAGGGGACTTGGATTATAACCACTTATTGTGGTCCTCTACTTAAGGCTCTAACTTAGCTGTTAGAGAAATTTAGCACATCATATGTTAAGCAATGTTGCTCTAGAACAGTAGTTCTTAAAATATTTGATTCAATTATTTCTTTTCCCGGTCCTGAATAAAGTCATTAGCCCTCTCCCCCAATACAAAATAGACTATGTTGTTTTACATAGTTTTACACAAGCATATCAGTACTGCAAATCCCTTACTGGATGTTCAATTCAAAAGTAAGTAATTACAGATTGTTCTCTTGCCCTCAGGATAGGCCACTTAGAGGTAATAAAGATTAGTTTAAGAACCGCTGCTCTAGTGTGGCTGTTATGCTTCTGAGTATGAAGAAGATGCCTATATTTAGTTACTGGTAAGTGTATCTCAATTTGCAGATGAACCAAAGGCCTTAAATGTTTTTTTGTTGACGCTTACTGTGACCCTTGACACTTGCCATCTGTCTGTTAATTTATAGGGATGTTTATGAAAAAAGAAAATCAATAAAGTTTATCTGAGCACTTGCAGTTTTACTGACATTTCTGATGAGGCATCCTAGTATGTCGTTTCACTATATATTATACAAACAATTGATAGGAGCACTGCTCATATTCAGAGTTCATTAAAAAAAATAGTTAAACCAACATCCAAATAGTACAGGGGTTCTCAACCTTGGCAACTTTAAGACTTGTGGACTTCAACTCCCAGAATTCCTCATTTGTGAACAAAATCCTGCAAATCATGAAGGTATATTGAAAGTATTGAAGTAATCTAAGAAAGTAATAATGAGGCCTGCAGATGAATAAAAAGTATGGTGTTTTACCAGAACAGACATACATACTTTCAGAAATGTGAGTAAAAATAGGAGTCTCCATTCTTTCTTGCAGAGACACCTATCCTCAATTTTGATTCAGAACTAGCCAGCTTGAGCTATTCAGGATTCACCATTGGTTTGAAAGAGGAGTAAAAGAAGCCATTTATGTTAACATAACTGGGGGAGAAGGATAAGACACTACCTATCTCCTGTCTACAACAACAGAGTCCTTTCAGCAGAAGATTCCACCCCCATTTGCTCTGATGCAGGTGACCCTGAGGGCACAGATAAACCCCCAAATGGCTCAAGAGCTCCCAGGAAAAATGCTAACGGCCAGATGACTGCAAACAAAACAAAACAAAACAAAAACCCTCTTCCACTCCCCCCCCCTCCTATTAGGACTAATGAAGTTTCTTGGATGAGAAGCGAAATGTCTTCCTCAAAGAAAAAAACAAAACAGTTGCCTTTTGAAAAAGCACCATTGAGACAACCATGACCTGGATGACTGAAATCTCCATATGTAGCCAGCTTGAAGTAGCATTTCCAACAGAGGATAGGAATTCTGTCTGAAAAATAAGATTTGCCTTGTAGGTTCTGGATTACTTATAAATGAAGTCCTATGAATAAGAACACTGGAAGAATTCCAGCTGTGGGATCCAGGAGAAGAGCTTTCTTTCTTTCTCCACACCCATTTGCACTACTCAAGTAAACCTGAGGAAACAGATAAACCTCTAAGTGGCCTCAACGACTCTCTAAAAGAATGCAAATGACCATCTGAGCAAGGAATACAAATCCTTCCCTTCCCCACCATCCAGTCAGAGCTGAAGAAGCTTCTTTGATGAGAAGTGAAACATCTTCAAAGAAAAGCAAGAAAGTCCAGTTTCCTCTTGAAAAAATACCTTTGGGACAACCATGACCTGAATGACTGAGAATCTCCATAAGTTTGTTTAGTTGTATTTATCAAACAAACAAACAAAAACCTGCATGTAAGCAATGGACACAGGAAGGTTTCTTTACTGATCACACTTACCTATTATGATGGACATCAAGAGCTAAATCAGAACAGACTGATTTCCCCAATAGTTATGTGGTGCATCTTTAGGCAAATGAAATAAGGGAACTGTAGGAAAATTGTCTGCATTGTCAGTTCCAGATTTTAAGGAGGATTCAGGCAAACTGAAACATGTTCAGAGAAAAAACAAACAAACTTGGTTAGATGACTAGAAACTAAGCCCTATGAAGAGTGAGAGAAGAAATGGAAAGTGTTTATCTTTGGAAAGAAAAGATTGGGAGAAGAGGAGGATGAAGATCCCTTAATCTCCTCAAATAACTGAAAGGATGTCATGCAGAAGAGGCTTAAGATTTATTCTCTATTGTCACAAAGTGCCAGTCATGGAATAATAAGTTTACGTTACAAGAAGTCAGATTCCAGTTTAATATTAGAAAGTATATTCTTATATTTAGTTTGACAGTTCACTAATTACTCTGAGGGATGGTAGCTCACCTTCATTGGACATGTTCAAACAAGTCAGGTATTTGACTATTGTGGAATGATTAATTTGAATTCCACATTGGACAGGGGGTGGACTAGAGTTTTGATATGACTTCTTACTACAAGTAGTCCTTAACTTATAACCATTTGTTTAGTGACAATTCAAAGTTACAATGACACTGAACAAAGTGACTTACAGCCACTTTTTGTACTTATGACCATCGTAACAACCCCACAGTCATGTGATCAAAATTTACAATGGTGGTAGGGTCACATGATCACCATTTGCAACTTCCCAGCCAGCTCCTGACAAGCAAAGTCAATGGAAGAAGCTGGATTCACTTAACAACCGTAGCAGAAAAGCTAGTAAAACTGGGTGCAAGTCATTTAGCTGCTTTGCTTAATAAAGTAAATTCTGGTCCCAGTTGTGGTGGTAAGTCAAGGACTAAGTGCAAATGATTACAGTACATGATTTTTTTTTGTCTTTATGGTATGCAATGTGTATCATACATTGGCTGGATAAATAGATAAGACCATTAGATGGCATCAAAGAGTAAGAATTATCTGAATTTCTTTGATCCCATCCAGTGGTTGTCCTGATTTTTGTAATCCAGATATGGTATGTCTATTAAAGAAAATATGGTAATTACTGCTGCATCCATATCCTCATTTTATTTCTCCTCAAACAGAAATATTTGAATTATTACATTCTTAAATACAATATTTTTCCAAGTATAATAGATTTTAAATGTAAGAACTGAGTTAAAGCACTGTTTAAAAGCAGCACATTTTAATAGGGTAAACAAGAATGAGACAGTAATTGAAAAACTTATTAACTTAGGGTTTTAGCTTAATATTTTTTGGAAATTACCATGTTTTTCTAATCACATTATTGCACAGGGCTTCTAAAATCTGCACACATTCGCAGTTTTATTTGTAGTTGGAGGCTCATAGCCAAGGCATTTAACTCTTTAGGAATCATAGATTGTACTATATTTATCTGAATCAGAATTTATAGATGCCAATCACGTGGGTGTTTCTTTTTACTTTGTTTTTGTTTTGATACTTTTGAGTCAATGCTGACTCCTGGCAACTGCCTAGAGACGTCCCTGCAGTTTTCTTGGCAAGATTTCAAAAGTGGTTTGCCATTATCTCCTTCCTAGAGTTGAGACAGTGTGATAGCCTAAGGTCACCCAATTGTCTTTGTATCTAAGGCAG
Organism: Bothrops alternatus; assembly: GCA_034064705.1. Taxonomy (NCBI): domain Eukaryota; kingdom Metazoa; phylum Chordata; class Lepidosauria; order Squamata; family Viperidae; genus Bothrops; species Bothrops alternatus. The sequence goes on from JARGCV010000081.1 coordinate 19,253,377, forward strand.
GACTAGATATCACAGTATCCTATTTTTTTTGTGTGTGTGTATGCCCCTTAAACCAGTATACCAAAGGGCTCTCAACCATCTGCAATGCAATGTTTTTATTGTATCACTTTATTTGCATAAAGAAAGTACTATTCCAAAGGATGCAATATTTGTTGGGGATTGTGAATATATGCATATAAATGATTCGGATACTTAAATTATTTATTTCCTCACACTTGACCACACTTAATGCTTCCAGAGAAATATCTTCATCCTTTTCCTGATATCATAGAATCACAGGGCTGGAAGAAACCTTGGAGCCTTGGAGGTCTTCTAGATCAATCCCCTGACCAAAGAGAAGTCCTTATTCCATCCCGGACAAATGGCTATCCAAATCTTATCTTGAAAACCTCCAGTGATGGAGTTCTCACAACTCTGGGAAGCAAACTGTTCCACTGACTAATTGTTCTCACAGTCAGGAACTGTCTCCTTAGTTCCAGACCGAAACTACCTATGACAAGTTTTCACCCATTGCTTTTTGTCCTGACTTCAGCCACTTCGGAGAATAAATCGACCCCTATTCCCTGTGACAGCCCTTCATATATTGGAAGATGGCAATCATGTTCACCCTTAAAGCTTCTCTTCATTAAGTTAAGCATACCTAGTTCCCTTAGCTGTTCATCATACAGTTTATTGTTGGGACTTCTTATTGTCTTTGTTGTTCTTCTCTGCATTCTTTCTAGGGCCTCAACATCTTTTTTTGTATCTAGATATACCTTACAGATATCCAGATATCTATTAGGTTCCAGAGCAAGTTTCTTTATTTGTTTCCCAAGGCACTGATGGGTAGTTCAGCTAAGGCCTTGGTTGCTGCCTGGAATGAAATGCAACAATGTATTGGTATGGATTGCTCCTATGTAGCTTCTCACTGTGTGTCAATTCCAGGATACCTTGGGAGAGATACCTAGAGTGCTGCTGGAGGAAGACCAAGAGTGAATCTGACCAAACACCAGTAAAAATCCATATTAGTGATTATGTTGTGGTGATAAGAGACACATGAATTGTATTTTTTTGCTGATATTGTATCCTCAGATAGTCGTTCAGCACAATATCAAAAATGATTAATAATCTCCCGGGGAAGGACAATTCACAATCATCTACAGAGCCACTGAAAGGAATATTCTAGCCAAAAAATTTGCTTGGATTTGCTCTCAGTTGGCCTCCAACTGGGCAAGTCCTGACAAGCAGATGGAAACAAGTTTTTGTATGGTTAGCTGCAATGACATGCATCTTTAATTCTTGAGGAGGTAGATAAGATCCCAGTCATTTGAGCCACAACTCTCCTAGTTCATGAAGGCCACCAATAAAGTAACATGTGGCTGAGTCCATGCTGTAGTATCTAATTCATTGATGGATGGGTTGGTTCCTGCTGCCTTGAAGGAAGCATGAATGAATCTCTTCCTCAGGAAGCATTCACTGCATTAAACTGCACTGGACAATTTTCATCCAGTCTTCAGTGTCTCCTAGTTAGGGAAGCTTGCTAAGAAGATCATTGGGCTGCAAATGCAGAGCGTTATGTAGGCTGTTTATAATTCAAATAGAAGAGAATATTTGGCACTGATGATATTACCTAGTTGGGCAATGAAATGTCTGCAAGCAAACAACCAAGTCCAGACAGTACCAAAGGACTCCCCTGTTTATAATTCCATCATTACATTACTCATCAGCTAGATAAAAAGATAAAAACTTTCCATAGCTATGAAGTTCACTGGCTAAGTCTGAGCACGTTAGCATTTTTTAGACTATATTGCTTCCTACTTTATGGTAGAAATTAATCAGAGAGAGAAAAACCATAAAGCATATGCATATTTATATATTGTGCATGCCTTTCCATTGGTGTCCTTGGGCAGGGAGATCAGCACTGAGGTGCAAATCACAATTCTGCAAATGTTTTGCCCTGCACTCCAGGAAGGTTTCCTCCCAGAATGCTCTTGAACGAAGGATTACATTGCAGTATAGTATTTACGTTCTGCATGGAGTTTGAATTCTGTGAGGTTGTTTGATGATTCGATGCTTCATGGGAAGTATCTGTTAATTGGTTCCCAAGAAGCATCCAGTCATTAACCAACCCCACATTCAAATTCTAGAGGGTCTAGAGGTGGAGGAAAATTGTTTGGTTTGCATTTAAATAAGCATCAATCCAATTTGTATGTTTCAAACTCATGTTAAAAGAAATACAGTCATCCTTGAATTTCCATACTGTTCTGAAATAGGTCATGCAGGTCTTAATTAAAGATGGCTATGGAAATTAGTATATACATGGAAATTGTGCACAATAATATGTATATTAGGAAAAACAATGTCAGAGTGGCATATATTAAGAGCAAATGCATATTTGAGTAAAATATACATAAGTTTGTGCATGTAGACTTTCAATATACATGATTATGAATGGCAAAAGATTTTGTGCAGTTGTTTATGAGCACCCAGGAAGAAACATGTAAAATTTATCCTTTCAGAACTACCAATTTATCATAGGAAACTTATAGGTACAGTAATGATCTACTCAAAAGACAATCAGGTACGATCTATATGCATGGATGCTGCCTTGGGCATTTAGTAATACTCTCTATTAGGTAATTCCTCAATATGACATCTATAGATCCCACAATGCCAATAAACACTTCCCTAGTGCTCTTTTCCTCCTAGTTCTACCTATTTATTTTATCTATAGCATTTTTATTTTAGAAGATTATATTAGAACAGGAGTTTCCAAACTTAGCAACTCTATGACTTGTGGACTTCAACTCCAAATTTCCCCATCCATTCCCCATAGTTGGCTGAAGAATTTTGGGAGTTGACATCTTAAACTGCCAAGTTTGGAGACCCTTAGATTAGAAGGTAGCATACTTTGGCTTGCAAGAATGCTTCTATGCCTGCCTATGTCCCAAGGCATTAAATGATAGGTGGCTTCCATGCAGTGCTTTGTTTGGAAGTAGGTCCACTTGCCCAGAAACAACAACAAAGAGGAAAGCTGACATCACGCTGGAGAGCAACATCCTAAGCTTCATCAGGAACCTGGATGATTTTGACTGTCTACATTCACCATCACTGCCAAAGTTTAGGGGTTTCTGTTCTACCACAAGATGTTTAGTCTTGAAAATAGATGGCTTGACTAGTTTATGTTGGCCGTATATCTCTGCAGTTGCTTTTCTGGTTTTAATTGAGGCTTTATTGTACATACTGTAGTTAGTATGTATATTTAATTAAGGTATATTTAATTTTGACTGCCTTATTTTAAAGCAGGGGTGTCAAACTGCTGGCCCATGGGCCGGATGCATCATACCAAATCCATGCCACCCCATTGCCGGCAATGCCAAAAAAGTTACGATACGTTGCAACACATCATGTAACATTGCGAGTTTGACACACCTGCTTTAAAGGGTTTAGCTCCAAGGAATACTATCATTTGCTAACAAATGTTCAGGTTTTCAAGCCCACCTTACAGCTGAAAAGAAGATAAGAATATATTGAATAATAAAACATGCACACATGCACACACACACAATCGTGACAAACTAAAAAAAAAGTATTTTCCCCTTTTCCTGAAGAAAAGTCATTACTGAGAAATACTGTATCGATTTCATATTGTCTCTGTGATCCCTGTCTTATGTAGATGCAATGAACCTATTTTATTTCATTCTGACCTAATCAAATTCCAACTGAAATCTCCAGGTATTCAAAGCTAATTCTTCCTTTACAGCCTTATAAATTCTTGGTAATAAAAAGCCTCACACATAATTTAAGGGAAGGACATTTTCTTTTACCTGGGTTATTAGGGAAAACAGATTTGAAGAAAGTTCGCTGTGTGATCATAGTTATTCATGTTGCCAAAAGGTAAGTTATAAGAATAAAAGATGATTTCCATCTCCTTGTCCCACACACACACATAATAAAAAGACAGCATCACAGACATCAGGAACAGCAGGAGAATGAGAAATTTTGAAAGTGCTTGCATGCAATCATTTATTTTTTAATTGTCTGATCTTCTGAAGAGACTGGGTTATCAGCTCAGCTGCCTAAGGAAAACAGCTATAATACTCCATGTATTTTGAACTCAAAAATATAATAAACTAAGTCTCCATGAAAAGTTTTTATTGAGATTCTTTAATGTTGCTGTTTTTGTTTAATGAAAAGTGATAGGTGTTTGTACAGAACAACTTTTCTGTTGTTAAGTGAGACATTTGTTAAGTGAGTTTTGCCTCATTTTATAGCCTTTCTTGCCACAGTTGTTAAGTGAACCATTGTAGTTAAATTAATAGCAGGGTTGTTAAGTGAATCTGGCTTCCCCATTGATTTTGCTTTTCAGAAGGTCGCAAAAAGTGTTCACATGACCCCAAGACACTGTCATGAGTCAGTCACCAAGCATCTGAATTTGGATCACATGGCCATGGGGAAGCTGTAAAGCAGGGTCTTCGAACTTGGCCCTTTTATGATTTGTGGATTTCAACTCTCAGAATTCCTCAGCCAGGCACGCTGGCTGAGGAATTCGGGAGTTGAAGTCCACGAGTCATAAAAGGGCCAAGTCTGAAGACCATTTGCTGTAAAGGTTGTAAGTGTGAAAAAGGTGATAAGTCAGTTTTTTCAGCACTGTTATAACTTTGAACAGTCACTAAATGAACTGTTGTAAGTTGAGGACTACCTGTATTGAAAATTACATGTGGAAAATTATCTGAAGAAAATGAGAGTCTCTGAAAAGCTATGTCTTAAATTGCAATAATGAGTTAGTTACACAAAAGTTGCAATGTAATTGTTTTAGTATTAGTAAAAGAGATATAGCACAGGAGTGATTTAAATAGTAAAATAGTTTGCTCATTATATCTGTTCTAGGTCTGGTGATTCAGAGAAGACGCTTCTATATTTTAATTTTGGAAGGAAGTAATAGAGATATGCCCAATATCTTAAGAAATAAGAAAACTTTGCCACAGTATTTTGCTTTTCTCCAGTTCCTTAACTGTGATTCTCTGCAGTCATTTCTCTTCAGCAGCTGTGTGATATTTACTTCTGACTCAACATTGACGTATGAAAAACTACTCTGAAACTGGTTGTAGCTGGAAGCTCTGCAGCTTTGTAGAGTTTGGGAACAAGGCCCATCCACAATGAAAGATAAATTTTATTTCATCTCTCCTTGGATTCAGGTTTTATCCCTTACAAAATCAGGTTCTGTAAGGGAAACTTTGGTTTGACAATGTTGAGTTTCTCTCTGAATAACTGAGGCAAGACAATTAGTGAAATTATTTAAGTAAGGTTCACCTTTCTCCTTGACATAATGGGAATATCTGCAAAGTTCCTTGGGTTTGATTCTTTTCGCTTCTTTTCTATGAAGGGAGAATAAGATTTTGTTGCTTTAAGACATGCAGAACTGAGGGAAGAGCAGGGAACTTTATATTTTGTTTGCAGCATTTCTGCAAACATTTGGCAGAAGTGAAGATGACAGTGAGCAGCTTACAAACTGGTTTTGAGGGATTGGAAAATGGAAATGGAAACTGAGTGGGAGTATCCTTAACAGGAAAGAGGCTTAAAAGATTCAAAACAAAAGAATAGTTTTATACAATGTTTTCTTGTTAAAAGCTCTCCAAGTAGAGCAGATCCTCTCTATAAGCAAAACCCCTAGTTTCTTTAATTCTATCGGATTGCTAGGATACAAAGCTCTGAATTTGATTTGCAACCTGAATAACCCTGTTTATATAAAAACTTTCATCAAGTTTTGATATAAAACTTCAAACTTCATACTTGCTAAGTTGGCTGATTTTTAAAAAAAATACATGTCACGTAGCTCCTATTTTTTTCTATCTACCATTCTTTGATTTAAGAAACTCACAGCAGCCTCACAGTACATCAGCAAACATGTACGAGGATGAGTCATCATTCAGCTGCAATAAATACTGCAGTGTTATACCTTTAGGCTATCAGTACATTTCCCAGGTGACCAAAAGTCTAAGCCTTCAGATCTTTACAAACATATATTACGTATGTAATAACAGTCCGCCAGCAAACAGCCCTGTTTGTTGAAGACAATGACTTTGCAGGTCAGTAGGCTTATGAGTGATCTTTCAGCTTTCTAAACATCTCCAAAAATGTAAAGATATTTATAAAAGTTGGAATGCAAATTTAACTATACTACATAATAAAGTATAGTTAAATTTGAAAGGGATCTTGGAGGTCTTCTAGTCCAATCCCCTCTCAAGCAGCAGACCCAATACTCAAGTAGTGCTTAGTAGAAGGAACATTCAGGCACAGCAAGTAATTAGAAAGAATTTATTGTATTTTCTATAACAAAATAAGCTAAACCTGACAACAGTTTTCATTTTTCTTTAACTGAATTGGGAAAGATTAAGAAAACTCTGATTTCAGGCTGGTGAAATACATATATAAGCCTTCCTTAACCTTGCCAAGATGCATTGGGAATTCAACTCCCCAAATCCCCAGCTAAATGTGGTTTTGACTGAAGAATGCTGGCTGAAAATAAAGAGATTTGGGTTAAGTTAACATATTTATTTATTTATTTATTCGGATTTGTATGCCGCTCCTCTCTGAAGACTCGGAGCGGCTCACAACATATATATATATAAACAATTGCAACAAATCCGAATAACATTAAAAATACAAACCCCATACATACTCATCAATCACACCACAATCAACAATCATCCCCAGGCCTGCCGGCAGAGGTAGGTTTTTAAATTCTTTCGGAAGGCCAGGAGGGTCGGAGAAACGCGGACTTCAGGAGGTAGTTGGTTCCAGAGGGTGGGCGCCGCAACAGAGAAAGCCCTCCCCCTAGGGCCCGCCAGACGACATTGTTTCGTTGACGGGACCTGGAGGAGGCCGACCCTGTGCGCTCTTACCGGTCGTAGAGAAGTATGTGGCAGAAGGCGGTCCCGTAAGTATCCTGGTCCCAAGCCATGAAGGGCTTTATAGGTAATAACCAACACCTTGAATTGGGCTCGGAGACCAATAGGCAACCAATGCAGCATGCGGAGAGTTGATGAAATATGGGCACAACGAGGAAGACCCACAACTGCTCGCGCAGCTGCATTTTGCACTAATTGTAGTCTCCGAACACTCTTCAAGGGTAGCCCCATGTAGAGAGCGTTGCAGTAGTCGATCCTCGAGGTGACAAGGGCATGTGTGACTGTGAGGAGTGACTCCCGATCCAAGTAAGGACACAACTGGTGCACCAGGCGAACCTGGGCAAATGCCCCCCTCGCCACTGCCGACAAATGATGATCCAATGTCAGCTGTGGATCGAGGAGAACTCCCAAGTTATGAACCTTCTCTGAGGGGTTTATAGATTCACCCCCCCAGGGTAATCGAAGGACAGATAGAAGTGTCCTTGGGAGGCATCACCCACAGCCACTCTGTCTTATCGGGGTTGAGCCTTAATCTGTTAACACCCATCCAAACCCTCACAGCCTCCAGACACCGGCACATCACCTCAACCGCTTCACTGATATGGCCAGGAGTGGAAATGTACAGCTGAGTATCATCAGCGTACTGATGGTATCTCACTCCGTGGCAGTGGATGATCTCACCCAGTGGCTTCATGTAAATGTTAAAAAGTAGGGGGGAGAGAACCGACCCCTGAGGCACCCCACATGGGAGTAACCTAGAGGTGGACTTTCGATCCCCCACAAACACCGACTGCGACCGACCAGTGAGATAGGAGGAGAACCACCGCAATACGGTGTCCCCCACTCCCAATCCCTCCAGCCGGCGCAGAAGGATACCGTGGTCAATGGTATCGAACGCCGCTGAGAGGTCAAGAAGCACCAGGACAGAGGACTGGCCTCTATCCTGGGCTCGCCAGAGATCATCCATCAGAGCGACCAAAGCAGTTTCGGTGCTGTAGCCGGGCCTGAACCCCGACTGCAGAGGGCCCAGATAATCGGCTTCCTCCAGAGACCGCTGGAGCTGATGCGCCACCACCTTCTCGACAACCTTCCCCACAAAGGGAAGGTTGGAGACCGGACGATAGTTGGTCAAAATTTCTGGATCCAGGGAAGGCTTCTTGAGGAGGGGGCGCACAAGTGCCTCCTTTAAGGGAGCCGGAAAAGACCCCTCCCTCAAAGAAGCGTTGACAATCTCCTGGATCCAGGTACGTGTCACCACCCTACTGGCCGAAACCAGCCAGGAGGGACACGGGTCCAACAAACAGGTGGCAGAACATACAGATCCAATGGCCCTGTCCACTTCCTCAGGCGTAACAGCCTCAAACTCTCCCCAGATGACCGGACAAGAACATGCCCCTGTCCCCTCAACTGAATCATTATCAGTCGACTCTGCTACACAATTGGAGTCTAGGTCAGCCCGGATCTGAGCCACTTTGTCTGCGAAACAGTTATTAAAGTCCTTGGCACTACCCTGCAAGGGAGGCCCCAGACCCCTTGGGTTAATAAGGGATCGGGTCACCCTAAACAGGGCGGCCGGACGAGATTCCGCAGACGCGATCAAAGCAGAAAGATACAAAGATCTTGCCGCCTTAATCGCCTTCAGATAGGCTTTAATAAATAAGCTCAATCTGGTTCGGTCAGATCCGGACTTACTTTGTCTCCATCGCTTCTCTAGACGTCTCTTATGGCGCTTCATCCCCCTGAGCTCCTCAGTAAACCAAGGAGACCTCCTGGGGCCAGCACCACGGAGAGGTCGCAAAGGCGCAATCTGGTCAATAGCCCCCTTCGCGGCCGTATTCCATGCCGCTACCAGGGACTCCGCCGGACTGTGAATGAGGGAGCTCGGTAATTCCCCAAGCGCTGTCTGAAAGCCAATTGGATCCATCAGGCGTCTGGGGCGGAACCACCTAATCGGTTCCGCCTCCCTGCGGGGAAGGATTGGGGCCGTAAAATTCAGTCGAAGCAGAAAATGATCGGTCCATGACAAAGGCATGATATCTAAGCCCCTTAAAACCAGATCATTACCCAACTGCTCCGAAAGGAAAATCATATCCGGGGCGTAATTTATTTTCTATTACTGGACAAGGATTCAATTTTTATAATAAGCCTTTAAAAAGTCCTACTGGAGTTTTGCCAATATTTAAATTTGTAACCTTGTCATATGTTTGGTCATTGATGACCACTTTGTAGAACCCTCCCCCCAAAAAACCATGCTGTATTAGCATCGCCAGTGATGACCATTGCAATGCTGTAGCCATGCTCTACAAAAACAATAACATCATCCATTTTTTTCTCCATTCCTGTCTAAAATGTGCCCCCCTTACCAGTATCATGTGGATTTGATATCAGTGTAGCACTGAGGTTCGTTTTCTCATCTGTATTATCTTATCCTGTCTGAAAGTACAGCTCTGTAGTGGTTTTCACAAACAACCTTTCTTAATCCTACAAGTCAGTTTGGTATCCATAATTAAAATCTGGCTTGATTTTTCACTGCTTATGCAAGCAAAGTGTTTATGAAACTCTTGTCACATTCCATCTCAGCTTTGGGACTGAAGTAAGCCATTATGCCACCTTCCTTTATGTAAGTACAGGTTCAACTCTGCAGCCTACAAGCATGATGGCAACTACTGAAAAAAAAACATTGGCTGAAAAAAGTTGGCTGCAAAACTCCAGGGATATGCCATAATCTCTAATTTAAATAGGGATTTCCATGCAAATAGCAGATTTCTTACATGTTCTTAAATACAACAAAGCCAAGTCTGAAAACATAGGTCAGGGGTGTCAAACTCACAACGCCACGTGACTTATTGCAACTTTTTTGCCATTGCCGGCAATGGGGTGGGCACGGTTTTGCTATGATGCATCTGGCCCGTGGGCTGGCAGTTTGATACCCCTGACATAGATGAAGAAAGTAACAATTTATCTTTCTCAAAGTATCAGGATGTTCTAGAAGTGCTGTAGCTCTGAAGATGTGGAGCAGCTTTGTAATGTTAATATGAAGTCCCGGCATTGCTGAAAGTATTGTACCTATGACCAAATCAAAAGTTTCCCCAACTTTTGGGTCAATTGCTAATGCCCATGTGGCCAATTTGGGGACAAAAACATGACTCAAAATAAAGATGATGCTCAAGGATCAAACTTGTAGTGGGTGATTTAGGCATTATTTATTATAAGAAATAAAACTAAGAGGTCTGATGGGCATAAAGGAAGCTTCCCACAGATATATTGGTGCTGCAATCCAAGGATCAGTCAATAGATTTGAAGAAAGGTATTATAGTGTTAGCAGATTTATTTTCAAACACTTTCCTAATAATTCCCTGCAATTTTTCTCCCCTTTTCACAGTAGCCACGTCATATTAATGTTTTCATTGAATGATGACTCCACTCACCAAAGATTATTTTATATAAACATAGTTATCTGTATTATTGTGAAGTGTTAAAAAAATCAAATCTTTGGATTTGAGGTATGTCTTAAATAATCATCCTGCATTTTGTATTCTGATTGGCCCTTTTCATGTGGGGAAAAAGAGAGATATAATTGATCTGCCTGCTAAAATGATGTAGGTAGGAGGTTGAATTTGGCCCAATAAGAGTTGATAAGAATGGATATCAGCCCTAAGATTAGATGTAGCATCAGAAGAATCTGTCTTAAACTAACATCTGCTTTAACATAATGCAGATTATTAAGTGTTCTATTACAGCTTTTGTTCTTTTTAGATTTTATCCTATATGGATGCAGGGTTTGCTTGTTTTTGCACTGCACTCATCTGGTTCTTACAGTGAAGCTCTCAATGCATAATGCAATGAAGATTTTTTTTTCAGCCAGTTCGTTCCAGATCCTCAACCTGATTTGAATTGAGTGGTTAGCCCAATATCAAGAGCCATGACTGCGCAGTGGTTAGAATGCAGTATTGCAGGCTAACTCTGCTTACATTGCCAGTTCGATTCCTTAGATCCTGAATGACTCAAGGATGGCTCAGCCTTCCATCCTTCTGAGGTTAGTAAAATGAGGACTCAGGTTATTGGGGGCAGTATGCTGACTCTGAAGCGGTATATAAGTCTAAGTGCTATTGCTATCACCTAGTCATGTTCTATGCATGAGGGAGTGTTAGCCCTTCAAGGTAGTCCAGTCAAGAAGCCCAATAATGAAGCCTAGCTCCACATTTATTGTAAGGTTACATTATCAAAATCTTGCAAGAAAGCAAGTATTTCTCCCCTCCTCATTTTTTACTCTTGGGAAAACTAGAGTCTTTCTTAAATGCTTCCCAACACTCCTCTCCTTCTGAGGATTTTTTACATGCCAGTTGTCCAATATCCTGCTTTTTTCCCTATCTCCAAAGTCATTCCCACATACCATTACAGAGAGCACTAATCTTGTATCTCTCTGCTTCTAGTCCAGCATCTTAACTGCTATACCTGTTTTTGAAATCTTCCTACAATGTTCTCACTGGAAAGATAGCTTGAACTGTGCTAAGGTGGGGCCTGAAGAGTCCTGATACTATGACATATAAGGCTTTGTAGGTGATGACCAGCATTGGGCCCCAAAGCCTACTGATGACCAATGTAGGATATTAAAATGATGCTGCCTTGAAGTGGAAGGAATGGTAAGTCATCAGTCTGTCTCCTTTAATCTGGAGCTGCAGATTCTTGTCTCCAAAGGTGGCCCAAAATAAAGACTCTTACAAGAATAGTGATGAAGGAACAGATTACTGTTGCTAAGTTATCCTGGTTCAGATGCAGTCATAAATGATATACCATCTAAACTGGATGAAGACACCCCAGCCCGTGTCTTCACCTCTTGTTTAAGCATTGGCCATGAACCCAGAAGGACCCCTAGATCACAAACAAATGCATATAAGAAATTTAAAATGCAATATAGCAAACAATAAATGTAAATATACATATAAACATGGATAGTATACTGTTAAAAAAGCAATGTCAAGGAATTAATGTTCTTTAGCAAATTCAGTTTTTACAAGCTTGGAATTGTAATGCATAGGGTATTGGTTATGTTGCATTGAAGATATTTGACTGCCAATATGATATGATATGGTAATCTGTGGAGCTTTTCAAGATGTTCCTGTGTTACTGCAACAAAACACATTATGTTTTTTTCAGTGTTAAAAAAAAATCTGTTAAGAAATGTGCAATCTTCTGCACTTCCTTTATTTCATTGATCCCAACAATTTTAGACATGGTTGGAATTGTGAACTAATAGGGTAAAAATGTGACATTTCTGGATATTCACTTTGAAATATCAGTACTTGCACTTCTTTGCCTACTTCCATTTTTAACACCAATGCAGTTAACTGTATAAATTAATGCATACCTGTGCATTAAAGAGAAAATATTTGAATCCCACTTCTTTCTTTTTAATGTTTAAATTAAAGTGGTAGTATGGTTCTGCTAATAAAAATGTATTTCATTTAGAAGCATGTAAAGTTTTATAAGCAGTCCACAAGCTTTAAGAAAAACAGTATAGTGTGGCTCAGTGTTCCAGTCTAACAGGCACAACTCAAAGTAAAAAGGAATAACAGAAAAACAAGGAAATTTGGCCATTGAAAGTTAAGCTACTGGGTTGCTTAGTGCATTTTCTTTTGACTACTTAAAACTGTTGGGAAGGCTAATACTTATAGGAAACACAACTGATAAAGAGGGCAGGATTCCTATGTTTATAGACATATAGCAACGGTATGGTGCTAGGGTTTAGTCTAAGATTGATTCTAAGCCAGATTCTCATAGCCTCTTGAAACAGGTTCAGATTGCTACAGCATCTCCAGTTCAGCTCCGGGGATCAGGATACAATAAAGCAGCATCAGCATATTGATAATATCTCACTCCAAAGTAACATATGACTTCTCCTAATGTTTAATAATATAGGACATAGAATCACAGCACTGGAACGGACCTCAGAGATCTTCTAATCCAGTGTTTCTCAACCTTGACAATTTTAAGGCATATGGACTTCAACTCCCAGAATTCTGTATCCAACCTCCTGTTCAAGGCAAGAGAATTTATATCATCCCAGTCAAATGGTTGTCCAGCCTATTCTTAAAAACCTCCAGTGACGTTTTTGGCATACCTTACTGAAGTAAGCTATGTCCATAGCATTTCCCTGATCCACTAATTTATTCACTTTATCAAAGAAGGCAATATGATTTGTCTGGCATGATCTGTTTTTTTTTTACAAACCATGCTGGCTTCTAGTAATTGCCTTATTTCTTTCTATATGCTCACAAATCCTTCGCTTGATTATCTTTCCAAGCATTTTCCCAAATATTGATATCAAGCTGATTGGTCTATAATTTCCTGGATCTATTTTTCCACCTTTTTGGTAGATTGGAACCACATCAGTTCTTTTCCAGTCTTTTAGTAAAATAACAACAGGGGAAAGCCTGTGATACCTCAACCCAGGTTTAACTCTTCATTCTGCATAGTTACTGACTGGAATCACTTATTCTGATAGGAGCAGAACTGCAAAATAATGACTCTGGGTGGAGGAAAAATGAAGATATTAAAGGCAGGCCATGTGCTGCATTCCTTAATTTTGATTGAATGAAAATTAATTTTTCTGTCCTAAATGGAATGACTGATTTGGCACTGCTAAAATAAACTAAGCTATTTGTTTATCCTGAAAGCTCATGAAAAAAGGAAGATTAATCAATTCCCTGGCAAATGTTAGCATGTGTCTGAAAATATGCCAAATGAAAGCATTGGAAGCAAAAGAATATAATGTGCACAAGGACATATCAGACTTTACAAAAACTACAGAGTGATCCTGGACACTAACAATTAAAAGGCACTTCATTCTCGAAAGGATAGTTTGCCGGAAAAAAAGAGCAATTATAAGAGACCTAAACTCAATTTGAGAGATGTCAATCCAACAATTTACCCAGGTGTACTTGTGAAAGTACTGTCATAACTGTTTCATTTTGCTTTCACTCATCTTCCTTGCACCTTTAAAAAATATTTTACAGCATATTATATAAAAATATTAATTCATGACCCTGGGACACTTCAACTGTCACAAGAATGAACCAGTTGCCAAGCATCCAAATTTTGATCATGTGACCAAAATGGGGATGCTGCAACAGTCGTAATTTTGAAAAAAGGTCCATAAATTCCATTTTAAGTGCCATTATAATTTTGAATAATCACTAAATAAACAGTTGTAAATCAAGGACTACTTGTATTTTTGCCATTCTTTCTTTCTCTGATTATAGAGTCTCAACTGCACTAGCTCATGCTATCTTTTATTGAAGAAGGGAGTATCAGCTACTACTATTTCCATTCTTCCCTGCACCTGCTGAAACTTTCTTTCCTTATTCACACATAATTTGTTCTCAAGGTAAAGATTTCCCAAAAGTCTCTGCATAAAAACACACTGAATTCCCAATACTGACAAATTCAACCAAACAGCATATAGTTCTAATTTGTACATCTGCCCCCTTAAAAGAGAGGCACTGTTATTAAAAAAATTTTTTTTAAGGTGGTGAGTTTTTCCTCCTGTGTTTTATATCTTTTAGGTAAAGTCATTCTGTGCTGACAAATTAAATAAACTAAATATAAACGATGGCCCAATTGGCAGATATGTTCTCAATTTCTCTTCAAAGAAAAAGTATAAACTATTAATACAAGAAGATATTCTCTGGAGATTGTGTCTTAAAATAAAAAGGGGTTAGGCATATGCTGCAGACAACAAACTAATCAGGTGGATGGAATGCAAAGCAAAATAAAACTAACCATAAACATCATAAATGCTTCTGCTTCATTCTTATTCTGATAAAATGAGAATGTACTAGACATTCTTAAATAAAGCATTCCAGAGATAAAATTAAGAACACAATTATCAGCCACAAGAAACCAACTTATGAGGTCCTCTGTTGTCCTACATTTGGATTTATTTTTATCCCCATTCTTTGCTCCAGACATCCAATTACTTCGCTGCCATCTCCGTGGTGGCGCAATGGTTACAATTCAGCATTGCAGGCTAATTTTGCCAACTGCCATCAGTTCAATTTTGACTAGTTCAAGGCTGACTTAGCCTTCCATCCTTCTATGGTCGGTAAAACGAAGACCCAGATAGTTGGGGGAAACATGCTGACAATGTAAACTGCTTAGAGAGGGCTATAAAGCATTATGAAACAGTATATAAGTCTAAGTGCTCTTGCTATTACTATCTCCAGATTCTGGTGTCCTCCTAGGGCCACGTAAGAGTATAGATGACAAGAATTCTCATGCTATCCACCTCTAGCTTTATCACCTAGCAATATGTCTTTCAGAACAAACATATAATGCAGTACTGCAGCTTCTTTAAATTGCAATATTTGACAAGATGCCATGTGCCATGGTAGTTTCTTCTCCTTTCTCCCAAACTTGCCACCACCGTCCCACCCAAATGGATGGAGCTGGCATTTCTACTGTGTAATTTCAGTGCATATTCATATCTTTGAAGAATCAGACTTTGGAGTTTGATTAGCATATATGTTCTCTATGGAGCAGAGGCTAATGTTAGCAATAGCCAATGCAGCTATATGTAGTGATAGAGATTTCAGGTCTATTTCAGTGGTCTAATTGAGTTTGTTCCACCATATTCTCAGCTTTCAGCCACCAGCAATCATTTTGCCTGACTGCAACATACAAAGAGGAAAATAGAAAAAAAAAGTTCCATCTCCATCAGCTAGCCAGAAAGGCGAGCTCAATTGGTTCCCTCCCTCCAGTGAATTATTTTCAGTCAAAATGATTGAATGAATTATATACATTATAAGTCTTCATGATTCTTTTTCTTTCCCCAGTACTTTTTCTCAAGGATTGTGCTGTTTGCTATTTGTTTCTTTGCTGTTATGCAACTTTTTGTGGCCAAATTTGATTATTAAATTAAATGGTTATAATTCCTAATGAATAAATATATAAACATATTTACTGTTTTCTGTATCCCTTTCCTACAAGATACATCTTGTAATTATAAAGGGTTCTGATATAAACTTGCTAATCTCTTGCAAGTCTTAGCAAAATATAACAACTAGGGAAGGAATACTTTAAAATGTTAGCATTCCATTGTGAAAACTGGATTTCTTCTTGATGTGATGAGTCCTTATGGTTTGTAATAATTAAATAAATGCAGTTTTATTATTTTTAAAACTATTTTATATTTTGTACATTTCAAAGTTAATACTGCCTCAGAAAATTCAGAAGAACAGCAAAAGTTTTCTATCTTTTTTGGAGGAGAATAATGGATTTAATTCTTCTGTATATGCACACATCATAAACATGTTCTAGGCTATTAGCGAAGAGTTCTGGATTTGAGAATAGTCTTACTATTACTCTCTCTAAATCCTTTCTTTTAAATCCTTCACTGTAATTGGAAAGGTCCTCTGAGGATGTCTGTTTTAAAATTATTCCAGTCCTGTCTTCTCACCTATTCCCCACCTTGGATTTTATAGAAAGCTTGGAGATCTCTCTGTGTGTATTTCTTTCCTGCAAAAAAATCATCTCTGAATCTACCAACAGGAGCAAACTTCAGGCAGGTATTGATTAGGATAAAAATCTGCTTTGGATAAATTCTGCTTTGGTTCATATGTATAATATCTAGCTTTCAGATTCAGCCTATCATAAAAGTATCACTTCATTTAATCTTTAACTTCTTCTGAATAAAGTTTGCAATAAGAGCACATAAAAAGTTTGAAACTGAATGCATTGCAGCTTTCTAATAACTCCAAATATTCAGAGATAAAAATGATTACATTATGCAAAATAATATATGTTTTTCCATGGTATCTCAGATGTTATGTGGGAGTCTGATAATATTATTTCAGTATGTGACATATTTATAAAATATTGTGCTTCAGGCAGCATTTAAAAGAACAAAGGCTTTTTTAAGATCATGATTTAATAATGGTATTACCATTTTGTGTCCACATATTCTCACAGTACTATTGAGAAAAAAATGGTACACTAAGATCAAAGATTAAATATAAACTCCTCCAAGATGTGAAGGAATGAGAATGATTGGGATTGCCTGATTTAAAATTGTATTTTTCAGCCTGCTGTTTGGTTTGGATGAAAGAGTGGGTTCTGCTGAGAAATTAAAATAATTTTAGAATTTGAAGAGTTTGGATGGCATGACTTTCTATGGTATGATGGTGATGATGATGATCATATGGCATTGTTATATTAGCCAGGAGACTACAATGCTAATGCAGAGTATAATTTGGGTGCCAATTTACTAGCTTTGTTGTGGTACACACTTGCGTGCTTCCTAAAGTGCGACACAGGAGGGCAAGCAAGCTTCTCACCAGAAAGAGAGACAAGTGGCTGTTCCTGCAGCAGCATCCATGGGAGCTACCTTGTAAATGGGCATTGCAATCTGGAAGGTTCAGAGCCAGCAGGAATCCGATTGCCTACATGAAGCACTAGCCTATTTCCCCACCGAAATGGTACCTATTTATCTACTCGCATAGAACATGCTTTTGAACTGTTAGGTGGGCAGAAGCTGAGATAAGTGATGGCAGCTCACCCCATCACATAGCACTAGAACTCGAACCGCTGGAGCAGAGACCCTCTCCAGCATCATTAATCCACTTATTGTATGATAAAGGGTAATATAGATTTCAAAAATCATTATGTTAGAAATGCCAAATGGAGAATATGGAATAGGTATAAACCCAGACTATGCCTGAAAATGCTAGTATGGGTCTCTGTGCATTAAGCATTTATGGGGGAGGGGGGCAGGAAAAGATAAATGATTAATCTGTTAGAATAAGGAATGGACAATATTAAATGAAATAAAGAGAGCAATTGGCATCAGAGAGATTTAGTTTTCAATAGTTTCATATGCATAGTTAAGAGAAAGATTTATGGCAGAAAACAGGATATTTGGAAATGAACAACAGAATATAGAATTCGAAGCTGAATTATGTACAAATGATGAACACCTGATTGTCCAAATGTATAATCTCTTGCTAAAATTTGAAATGAAGGATGAACAGTAAAAATGTGCATGGTAAAATGGGCTAAGAATTTTGGACATAATGGATCAGTGGGAAAACATGGTTGAAAGGATAAAAATTGATGTTATGTTATAATCTAAAAAAGAATATTTAATACAATGATGGATCATTGGTATATGATTCCATAAAAATTATCTAGAATGTGTGAAGGTACTTCCAATTTATGTTGGAAATGTGGGTAATACATTTTGAAATCAAATATATATACTGACATAAAGAATTTTAAAGTCTAAGAACATTTTTTTTTAAATGGACAGCCAACTTTTTAAAAAAAACACATGGCAGATCACTGCTACAAGGCAGTGAAGAAAAATGAGAAAAAATTGGAAAGATTCTGAAATACCCACAATGGAGGAAAGGTTGATGAAAATGATGGATGTAGCAGAGATGGCAAATTTGATTTGTTTGCTTAGAGAAAGATCAATAAATTATATTTATTAGCACTTGGAAACTCCTTATGGACCTTTGATGAAAAAAGAGAAAAGTGAACTGATGATTTATGGACTGGATGATTAAAAAGAAGGAAACTTTGATGTAACTTTGGAAAAAGAGGCCAAAATATAAATGTACTTATAGTTGCTGTTAAGAACACAGGAAAAGGAGATTCTGACTTCCAGGGAAGAAATGGCAAACTAAAGATGGCTCTAATAAAAGCAAAGCCGATGACTGAAGAGAAATGAAGAGCTGGCAAGTAGATTGATTTTTTAAAATTCCTTTCTGGACAAGGAGATGATTTGACATAACCCCAAATGCTCCATCCAGTTGCTCCTGATGAGGAGACTGCCAGACAGCTGTTTTCGGTGGGTTCTAAAGTTCTGAGAGATGAGGGAATAGTCATCTTGCTAAAACCTCAGTCAGAAAAGGAAATAAAGGTTATTAAAAGAGAAAAACACTTAAATTTGACTTACTAATAAAGAAACAAAATATTTTAATATTACTTTTTAAAACATAAATCACTTAATAGTTGGTAAACAGCTTGTTTGCTAGATTTATATTGGTAAACAAAAATCATTAATAATTAGTTTCTATAATCCATAATCCACATAATACATTTAGTTGATTTTCCCTTTTCCCCAAAATGTCTTCTTTGCAAACCTTGAAATAATACAGTTCTTGCTATTTTGATAAATAACAGTTACATATATGATTTTTCCCAATATTCCTAGAAATGATGATGATGATAATAATAATAATAATAATAAATAATACTGTATAAAGTGGGAAGGATATTCATATACAATCACAACAAATAACCTAATACCAGACTACTTCTTCAGTACAAAAAAAAAGAGCCAAGTGGAAACCATTTGCTGCACAGTATAAAGTCACTATCATTATGACATTACACTGTGCAGTCGAGATGAAGAGATGCAAGAATATGAACCCTGAATTCACTAAAGATAGGGGCTGTGGTTAACTAGTCCTGGACACATTTCTGTCTGGAATGCACCTCTAATTTGTATTTATAGAATTTTAAGGTGGATATGAATTTGAATATAAGTTTTTAGATGTGTTGTTACTAATAATAATAATAATAATAATAATAATAATAATAATAATAATAATAATAAAGTTGGAAGGGATCTTGGAGGTCATCTAGTCCATCCCCCTGCTCAGGCAGGAAACCCTATATCATTTCAGACAAATGACTGTCCAGTCTCTTCTTAAAAACTTCCAGTGTTGGAGCATTCACTGATTCTGGAGGCAGGTTGTTCCACTGGTTAATTGTTCTAACTGTCAGGAAGTTTCTCCTTAGTTTTAGGTTGCTTCTCTCCTTGATTACTTTCTATCCGTTGCTTCTTGTCTTGCTTTCAGGTGCTTTGGAGAATAGCTTGACTTCCTCTTCTTTGTGGCAACCCCTGAGATACTGGAACACTGCCAGTAGTGTGCTGCAGCTGCCAAAAAGGCCAACACAGTGCTGGACTGCATTAACAGAGGGATAGAATCAAGATCACGTGAAGTATTAATACCACTTTACAATACCTTGGTAAGGCCACACTTGGAATACTGCATCCAGTTTTGGTCACCACGATGTAAAAAAGATGTTGGGATTCTAGAAAGAGTACAGAGAAGAGCAACAAAGATGATTAGGGGACTGGAGGCTAAAGCATATAAGGAAAGGCTGCTGGAATTGGGTATGTCTAGTTTAATGAAGAGAAGGACAAGGGGGGACATGATAACGGTATTCCAATATCTCAGGGGCTGCCACAAAGAAGAGGGAGTCAAGCTATTCTCCAAGGTGCCTGAAGACAGGACAAGAAGCAACGGATGGAAAGTAATCAAGGAGAGAAGCAACCTAGAACTAAGGAGAAACGTCCTGACAGTTAGAACAATTAACCAGTGGAACAACCTGCCTCCAGAAGTGGTGAATGCTCCAACACTGGAAGTTTTTAAGAAGACAATGGACAGCAATTTGTCTGAAATGATATAGGGTTTCCTGCCTGAGCAAGGGGTTGGACTAGATGACCTCCAAGGTAGCTTCCAACTTTTATTATTATTATTATTATTATTATTATTATTATTATTATTATTATTATTATTATTATTATTATTATTTCTTTCTCCCATAAAGTTCGAAGTATTCTTGCCGACTAAGATTTTCTCAACAGATAATTACATTTAAAGTTTTAAATCCATTTTTCCCCATATAAACCATCTCAACGCTTTTACATTTCTTAAAGAGTAGGTAAAAACAATAAAGAAAAGGAAAAAAGAGCAAGAATAAAGAAACATAAAAAGTAAAGTACTACTTAAAATATATATTTCTCCTAAGGCTTAAGCTAATATATATTCATTCCCAAAATTTCTTATTCTTTTTAACCATGATTAGAAATATATTTAATCTTTAAATATTCCATTTAATGTGTCTAGTCATCTAATCCTTTAACCCTTATTCAAAACATTTTTTTCTTTTTTATACATTATAATTTCCCTAAATTCAGACACATTTAATTATCTAAAACATTTCCTTCATCTAGGATTTCCTGAGCAGGGGGTTGGACTAGATGACCTCCAAGGTCCCTTGCAACTTTATTATTATTGTTATTGCTAAATGTTTCTTTTTTAAATATCCTCTCTGGTAGGTCCCATCATCTATTTTCTTAATTTTCACTTTGAGCTTTTGGTTTTGACTGGTATCTTTCTTGATCAAAATGTTTTGCTGAATCAAAAAGTTTTTCCAGATATTCATGACTGTTGCTGAAGGTATAAGAAGTAAATCGAATAAAGTGTCTTTATGTGAGGCTTTTACCTTTCCATGTTTCTTGAAAATATTTTTCTTTTTCTCCTTTTTTGTTTCTTTTATCACTTCCTTTCTCTCTGATGTTCTCTACATTCCATTTTATCCAATCTGTTTTTTTGTCCTCAGATTTATTTTGCAGTCTTAAGGGATGAGTTGTTTTTTCCATTTCTTGTAAATTTTTTCTCACTAGGATTAAATCATGCTTTCTTGCTTTGTTAAGTTCCATATTTGAGTCTCTATTTTCAATTTTATGTCCACTTATTTGTTTTGTCTGCTCCTTCTCTGTTATTGTTTCCTGGAAGTTTTTTTGTTGTAAAGTTAACTTAGAGATAGATTGATTTTTATTTTCAAAGTTATTTTGGATTTCTTTGTGATTTGAACTCAGTGTTATTTGAATTAATTGCAGTATACTATATATCTCCTCCTGAGAGGTATTTATGTTTTCTAGGTGTGTTCTGCCTACATATCTCTGGTCCATGATGGCCAAAAGTTTGAGTTTTCCTTCTTATCTGCAAATAGCTTTAGAGTCCCAGTTAAATATATATTTGTAATCCAAAGAGTTCAAAAAAGATTTTTTCCCCTAAAGTTTATAATTCTCTCTTTGTCTGCAGCCCAGATTGTTGTCTTTTTTTGCCACAGCTGTTCTTTATTATTAAAGCTTTGAAGGTCACAAACACAGATTGGCCTTTCCCAGGCAAGTTCTCTATGGAAATCATAGCTGTCATAATCTTCATCCACCATTAGGTGTCAGCATCTATTTAGTTTTCAATCTGAACAATGGTCTTTAAAATGAGAGTCTTAACCATTCAACAATCTTAAACTTATCCAAAGTTAAATTTTAGCTTTCAAGTTTATAAATTTATTTCACTACCATATATTTTGACCCTCCATAGACATTTTAATTTGCCGCTTTCGTTAATATAAGGATGGGGCGGAAGTCCCCCTCCTTCACTTTCGGAGATATTTTGCTTCTTGGGGATCTGTTCTAGGAAATTAAGTGTAGAACAGAAAAGGGAAAATCAGATTCCTCACCCAGTTTCAAGCATGTTGTTTACTGTAGTGATGGTTAGTTCTTTTGGATTCTGGTTGCTAGTAGCTTGGGCTGATCAATGAAATACAGCCTTTCTTCGGTCGGATTAGAAGGCTTTCCCCAAGATGAATGGAACGACTGCCGTCGTTCTGCCATCATTCCAGACTGCTGGGGCACCCTTCTTTCTTCGCCACTTCTCTGGGGTGGCTTGGACCCATTAGGGTCTCCAGGCAGGATGAAAGTTAGCCACAAGCCCACGACCAGTCGCTACCGCTCAGGACTGGAAGTCTTAGAAACAAAATATTTTAACATTGTACATATTGAAGCATATTTCTGAACAATGGACCAAAAAGATAATTTTAAGAGTGTTTAAAATATTTATGGAAGGGAACAAGTTTTTTCCAGACAAAATTAAGACTGATATGAAAGTGGATTTAAAAGTGAAAGGCTGCAAGAATAATATAGAAAAGGATGCTACACAGGGCGTACAAAAGAAACTAGCTGATGCCTTAATAATTAAAAGGGATATATAAATAACAAACCAAGAAAGTGAGATGGATAGTATTCCTATATTGAATTTAGAAAAAAGCTTGTTAAAGTTTTGTTATCTCTGGTAATCCTTAAGGGAATTTTGCTGATCATTACTGAAACAATGAGGCTTTAAGGATTTGCTTATAAATAAGAGATGGAATATCAGAAAAAAAGACCATTGATTGTATTTTAAGGGATGTTTCTAACACCAAAATTGTACTTGTGATAAAGATTAAAGTAATTTTTTACACGCACATGCACATACACACACACACACACAAACAAACACACTCTTATTTTTTATTTTCTGCACTTTCTGTTTTTTTCTTTTTAGTGTGCATGAGTTTTTATCTTTGTTATTTTAATGTTTAATAAAATTACTATTAAAAGAAGACTGAGAGCCACTTCTTTATTATTTTTCCTTTTTTCTTTTCCCTTGTTTTTTCCCCTGCATCTCTTTCACTTATACAGTATATCACTTTTCTCTATTTTGCTTCTCAAAATTTGTATTGTTTTTAACTCTGTAAGAAACTTCTTAATCGAAATTATACAAACACACTCATGAGAACAATCAGTATGTTGAGTTGAAATCAATAAACATCAATGTATATTTGTGAAATGAGAATCTCACCATCATGATAAATGTGAAAGAAAAGTAATTTGGATTTCTTCTGTCTCTCTTTTGCTTATGAAAAAATAGAATAAAAAAGCAATAACTCTTTTTGTTTTAGTCAGCTATTAAGTATGGCAGTTTGATATTTGAAGCATCTCAGAAACTGATCAGTTTGGAATTTATTTAACTTCTTTTTTATTTAAAAACTTAACTGTTCTATGACCAAAGAATGGTTTTACAAGTGGTTCTTGACTTTCAACAACTATTGGGATGGGATTTTTGGTTACTAAGTAATACAGTTGTAAAGCAAGACATCATGTAACCACATGTTTAACTGCAATATTGCAATTCCCCCAAAGGAGATATAATATTGGGAAACAGGGGTCTACCCTATTGTTAAATATATTCCTAGCCTTATCTTCCCAAGAGAATTATTAAAAGTGCAGTCCCTTTGAATATTGTGAAAATGTGTAACTGTTGGAAAGCACCCAACCTGGCAGGGAGGAGACATCAAGCACAGAGCTAGCCTGTAGTCATTGTGCAACCACAAAAGGCTTAGGTCTGAGCCCCCCTAAATTTTCCCCAGGAATAGGCTGCCAGACTGGGAAGATTAATCTCTCCAGTGAACATCCAGACCCACAGAGTTTGAGCTAACCACTTTATTATGTTCTGCTTATAATACAGGAATGTCACTAGTCACTAAACTGGTAATGTACAAGGAACTTAGGGAGCCAGACCTAGCCCTTTTGCAGTTGCATAGTGACTCAGGCTAGCTCCACGCTTGATCCCTTCTCTCTGCCAGGCTGAGTGCTTTCCAACAGATATTGGATTCAGACATTTAGGATTGAATAGAGAGAGTCACTTTCAATGAGCTATCAGAATAGGACTTTGGGATAGGACTCCAAGAGAACCTCTGTGATAGGCATCCCGGGAGAATGAGCTGTTGGCCCAAACAGGCCAAGCATATTTGGAAGTAGCAAAGCCATACACATTACCCTGCAAAGAAAGGGCTACCATAAGAGCAGTGGTGAGATTCAGCCAGTTCGCACCAGTTCAGCAGAACCGGTAACTAATTTTTTGTTGCCCAAGCCCAGAATGGACTTCTGGAATCAGCATCCACACAAAGAACTGGTTGTTCACATATTTGAATCCCACCACTGCATAAGAGCATTAAATCCGGAACCAAAAGTGACTTAATATATAATCTCTTTACAGTATGCTAGACCAGAGGTCCCCAACCTGTGCAGCCCACCACTGGGCTGCAGACTATTCGCAACTGGAACACGTGCGTGAT
Organism: Bothrops alternatus; assembly: GCA_034064705.1. Lineage (NCBI taxonomy): Eukaryota > Metazoa > Chordata > Lepidosauria > Squamata > Viperidae > Bothrops > Bothrops alternatus. Next base: position 19,278,024 of record JARGCV010000081.1, read on the forward strand.
GGGCCATTGTGTGTGCACATGTGCATAGCCCCACTCACATAAGCGGCAGGCGCTGCCATTCACAGCCTACTCACGTACCCACCACTCACACAAATTAAACTGTTCGTACGTGCACGCCTGCCCCTCACACAAAACCATCTTCTCTTCCCACCCGTCCCCCCTGCACAGGGTTGCCAACCTGGAAAAGTGGGGGAACACTGGCTAGACTTTATATTGAAAGATTTATAGAAATAGATATGAAAGATGGGAGAGGGGGAATCACCAGTAAAACTTTTATAATTTTGAACCAAACAAATGGGTACATAGAGATTTCGTAATCTGGGATGCTTTAATATGATTTTTTTTTCTTTTTAGTTCCAGTGTTCATTGTTGCTCTTCTTATTAGGTTTTATGGATTTATTTATAGATAAGAGATGGGATATGGGATGAAAACATAAATGTTTGTAACTTCAGAGGCAATGAAGAGTTACTAAATTTGTTTATACATGACTAAGGTTGGAAGCCACTTCATTATATATTTTTTATTTATTATATTCTTATCTTTCTCTTCTCTCTTTTTTATTGTACCTTTTACTCCTTTCTGTTCTGATTTCTTTCTTTAAATTTATTTTGTACTTTATTTTACTGTAAAATATATATAATTAGTATATAATATAAAGCCATTATATTAAATATAGATTTATGTTAAACAATTTCTGCTTTTTTGTAAAGGCATGCAGGAATTATATGTCCACCTTTTTATTAGCTTCAAGCTAAGAAAAATATTTCTTAAAGTTAAAGTGAGAAGGAGAGATAATATTATATCTTACATGACAAATTACAGCTAAACAGAAAATGATTTATTGACTATCACTCAATATATTTTAGTAACAGATCTTTAATGGTTCTGTTAATCAGCATGATTCAACTCTTTGTTCCATATTAATGGTAACTGGTAACACTTATAAATAAGAGATGAAAATCATGGATAGGTGACTGCATATTGGTTCTATACCAAGCAATGTTTTCAGTTAGAAGGGATTTTCCAGAACTAAACAAAGGCAGTATAATTGAAGGGCCGATTCCAATAAGATATAGCACAGCAGTAAGCAATCCAATTTTGGTCAGCCAAAATCTACCGGTAGTAAAGCAGATTCCAGGTTCTAGCAAGGCAAAGTCCAAAATTGGTTTCAAATCACCACTAAGGAATCCCATATTAATGCTTGATAGGATTGCAGCTTCAAATAGCATCACCTTTGGTGACCAAATCCTGTTCAGTTCAAGAGAGACTTTATAAGGAAAGAAGATCCAAATTCAAGTGTGGCTTTCTGGTTTAGAATTTGAGAACTGCAATCTCTTCTATTCTGGCTGGAGAGGTGACAGCAAAATCCCCTTTGATACAGCTTCAGGGGCAATAGGATCCATGGTACACAGTGGTTAGAATGCAGTATTTCAAGCTAATGCTGCCCATAGCCAGGTGTTTGATCCTGACCAACTCAAGGTTGACTCAGCCTTTCATACTTCAAAGATAAAATGAGGTCACAGGTTGTTGGGGACTACATGATAATATCTCCAGTGAGTGCTGTAAAGCACTGTGGAGCGGTATATAAATCTAAGAGCTATTACTAATGCTATCTATGCATACCTTCTGTTCTGATATTTAGAAGGAAAAGCCTTTCTGTTCTGATATTTCCTCCAAATCCATGGCCTTATTCTTCCAAAGCTGAGACATTTGATCCAGGATCATTGCAGTTTGCCTTTTCTCTTATGAATACAACTTGACAATAAAGAAACCTGACAAGCATTCTTCTAATGGTAGGCTAGTTATACTGTTCCAGACAGAACAGACTGCTTCCCAGTTCAATCTAGTACAGATAGATAACTCAATAGAAATGATTATAAAACAGATAAATGTTTATTTAAAGGAATACTTGCTTTTACGTTGTGATTGCTTCTGTATATTACATCTCCATAGGTAAATTGATAATGGATTTTCCCCTCTTCTTCTGCATAAGCATCACATGTTGCTACTTGACCTCTCAGCGGCTTTCGATACCATTGACCATGGTATCCTTCTGCGCCGGCTGGAGGGGTTGGGAATTGGGGGCACTGTTTTGCAGTGGTTCAGCTCCTACCTCACTGGTCGGTCGCAGTCGGTGTTGGCAGGGGGTCAGAGGTCGACCCCTAGGTTCCTCCCTTGTGGGGTCCCTCAGGGATCGGTCCTCTCCCCTCTGCTGTTTAATATTTACATGAAACCGCTGGGTGAGATCATCCGCCAACACGGGGTGAGATATCATCAGTATTCTGATGATACCCAGCTTTACATCTCCACCCCATGTCACTTCAGTGAAGCAGCGGAAGTGATGTGCTGATGTCTGGAGGCTGTTAGGGTTTGGATGGGTGCTAACAAGCTCAAACTCAACCCTGACAAGACGGAGTGGCTGTGGGTTTTGCCTCCCAAAGACAATTCAACCTGTCCGTCCATCATCCTGGGGGGGGGAGTTTTTGACCCCCTCAGAGAAGGTCCGCAACTTGGGTGTCCTCCTTGATCCACAGCTAAATTTGGAACATCATCTTTCGGCTGTGGCGAGGAGGACATTTGCCCAGGTTCGCCTGGTGCACCAGCTGCGGCCCTATTTGGACCGGGAGTCTCTTCTCACAGTCACTCATGCCCTTATCACCTCAAGGCTCGACTACTGCAATGCTCTCTACATGGGGCTACCTTTGAAAAACGTTCGGAGACTTCAGATAATGCAGAATGCAGCCGCGTGAGCTATATTGGGCTTACCCAGAAATGCCCATATTTCAACATCACTCCGCGAGCTGCATTGGCTGCCAATTGGTCTCCGAACGCAATTCAAAGTGTTGGTTATGACCTATAAAGCCCTACATGGCATCGGACCAGGTTACTTGTGGGACCGTCTGCTGCCGCATGAAACCCAGCGACCGGTTAGGGCCCACAGAGTCGGCCTTCTCCAGGTCCCATCAGCCAGACAGTGTCGCCTGGCAGGGCCTAGGGGAAGAGCCTTCTCTGTTGCGGCCCCGGCCCTCTGGAATCAACTACCCCCAGAGGTCCGTATTGCCCCCACCCTCTCCGCCTTTCACAAACTGTTAAAGACACATCTTTGCCGGCAGGCCTGGGGCAGTTGACACCTTGCCCCAGCCAGTGTATGTTTGTTGTAAGTTTGTTTCGGATGATTGGTTTTAATTTAGGGGTTTTATAATGTATTTGATTTCTATATGCTACTGATTATGTTGTAAGCCGCCCTGAGTTTTTGGAATAGGGCGGCATAGAAATCGAAACAAATAAATAAATAAATAAGCATAAGATCTCCAAGCCGTGTGGCTAGGGGCCATGAGGCTGCATGAACAAAGCCTTCCCCTCAGGCTTGTGTCCAGGATGTCTCCCAATGCCCTTTAAAACTCCTCCCACTGACCCATCAACAAAACCAGCATTTAACCCAATAACTGCCAGATATTCTAACATACTGATACATGCTCTCTAGTTAGGGTTACATAGAGCTATACAAGGTTACATAGAGCTATATGATCCAGAACACTCCCCGCTTGGAAATTTATATTTCCACTACTAACTAACTGAAATAGCAAAAAACATAGCATTACGGCATGCAATACTCATTGTTAACTAACTTGTGACTAAATAGGTAAAAACTTGGTATCAAACATGCATAACTATTGGTAAATATAAAATATGCACAATTATACAAAAAACAAGCAAGTGTTACCATCAAACAATGCATAAAGACAATACATATTTGAGGTTTGATTTTCTGGTTCAGTCTTCATCAGCAACGGGACCAAATCGGTGATCAGCCTGGTCTTTGAGTCGCGACCTGACTCACGTGGCTTCATGATCTGGACCTCAGCTTGGCAAAGTAGTTCATCAACTGGGTGGGTCCGGTGCGTAAGTCCCATGGGCCAATAGTTCTGGTATGCGTTCTTGTCTCTCAGCGAGACAAAGTCTTCTTCCTGTAAAGGAAACTGGAACCAAATCTGGAACAGAAAAACTGGAACCCAAAATTTCTCAGGAACAAAGGGATCTGGATTCACAGGATACTCAGGAACTGAAGAACCTGGAAAAACAGGAACAGCTGGATCTGGAAACTCAGGAACAGCTGGAACTGAAGAATCAGGATCAGGAACATCAGCTGGAACTGAAGAATCAGGAACAACAGCTGGAACTGAAGAATCAGGAACAACTGCTGGAACTGAAGAATCAGGAACAACAGCAGCTGCAGAAGACTCAGGATACTCAAGAACCGAAGGGTTTGGAACCACCGGTGGAGTATTGAAGAGGGCTGCTACTGTTGTCATCAGGGTAGTGAGGACATGTGTGGGCATGGGTGTCTTTAACAACATAGAGTCCATGATTTTGCGGGGTGCACCAAACATGCGCTCCCAGGCTTTGCTCATATGAGGTGCATGATGAAGACAATTTTTGGCCTTCAGACATTTGTCAATCGCTGGCTCATGGCAAATATCTTCAATAGTCAGTAAGTCCTTGTAGGCTCCTACAAGGCTAACTCTTGGGATGCTAAGACAAGTGATCAAGACAATCAAAACTATGCCTAATCTCAGGTGCTTCTGCTTAGACAGGGGTTTGAAGCGGGTGCCTGAAGTTGAAGGTTGGCACGTTGATCTGAAGCTGGGAGTACATAGCGTTTTGGTCTCTGTGGCATTTGCCTGTTTGGACAGACCAAGAACTCAGGACTTTCTAGCCAGGTCAATTCTGTTAACTGTGTGGCAAGGTTGAGCCCCTTCACTTGGTTCACAAAGTTCTTATCTTTTGGCACATGTTGCCATTGTTCAGGGCTTAAAGATGTTTCAATTATTTTCATTCTGTTGCCTACATAGACGTAGAAATATCTGCTTTGTTTGCAGATGTAGCTTAACATCACCTTGCTGTCTGCATAGAAGGTGGTAGACTGTAGTTCAAGGCACAACGTCTTTGCTGTCAAGTTGGTGAACTTTACAGCTAAAGTGGTACCACATAGCTCTAACCTTGGTACGGTGTGGCCTTCTTGCATTGTTAGTCTCGCTTTTCCAAAGAAGACACCGAGGCTGCAGCTCTCCCCGCTGTAGACTCTGATGTATCTTATGGTTGCAAACAAGACGACGTAAGTGTTGCTCTCCCCACTGTAGAGTGTGATGCATCTTGAGTCTGCATTTGCCTTTGTTGACACATCTAAGGAAGCGTACAATTATTTCCTTTGAATGGTGGCGGATGAGCTGGAGACATACGTGCGCTGCACTTGCATGCTTTGGAAACATCTTGAGAGTACGCTCCATGACTCCCAGTCTTGGAGACGTTGTTTGTCTTGTTTGTCCTCTATGGACAAAGCTAAGTTGTTGTAATTCTTGCTTGTCTGGAACACTGTTGCTTCCAAAACAGGTTTGGTTCTCACAAGTGTGCAGTGTTCTAGATGTGGTTTTAGGTGAGGTTCTGTTCCATTACTGGGAATGGAGGTTTTTGAGATGCTCACCTGGGTTGGGGTTTGCAATTGATCAACACAAACCGTCCCTCCTATGGCCCTTCCGAGTTCCGTCTTGATGGCTACTGGGGTTCCTGGTGGACCTTTGATTCTTTCATTGGAGCCAATGGACTCTGGTGCATCTCTTCCCACCATGAGCAGTATTTCAGTTTCAGGATCTAGAGGAGGGATTAAATCGGCTATGTGCGCTAAGTGAGGTATTTTTCTTGCCACCTCTGGTGTTGAGATTTCACTGTGAACATCTGGTAAGGTCTCCCATTCTAACACTGATGGTAACCGGAAATGTGAATTTCCATCTATCGCTTCTATGCGTAGACCAGTGATTTTTCTCCCTGCTGTGCGCATTGGTACTGTGCACGTATTTATTGCAAAATGCTTCAGTTCACTTGGGAGGTCAAAGAGGTCAAAAAAGGCGGGCTTAGCTATAGTAACTTTGCTGTGTGGGTCTAGTATGGCGTACATCTTTACGGCCCTTTCAGGTTGCCCATCGGGGTAGACTTTTGCAAGACAGACGGGTGAGCATGAAGGAGGGCATGGTGAGTTGCCACTTATATCTGTGTAGTACGTCCCGTACTGTTTTGGCTGCTCTTCAGAGTCAGTTTGAGTCTCCGTTGTTGAAGTCGCTTGTTGTGTCCCCTCAGAGGGCTTCTTAGTTTCTAGATGTAAGGCTGCTGGGTGCTTGTTACTCTCACACAGGTGGCATTTCGCCCTAGCTGTGCAGTCTTTGGCCATGTGCTCCATAGAGTCACAGCAATTTGAAACATATCCTATTCTCTTTGAGTAGGATCTTTCAGTCATCTAGGGATTTTTTCCTAAATTCTCTGCAATCGTTTAGAGAGTGTGAGGACTTGTGAATTGGACAAGTCAGGCCTTTTTTAGTTGGACGAGGGTTCAAATGAACACTTTTCCGTATTCGTTCATCTGGGGACTTCTTTGGGCGAAGCGTGATGTCTGTTTTGTACACTGAAAAGGTGGTTCTGTCCTTTGTAGCTTGGACGGGTCCCTTGACTACATCAGGGTTTTGACTGCTTCGCTTGGTCATTGGGAAGCATGCTTCTCTGATGGAGAAGTATAGGAGGTCGTTGTAGAGGTCAGCCTGGTCACTGATAAATTCAGCAAGAACCGCAAAGGGGGGAATTTTGTTTTGGTTCCCTTTCCTGTAAGCTCGAGAAAACACGATCCATTGTTCACATATCAAACCGTGGTAGTTTTTGGATGATAGGATTTTGTGTCCTAAACAGGTCAAGGCAAGCTAATCCCGGCAAGGTAGAGCTATATGATCCAGAACACTAGTTCTTCTTTTTTCTCCCACCGTTTTAGCTAGAGCTACGTATATTCTACCCAGGCTACAACAAAGCAGAAATAGATGTGGCTAGCACAACATTACTAATTATGGATTTGTATATGATTTTTGTTCTTTCCATATTTCTTTTACTGTCTCTGCCTTAAAGGATGAAGCATGGTTCTTGTCAGGCAGAGATATGGTACTTTTAGGGAAAGTATGTAACTGTGAATCATCACATGCAACCACCATGCTGAATTTGTTTTGTTGCAAGCCCTTTTAACTCTGTTTCAATCCCACTTAAACCTCCTCATCTCATAGAAGGGCATACTCCAAAAGGAACATCTGTAATAAATCTCTAATGACAGCTTAGCCTTGAGAAGCATTGTCTCCATTTCTGTTCCGAGAGATAATTAAAAAAGCTTCATACTCAACCCATAGTCAGGAAAAATAATGTTATAGTATTACATTCATGTAATGTATTTTTGTGTCTTAGCAACAGAGATCCCATGTGATTCTTATCTTTGGATTCCATTTTTGATAGATTTCCTCAGCAGATTACTGGCACTAATAATTCTTTGCCAAATGATTTAACTCTTCATTTTAATCTTGTTTTTCTGCATGATATGTTGACTGCTGTCTTATGCTAAATGAGATTACTCTCTTCTGGGACCACAAGAATTCTAAGGCAGACATAGCACATAGATAAACCTGCAATCTACAATTCAAGCTTCTGATTAATGCATATTTATTTATTGGCCACTCCTAGGATTTTGTCAATGGGTAACATGGTGACCGGAGGTCAACTGTCACTCTGAAGGTAAAAGGAGAAGAGAATGTGAAAAGAAATGAAAGGTTGGGAAGAAGAAAAAATTCAAGGACAAAGTCAGAATGACACAGGATGAAGAAAAAAACAACATCAAATTACAGAAATACAGGAAAGGCATAAGCAATTTAAAAACCAACAGATGATCTATTGTAGCCCTTTATGCAAGGAAAATAAACTTCTGTATGGCTCAATGGGTATATGCTTATTCTTTTTATTCATTTATTTATTTATCAAATTTCTATAGCTACCCATCTCACTTGTACTGACTATGGGTGTCTCAAAGATGCTTTTTCAAAAGGCAACTGGACTTCCTTTGTTTTTTCCTTGAAGACATTTCACTTCTCATCCAAGAAGTTTCATTGGTTCTGGCAGGGTGGTTTACACAATTAAAACACAACCTAAACAATCAACATAATTCAATCATTAAAACCAATGAAAAACAATTAGAAATATTAATAAAATGACAGGCAAGAGCGAAGTCTAAACTTATATACAATGAAGCCATCTAATGGACTTTCATAGGAATCCCAGGCCTGATGGCATAACCAAATTTTGAGGACCTCTCAGAAAGCTAATAGGTTTGGGACAATCTTACCTCAGGGGTGAATGAGCACCACAGAGAGCAGGGGCCACATCAAACAAAGCTCCTTGGTTGAAGGGCCCCTCTTCCTGGATCTGATGGAATAGGTAGATGTAACTGGGGAGAGGCGATCCCTCAACATTATTATGTTTAAACCATTTCTATATTCCATATTGGTCTTTAAATGAATACATTTCTGTATTTTAGTGAATGTTTAGGTTTCTTTCCATAAAGAGGCAAAAGCAACCAAAATCTCTACACGTGGGTGTATTGAATTGTTAGAAAGTATAGATTGTTGGGTTATAAGCCTGGCTTCTAGGTACCTTCAGGATCACCTATTTTTATGTTTATAAAATTATATTTTTAAAAATATGTAAAAAGTAGCCAATATTTTCCCTTAAAATATATGTATTTATGTTGCAATGGATAATGTTTCAAATAAATATATGCATAATATTGCATAATACTGCAACCCAATTTAGTCTCCAGAAATGTTTTTCTCTAATCTTGTTATCACTGAATTTATAAGACTTTTCTGAAGTTGCAATTTAGTCTTGCGATTTATTTAGTTTTCATATCATTTTAATCTCATCTCCCATGTTACCTGCAATCTTTCCTATCCTGCTTTCAAATCAGTTTAACATAATCACTATTCCATCCTAAAGTAATTAAAAAAAAATTCATTTATAAAATTCCACCAAGGGATTGGTCCCTACTGACACTGAACCATTGATAATTGCTGTCTGCATGATTTATACTTTTTAGAGTTATTATTAGATGATAAATGAGGAGAAAAAATTAATGGGGAGGGATAAAAAGAAAAAGGTTCTGGTACACAAGAGATGTTATTATGAAAGGTTTCAGAGTTAATTTGCAAATATTTTTTATATGCCCACATCTTCTGCTATCATTGCAGCTTGTAATTCATAGCAATTATTTAGAGATTGGATATTTATTAATTCTATGCCATTTTTCTTCCCCTGAAGTTGATTTTTTTCTCTCAGACACGTCTTCTTTGAGGGAGGGGTCCTTCCTGGCTTCTTTGAAGGAGGCACTCGTGCACCCCCTCCTCAAGAAGCCTTCCCTGGATCCAGCAATTCTTACTAACTATCGTCCGGTCTCTAACCTCCCCTTTGTGGGGAAGGTTATTGAGAAGGTGGTGGCACTTCAACTCCAGCGGTCTCTGGAGGAAGCCGATTATCTGGGGCCTTTACAGTCCGGGTTCAGACCCGGCTACAGCACCGAAACTGCTTTGGTCGCTCTGATGGATGATCTCTGGCGGGCCCGGGATGGAGGCCAGTCCTCTGTCCTGGTGCTTCTTGACCTCTCAGCGGTGCTCGATACCATCGACCATGGTATCCTTCTGCGATGGCTGGGGGGAGTGGGAGTGGGGGGCACCGTGTTACAGTGGTTCTCCTCCTATCTCTCTGGTCGGTCGCAGTCGGTTTTAGTGGGGGGTCAGAGGTCCACCTCTAGGTCACTCCCTTGTGGGGTGCCTCTGGGGTCGGTTCTCTCCCCCCTACTTTTTAATATCTACATGAAGCCACTGGGAGAGATCATTCATCGGCATGGAGTGAGATACCATCAGTATGCTGATGATACTCAGCTGTACATTTCCACTCCTGCCCAAATCAGTGAAGCGGTTGAGGTGATGTGCCGGTGTCTGGAGGCTGTGAGGGTCTGGATGGGTGTTAACAGATTGAGGCTCAACCCTGACAAGACAGAGTGGCTGTGGGTGATGCCTCCCAAGGACATTTCAATCTGTCCTTCCATTACCCTGGGGGGTAAAGTTATAAACCCCTCGGAGAAGGTGCACAACTTGGGAGTCCTCCTCGATCCACGGCTGACATTGGAACATCATTTGTCGGCTGTGGTGAGGGGGGCATTTGCCCAGGTTCGCCTGGTTCACCAGTTGTGCTCTTATTTGGACCGGGAGTCTCTACTCACAGTCACACATGCCCTTGTCACCTCAAGGATCGACTACTGCAGTGCTCTCTACATGGGGCTACCCTTGAAGAGTGTTCAGAGACTACAATTAGTGCAAAATGCAGCTGCACGAGCGGTTGTGGGCCTGCCTCGTCGGGCCCACATTTCGTCAACTCTCCGCATGCTGCACTGGCTCCGAGCGCAATTCAAAGTGTTGGTTATTACCTATAAAGCCCTTCATGGAATTGGACCAGGATACTTAGGGGACCGTCTTCTGCCACATACTTCCCTTCGACCGGTGAGAGTGCACAGGGTCGGCCTCCTCCGGTCCCGTCAGCGAAACAATGCCGTCTGGTGGGTCCTAGGGGGAGGGCCTTCTCTGTTGTGGTGCCCACCCTCTGGAACCAACTGCCCCCTGAAGTCCGCGTTTCCCCCACTCTCCCGGCCTTCCGGAAGAATCTAAAAACTTATCTATGCTGACAGGCCTGGGGATGACTGTGATTGCACGTGAATTATGAATGTGTTCGGGGGTTTTTTAAACGTTTTGTAGATTGCTTTTTGATTTTAAACTTTGTGATGTTCTTTTGTTTATGTTATTAGCTGCTCCGAGTCCTTTGGAGAGGAGCGGCATAAAAATTTAATTAAAAAAATAAAATAAATAAATATATGTTTTTAGAACTACTATATATTTAATAAAAAGGTAAAGGAATCCCTGTGAATTTTACTCTGCTAGCCATTACCAGCTATAGGGGGTGGGATTCATCTCTGTTTCAAGGACATTGAGCCAATGCTGTCCAAAGACATTTCCACAGTCATGTGGCCAGCATGATTTCACAGAGCACTGTTACCCTTCCCACCAAAATGGTACCTATTTATCTACTTGCATTTGCATGCTTTCGAACTGCTAGGTTGGTAGGAGGTGGGGCGCCCATCATGTGGCACTCGGGTCTCGAATCTAGGTTGCCAGTTTACAGCATTTTAACTGCTTAGCCACTGTGTGTCCCTACATATATAATACACAGACATATATGATTGTAAAGAAAAGCTCATAATAACAGTAGTTTTTATTGAAACCAGATCTATCCCAAAGGAAACTGGACAGAAACATCAAATTCACACGTGAAGATGTTAAGGAAAATAGTCTATCTTTCCTGGATTGTGCTGTATACATTAAGGAAGACAGAAGCCTTAACACTGAAATACAGAAAACATACTCACATGGATCAATATTTAAATTTATTCAGATGAACCCCCCCAAGACAAAGATAAGCCTCCAGGTAGCTTTAACCACTCGCTAAAAGAATGAAAAGGAACAGCTGTCTACAGAAGTATAAATCTTTCCATTCCCCACCATCCAGTCAGAGCTGAAGAAGCTTCTTGGATAAGAAGCGAAATGTCTTCAAAGAAAAACAAGAAAGTCCAGTTGCCTCGTGAAAAATCATCTTTGGGATAAATTTCAAGATGTTGTTGTCAAGCTCATTTCAACAACGGATGGAAACTAATCAAGGAGAGAAGCAACCTAGAACTAAAGAGAAACTTCCTTACAGTTAGAACAATTAACCAGTGGAACAACCTGCCTCCAGAAGTGGTGAATGCTCCAACACTGGAAGTTTTTAAGAAGAGACTGGACAGCCATTTGTCTGAAATGATATAGGGTTTCCTGCCTGAGCAGGGGGCTGGACTAGATGACCTCCAAGGTCCCTTCCAACTTTATTATTATTATTATTATTATTATTATTATTATTATTATTATTATTAACAACACATCTAAAAACTTATATTCAAATTCATATCCACCTTAAAATTCTATAAATACAAATTAGAGGTGCATTCCAGACAGAAATGTGTCCAGGACTAGTTAACCACATCCCCTATCTTTAATGAATTCAGGGTTCATATTCTTGCGTCTCTTCATCTCGACTGCACAGTGTAATGTCACAATGATAGTGACTTTATACTGTGCAGCAAATGGTTTCCACTTGACTCTTTTTTTTTTGTACTGAAGAAGTAGTCTGGTATTAGGTTATTTGTTGTGACGGTATATGAATATCCTTCCCACTTTATACAGTATTAATTGATAGGCAAGTCAAAATTATACAAAATATATTTTGAAATATTTTGAAATTTACATATTGATTCAAGCATCTGGATTGTTCTGTGTGCTCAGCCTAAAATTAGGTAGGTAGGTAGGTAGGTAGGTAAGTAGGATAAGTTCAGTAGAGATCAGACATTAGGACATGAATACTACTGATGCACATGTTATTTTAGTATCATTATAGTTTGCTGCCCAAATTTCAGGATGGAATTCTGAGGTTATTTAATTGATGTTTCTGAGCTGTAGCTGTAACAATCTACTTCTACTTGATACCCTGCTGTTTGCTAAGATTAGTCAGTCAGGCCAAATTATCTATGGTCATGTTTCTTAGACTCTCATACTGATAATATCAGCTAGAAGAGGGGAACATTTTGTGAAAAACCAAATGCATACTTAGGGCACATAATTATTTAACCCTTTTTATAAATGGAGTTTTATCATGGATTACACATCCTGCTTTTGTCACTCCTACCAAAGTATGATTTCATGACAAAAGGCTGCCTGGTAAAAATCCTATGTCTGGCATAGCTGAAATAAATAAATTCACTTTGAACAGCTTCATACTGTCCTTCCCACACTTAATTTTTTTTCTCCTTTCCAGGGGACTTCATTCAGGTACTTTCATTTGTTGCCATTTAGCAGTGGGAATCTGTCTTCCTTATGTTATTGAAAGCATGTTTTTTTGCAGTCAACTAAAGCCAAGGGCAAGCTAACACTAAGATAAACTAACAATCTTAGTTAATTGCTTCCCATTTATTCTATAATTTAGGATAGGCTAGACTGTTTAGTCTATTTATACCCAATCTACCTAATACTGTGGGTTTTAATTCTGTACAGAGGGTAATAATTCTTAATTTCCTGTAAAAATTCAGTTAAGAAGAAAACTTAAGCGTAATTCTGTTAATGAAGGAGAAAACATCGTTGACTATCCTGTAACAGCAAATATTTCCTCATTTCTCTGCCTCCCCCATCACTACAGTGGAGGTCATGGGCAAAAAACAAAAGGGATGGCCCGTACGGGAATACACGCGGGACTTCCAACGAGCAGCGGGCTGGTTGTGTCCCTGGCCAGAACGCCTCTTGGTCCACCATTCTGCATCAGCCTGGATAAAGATCTAGGGCAGGTATGCGTGGTAAGGGGTATATCGAACCACCTCCACGACTGGTTTTGGGTGGTTACCGAGTTAGATGCAGGGTTACAGGAGTTCCGGAGGGCCACAGAGGATCAGCCCACCCCTAGACAGGCTGTGGAGCAGCCAAGGGATGACATTCAGAAATCCCAGGGTCCTGGCCCTGCGTTCCGGCCTGTGTTCAGATGTTTCAGGTGCAACCGACCTGGACATCAGGTGGTGGAGAGCCCAGTCCTTGTGTCGCAGGGCAGTCCAGTCCTGTCTAGCTAACAGGGCCATAAGAGGTAATGCCACCATGGCAAAGGAAGGAATAAACAATCTATAGAAATTGGCGAACCCCAGGAAGCTCTGTAACTGCGGAGACAGAAACTGACAAAGGTGTCAATTTCATCAAGATTATGGTACATGGACTGCAGAAAACCAGATTATGACTTGATGTAATGGTTTGTAGAATGTCCCTGAGACATAGGAGGAAGAACTGCAGACTAGGCAATGGTCACATAAGTGCAGTTGAGCCTACAAAAGTAATGGGGAATTGGCAAAGATTTTAGAAAGGACCCTCCTAGTTTCATGAACTGTAAAGGTGATGGGAGGAGCCTTTCAAGATTCTATTACTGTAACTGTTGTGTCCTGAGCCTGCAAAAGCAGGCTCGGGACGTTGCATTGGTCCCGGGCATTCCAAAAGCTGCCCGGCACCAGACAGAGTGGCACTGGCCTTGGGCGCATGTGCAAGGTGCGAAAACGCTCTGTTCCTATTGGTTGTCACTGTCCGGGTTTCTGGCCATATAAAAAGGCCTGCGAGCCTTTTGTTTTCGCTTGGTTGTCGTAGAAGGAGAATAAAGTGTTTGTTCAGCATCACCATGTGTTTTCATCATTCGCACGCGAACAAAGTATACAACACTAGCGACAAGGGTGGGATCCTTTGCAAGCTGAAACAAAAGATTTGAGGACTTACCCAGGAAGTCCTGAAGAGGGGAAGACGGCATCTGAATCAGTGTCCCAGCCTGCCAGGATAGCATTGCTGGAGGGTGAGCTCGGCTAGAGGACCCTTTCCCCAAACAGCAGTTTGCAGAGGAAGTGAGTGGTGAAGGTCGTAAATTGTATGATGTCGAAGACTGGCCGCTTGTCTGATTTCGATGCCTCACACCCAGAGAGAAGGACTTCCTACGTAGCACGGCTGGAGAACTATTTCAGAGTAAATCAGATTAGAGAAGACGGCCTGAAGGCTGCAAATCTTTTGTGTGCCTGTGGACAAGAAGCTTTTGATATCGCAGAGAATCTGGTGGCCCCTGCACCTCTGGAGTCAGTAACATATGCTGACTTGAAGAAAATGTTGAAGGAACACTTCCAGCCAAAGTTATCTGTCATTGCTTGGAGGCACGCGTTCGAGCAGAGAGACCAGAGGCTGGGTGAATCTGCTGCAGACTTTATTGCGGCCTTAAGGCAAGCAGCCAGACCTTGTGAGTTCAAGGATCTGGAAGAGAAGCTGCGAGATCGCTTCGTATGCAGTTTGAGGAGCAGAGACTTACAGCAGAAGATTTTTTGCAAAAGAAGATGTCTCTTTCCAAGATGTGCTGCAAGAGGTGGCAGCTGAGGAAGCAGCAGGCAGGGCTGTGAAGGTCTTATGGCTCACCAGGAACCCTCCAGACACAGCTGCCGTCCATCAAGAGGATGCTCAAGAAAAATCGGAAGCAGATCCTGAAGAGGAGGTGGACAAGCTTCACCGGCCAGCTGAAAGGAGACAGAAGGAACATCCGGACAAGGCCCCAGCATCTCTTCAATGCTTCAGGTGATAGGACGCCATAAGCGAGCTGACTGCAGTTTCCACTCCGCCATTTGCAGAGCATGTGGCAGGCAAGGCCACATCACATCCATCTGTTTGGGTCGCCAGAAGGTCCAACCTTGGGAAGAATTGCGTCTGAAAGATACCAGGGTCCCCAGCCAACATAGGGTGGGTTTCTGTGCATCGCGCAGGAGTATTCTAAGTACAGGGACACACAAGCCCCTTAAGAAGAAACTTTCCATTAACGTAAGATTGCAAGGGGTTCCCCTATCAATGGAGTTGGACACTGGGTCCGCTCTCTCAATTATTTCAATTAACACATTCAAAAGGATATGCAGCAGCAGTGGCCTTCGAGTTAAACTCAGGCCATCGAATCTAATACTTATTGATTTTCAGAATTCTATAGTGTGTGTTAAGGGGGAGGCTACCCTTAGAGTACAGCATAAGGATTTAGAAGGTCCCCTAGATGTGGTGGTTATTGGGGGTGAACGTACGAGTCTTATTGGACTCGATTGGTTTCAGGCTCTGGGAATCCAGGTAACTGGGCTGCACCATTTGCAAACATTGAGCCTTGCAGAAGTCAGCAAGGAGTTTGCAGATGTGTTTAGTTCAGAGCTAGGATCCTACAAGGGGCCTCCAATTTCGCTACGGTTAGACCCAACCATCACGCCCATCAGGGTTAAGCCTAGGAGGGTACTTTTTGCCCTCAAAGGCAAAATTGATGCTGAACTGAACAAATTGCTCCTGCAGGGCATTCTAGAACCTGTGGATTCTAGTCCATGGGAAACCCCCATAATAACGCCTCTAAAGGCTAATGGGGACATACGTATATGTGCAGACTATACGTATCAACAGCTACCTGTTGATGAGGCAGCTGCAGAGGCCCAGACTATTGTAACTCATAGGGGGGACTTCAAGGTCAAGAGAATGCAATTTGGGGTAAATGTAGCCTCTGGCATATTCCAAAGTCTCATGGAGAGCACACTTCGAGGTATTCCTGGGGTCTGTCCCTACTTCAATGATGTCCTCATTGCTGGGGGGTCATCTCAAAATTTAGCAGAAAGATTAAGGGCTGTCTTGCTTCGTTTTTGAAAAGCAGGCCTTCAACTAAAGAAGATTAAATGTAAGATAGGAGTCACTTCTACTGACTTCTTAGGATTCAGGATTGATGCTCAAGGCATTCACCCTGCTGAAACTAAATTGCAAGCTATCCAGCAGGCCCCAAGCCCTAAGTCTAAGAGTGAGCTGCAAGCCTTCTTGGGGCTATTAAATTTTTACCATGCATTTCTCCCACATAAAGCTGCAGTGGCAAAGCCATTACACAGGCTCTTAGACAAGCAGGCTCTTTGGCAGTGGACTAAAGTCCATGACAAGAGCTTCAATGAGGTTAAGGCCTTGCTCACTTCTAATGCTGTTTTAGCGCATTTCAATGAGCAACTGCCTGTTTGCATCGCATGCGATGCATCTCCTTATGGTGTGGGAGCAGTACTTAGCCATCTGAAGGCTAATGGGACACAGGTCCCTGTGGCCTATTACTCAATTACTTACTATTACTTCTGCAGAGCGAAATTACGCTCAAATTGACAGAGAAGCCTTGGCCATAGTGGCTGGCATTAAGAAATTTCATGATTTCTTATATGGCCGCCATTTCACAGTCTATACTGACCATAAGCCTCTGCTGTTTACCACTAACAAACAGACCCCACATATCATTTCTCCTCGTATGCTGAGATGGTCCATTTTCCTGTCAGCATATGACTATACATTAGTTCCCAAACAGGAAAAGAAATGGGTCAGATGGCCTGAGCAGATTACCCCTAAACCAATTAGAGCCAGACCCTGGTCCAGCCATTAATATTCTTTCCATTCAGGAGTTGCCTGAGTCTCCTCTCAATGCTAGGGACGTGGCTGCAGAAACTGCCACTGTTCACACGCTTACATACGTGCTGACATGGGTGCTGTCAGGATGGCCTGACAAGTGCCCAGATACTGAGTTCCAAAGCTTCTGGCACAAGAAGCATGAGTTTTCCACTTTCAAGGGTTGCCTGTTATGGGGTAGCAGGGTCGTGATCCCAGCCTCATTGAGGTCTAGAATCTTGATCTCTCTGCATGAGGGACATCCTCTCTGCATGAGGGACATCCTTGCGCGCAGCCATCTTTGGTGGCCTGGGCTTGATAAAGCCATCGAGGCCCAGGTGCACGGGCGCCAAGTGTGCCAACAGTTTTGGCCTGAAATGCCTCAGGCCCCAGTACATAGGTGGCAGGAAACTCAAACCCCATGGTCTAGGGTGCATATAGATTATGCTGGGCCCTCTTAGGGGCAATTCTTCCTGGTTGTTGTTGATAGCCATTCCAAGTGGCTAGAGGTTGTTCCTGTTTCCTCCACTACTACTGCCAGGACCATCCAGGTGTTGAGAGGAATTTTTGCATCACACAGTCTTCCAGATGTGCTGGTTTCAGATAATGGCCCTCAATTTACATCTTCTGAGTTCCAGGCTTTTCTTCAGGCCAACCTGATCTGGCATGTACCATCGGCTCCCTTCCATCCATCCTCCAACAGACTGGCAGAGAGAATGGTGCACACCACCAAAGATGCCCTCAAGAAACTGACTTACGGTAACTGGCATCACAGGTTAGCAGATTTCCTTCTTGCACACCGCACCACACCATGCACAACCACAGGGAAGAACCCTGCTGAACTCCGCTGGGGTCGCCGCCCCATCACTAAACTGGACAGGCTGTACCCTGACCAGGTGGCTTCACGGGGTCACAACCGCGGGCACCTAGGAGACTCCAGGTGGGCAATCCAGTTTGGGCAAGAAACTATGGGCCTGGACATCTCTGGGTCACAGCTGTGGTCTGCAAGGTCTCTGGGCTGTTGTCATACGAAGTTGCCTTGGGTGACGGCCGCGTTCTTTGCAGACACATAGACCAACTGCATTGGAGACTGGACTCTCACCCTTCCACTCCTGGCTCTGCTCTGGGGAGGGGAGGACCATAATATGCATTCTGGGTCACAGTTTCCCAGGCTTAATAGGCCCTCACTAGCTGCTACTGAGGCTGTTTGGGATTCATCCCAAGGTTCCGCAAGTGCTCTAAACAGGAATTCACTGGATAGGGGGTCATCCCACACATCCATAATTACTCCAGACAGGGAGTCACACCAGGGGTATCCACACAAATCACTAGCAGTAAGAGAAAAGGAATTCCATCAAGGGCGCTTGCCTAATTCCGCAATTGCTCCCAAAAGGAAGTCACCAACAAGGGGGATTGCCATGGAGGCGACTCCTGACTCTGGCACCTCTGGCATGTGCTTGGGGACCACAGAGTACTGGGGTACTTTTGCTACCCAGCCCTCTCCATCTGCTGGCCTTGGGCTCGAGGGACAGTGTTCCCAAGAGGGGTCCATTGTGGACTCGGGGACTTCCACCCCTCCAAGGTATGCTGGCTTGGACTTAGAGGGTCCAGCCAGCCAGCAGCAGGGCAGGTCAACCGGGTATTTGGGGCAGCAAAGTCCTGACCTGCC
Organism: Bothrops alternatus; assembly: GCA_034064705.1. NCBI lineage: Eukaryota > Metazoa > Chordata > Lepidosauria > Squamata > Viperidae > Bothrops > Bothrops alternatus. The sequence continues at coordinate 19,296,667 of JARGCV010000081.1, forward strand.
TAGCCTGGTAGGCAAGCAGGTGGGCTAGGCAATCTCTCCGGGCCTTAGAAGGTCACAGTGGGCCAAGTGCCCTCCCAAACATCTGAGAGAGTTTGTGCGGTTGCTGTCAAATCACGAGGGACCTGTTCATGAGGCCCCTGAATAACGGGAATAACTCGTGGGTAGATTATTTTGTATTTTTTTAATTTCGGATACATTTATTTGTATGAATAAATATTGAAGGGCGTTTGCCTGAGGGCAGACTCAAGTATTCCACACTCTTTGCATTTGAATAATGCAACTGTATGCCACTCTTCCCAATGCATGATGTACATGTGTGTACGCAAGGTATGTTCCATCTAGGGGGGAGGGGTGTTGTGTCCTGAGTCTGCAAAAGCAGGCTCGGGACGTTGCATTGGTCCCGGGCATTCCAAAAGCTGGCCGGGACCAGACAGAGAGGCGCTGGCCTTGCGCGCATGCGCAAGGCACGAAAACACTCTGTTCCTATTGTTTGTCACTGTCCGGGTTTCTGGCCATATAAAAAGGCCTGCGAGCCTTTTTTTTTCGCTTGGTTGTTGTAGAAGGAGAATAAAGTGTTTGTTCAGCATCGCCATGTATCTTCATCATTCGCATGCGAACGAAGTATACAACAGTAACCTTATAATAAAGGCAATGTTAAATACTCATGATGGGCACTTCTTGTCTGCACTATGTCAAAAAGCTGACACTAAGTGACAGGAAAGCTGGTGTGATGATTATAAGTTTGGGGGTCACCCAGGGCAGTGTTTTTCAATCTCAGCAAATTTAAGATGTGTGGACTCCCAGAATTCACAGCCAAGGAAATGTCCAATAACTGGAAGTGAATTGGGCAATAATAAACAGGGCCAGCATCAACACCTGGGTTACTGTTGAGTGTTGAATCCCAAGAGAAATGATGTTATCATGATCCAGCCCTCACCACAGCAACTCATAATTCATTGCCTTTTTATATTATACTTCTCCCAGAGGCTGTTTACAAGACAACAGTGATCTAGACATCAAGCAGGTGGCTGGGCATCTCTATAATAAGCAATAATCATTTCATTATTATTTTCCATTACAAAATGATAAATGCATCTCCCCCACAAAAAAAAATTACTTGAGGTTTTAATTGCTTGTGTACAATATTTTCTCCAGCAGTTCAAATCTGAGACTGAGTGGGCAGGGCATCATTTTGCATTCAGTGAAGTTTTTAAAGGGCGGGCATTGTGCCAACATTCTGGGGTTGAAGTGTCCATGTGAATCTGTTCACAAGGAAGAGTGACCTTTTACCTCAATTCTGCTCATCTATGCCAGGTTTCAACTGCATTATATAATGCTAGGTGGTTATATGACATGTTTGGGTAACTACAGTATATTTCAACCTTCAATAAAATTTCTGGGGCCGTTTATAAAATTGAAAACTCAATCAAACTGGTATCAAACACAAAACTTAGAAAATGGTTCAAAACACCAACAAGAAAACTTTTAACTGCATTTTGAAATGGGGAGAGTTCATGGATAGGGAACTGTTAAGTAGGAAACGGTGAAGTAAGGACTTTATTTCTTCAGCCAACTTTATATCTCTGTGACACATCAACAGCATAGAATACTATTCTGAACTGCAGTGACCTGCTCAGCAGGAGAACAGTTCCTGTCCATCTCTAATTACTCAGAGACCTTGCTAAACATCAAATTACTATGTTGCTAGTTTAGTTTCAAACATATTCAAACTGATCTTTTTCTTCTTTAAATCCATTTGCCATTTACATCATAATCCAGAGAGCTAGCTAGTCTTTAGCTTTTGATTTCATCAGGTCAGCTCATACCCTTTGGGAAAGGACAGATTCCTTTGGAGCCAAACAACATTCCTAAGGAATGAGGCACATTACTTCTTCAGCTTCTCCTAACCCTATCAATGCCCCTGGCTGTCTCTTTCTCACTCAATCTCTTATGCTTGTGCATTTTAAAGAGAAAAGATCTCTGTCAGTATTTAATATATCTTGCAATCAACATTAAATAGCTGTTGAAAAGATCAGTTACAGCAATTGGTTGCTGTTTCAATGTGTGCATGATTTATTTGTTTATTTGTCACCGCATCTCCCAAATTCTGTGATGTCTCTTTTCTTATCAACCTCACTCTGTTATTTATTACAACTGAGATTTGATAATCTGTGAACACTCCCTGAAATATTTTAAAATCAGGAATAGGTGAGATCTAAGAGACAGTCATTGTTTAAAGTGGATTTTATTGTAAATTGAAAAATAAGACTGTGATTTTGATCAACTTGAATAATTCCATTGCTGATTTGTTTAGATATAGTTCAAAATTGCTCTCTGAATATTAAGGAACCCTTCGTATGAGCATGGTTATCAGAATTAATTATTTGGTATTTACTGCCACATAAAAACCGTTCACTTACAATTGTGGCTTAAGGTAAGTTATGGGGGAAGAAATTTATGGAGAAATTCCTCTCCTGGGAATGTTTAGGATCAGGAAGCAAAATAGTGGCAACTTCAGCTGGATAGGGAGATGGATAAAAATATACTACAAAAACAGCCATAGCCAAGTATGATATGTATGTGTGTGTGTGTGTTTTACAAATAACTCATGGCAGTGAATATATCCAACACACTTTCCTCCTATTTTACCTCCAACAACAACCCTGTGAGGTGTGTTGGGGTAAGAGTGGCCACCCAAAGTCATCCAGCCAGCTTTCATGCCTAAGAAACTCAGTCTCCCATTTTCTAGCCTATGCCTTAACCACTAGATCAAACTGGATATGTTATGTCTACAATAAAAGTAGCCTTCACTCTTTTTGAAGCAATTAACAGTAAGCTGACATTGTGAAAATAAATTGTAAGGAAATGTGTAAATGCTCTAAGATAGAAAAATAGAAGTCTCTTCTGCAGAAGATGAAACTTTGGGAGGAAACTAGGACAAATTTTAGCAATATATTATAATTTTCCACCTTTGGTATTTAACTCATAATGGGAGAGTTTTAATATATAGCACATGCACTTCTAGCATTGTATTTATCTCAACAGAGCCTTCAGATCCTTATCCTTGCCAAATATGAGTTAGAATGAGAGAAAGGGAGGATTACCAATTAAATGAGGATGAATAATATCCATTGTATCTGGAATATATTTTTATTGATCTCAAGTATGATAGAATTGAAACACTTGAAGAAAATGACTTAATTAGTATTAAAGGAAAAAACTGCAATTCATAGTGATTTACATTTATTTTACTGCTGCTAAAATAATGTTCTATCCCTTCCTTTTTTTTTCAAAAGGCACATGGCTGAGTAATAAGGAAATGTTGGCTTCCCAAACTAGCTCTCCTAGTCATAAAATATTTTAAAGAAAGGGAGCCAAGTATTTAATTAAAAAAAGTGTTATTTCAAGAAAAACCAGATCATGGAATTTCTTAATGTTATTAATGGTCACATACCTGACTGAATATAAATACTGGGATATTTGTACTACTGAGAATATTTTAGCTCACATTACAACTTTTAACAATCTTCCTATGGTAGTAAAATAAGGTATTTATTGTTAATCTTAAAACTGAAACATGCATTAGATTTGGAAAATCAAGTTCAGACCCCTAAAGTAAGAAATAATAAGAAACCAAATTTAATGCAAACTCCACAGAAGTTGCAAGAGGGAGAAATAATGAACTAGAAATCATACCTAGTTGTTAGTCACACTGGAAGATCCAATCAAAACTACTGACATATGCAATGACCTAAGGATCAAGGTGTCAGCATTTTAAAATCTCAGTGAAAAGTCTAAGGCATAATACAAAACTGAGCTTTAATGCTTCAGTTTTGTTCAGATACTCATTTTAGGCAACATTATATTTATTCCATCTTGTTTCATTATTAGATTGAATCAGGAATGCTGAAGTTATATACAGATGTATTCTAATACACATTTCACATTCTGCATATGAAATCATTGTATTTTGCAAATAGGGGGAACAATCAACCATCATGCCCCTTAAGATCAAAGATGTTTTAAAATGGCTGGACTTGCTCATTGCTTTAAGCTATGATTTATTTAAAAAGGTACAATTGGCTAATAGCTAGGTTCATGCAATATGTTAAGTCAGTTCCTGCAAAACACATCATCATTTCTATTGCTCATCTGTATAGTTAAATGCACCACGAAGCTAGATTTTAATGAAACAGAGCTCTTCAACTTTTGTCTGATGACAACAATACGGAATCAAGGATTCCATCCCTATAGTTCAATTTTTTTAACATATGGCTCTTTTTTAGCCATTTATCCCTTTCAAAAATGAGATGTCTTACATATAAAATCTTCTTAAAATAGTCTGGTTTACCGGGGAGTTAATAATCAACATGATAAGGCAATGAATGCAAGAAAAATAAATGTAAAAGGAAAATGTTATGGTATATAATCCAGTAATGTCTTTCTAATCACTGCCTGTAGGGGGGCAAATATCTAACCTCAGTCACATGATACATTAGTAAGAGCATCATCTATTTTTGTTCGGAAACTGAAAATATAGTCTAGAATAAAGTACTTTATTATGAAGTCATCTACGCTCTGATTTATTACAAATAATTCTGATTTAAATTGTCTTTGACTAATTTTAAATCAAACAATGTGTTTGGTAAAAATATTTTGTGGCCGGCAAGATCATTGTTACCCTAAAACAGGGTTCTCATATTTAATGAAATACATTTATTTAAAAGAATGAAACTTGTGTTGTTTATGTTATGAATAAAACTAAATAATGAAGACTAAACAACAAATAACTGTTGTCAGATAACTGGTGAATGGTTTATACATGTTAGCTATCTCTAAAAACTCTCTTCTCTCCCATTTGCAAGGCAAGCTGTTATAACAATGCTGAAGGGTTTTTTGATAGAACTCGTATTTTGCTTGTACTAGACTGGTCAGGATTTTTTCCCCCTTTAAATGGTAATCCTTGTCTTGCTGCAGGTTGTTTCAATGAATCACAGTTTGAAAAGCCCTACCTGAAAAGATCTTGGAATGCATTGTTGATAGTTACTTTGAATCACTGAAAAGGCCCATTGGGATAAAATATTGTTTAGCAGTTCTTAAATAATATTGAAAATTATTAATGAAATGATATTTCAGTATTATAGTATGGCTCTTAAACAGAGTCAGTTTGTTATAAGGCATAGCACTTAGCAATAGCACATAGACTTATATACTACTTCACATGCTTTACAGCTCTCTCTAAGCAGTTTACAGAGTCCTCATATTGCCCTCAACAATCTGGGTCCTCATTTTTCCGACCTTGGAAGGATGGAAAACTGAGTCAATCTTGAGCCAGTGAGATTCGAACTGCTGGCAGCCAGCAAAATTAGCTGAATTAGCCTGCAATACTCCATTCTAACCACTATGCCACCACAGCTCTTCTAACATAAGGCTAGAAACTAGGAGACTGTAAGTTCTAGTCCTACCTGATGCACAAAGCCAATTGGGTCACCTTGGGCCAGTTATTTTCACTCAGCTCTAGAAAGAAGGCAATGGAAAAACATTTCTGAAATTCTTTGTGAGTGCTGTGTATTGCAACAATGTACTTTGATTATTGATTTTTCACCTTGAACGTTAGAGTAATATCAGATTTGCTTTACCATTATTTCATCTTCATGCTAACAAATAAGCTTATTTCAAAGTGCCCATTTTCACCCCACTTGACTTCTTTCTTGCAAGCATTCACACCAAACCTATCAGTGTCTTCAAGAGGCCAATGATATATGAATGAATTTGGTTTCAGCTGGGTCGAACACCTAAATAAGTCTGATGACTCAAAAGCATGAAATCAATCTTGTCAAACAGACAACTAAGGCTTGAAAATATTTACATTCCACCATTTAGAGTATAAGGGCTTTAAATCAATGAATCAATCTGCTACCCATCACTTTCCCTGAGGAAGTCTGCTGTAGCATTATAGGTTTCCTGTTAGACTCACTAAGTAGGAAAAGAACTGTGTTTTAGACCATGTTCTGAGATACTTAAGTTTCTATATGTACCTAGATGCATGTAGAAATACATATTTAGAAGGACAAATTTATGTCTTAAAGTTTCAGCCTTACTTAGGATTGCCACTTAACTCATAACTATGAAAGGAACACAAATATGCATAAACTAATTTACCCGTATAAGTGCATATTTAAGAATAAACATATTTTTAGTCTAGTGGGTGGGTGGATAACAGCAAAGAGATCAAGGATTAAAATGTTGAAGCCTTTCAAATGGGGAATATAATGCTTTGATAGAGTTAAAAATACTTGATTAGTTACAAATTTTGAAAATTTGGTACTCTAATGTTTGTATATTTCTATTTTTTTTCTGAAATATTTTTCTTTGTTTCTGTGATAATGGATCACAGAAACCATCTTTTTAGAAAGAGCATCCCATTCTAAGTGAGATTAGAGCAGGGGTGCAAAACTGCCAGCCCGCGGGCCGGATGCGTCATGCTGAAACCGCGCCCACCCCATTGCCACAATGGAAAAAAAAATCGTGATACATTGTGACACGTCATGTGATGTTGAGAGTTTGACATCCCTGGATTAGAGAGATGTTCTTTTGTTGCTTGCCATCTGCAGAATTTCTCTAATGTGTATCAAATATTTCTAGAAGATGACCAATTATTTGGACAAATGTGCATTTTAAAATGTATTCATCTATCAGGAAATCAATTAAATGCTGAAGTGCTAAACAGAGCTATCAGAATATGTGAAACAGCTTACAAAAACAGGTTACAAAAATGATGTGAAGAAAGTCATGCTATGCTAAGAAAATTCATCATTCTTACAAATTAAGCTGTCAGAAATATGACAGAAGAATAATAATTAACTTTCCTACAGTACCTGTAACCTTCTAGATTCTATTTAAATGGATGTTTGATGCCAAAGTATGATATCAAATCATCAGCTGATGCAACTCATAAATCTCATCAAACATATTGATGCCCTGCAGGCTTCCGTATTGGCATCTGAATTAAGCTTTATTTCAAAACATTCCTCTTTGTTCCAATTATACAGTGGTACTATGGATCATGTTACCATTTGTCAGATGTTTTCTAATAAGGCTCAAGGCTCATCTGATCAAGGCACTGATATTTTCACTTCCCTATTATTTGTTGACTTTCAGTGAATTAAGTACAGGGCAAAGAAGAAATCACATTATAATCCTGTAAGAAGTTTCAAAGAGCAGAGTAAGCTTAGCCTGGATAAGGAATCCTTAAGTGATGATATAATAGCCACGTAAGGGTGTGCAGAGTTTATGCATAGATAATGTACAAAGCTATTTTATAGCTAAGAGAACTTCAAATAAAATTTCAGTTATAAGCAGAAAATTCTGACTCATCTTTATGAAGAAAAAATTCCCAGTGGCATTAAATATTTCACACTAGAATTAGCAGCTTTCTGTAACATCTAGGATCACACTGTACCTTAAAACCTGTTAGCGGCTTTGCTGCCACGTTTTGCATCAACTGTAATTTTCTATATATTTTTCAAGGGTAGCTCCAGATAAACTAATTGCATGGACAGCTACAGTATAAGTGAACTGTAGATAATTATTGCAAAATCCTACCTTCTCAGAGCATGCAACTCAATGGGAAAAACCAAGTAGGAAAAGAAAGGGCCAGGTAAGTAGATGGTGATCCTCACCTTCCCCAAATATATTTTATTTATTTATTTATTAAGAAAATTTATTTGGCTGCCCAACTTACGGTGACCTTGGGAGACTTACAGAAGTAAAAACCCAAGTACAAATCCAGTAAATCTCCACTCCCAGGAACAACAATCAAACATACTACTTGATGGGCTCCATATCACCCTGGAGTCCCCAGGTCCGTTGTCTTCAGGGACTTTTGAAAGAGTATGAAGATGGGGTCCAATCATATCTCCATAGGGATGATGTTTCATAGGGAGGGAACCACCATGGAAAAGACCTTTCTTCTTGATCCCACTAGATGGACCACCCTAAGAGACAGGACCTCTAACATACCCACTCTGATGGGTCAGGTAAATGTAACTAGGAAAAGACGCTCCTTGAACTAATCTGGCCACAAGTCCTTGAACTAATCTGGCCACAAGTCATGTAGGGCTTATAAGGTGATTTGGCTTCCCAGTTACAGTAGCAAATTCTCAGTGTAGGCAGATGGTTATATGGAGCTTCTAGTCAGTCAGATGAACATACTTTAAACTACACCTACACCACCTCCTCATTCTTCAAGTCTATCTTCTTCCATCACAGAATGACCAGGCAGATAGAGCTGACAATATCTCTCTCCCTCCTTCCGCAGCCCTCTATTACATAGCAGGTCATCACTTTCTTCAAAGATAAAATCCCAGACAGTACATGTTTTATCAACCACTGACCTGGCACCTGCTACCCTCATGTTTGTGGACGCAGAAAAAGCCTTTGACAGACTGAATTGGCCATTCCTGACGAACCTAGCCCGGGGGATGAAAATGGGAAAGCAGTTCCTCAACTCCATAATAGCAATCTACCAGAAACAAACGGGCCAGATCATCATGAACGGCGAACTAACAGACCCATTCAACATAGAAAGAGGCACGAGACAGGGCTGTCCGCTGTCACCACTGTTATTTGTCTTAACGATGGAGATTCTGCTGAACAAGATAAGAGCAGCAGAGGACATAAAGGGCATACAGATTGGAAAACAGGACTACAGACTGTGTGCCTTTGCTGACGACCTACTGGTGACAGTATCGCAACCAGTACAATCAACAAGGAGTTTGATGGAGATAATGAAAGACTATGGCAAGGTATCAGGTTTTAAAGTCAATATATCAAAAATGAAGATGCTAGTTAAAAATCTAGACAACAAAGCAAAACAGGACTTGGAAAGAATAATGGGTTGTGAAATAGTTAAGAAAGTTAAATACCTGGGAGTGGAGATAGAAACAACGAATGCGAAATTATACAAAAATAACTACGAGGTGCTGTGGAACAAGATACAAGCAGATCTAGAAAGGTGGAAAACACTACGACTATCCTTGCTGGGCAGGATAGCAGCAGTAAAGATGAACGTCCTGCCAAGATTTCTCTTTCTCTTTCAAATGCTACCCATACTCAAAAAGGATGAGGACTTGGACAATTGGCAGAGGGGCATTAACAGATTTATTTGGGATGACAAGAGACCGAGGGTGAAACTAAAAATCATCCAGGACACGAGGAAGAGAGGGGGACTAAAAATGCCTAATCTAAAGCTATACTACTATGCAGCGACGTTGGTGGCGCTGAGTGACTGGATCAATATGACGAATGATAGAATACTGAATGTTGAAGGACATGGTCTACTATTCGGCTGGCACGCATACTTAGTATACGACAAAAAGGCAGACAGGAACTTCAAGGAGAACCCACTATGAATCCCATTGTTATGGGTCTGGAAGAAATATAAACACCTCCTACACGACAAGATTCCCATCTGGACGATCCCCGGACACGCAATAGGGGATGTAAACATATCCCAGGGGCAAGAAGTGGTGCCCTACAGTAAACTTGTACTGGAAGAAGAAAATGGGTTCTCCTTGAAACCCCAAACAACGCTAGCAGACGAAGGAATAGGAGGTACCTGGCTATCATATCCACAACTGCAATCAAGGTGGCATAAAGACAAGAAGAAGGGTTTATCCCGGACTGACGAGAATCTAATTAAACAGATTAGAGAACAGGGGATCATGCACATCAAACGAGTGTACAGCATTCTGATAGAAATGGACTCTGAAACCGAGCTAGTCAAGAAATGTATGGTAAAGTGGGAACAAGACTTTGGGCATTCTATCACCATGGACACGTGGGAGAAAATCTGGGTGAGAAATATAGGGAAAACTTCTACAAGATGTTCTATAGGTGGCACCTCGACCCGAAAAAACTATCACTCATCTACCCAGACTCCCAGCCCAAATCCTGGAGGTGTGGTGACGGGGAGGCTACCTACTTTCATGTATGGTGGACATGCAGAAAAATCAAAGCCTTCTGGAGGAAGATATGGTGGACACTCCAAACCATTTTCAAAAAGCGTATTGAATTTCTACCTCAGGTTTTTTTGTTAGAGATAACAAAGGACTACACTACCTCAGAGACAAGCTTATATCTGAACTTGATCACAGCAGCCAGATTGTTGGTGGGACAATACTGGAAGAATCCAGAAATACCGCCTATAGAAGAATGGACTGTGAAAGTAACAAATTTGGCGAAAATGGCGAAAATATCGGCATACTTGAAAGATCGCTCAAATGAACAATATTTGACAGACTGGAAACAGTGGATAGACTATATACAAGAGAAACACCAATCAAACAAAATGCACCTGGCGTTTAGTTGAGGCTCGACGTAAAGAGAGAAGAATGTTTACCAAATCAAATGTTTACAAAGACTAACACCTAATGTTGTATGCCTATGTTATATGACGAAAGCCTCTTAATATGATCTTATGCTTAATGTTGTTTGCTTTAATATTGATAAAGCGGATTGAATTTCTATCTCAGGTTATGAAACGTCTACCTCAGAATCTTTGGTTAGGGACTATAAAAGATTGCACTATTACTGAGACGAAGTTAACTCAGAAGCGTGAATGAACAATATGTGATAGACTAGATAAACCATAAACAAGATTTTCCTCAGGTTATTAAACTTTTACCTCAGGATTTTGGGTTAGGGATCATAAAAGATTGTACTGATACTGAGATGAATAATATGTGATAGACTAGAAACTGTGGATAGACTATAGAAAAGAGAAATACCAATCAAATAAATTGTAACAGGCGTTTAGTTGAGGCTTGATGTGAGGAATGAAAAATGTTTACCAAACCAGACGGTTATAAAGATTAATACTTAGTGATGTATATCAGGTGCTATGATGATTGATGCATACTATGATTTTATGTTCAATGCTGATTGTTTTAATAAAAGAATTTTTTTTAAAAAAAAAATCAAGACCTTTGGGTTGATGATGCTGTCACCTTGGCTTCTTTTCCTTGTGGCAGCCTCTTATTATAAAACCTTGGCAGAAATTTGCAGATGTGTTATTTAGCATGGCTTAGATGGCTAGGCTGCTAGGCTGGAACTGTTTTCAGACACACAACATGTTAGGATAAGAATCTTTACTATATATGAGGATGAAACATCATAAAATAGTTAATTGCCCTCTGCCAAATTGCCCTCTAACATTTTAGGCAGTTCAAAGTTGATGCTTTTTCTTCCTGCTAGTTCCCCCCCCCCAGATTGATTTACATTTTATCAGATTGCTTCAATCTATATAGAATATATCAATGGAACAAGGAGAGAAACTGTAGTAGAAAAAAATTGAAATTTACACTTGGTTAAAATCTTAAAGAGGATTTTTATAAAATGACATATCGTTGGTATTATCACTGGAAAGTTGTCTCAGATGTATAAAGATATGCTGTGAACAACAGGAATAGACTTTTTATCATGCTTAATGGACATGTAAAAAAGCTAAAAAAATGGATTCAAATACATACATTAATTCAGAATATATTAAAGACACATATACAATTGAAACCAGAGATATTCTTTTGGGATTGATGGACAAGTAGATAGGAGAGAAACTCTTGCAATATTGTTTTTATACATTTACAACAGTGAAACTTTCATATGCATAATAGTGGAAAGATATTGACTTTGCCTAAAAATGGAAGAATGGATGGTGAGCTTGATGGAGCTGCCCAAAATGACAAAACTGACAGCTTTAATTAGAGAAATGACATTGATTAATTTGAATGCTGATTGGAAGTCCCTTCTGGACTTTTTATATGAAACAGAAAAAAATAAAATTAGGATTGATGGATTGATGATTAGAAAAAATAGTAGATGTTAGGAAAAAATGAAAGTTATATTTAAACTTAGAGTAAGAAGTAATGTAAATTTACACATATCTATTGTAAAAGAAAGTCAGAAATCATTTCTTGGTATTTATTATTCTTTCTTTTTCCTGCTACATTTCAAAGAATTTTTAGCTGGGTGCTTCATGGCCTTGAAATTGATTGATTATTGATTGTTTACACAACTGACATATCTTCCCTGGCCCTTGGCTTAAATCTCACACCACCCTAAAATGTTTGTTTACATAGTAAGAAACAATGGATGGGAATTAATCAAGGAAAGAAGCAACCTGGAATTAAGGAGAAACTTCTTAACAGAGAGAGCAATTAACCAGTGGAATAGCTTGCCTTCAGAAGTCGTGGATGCTTCACCACTGGAGGTTTTTAAGAAAAGACTGGACAGCCACTTGTTTGAAATGGTATAGGGCAGTGGTGGTGAACCTATGGCACAGGTGCCAGAGGTGGCACTCAGAGCCTTTTCTGTGGGCACACGCGCCGTCGCCCCAGTCCTAGGCCTTCAGCTGGGTTTTATAAAACCTTTTCACTTTAGGCCTCCGCCGCCGTGTACAAAAAAAAAAAAGGTTCAATCAGTTAATTTCAACTTCTCGCAGGAAAAAAATGATCTTGCAAAGGTGGAATTGATTGATTGAACTTTTTAGTCCCACCCAGTCTGCTGTTACCACCACAGCCACTCCCACCCAATGGGCCACATCCACCCAATGGGCCATACCTACCTAATGGGCCACACCAACCCGGCACCCGACGATTCATACCTCCAAGGTCTCTTCCAGCTCTATTCTGATTGATTGTATCATCCCATGACAGTTACTACCTCTGTATTTATTTCTACATCATTCTCATTCTCTGCTCTTCCCCATTGAATGCTAAGTTTTCTATTGGTCACGGACATCGGTTGTGTGCCATTGTGCCCACAGTAAAAAAAAATGACAATAAAGGTTATCCTATCTTATCTACAATAAGAAACATACTGTTACTGCTTTAATTAATAGACTATAGGTTCCACTTCTTGTTAGCATTTTATATTTCATAGCATGAGGAACAAGGTAATCACTGAGAATATTTTCTACATATCCTGGTTTTCTTGATCTGATCATCTGGACATACACAGGATTATTACTATATGATTGTGTTTTAAGATATACTAAAAGACTGAGATACTGACTGGATAAACCCATGACACTAAGTGTGGTTTGTTTGATTCTAACATAACCTGTGGAATAAGCCCAGCTATTTTGTGCTTTGCCAACCAAAAATTATCACCAAGTTATATGAACCAAGCCAAGGTGGCTTATTTAACAAAATGTAATTTAAAAATACAACCCATTATAGCTCATAATATATAAATTCATAATATGAATTTAGCCACAGAATTTCATGATATACATTCGATGTCCTTAACATCTTGGATAGTACTGTATTGTGAAAATCATGTTAATACAATCTCTTGGAATTCTTACTTACTCATAAATAATCTTTTCCATAGTTCAGGTTTCAAAATCTGTTGCTATTTAACTGGCATCATAACATTTAACTGGCATCATAACAAAAGAAGCAATTGAGGTCAATGCAAAATATTTGAATGGCATTTTTTCTGGGCACATTATACATCGTTTGCATTCCACTTTGTGACTGAGTTGTTGAAAACAATTGTTGATAAGCTTGCCACTGCATACCATATAGCCATATTTTTTTATCAATATCCTGGTAAAATACCACCTACACATCACAGATATCTTCCCCGTGGAGTGTCATTGTGACATTCATGTATTAGCACCCAAGAACAGAATTTGGCAGGCCTGGCCTCACAGACAACCCAAGCAGTTGCTTAGGGCAACAATATATTTAAGGGTGCCAGGGAAACAGTATGCAGCCTAAGACAATGACTCCTATCCTCTGCTTAAAAACAATTTTACTTTGCCTCAATAAAAGGCTCTTCTCTGAAAAATGTTGATGTTAATTATTCATCAGATGCTTTCCAGATATTTCACATTGATTTATATTTTACACCCCCAAGTTAGATTCTCCATTAAAATTAATTCAGAAACAAACTGCTAGGAAAATATGTCCTATGTTTTCCATTTCCACTTCTTTGTTATGTCCTCCTGCACCATTGAAAACACAGTAGGAGAATATAGGCATGCACACTGTGGAAAGCTAGAGCCTTAGCACAGCAAGCCCCCGTACACCAACACCAACGAGCTTTTTCAAAAGGCAACTGAACTTTCTTTGTTTTTGCTTGAAAATGTTTTGCTTCTCATCCAAGAAGCTTCTTCATTTCTGACTTGAATGGTGGAGAATGAAAGGATTTATATTCCTTGCAGTCATCTGGTTGTACTGATGAATCTCCAAGTGGCCTCCATGACTCCCAGAAAGAGTATTCGCACCTACTAATTTAATTTGGGAAGCAAGGCAGTGTAGGTACATAAATACTTCTAGTCCCAGATTCATAAGATGTGTACATAGTCAATTGTGGTACTTGAACTTAAATAGTATTTCCTTTTTATTTTAAGACTGTTAATGCACATGTTCTACCCATCCCCATTGCAAACATCAGGCAAACTTTTGCTTATTAACTTAAGAACATTAAGAACTTCAGAGTTTGGGTTTTCAGTATTGAATCATATTCTCAAGTTTCATATAAGAGATTGTACCTGCAGCTTATATAATAGGGCAAGGCATAACAATCAAAAGTTACACTTGAAACTTCCATGAAGAAATTGAATGCAAGTGACAGTTTATTTATTTTTGTACAACAGTTTTGAAATTAGATGATAGAAATTTCAGGAATAACTAGTTCTTAATAAAGTTTTTCCTGTAATACAAAACTCAGTACAAAAAATGTCCTGGCATTAAAGGAAATATCCAATAGTTTATTTGAAGGATGTGATTATATTAAATAATCTGAACCACTTTAATCATATCATGGATTTTAGAGAGTTACAGAGATTTTGAATTCTATTTAACTACCTACTCATATAAATTTACAATAAGGATGATGTCATTTATTACAACTCTTTATAGCTCAGAAGAGTGATTTGATTCAGATGAGATCTCATAAAAGTTATTGAATATTGTTGATATATCAGAATTCTTTTTGGTAGATAGCAGCTAAATGCATGCATGCATGTATTCATCCATGCATCCATGCATCCATCCATCCATCCATCCATCCATCCATCCATATTATTTCAACATTTTCCAATTATCCTTTCAGTCAAATTAATTTTGCCTTTTGAATCTAGAATTAAGATATTATTTTTCACTTTTGATTCTCACTTTTGAATCTTGAGAGGTTTAGAGATCCTTCCTATTGAGTCTGTGGATTCCGTCCATTCATTCAATGATCATTTGAATTTGCAATGGTATTAAATGAGATCTTATGACTTCTCCTCAGAGTCCCGGCCATCACAGCATCCCATGGTCATGTGATCAAGATTTCCAGCAATCCTTGCTAACTTCTCATAAGCAAAGTTAATGGAAAAGATGGCAGGATGTTGGAAGTGGTGGTCACATGAAGTCTTCTCTTAATGATTTGTGATGATTCACTTAATAGCAGCAATTGGGGTTTGCCGGAACTAATGTGGCTAAGGGCACAGTCACATGACATTGTGCTTATGACTGCAATGTTCAGCTGCCTCTAGAGGCAAGGGCAGTGACCTATGGTATAAGAAAGGGCACTCTACTCATTGAATGAAACAAGCAGAAGGAAGGAAGTTGCTGCCTCTTATGTGTCCTAGGCTTAACCTACAGTACTCTATGTCTCAGGCCTCTGAGCCAGTGGTGGGATTCAAATATGTGAACAACTGATTCTCTGTGCGGATGCTGCTTCTGGAAGTTCTTTCTGGGCCTGGGCAACAAAAAATTAGCTACTGGTTATGCCGAACTTCTGCGAACTGGCGGAATCCCACTGCTCTGAGCCAATATTTGTAGGCTTCCTTTCATATGAGAAAAAATAAATATCATTGAACCCTAGCAAGAACTATTCAAGCATATTTTTTTTCACCATATGTGAGATTTTCATAGCATCCCTAAGGATACTGGAGTAGTTTCTTATCTTCTGAGTGTGTTTTGCTGGCAATATTTTAAATTGCCCTCAATTCTTCATTAGAACAATAGTGCTTTCTTGCTTGAGGATAAATTCCAAAGAGAATAACTGTGACCTTTTTAAACTCTTGGTCAAAAATTCTTATTATTTACATGGAGTGCTAATACAGCCATGTGCTCTACAGCACCACAAACAAATAAGTTTTTAGGAAGATTGTGATAAAGTTCAGTGGACTTGAGTCCTCTTACTAACTGCAATCCCAAATTGTAGCAATTTTCTATCATATATTCTTAGTTAATGTGGAGAGAATAAAATGGAAAAGATATGATCAGTGAAGACTTTCTTGGCTCTCCATTCAACTATATTAATTTGCTGATTTCAAAAAGCTGTTAATTGTCCATCTCATGAATCATACTGTCATACTACATAAAAGATCAGGTTGCAATGTGTTAACCTTTAAATGTTATAGAGCATGGGTGTTAACCTCGATCGCGTCACATGACATATAGTGACGTATTGCAACATTTTTTACCTTTGCGGAGCCAGGGAGGGCGTGGCCTGTGCATGACACATCCAGCCGGTGAGCCGCTAGTTTGATACCCCTGCTATAGAGCTTAGTTGCTTTTTTACAGTATAAAAGATTATTTTATAAAATATTATTGATTTACTAAAAAATTGTGCCAATTGTATTAGCATGAGTCATCATTAGATCTAGTATAGTACCTTTAATTGAACCATAATTTGCATTACCTATTATGATATCACTACAAGCATGTTTTTATGCTATATATATATACAGGGTGCAATCTAAAAAATACAGGGTGCAATCTAAAAAATAAACACTTGACACATATCCTTACTCCCTGACTACTGACAAAGCGGGAGAGAACTTGTGGCTCAATAGGTTAAAGCATCTGCTTAGCATGCAGACTGCCCAGGTTCGAATCCCGGAAGGGTGAGTTCTGACTGAAGAGAGTTAAGAAACTCGAAATAGCTATATCAGAAATCCCTTATTTCTTTGTCAACAATTTTAAAACAACATATATATATTTGTGCTTGCAGGATGGCTCTGGGTTGAGCTGAAACAAGCAAAAGGAAAGAATGATTCCTTCCTCCCATATTTGGGTTTACAGGGTGCAATCTAAAAAATAAACACTTGACACATATCCTTACTCCCTGACTACTGACAAAGCGGGAGAGAACTTGTGGCTCAATAGGTTAAAGCATCTGCTTAGCATGCAGACTGCCCAGGTTCGAATCCCGGAAGGGTGAGTTCTGACTGAAGAGAGTTAAGAAACTCGAAATAGCTATATCAGAAATCCCTTATTTCTTTGTCAACAATTTTAAAACATATATATATGTTTATACTAGAGAGTTTCATGATTTTAATTGGTCTAGTTCTCATGCTAGAAGCTTCAAGAATGCCTTCTCTTAAAGAGGACAAGTAAAGAGTCCCAATACAGATGAAAAGGCAATCCAGTGTGTAAAATCAGTATATTCAATATAATGAATGGAAGTTTCAGCCTTCCTTCAAACTGTCTATTGCACGGGTGTCAAATTCGCCACATCATATGACTTTTTTTGTATTGCCGGAGCTGGGATGGGCGCAGCCTCCACATGATGCAGGCTGGCAGTTCGACACCCCTGGTCTATTGTATCTTTATATCTTTGAAACATTTAGACCCACAAGCATTTTATTACTGTTATTGTTATTATCTTTTTAAAGGAAAAGAAGTATTAATATACCAGTATGGACCATGATAGAGATTGCCTAAACAAAAGGATCTGAAGCATTGTTTAATTCAGAACAGTTAGATAACATTCAGAAGTGGCTTGGGCAGACACATTCTAAATTTACTGAACTATAAGAAGGAGAAGGAGGTAGAGCATAATTAGACTTAGAAGATAGCCAGTCTCAATAAATGTAGTTTTATCCTAGTTAATGCTGGTTAATGACAATAATAAACTTGAGCTGAATTGAGTTAAGTTAATTTAGCTTTCCTTTGGAAAGGATTTTCTCATCTGATCCATCAAATAGAGTTGACATCCAGTCATCATAAAGATGGTTGGAATAGGTGGCCAAAATAACAGTTATATAACAGTTGATCAGCAAACCATTACTATCTGAGTTTGGACTTGTTATCTAGCATGGGTGAATGGCTTACCCATAGTTAACATTAATTTTGGCTTAGGATATAACTGAGCATACTCTGTGTTTCTAGTCTATAAATACACATTTTCATACTCTAACCCAGTGGTGGCGAACCTATGGCGTGCATGCCAGAGGCGGCATGCAGAGCCCTCTCTGTGGGCACGCACCATCGCCCCAGCATGTATGGTCTCTAAAGGTTCACCATCACTGGCCTAAGGCTAGCCAGCCTGGAACCACCATTGGGAGCCCATCATCCCACCCACCAGAGACCCCCTGGATCTCCCCCAACCCTGCCCGGCTCCCACATGTGTCCTTCCCCATAAGTAACATCAAGGTGGTCACGCCCACCCCGGCCATGCCTACCCAGTCTGCCATGACTACTGCAGCCACACCCATCCAGTGGCCATGTCCACCCAGTCTGCCAAGCCCACTGTAACTGCACCCACCAAGTGGGCCATGCCCACCTTGCACCTGGCGATATATAAGTGGATTTTGGGTTGCAGTTTGAGCACTCGGTCTCTAAAAGGTTTGCTATCACTGCTCTAACCTGTTATCATTTGTTTCTCTTAACTGATAATCTGTTTGTTAGATTTATAGAAAATGTTTTACCTGTTAAGATAAGGAAAAGTATTTAATTTACTTTATTAGGTCAAGGACATAAAACAAATGGGGGTTATCATTCCCCAGCTGTTCTCTTCTGGTGAACCAATAATAATATCTAGGCTGATATGTTTAGATTTTGTTAACTAACCAGGAAATGATGAAAGAAAGAAATAGCTTGGTGATAAGACTGTAGTACTTTCCATGTACTGTATATAATCAAATGCTTGCGTTGGGCTGTATTGCTGTAATAAGTTTAAGTGTTGACAACTATTTATGTCAGTCTTGTTTAAATTTGCAAACAGAACTTGACAAAATTAAAGCAAGCATCAAGAGGTTGGTCTTTGTTACATTACATAATGTGATATGAAGACATTTCAGAAAAGTTCAGAAAAGTTTAAAGTGATAAGGAAAAAACTGTGTGTTTGTTGACCAAAAAGCCAGATCATCTTGAACCAACACAATTGACATGACATTTAAGGATTTCCTGTTTTAAGGGTAGAATTGAAGCATCAAGAGTAGTCAGTGTAAAAAGCTACCAGATTTTCATTAAAAAAATTACGATCAGCAACAATGAGAAATTTGATAATTACATCTCTAATAAAAGAATGAAGTTTAATGTTAGTTTTCCAGGTAAAAGAAAATAATGGACATATCTAGTGACTTAGCTTGATTAAGGTTCATATATCTGCAAAGAAATATTGTCTGTAGGTTATTAAAAGTGATAAAAATAATTAGAACTGAATAATTTTGCATTAGGAAAGACATGTTTCTGCATTAATCATAATTTTTCAACAAACATAATTGGTATTCCAAATTAATGACTATCCTTATATGCCCATTTGCTAACTTTATAAAATTATTCTGCTTTTATTAGCGAAGAAACATTAAGGATCTTTTTAAAAAGATATCAATTTCATTTTTCTATATAATTTTTATTAAAACTTTTAAACAAGAACATACAAACTGATACAAAGTAGTAAAAAATTAGGAACAAAAAAAAGGAAAAGAAAGAAATGAATCCCCTCCTCTTTACAGTAGTTGTTACAAATGCATTTTAATATCTCTCTCTAAAGTGACATCATACTGCTCTTCATTCTATAACCCAGTGGTTCTCAACCTTTTTCAGGTTGAAACCCCACTTGCCCCGCCCATGCGCGGCGTGACCCCGACCTGCGCCGCGCGCGTGCGACGGGCAGATCCGTGCATGCGTGGCGTGCGTGCGACGGGCCGATCTGCGAATGCGTGGTGCGCACACAACGGCCCAAACTGCGCATGTGCGGCACGACGGGCCGATCTGCGCATGCGCGGTGCGCGCGCGACGGGCAAATTTTTTTTAAAAAAATGGCGGACCGCGGTGTCCGGCGACCCCCACGAAACGGTCGTTCGACCCCAAATGGGGTCGCGACCCATAGGTTGAGAACCGCTGCTATAACCTATTCTGTGTAATCATAAATCACAAATTCATTTTTTTATTTTTACACAAAAAAATGCATAAGAGAATTCCAGTCACCATAATGATCTGAATTTCTAACATTTTAACAAGCATAATAGTTTAATTATCACTACCTCTAAAGGAAAGAAATTCTCCACTAAATAATCTCAGTTTAAAGAAAAGATAGGGAATATAAACAGCCCAGGACTGACATATTGGTTTGTGGAGGTTCTCTTAGGTTGGCTTTCATTTGTAGACATTTCATTAACTACCAAGGTAACATCTTCAGTATTGTGCTGCTGGAGAAATGAAGTGCAATATATAATTGCTTGTCGTATCCAGTTTGTATATAATTGGACGGCGGTGCTGTTGGATGTGGTTTTCTATGTGAGTGTCACATTATTATCAGTTTCTTTTTATGCTGCTGCTTATCTGGGTGTTACAGAATAGTTGGAAGATAAAGAGGGAATGTTGTATCATCTGGGCTGTGGTTTCCTTTTGTTTGACCTTTGGACCTGTCTTTTGAATGGCCCATTAGATGGTATCTCCTATCTTTCCTTTAATATTAATATTAAATTAAAATTAATATTAAAATCACTTCATTCATCTTCCCATTTTTAGTAAACATTCTGCCAAATTCATCTAGCTGTTTCAAGGATTATTTTTGCCATTTACATGTAACTTGCAATTATCTACTCCATTTTCCATGTCAAACATAATTTGATGCATTAGTTTTCAGATCCATACTCCTTATTGGATCATACAATCTATCTGACATTCAGTCCAATTCATTCAGGTTCTCTGCCAACAATGCAACAAAAGTACATGCATATTATCATTTCCAGTCAACTGATCTCTAACATCACCACTAATGCGCCTTGTACTAATATGCAGTAAAGGGCCAGGAACTTCCTTGTCTTATTCCCTATTCAGGAATGAATCACTTGACAAGTCTTCCACTTATTCTCATGCATATTTTCTTCCATCATATTATGCTCTAATACTATTTAGCAAGCATAAATGTTGAGTTCACATTCAGGCAAAATATTCTATAATTCAAACCTATTCATTTTTATGAGATGCTTTCTCTAAATGAATAAATGTATAATAAATTTTCTTTTCACATCCATTCATTTCTCAATGACCAGCAGAAGAAGTCAGGATAAAACTGCATTGCCAGGTTTTACATATTGTCACTTCCTGTATTCTCTCAATCAGAACTCTGCCCGACACTTTAAGACCTCCTTAACAATCACTCTGTAGTTCTTGCATTCCAGCTTACTACTTACTCACTACTAGTGGAAAAATACAGACACACTTCTAGTCATCAAATACAGATGCAGTCTTATGCACAAATTAAACAAGTTGCCCAACTAGTCTATAACAAACTAAATTCACACTTTAATATTTCCACAGTTACAGTTATATCTTCAGAGTTACTATTTTTTAATATTGTGTTTATTCAATTTTTCTCATGGACATTAATATTTATAGAGTTTGCCTCAATTCTATTTTTGCATATGACTATCATTCTCATAAAATATCTAAAATGCTCCTTCCAACATTTTTCTTTCTTCAGAATTTCATGTTTTATGTTTTTTATTTCACATACTCTTTGAGTTCCTTATTCAGTTCTCATCACCCATTTCCAAAACAATTCCTTCCATTGCATCCTTTTCATTATTGCCATTAGCAGAAACTTTAAGATGTTTTACATAATTCTTATCACTTTGTTCCAAACAGCTTTTACATCCTTTTTCCTTAATCTACTTTCCATTCATTCTTTGGGGAGAATAATCTTTTTTAAGAAAGAAAAATGGAATATCAAAGGAAACAAAGCACTTTTGCACAATCAAATCACAGTTGTAATTTGATGATTCATTCCTTTTGAAATGGATTAACCAGGCAAAACTAGCCCAGAACTCTTGCCAGATCATCTGGCAGTTTTTATTTTTGCAAAGTCAAACCAGCTAAGCAAGCAGAGTGATCATACTGGTAAATCCTGTTTCTCTTATTCAGTTCCCACTTGTCTCAACACTTCTTTTCTTTCTCTAAATATCAGTTACACCCAGTAATGCTCCTTTTTAGCCTTCATAATAACTGAAGTTAAATCTGTACCACTAAACAAATGTACTAGAAGGAATTTGCAATATATTTCTTCATAGATCATATCTTGGGACCCTACCAATTCTTAAACTAAAAGCTCAATTCTAAATTCAGAATACTCATTCAAAAGGATGATAAAATAAATTAATGCTGGATTCCCTTTTTGATACTGATATAAATAAATGAAGATATTTTTTGTACATAGAAAAAGACAACAAGAATACAAAGACAAGAGCAAGAATAACAAAAAGCCTACCTAATTGATAGTAACATTGAGATATGAAAATGTCACAAAATGGGCCCTGGAATGACTATCAAGAAGCAACTAAAAATGCAGAGGAAGAGGAGACAAGGAAAATGAGCAAAGCAAGAAGTAACCTGCCTCTTCCTGCCCTCCCCACCACTACCACCACAGCAAGTGGTTCCTGATACATGAGACTATCCAGGTAATCGGAATCTCCATTTTTAATTTAAGAAGGTTCACACTTCCCCAGATAGGATCGGTGTGTCGTTCAGGGATTTTTTTGGCTACCAGCTCCTGCTCAAAGAGCAGGTAGTAGCTGTATTCAAGAAGGCTCTTCCACAAATTAGTTCTATGTACCAAATATATGCTCATTCCTGGATTGGGAGGTCCTTAGAAGTCACCCATCCCTTTGTCATCTGGTATGTGCACTACAACAGACTTCCCCAACCTTTCTGGCTTGGCAGCCCGGAAGGAAAGGGAGCAGTAGGGAAATATGTGCATGTGCAGGCTGTGCATGCAGGCATGTGTGAGGGCTGTGCATGCATGTGCAAGCGGGCGTGCACACAATGGTGGCACTAGCATTAAACTGGCTGTCAATGCCTGTGTGATGCTGGCAGCTGTGATAGCGTCCCTGCACATCCGCAAATGGGGCTGCTGGTGCCCACACGGCAGTGCTACCACAAGTGGGGCAGGGCTCGCCAACTATTCCCAGGGCCTGGTGTCCAACAGGATGCGACCAGGTACCGGGCTGGGGACCATAGGTGGGGACCCCTGCACTACATTATTCTAATGCACTCAACATGGAACTCCTCTTGAAAACCTCTAGGCAGCTTCAGGTGGACCAAAATCTGGTGGCAACATATTATGAGCAATTGGAAGCATGCTGTAGTATCTAAGTAACATATTTGCTATTTAAGTTACCTGGATTGCAATAGGCTTCCAAGTACTGGTTATTGCTTATAAAGCTATATCTGACATGGGACCTAATTATTTGAGAAGTTTTCTTTCTTCCACGGTTTCTGTGGAGTTCTTGATGCTCTCTAAAGAGTCTAAAGGTTTTCTTGGCTGGTGATATTACCTAGTCTGGTATTGAAGCATCTGCAAGAAAACTATCAAACTCAGAGAGCACAAAGGACCCCACAGTTCAACTCTGAGCTATAAATATTCTCTTCTATTGGTCCCATTGTTTTTGCTCATTCTGTAAGATCATACAGAACTGGCATGCTCAGGCCCTAACTATTTAAGGGGAAATGGAATGTATGCCTTCTCTATCATACCACCTGCCCTCTAGAATAGCATCTTCCCAAGAGATCTGAACAGCCCTGACTTTGCTTTTATTTAAATGTACCTTAAAGATATGACTCTTTCTGCTAGCTCTTGGCTAGGCTTGGGGTGTGGGCTCCCGGTGTGAGGACTGTAAAAAATTGTTAATGGATAATTTTGTTCTTCTGGTCTCTTGGTCTTCTTCTTCCTCTCAAATCCTTCACTTTTCCCTTATAAATTTGTTTTGTGTTCCACCCTCACTCATTCTCTCTATATGATTAAACTATCTCAGAGTAAGTGTTTCATATTGCCACTTACTTTTGTATTCAATCCATATTCACTCAGCATTTATTCATGCTTGACGTATCTCTTCTTTTATTATACAATCACCTTCAGGTTATTTTTATTTCTCTTGATAGATCCAAGGGAATGAATCCTAACTAAGAATACCACTTAGCTATTGTAATGTATTGAGTTAAATTTGTGAAACAGGTTGCTGAGATCTGTGTAAGAACGGTTAGCAGACTAACCGTCTGGTCTGCGGGCCAGGCACACTTTTTGTCTACAGACTACTTAGTATGCATTTAAGCGGGAGAATGCGGTGTTCCTATTGGCTGCCGCATCCTAAAGCTGAATATATAAATAGGGGTGGAGCAAATGATTGTTAGTTTCTGTTCTGACTTCAATAAAGAAAGTAGTTTTTCTCCTTCTGCCTCTTCAATGCCGCATCGAACAGAGAACGTAACAGCTATATTAAGCATTTAGTCCTAAAGAAGACTTAAGGAAAATTTTCATCTTGGAATTCTTGGTTTCAAAACAGGAAGCAAAGAAGCAACATTAATTTTATTACAGAAGTACAATGCACAAAGAAAGGAGACTAAGCTTCAGTAAAGCAGTTGATAAATGGATCTTACATTTCCATTTGAACCAAATGCTGTTGGAACTGTAGCCATTGCTTTAAGGCTGGAAAGGCAGAGGGAAAAAAATGATCCTTGCCAAAGTTAAAACTGTAAAATATGGAAAAAATTGTTGAGCAGCTGAGTACAACAGATGGAATGATCTTAAGGGAAATAAACAAAGTTTGGGAACGCAAGCAACATGTTCTAGCAGTCTTCCATAATTTCACAGATTTTTTTAAAATCAGAAATATAATAGAAGTTTCCCAATGCTAAATATTTGGCAGTAGCATCCTACAGAAAAGAAATACGTAACTAGAATGCATGAAATGGAAATTGGAGCCATGGTGTACAGAGGAGACAAGGCACATTTTTGAGTAGGAAGATGAGTGCCACATGTTAAGAGTTTTGGAAGAAACATATTAGTGTATTTTACCTTAAAACCAAAGAGGTCATAAGGAGGCAGATAATGCAGAGGTTTCCTCAATCTGAAGATATTCTGAGAAAAAATCCTGAATATTGATCTTTTTGGACATGTGCTGTTTTGGGGGGTGAACTGAAATGGAAAACTCTCTCTTATACAACAGCAGGATTTCAGAAATAATTAATAGTATGTACGAGCATCTTTGTACATGGATGAAGTTAGTGAAAGGGTTGTGAGACTCTTAACAAACAAGTTTAGTTTACTTAAAATTGTTAAGGACAGATATTGCTTATCTACAAAAGACTAATATGGAGCAGGATAAATCTCTATTAATGACCTTCAGCTTATTTTTAAATCTCACACTAGAATTACAATGTTAGCAAATGACAGATATTTTTAGTAAAATAGGATATACTATTAATTGATCTAATTGGATTGGATGGAGAGGTTTACCTCAGAGATACTTTGACAAAGGCTAAAGTCTTGGCCATTTTGGTTCAAAAGTGATTTTCAATTGATGTAAAACAGATTATTGTTGACATTATTTGTTATTTAATTGTATGTGCTAAAATAGCAAGGACTGCAATAGCTATGGTTAATGTTTGTAGACCAAATTTAGATACTCCTATTACATTTTATGGATGTTTATGATACTTGGATGAGTGTATTTATGACAAAGTGATAATAGGAGAAGATTTTAATGAAACACTGGATCCTGAGTTTGATCGAAATTAACCAGGATGACACCAATCATTAGTGGGAAAAACAATTAAGAATATAGGGAAGACTTGAATTGAATAGATCTCTAGCATTTGATATATACAACAAAAATATACATTTTATTCAAGTGATTTTTTTTAACATCAGTGACTTTATATCACCAAATTCTAGAATGTAATACAACATGATACTTCTTATGTATATATCAGACAATAGTACAATTACTTTGAAATGTCCATTTCCAAAACTGCTCAAGGTACTGAGAAATTGGTATTTCAATGGCTCCTTATTGAATAATAAAGAATTTGTACAAGAAATGTGGGTAAAGATCTTACAACAGTTTGATTGGAATTCAGAAATGTCAACTGCTCACATTTTTGAATGGGAACATATAAAACTTACATCAAAATCAAATTAATACTTATGCATCATGCAAAAGTAAGATTAAAAATAAAAGGGAAAATAATTTGAAAGATGAATTGAAAGGTTATGGACAGAGATGGTTACTTGCCCACCTATTACTTTGCATGGAAAAATATAAAAAAGAAATATAAACTAAATACTATAATATCACATCAGACATAATTTATTCTAATGTGTTTATAACAGGTGCTCTGAGAGAACAGGGAAATCACTAATCACTTAAAACAAAAGAAAGGTAGGACAATGATTCCGATTATTAGAGGGGAAAGAGATGAAATATACAAAACTGGGAAGAATTGAATTATACTCAGGATTATATAGCAAACCAGAAAGATATAGAGGCCTTTCTATGTACAATTATCTGAGGAAGAGATTTAAAAATGGCAACTGGTAAAACATCAAGATTGAATGGATTTGCTATAGAGCGATATAAAATATTTATAGATCTTTTGGTATCTAAATTTTGTCAATTGAATGATGAGATATTTGATAAGACAATTTTATCAGTGACATTTAATCAGTTTGTAGTATTAATATACCAGATCAGGTAAAAACCATTTACACTGTGCTAATTATTGTACAGTCTCTGATTAATATTGATACAAAGATGTTAACAATAGTGTTAGCAAATAGATTATGGCAAGTAATATCATTTGTTATTAAAATGATCAAGTAGATTTATAAAAATTAGACAAACAGCAGACAACATTAGGTTAATTGTACACTTAATAGACTACTTGAAAAAAATCAACTTGTAATTAAAGAAGAGAAACAGCAGTGAGGAACTTGGATCATGTTTGACTTATTGCAACTTGGAGTGTCTGTCATCAGATCTTTGTTAGGGAATACTTTCCTGTATGATCTGAGAACCATAAGGTATTTGCTTTTAAAATGGCTTCTCCTAAAAAATGTTTCCAAGTGATGCATTTCCTAGAAGACAGATAGTGATAAGAAAAACTATTAAGACATAGACCAAAGCAAACATAGACCAAGTTGAATTGACCTAAAAGACTCCTGGGAGAGGAAGTCTGAGACCTTTACACTTTTACTTTAAAGCAGCGGTTCTCAACCTGTGGGTTGCGACCCCTTTGGGGGTCAAATGACCCTTTCACAGGGGTTGCCTAAGACCATCGGAAAACACATATTTCCGATGGTCTTAGGAACCGATTGGTGCGGCTCGAGCCCGATTTTTGAAAAGCACTCAAATCAAAGGCAGCGATGTCACGAAAGCAAAGGCGGCGGGGAGTGGGAGAGGAAAAGTCAGTGAGCCCCAGTCAGCGAGTAAGCCGAGCCATCCAGCCAGCTAGCCCGGCTGAAAAGAAAGAGGCAGGGCCTCCCTCCCCTCCTTTCCTTTACAACTTGCAAAGGAAAGGGACCCCCAGATTGAAGCCCGGGAAGCCTGGAGAGCTTTGTGCGGGGTCCCGATTCCCCTTTGCTCCACCACCAGCACCGTTGCCAGACCAGCCAGCTGCTGGGGAGAATTTCCCTTTTTTCCACCTTCCCTCTCTCTCTTTTTATAGTGCAACAAAAAAAAAGTCCTAGTCTCTTTTTTTAAATTTTCTTTCCTTCTTTCTCAGCTTTTTAAAAATAGCAGCCGGGGGATCTTCAAGCCAATAGTTGTTGCTGGGGCATTTAAAAAAAAAGTCCTTCCCAGGAGGGGAATCTTTCCGCACTTCTTCGGCTTTTCTGAGCTGGGGGAGGGGAGAGCTGATTGGGGGGGTCATAGGAAGAAGGGAAAGACCCACCAGAGAGGTTCGGCTGCTTTTCTGCTCAAGCAGCCGGCAAGGAAAAAGCCCGGGAGGGTCGGGTGTCTGGGTTTTTCAATCCCCTATTAAATAGGCAAAGGCTTGGCCATTTAATAGTTTGCTCAAACTTTTTAACCTCCTGGATTTATTACCTTTAAATATCAACAAATAAATGGCATATTAAAAAAAAGCAAGAAGTAAATCATAGGAAGAGCCCGTTTAGGAACGCGAGAGAAATAATATTCAAGAGGAGAAGATCGGGTGAATTTGATGCCCCCTAACAGAAGGTGGGGGAGAAAAGTTAGAGAGCTGCTTGTTTTATTTGCTCAAAATGCTTTTCAAAGGCTCCAAAGAAAGAAGGGGAAAAAAAAGAAATTTAGAGGCCTAGGATGGCTTTGCAGAAAGAAAATCTGATCACCTATACGCCATCGCCCTTAGTTACACGTCTACAGGAAGCAGACAGAAGGTGCAGATCTGATGGTTTTGATTGACAGTTCCTCGCATTGTTGGGCAGCTTTAATAGAATTTATCCCCAGCCCCTCCAATATGCAAAAGAGGGGAGGGGGTTTGTCAAAAGAAGGCAGCATACCCAGACTTCTGCCAGATTCAGATTGTGTGATCCCCTCGTTTTTTCCAGTCGGGACTCTCCCTGCTTTACTTTTTCTGCAGAGAAAAACTAAGCCTACTTTTTTTAGAAAATAGTTTCTTTCCATCAGGAAGAGAATGTAAAATGAGAAAAAGATCTCACGAGTTTCAGGAAAAAACCCTTTGGAGAGGTCTGAGGGTTTAAGATTGGGAGGCTTTTGTTGAAATTCCCTCTCCACCCCCCCCCAGCCAAATCTATCCCACCTGGAGACCTATACCTAAGGCAGAATCTCTTTATCCTTGAGGATTCCCTGGTAAAAACTGTCTTTCACGTTAACCCAGTTGGTCTCCATCCGGGACAGGATCCTGCTGACTCTATTTATGTTATTTGCTAAAGTTATTGGCCATCATTTTAGGCTTCGTTTTTTTCCCTTTTATAGGAAGGGGATTAGATGCCGTGCAAAGCCAGTCCCCTCCCCTGCTTTAGTTTACTGCTGGATGCATTAAACCAGCGGTTCTCAACCTGTGGGTTGGCTTTTTACGCATACTGTCGCAAAATGTAGCAATGTAGTTTACTGTTGTTATATTAAGACTGTTACCCATGCTATACCATGCTTCAAGACAAAATTTCATTTATTTGTAATTAGAAATAAGTATTTCACAATATATAATTACATATTGTTTTTGTGATTAACCACTATGCTTTAATTATGTTCAATTTGCAACAATGAAAATACATTCTGCATATCAGATATTTACATTACGATTCATAATAGTAGCAAAATTACAGTTATGAAGTAGCAACGAAAATAATTTTATGGTTGGGGGTCACCACAACATGAGGAACTGTATTAAAGGGTCGCAGCATCAGGAAGGTTGAGAACCACTGCTTTAAAGGCTTACACACACATGCATACACAGAGAAAGCCTATGGACAAGAAGCCTTGACAGTTGCAGGTAATTAGTTAATCAAATATGAAGTACAAATATTTTTTACAAAAACAAAAATTTTCTCTTAACCACTTGCTTAAGAGAAAATTCTTGTTTGTGTAAAAATATTTATACTTCATATTTAATTAACTAGGTGCTTTTTTTTTAAAGGCAACTGGACTTGGTTTTTCCTTGAAGATATTTCGCTTTTCATCCAAGAAGCTTCTTCAATTCTGACTGAATGGTGGAGAATGGAAGGATTTATATTTATATTCAGTTAGAACTGAAGAAGCTTCTTGATGAGAAGCAAAATGTCTTCAAGGCGTTTCAAGTTCAATTGTCTTTAGAAAAAAAAAAAGGACTTTTGTACAACCATGACCTGGATGACTGGGAATCACCATAGACACTGTAGAAATAATTTTGAGAAGTGTGCTAAAACTATACTGTGCTAAACATACATAACTTATATTCCCAAACCCGCTCCTCTTGATGAAAAATATGAGAACACTTTTATCATGAAGCTACATTTTTTTTCTTTAACCGTTGCATTCTATCACAGTGTTTAGATGTTTTACACACTTTATCAGTGGCATAATTCATATTATTACACATTTGTATTTCTATGGAGAAGTGGTTAAAAGAGTGGAAGTTTTGGTACTGAATCATCAATTTATAGAGCATGATGTTTACCTTTGTAAATGTGACTTGGCCAGCAATCCAAGGCACAACAAGAAAGTGAGTGAAGTTGGGGGCATGGATTCCATTATCTTTTTGAGTATGGTTTTGGGGAAAAGGGCACATCAAGGGGGGGGATCAGCTTGTCTTCAATCTGTGTTTTTGGTATCAAAGCTTCTTTTACTACAATATATAGTTGATTCTGAAAAGAACATTATAATAGGCATGTTTCAAATCAATTATATTCATTAAAGCCTTTTAGACGTGACAATAACCTTGAAGGTTCAGCGTGTTGCTTTGTAAATATTTGACTTTTATGGGAACAGATTGAGATCTGGCTGTTCCAGCATTTATTTTCCATTACAAGGTACTATGAAAAGTCTGCCTGGGGTGGTGTGGGGAGGAGAAGTCATTTATTAGAATACGTACAGCGGTTGATTAATACTCTTATAATTTAAATAAGGTTTACTTTTTAATCTTGGGTGATCATAAAACTGGCACACTACTTTGCTAACTACATAGAATTACTTGATTATGAATATCCATGTACAGACATATACAGTACTGGAGACTATATTATTTTATTTTAGCAGACATTCAAAATGGATATTTAGATATTCATCTTATAATTCAATATATGAAATAAACATGTCATACAGCATTACTTTGAGTTTTCCATAATTGGCTGCAATTCTTTCTTGAATGAACTCATCCTTGTAAGGTAGTTTTGTTTTGCATACATCTGGTTTGCATGTAATGACTTCGCATGATGTATGAATCTATTGGTTATGGCTTGTTGTTAAACACAAATCGGTTTATCAAGGCTTGATTAATTAACTAAACATAAAACAATCCTTCTTTTGGTTGAATTCAGCAATGTGGTTTGCCAGTGTACGATGTGTTGGTCTACCCATTATGGTTACTGAAAATACAGCTCAGTGTGTTTTGTGAATACAATAAAAAAAAATTAGAAAATTACAGCTGGCATTTTGACTGAACTCAGCAGATACTACCTTCCATATTACACTTCTTTAGAAATCCTGAACACAATTATTTCATAAGTGATTCATAGGCATCAACCCAGCTTTCCCTTACTGACTCAATATTCAAAAGAAACAAAACAAACATTAACACACAAAACTCCTACACACAGCCCAAATTGTTATTACTCAAAACATTAGAAAGCTTCTATGTGCCTTGCTAGGTAATGCACAACAGCAGCAGTCTGTCAGAAAAAAATAATTGCTGGTCATCTGTAGAAGTAAATGGAACTATATATGGCAGCAACAAGGCAAGGATAAAACTAGCTAGCAAGTCAGTTAACTGGACTTGCTATACAAAAGAGACATTATAAAAATAACAAGTTTGTTTGGGCTGTAAAAATCAAACTTTCAGAGCTGTCACAAATGTGCAAGGCAAAAATAATATATAATACAAGAGCTGACTGTGCACTTAATGGAGCATAACGTTCATTTACAAGAGTTGCATGGAAAGGAATCCTATCTCACAGATCTTTGTTAATTTATCTGGGTCATGCTGCTCCATGTTCTTAGCATGCCTCTCTGGAGTGCAACAATCTTTCTTTAGACCAGCGGTTCTCAACCTTGGGGTCGCGACCCCATTTGGGGTCGCACGACAATTTCGCGGGGGTCGCCGGACACTGCGGGCCGCCATTTTGTTTTTTTTATTTTATTTTTATTTATTTTTATTTATTTTTATTTTTTGGCGCGCGCGCTGCGCATGCGCAGATCCACCCATCGCGCCGAAAAAAAAATTTAAAAAAATTAAAAAAAATCAAAAAAACAAAAAACAAAATGGCGGCCACGATGGGTGGATCCATGCATGCGCGGCGTGTGTGACGGGCCAATCCGCGCATGCGCAGCTCCACCCGTCACGCCGAAAAAAAATTAAAAAAAAATAAAAAAAATTAAAAAAATAAAAAAATGGCGGCCACGACGGGCGGATCCGCGCATGCGCGGCGCGCGTGATGGGCCGATCCACGCATGCACAGATCTGCCTGTCGTGGCCACCATTTTGTTTTTTTGTTTTTTTTGTTGTTTTTTTTAAAAAATTTCCGTATATTGCATCATGCATGAGTCAGCACTCTCTAACTCATGGATGTCAAATTTGCCATATCACATGATATGTCGTGACATATTGTGACTTTTTTTTTGCATTGTCAGAGCTGGGGTGGTGCGGGCTCGGTATGATGAAACCAGCCCACGGGCCAGATATTTTGACACCCCTGCTCTAATAATCAACTACAAATGTGTGTTCTGGCCTATTGTACACTTTACTGTTCAATATCTGTTTAATATCTGAATCTGAAATACTGTTCAAATTCATTATACAAACACAATGATGCTAATTTATTTCCAGTTCATAGGGTGTCTACTTGAAATCTCTGGAAGTATACTAGGTTGAAGGATGAGATGTTGTAGATCTGAGGAATTTCTCCATTGGCAGAAATTCTTGATCTCACCATGCTTCCCTGCTTCTTGAGTCTAGTCACTATTTCACAGTGCTGCTTGATAATTATTCAGTTTCACCTTCATAGAAACTGCTAAAGGTCTTTGCAGATGGTCACATAAATAAATGCAATGTGAATTAAGGATGGCAGTGCACGGACAATTTTTTTTTATTTCCTTCCTTTTGCATGCAGTAGTATAGGAAGATTTTCTTTTCTGCAGCAGATGTGATACATCAGTGCTGGGCAATTATTTTTGTTTCTTTTTCTCAGAATGGCAATATTGGAAAAGTGAAGGCAAGCTGTTTTTGAGGAATTTGGAAATGAAAGCATTGCAGTGTGAAAGAATCCACCCAGATCAACAGAGGTTTTTTCCAAAACCCACATCAAATAGTATGGACATCCTCAGGAAGAAAGAATAAGCATCAAATTATACTTTAACTAATGTCATCACATCCAATTTATGTACTTGGGTCTGACATTAGGATGCTAATATATAATGGTAGTATTTATGTGATGGCGTAGTCCTTCGTGTCCCATCATTTTGGTGGAGTAGTTTGCTACAAATGCCACTGGTTAATTCTACTGGATTTTTTTTTCTAAGAAAAGAGCTAATGCAGTTTATTTTTAGTAATTGGAAATAACTCACTATAATCTTAGATGAATTATTATCAAATTTCACCCCAGCTTTCTTCCCTGGTTGATTATGCATGTAGGAACAATTGTAAGAATGTGCAACAAGTGTGTTTTATGGAGAAATCAGGCCAGAAGTGTGTATTTTCCAAGTCATGTGCAAAAGAAATCAGATCATATGCAAAAGTTATTGTAAAGGCATTCTTCAAAATGATGAAGCCACATTATTTTACCCTTGAACAAAATGGCAGATCAACTGGTGCTTGAAATCCATAACATGAGGCAAGATTTCTTGCCAAAGGGAAACATCTTCCACAAATCCTGCAGAATTTCATTGCTACCAGTAGAAAGCCCCTTTTTTCCAGATAGATATGAGCACTGATGATTCTTTGTCACTTAGTACCAGGAGTATCTTGATCTTCTGAATGAAAACCATTGTGTTGTGTTCATTGTGGATTGATAATATGACTTCCAAGAACCTTAGAATTTCTGTGAATTCAGAAAAGATCTTAAAAGGGGGAAATTATCTCCTGCTTCTGTGACAGACTTGGTGAAACACTTTTTCTAAGTTTTCTGGTTTCTAAGCCAGAAAACACTAGTCATGAGGGGCCACCAAAGGGCAGAATGTGGATTAATTGGAAGAGAGTTGGATCCAAAGAACAATTTAAGGGGCAGTTGCATGTGGAAATAATAAGAAATTGAAAAAAATTGATTGAAACATTAAACTACATATATATTTCAGAAACCTGATTTTTGTAACCTTAAACTTTGAGATGTAATTTGATATATATACTGTATATATACATGCACATATGCATACATGCATCTAAAGCTAATCTTCCAGGCTTACTGGGAACTGAAGAAGTCTGTAATATCTTAAGATGTCTCTGGAATGTCACGTTAAAAAACCTGCTTTTGTAATCCTACACTTGCTGCTGTTCTCCTTTTTTTTTTAAAGGATTAATTAGTAGCTGAGGAGCACATATTGCAAATACTAAAAAAAAAAAAAAACCTTATTTCCCATTGCCAACAGAACATGCAGCAGTCATTTACTGTTATCCCAAGGTATGGATCTGAAAGCCAGAACACTTTGAACACATTCGTCTTGGATACTAACCCACTGGGATGCTGCATCCGTCACAGCATAAGAACATAAGAACATAAGAAGAGCCATGCTGAATCAGGCCAAAGCCCATTGAGTCCAGCATTCTGTGTCACACAGTGGCCCACCAATTGTACATGGGGATCTTGAGCAG
This sequence comes from Bothrops alternatus, assembly GCA_034064705.1. Lineage (NCBI taxonomy): Eukaryota > Metazoa > Chordata > Lepidosauria > Squamata > Viperidae > Bothrops > Bothrops alternatus. Next base: position 19,331,178 of record JARGCV010000081.1, read on the forward strand.
AAAGAGAAGGCAAAACCCTCCCTTTCCCTTGACCCCCAACAAATGGTACTCAAGGGAATCCTGCCTGCCTCAACCAACATAGAGGCGGCACATGGACATCCGTTTTAATAACCACCGATACACTTGGCATCCATGAATCTGTCTAACCCTGCCTTGAAGCAAGAAGTGACCAACCGAGTCCAGGGGGCTGCTTCTGTCATCTGCGCAACCGAATCACCAGTACCACTTAACTATCATTTTGGTACTATGGCAGTGAAGGACAGCACACTCTGTCCTCTTTCAACAAGACCATACGTTGCTGGTCAAACAATAGGAAAAATTGAGTCTAAAATACACACAAAAAAATCTAGCTTTTCAATTACTGCTTCTTTCCTCTGTATGAACAGATCTTTCCCCTTCATTCCCTACCTTTGTCTTGTCAGTTTAAGATTATGAGCCTAGGAAAAGCTCCAAGCTTTCTTTTTTAAATTGTGTGAACTTCTTTGGAAACAATAGGCCCTTTCATGCCACTGCTTTCACTCACCAAATCCTTCAAAGCAGTTTGAAAATGACCAGCAGTTGCCTTCCCTGATGCTGTCTTAAAAATGCAGGGAACATGCTGAGAAAATCACTGGCCAATCTTTGCTCCATCCAGTTGACCAGGACAAAGGTGTAAAAGAGGCTCAAACAGTGTCCTGTGCTTTGTTGCAGCTCCTGAGGAATTGAAAATCCCCTTCTTCATTCAACTTTTCAACACAAGAAATAAATTGCTAACCCCCGTGAAAAGCTGCATGAGGGTGTTCTGTTTAAAAAAAAAAACACTAAAAGAAGCCCTTAAACTGCTGTACTACCATCACTACACTGCATAAAAGCAGCCGAAGGTCTAATACAGGGGTTCTCAACCTTGGCAACTTTAAGACTTGTGGACCTCAACTCCCAGAATTCCTGGTCTAATACCATCTTTGCACTTTTGCATCTACAACTACCACTAGTTACAGTTTTTAATATTTCAAATCAAAGTTGCCTTCCACTATAGTGGCTGGACAGGGGGAAAGAAAAAAACATCCTAAACTAATAGACAAACTCCAAAAGGTTCATTTTAAAATGCAGCTGAGACTGACATCCAGGGTTTTTGCGACTCCTTCTCTAGGCACAGTAAGGTAGTCCTCAACTTACAATAGTCCATTTAGTGACCATTTGAAATTACAACAGCACTGAAAAAAACTGGCTTATGACCATTGCGGCATCCCCATGGTCACATGATTAAAACTCAGATGCTTGGCAAGTGACTCATATTTACGACAGTTGCAACGTCCCAGGTCATGTCATCACCTTTTGTGACCTTCTGACAAGCTAGGTTAAAGTCATTTATTAAATCAGATTCACTATATCTACCCTGACCTCCAACCCAAATGTTGGAGATGTGAAAGTATGGATGCTACTTATTTTCATGTATGGTGGACCTGTAGAAAAATTAAAGCTTTTTGGAGAAAAATATGGTGGACACTTCAAACCATTTTGAAAAAGCGTATTGAATTTCTACCTCAGTTGTTTTTGTTAGGGATCACAAAAGACTGTACCACCCTGGAGACGAACCTAATTCTGAATTTGATCACAGCAGCAAGGCTGTTGGTGGGACAATACTGGAAGAAACCAGAATTACCATCCATTGAAGAATGGACTTTGAAAGTCATAAATATGGCAGAAATGGCTAAAATATCTGCATATTTGAAGGATCATTCAAATGAAAAATATATGTTGGACTGGAAAAAATGGATAGACTACATACAAGAGAAACATCAATCAAAGAAAATGTATCTTGCTTATAGTTAAATCTTGATGTATCGAGTGAAGAATGTTTACAAGTTCAAAATGATTGTATTAAGTTGAGTAGCATTCAACTTGAATTTTTCCTTTGTTTACATTTACAAATATATACTTAATAAAAATTTAAAAAAAAATCAGATTCACTTAACAACCATGTTATTAACAGTTGCAGTGATTCACTTAACAACTTTGGCACGAAAGGTCATAAAATGGGGCAAAATTTACCTAACAACTGTCTCTCTTAGCAACAGAAATTTGGGGCTCAATTGTGGTCTTAAGTTGAGGACTGCCTGTAATCCAGACAAGGGGAGCAGGGGTGAAATTGACAAGAGGCCTGTCTCTTGCCAATTCTTGCATTCTTAGAAGACAGGCCCTGCCAATAAACTGCCTGCTGTTCATTTTGATTATAACTTTTGCTTCGTTTTATAATTTAATGTTTTTATCTATTAAAGTTGTGTATCTTTTCTTGCTGTAGGATTATGGAACCAATGCAAAATGGAAACCAATGGAGCCCTCTAGTGGTTGAGGCATCAGGTAAGAAACCAGGAGATGAGAGTTCTAGTCCCACTTTAGGCATGAAAACCAGCTGGGTGATCTTAGGCCAGTCACTCTCTCAGCCCAACCCCCCCTCCCCCAGGATTGTTTTTGTGGGGAAAACAGAAGAAAGAAGGACTATTAGATATGTCTTGTGTTACTTGTAAAATAATAAAGGCAGAATAAATAAATAAATAAATGTATTTGTTGAGAAACAACACAACAACAGTATATAGCTTTAGCAGTGCATTTGTACACTGCCCTTTTTCTAAGGTTATATTCACTTTTCTGACACATACAACTGTTTTTCCTCCCACATTAAAGGCATGCTTGTTTTTCACCTCTTGTTCTCAAGAGAAGCAGAATCCCTCCTGGTGATTTGTAACATCTTCTAGTCATCCAGCCATCATTTGGCTCTGTTGAAAGTTGAGTGATGTGCAAATTTAAGCAAATAAATAAATAAAAATACAGGCTTTAAATTGTCTTGAAAATGGTTGGATATGATACTAAAATATGCCAAAGGTCACTGGTTGGGAAATGACAGAAAGAGAAGTAATTTAATAAGAGATATTATATTTTCAAATTAATAAAGGTTGTTTAGTAAATATGAGGGAGAGATGACTTAGACACTACCTTCATGTCCTTGAAATAATCAGGAAATCAAAATGAACTCAATTGTGTGTAGTGTTTGTGTTCTCTATTACAATGGAGTAGAATGTAGCAGAAATAACAAGTTCTAATCTGATTTATATTAGATTTATGGTCACATGAAACCATAGTGTGGTCTGGTAGGCTAGCCACTGAGTTGCCTGAACTCAATTTATCAGGTTGTTGGTTCCTCACCTAAATTCTTGTTCTGAGAATGGGAAAACATGCAAATAATTTTTATTCAACTTAGTTCTGCTTATATGGAATTATTTGACAATGATATGTGGGTCCTGAAAATGTGAGTTCTGAAAATCCTGATATACTAAATATATAGCTAGATCTTTTTGTTTTTTTTTTAAAAAAAGGAAAAGAAGCAGCGTAAAATCTGGATAAGGACTTTACTAGTGTTATGTATATATGTGAGAACCTCCGCATTACAATATAGAATTTTGTGAACCCAAAAGTAAATTTATCATGGAACTTCTATGGTCTAAAGTCCACTTTGATTAGAAGCATGATTTGTCATTCTCAGTTGGCAGATATATAATAAACAAATACTGCAGTACAGTAAATACATTCTGCAGTGATTATATATGCAAAGCAAGCACAGCAACCAATCACTCTAGAAATATTTGGGGCTAGGGTGGAGGAGAGGTTGATATCACTGAGCTATCCGCCAAGATCCCTTTTCTGATCAGTCACTTGTGGTTCAAGTCTTACCAGTGCACAGTATATGTGAAGTCTGAAATCTTTTGTATCAACATGCATGACTTGCAATGGTTTCACTGAAATTTGATATTTTAAGGCTCATATAGTCAGACTGGATGAATCAATATTTGTAATGCCATTAAAATATCCTTTTAATCTTACTATACCAAGTAGTTTAATATTAGCTGTAAACATTATTTAAGGGTCAACAAATAAAATAAAGTTTCTGCCAGTTTGTCTCTCAGAAGCACATCTGGCTACTTGACTGCTTAATCCTAGCCCTGGATAGTTCATGAGGAAATTTAAAAATACAGCTCTCAAAATTCCACTTTGAAACAAAAATTGCCCATTTATTCTTATTTTTCTGTTTTTATTCTTTAACCAGTTCCCTATCCCTATGACTGACACCTCCTCTCATTTGTCAGTTTGCTCAGAAGATTTTAATAAGAAATTTTGCTAAAGGCTTTTCAAGGGCCAATTACATGTTTGTTAACAGCTTCAAAAAAATGTCTGAAAGGTTAGTGAGTCAAGATTTACTTTTGCAGGAACCCTGCTGGTTTTATTTCACCAAAGCTGATTCTCCTATATGTTTATTTATTTAAAAAAAAATACTTTTTCACATGTTACTAAGAACCAACATTAAGTTAAAAGGTGTATAATTTCCTGCATCTCTCTCAATCCTCTTTTTAAAGTCCCCACCCCACCCCTACAAACAAAAAGCTTAAAGTTGAAATGTCTACTTTCTAATCCTTTAAAACTCCCTTTTTACAATCCTGTAATCCCTTAATTTGGGGTAGAGTCAAGGCAACTGGATGGAGCTAAGCATTTACTGGCCGTCTGATTTAAACAAAAAAGTTGCACATTTTTGTTGAGAAATGGTATAGTTTAATTATTTAAGAAGCATTGAACAGATAGACTTCCGGTGGCTCCGCGGCCCCTGCTGGGTCTCCTTTGTGAGACTCCGCTCTCTGGATTTGTAAAGCCGCGAAAAACAGCGCTCATCAGCTGTTTTTTCGCGGTGAAAAATCCCCTCTCCGGGCAAAGGAGAGGTGTAGAGCATCGGGAGTAAGGTTGAGCCTTCTTAGATCCCTGGAAAATAAGTTTTCAGGGATTAAGAGTGAGCTCCCTATAGCTCCGGAGAACGCTCCTTTCCAGAGACGCTTCTGTCTTCTGACAGAGAAAGACGCCGCGACCACCTCTGCTTCTTCTAAGTTCAACACTGGAGAGACTGCAAGCAGGCTGAATGAATACAGGAGTTTTAAATGGATTGCAAGTATTTTTATTGTTTTTTTTTGGCTATGCATTTCTAACGTTCACAATCAACATAATGCTTTAAGATGGCGCTTAACTTTCACTGCTTTCATTGTTAGGGAAAGTGCTGGATAGTGAAAGTGGATTTGTTATTTCTCACTTCCTGCTTCTTTAAGTGCAGCTAGAGAGATGGCTGTGACTATTTGAAATTTAAAATGGAGTGGAATCTACAGTCATATGCTAAACCTATGTTGGATTGTACTGATGAATTTTATGAAAAAAGACCTGATACACAGAAGACTTTTACGCAAGAGTTTAAAGAGATTAAAGCACTTTTGAAAGAGGCTTTTACAGAAATATTTACTATATGTGCTGGATACCTTCCTTTGAGTGAAGCTGAACAACTTACTGCTGAACAATTTATATCACAATTTGAATATGGAGAAGAGTTGGAACATTTAACTGGAATCTCCCCTTCAAATGAATTACAATCCTCTGTTGAGTATTATACAATACAAGAGAAATTAGGAGATCAACAGGGAAAGGAAGAGGATACTTCTGAGAATGGGGACTATAACTGGATTTTGCTTGATGAAAAGTTTATTTATGGAGAGGAAGAGGTTTTGTTTCAAGAAAAGGAATTCTATCCAGTTAAGCACCAAGAAGAGGATTTAATTCACAAAAGAGAGACATTGTTTCACCTCAAGAAGCACTTAGGCTACAAAGTGAAATGGACTTTGTTTGATGAGCAGTTTATTTATGGAAAGCAAGAGGAATTGATTCAAGAAAGGAAGATTCAGTTTCAGAAGCAATTTATTTACGGGGCTGAAGAAATAACGAAGAGAGACTTATTATTTGAAAGGGTGGCCCTGTTATGGCGGCTTGTTTGGTTAAGAAAAAAACCTAGAGTTCGTTTGAAGCAATGAAATTTAAACTTGTATGTAAGGAATTATTGGCAATTTAAAATTATGGACTGAATTGAGGACCAAGATTAGGAGTAAGATGCAAGAGAAGATGTTTAATGGTTGACATAATTAAATTGATGAAGGATGTATTTGTTTTGATGATCTGGGTTTGACATTAGATTGATTTAATGATGAGATAGATAGACTGGATAAAAGGAATGTAAGTTAGAAATGCTATAAATAGTGTGTTAGATGAGAGAGCCCAGAAGCCGATTGATTAAATGAAATTTATAGATGATAAATATTATTTTTAACAAGATGAGTTAATTGTTTAATAAGGAATTAAGCTTAATTTAAGATTATGGGTTGAATTAAAGATAAATATTATAGCTAAGGTTTTGGTGAGGATGGTGAAATGAAGATATATTAAGATATATTATGAGAAATTAAATTGATTAGAATGTAATTGATATTGCTACTATTATTATTATTATTACTTTTCTTTTTTGAACTGAGGGATTCATTGATATTGTTATCGTTATTAATATTATCTGTTTAATTCTAATAAGATGAGTTTTTTTTAGAATGTAATTGATATTGCTACTACTATTATTATTACTATTTTTCTTTTTTTGAATTGAGGGATTTATTGATATTGTTATCGTCATTAATATCATCTGTTTAATTCTAATAAGATGAGTTTTTTTTAATGGATTGTTTTGATTTAGAGAATGTATATATTACATAGTTTAAAATTCTTGTTAAGATTATATAATAATTATGTTTGATGTAGTGGGGTTTTCTTTTGTTATACCCTGTAAGCATTCTGGGAAGTCGTGGGTTAGGGAGGGATTATAATTTTAGATATGATGTTTTCTCAACTGTATTTGGGGTTGGTGGAAGAATAATTAATTATTGTTACTAAAGGGTTGTCTGGGTGGCCTTTGGTGGAGTGAAGATTGATTTAAGTGGAAGTTGATAAGAAGGGGGAATAATAGGATGGAGATAGAGAAGGATGAAGGTTATTTGTTTGAGATGTTTATTTTCAGTTGAGTTATTATCATTAGATGCATTGGAAAATGTATTTATGCTCTGTTTATGGATGATTGTTTATTTTAATACTATGATTTGATATGATTAGTCTCTTTTTTCTGTTAAAATTTAAAAAAAAACCAATAAAAATATTATAAAAAAAAAAGAAGAAGCATTGAACAGATAAAAGTATCAATAAATGAAAACACTTGGTGCTCTCTGAGTTTGATTGTTTGCTGACCAGGTAATTTCATCAGTGCTAGTAAGCATGTTCAATCCTGGGCTACATATATTCTCTTCTGTTGCAAATACTATTACTATCACTTGTGGTAACTGCTAAAGCAAACATGTTTGCATGTACAATGTAAGTGGCTGTCTTCACAATGTTTATGGGTTAAGGTTCTTTCAGTTCAAAAATGCAAGAATAAGAAACATCGTGCCCACAGCCTTGGCAGAAATATCATGGGAGATATAATCTAAAAATATCAAAATGTATAACATAATGCATAAAACAGCTTTTAAAATAGTAGATTTTTTCCTCATCTGTTCAATTATGCCCAATTCTTGGATACTGCCTGGACAAGTCCCTGTTTTCTTGGCAAGGTTTTTCAGAAGTTCTTTGCCATGTCATATGGCTGAGAGAAAGTGAGTAACCCAAGGGCATCCAGCTGGCTTCATGCTTAAGGCAGGAGTAAAATTCTGTTTAGGATTTTTGTTTGCTTGTTTCTTATTTCATAAGATTTCTTATACATCTATAATAGGAAAATAAATCCTGGAAGTTTGGCAGAAAAACTCCTTTTTTGGAAAAGGCAAACAATGTGAATTTTTTCCTTATATCAAGACCTAAATTCTACTGGAGGAAAAGATTTTTCAGAGTTACACTTAAGCTTTCAGAAATAATTGTAATTAATCCATTATTTTCATTAACTTACCTTAGTACCATGGAACCAACTTAATCTATTAGTGCCTGATACAGTTCAATTAAAAAAGAAAAAAGGACTTTTGGTTCCGATACACAGCGACGCCGGTCGTGTCTGGAGACTCGTCTTCACTCCGGCCGGGTTTTCTTCACTAGTAGACCCCTAGTGGGTCGAAAGTCACCCTGGAGGGGCAACCACTGAGGAGGAGGCTTGCTGGTGACTGCGGGAGAACAGCATCTTCTCCCATGGCTCCAGCTATCTCCTTAGGCCCGATGGAGCAAAGATCGTCCTGCAAGATGGCTGATTACCCTGCTGCACCAGCCGAAAGTCACAATTACATCTAAGCATAATAGATCCACTGCGGATGATCCAGATGAGACCCCTTCTGCTCCTCTCTTCACCCTATTCTGTTTTTTATTGCCTGTAGAAGCTTTGTTGGAATTATTTCCCTGTCTTGAAAAAGCAGCTTTTGTATGCGTGGGAAGAAAGGCACTGAACAAAAGGAAAGAACAAAAAAATTTAAAGACTACACTTTATTCTCATTTACTTTGGGATACAGAAAAAACTCTTTTCTGAACTGTACCATTATTTTATACTGGAAGATTATTTCTTTTTCCACTTTTTCCTTTAAAAGATAGAAAAAGGGGGAAATGGTGTCTGGAAAAGATTTTTTAATCTACTGAGGATATCTAGTGGTGAAAAGTTAACATTGCAACTGCTGATCATTGTTTGGAGATGAGAAGGACTTGACCTTCAAACTATTCTTGAAGAGAAAAAGATAAGCTGATGCAGCTGTGGGAATTGTGGGGGTGGATATTGCTTAACTTTTATTAATTACAGCTTCCACTAAAAAAAGGGATTCTCTTCAATTACTATTAAAATGGAGAAGCCTTATTCACAATTAAACTGTAAACTTATATTGGAAAAGATTTATGAGGCTATGAAAGAAATATGTGCTACAATGAAAGAGATTACTACAGAATTAAGAGCCAGAAACTCCACTCCAAACCTTCAAAGTGACTTTCAGACTACATCTGATCATTCTACAAACCAAAACATACTAGAAGAGGAATGAACTGAGATTAAAGAGGAATTTATTTTACCTTACAAGCATCTCATTTATATCTTCAAGGATCAGAAAAATCAAAGACTGGGATTTGAACCTTTAAAGCAATGAGGCTTTAAGGATAAGAGAAATATTTATTTATTTATTGGACTTGTATGCCGCTCCTCTCTGGAGACTCGGAGTGGCTTACAACATATACAAAACATCAAAGAATCTAAGTCCAATCAAAATATTAAAAAAGACGCCTAACACACGTACAACTTTCAAACAACAAACCACAATCATCCCCAGGCCTGCCGGCAAAGATAGGTCTTAAGATTCTTTCGGAAGGCCGGGAGAGTGGGAGAAACGCGGACTTCAAGGGGCAGTTGGTTCCAGAGGGTGGGGGCCACAACAGAGAAGGCCCTCCCCCTAGGACCCGCCAAACAACATTGTTTTGCTGATGGGACTCGGAGGAGGCCGACCCTGTGCGCTCTCACCGGTCGTAGGGAAGTATGTGGCAGAAGATGTCCAATGCAGAGGTCAGGATGCTTTTTACTGTCTCAAATGATATTGCAAGCAACAAAGAGACCTATTAGCTGAAAGTGAAGCATTGTTATGGAAACCTGTCTGGCACAAAAAGAAGGCCAGAATAAGACTGAAAAGAGAAATTTAAAATTATATGTAATGGTCAAAGGCACTGTAGAACTATGGATTGATTTAAGGATTAAGATTTTGAGTTAGAACTAAGAGAAAAATGGGTGATTATTAGAATATATATATTAAATAGATTAAGAATGTATTCTTTGGAATAATAGGTTTATTTGTATGAAAACTATTATGTAATGGAATGAAGAAAATTGAAGAGGTGTTTTAGATTTGGATTGACTTAATAATTAATTGAATGTTAATTTAATAAGATGATGTTTTTGTTTGATACTCTGGATGTTATTAGGTATGATAATTAACTGGATGAAATTTGAATCTCGTCCAATGGACTGAAATGATTTAAGGTTTGATATTGTTATCTTAAAGAGATTGATTGATTGATGGATTAGATATGTATAGGATAGACTAATATTTTATTTTAATTAGGAGATATTCGTGGAATAAGAAATAAACAAGACTTATGATAAAATTAAGGAACTAGAATATACCTGGAAGGGATACCTGAATTGATAATGTATTTATTTAAAGTTAAATTTTATTATGGTAATTGTAAATTCATAAAGCTCCAAAACAGGTTTAGGATTAATAGAAATTTAAATTAGAAATGGACTATCTTAAATATATTAAGCTATTTGAGGGAAATAGAGAGGGAATATTTGATGTATTGATTTGAGTTATTCATATATGGTTTTATTTCTGGATGTGTGATTACCCCAGCACCACGGTGTGTCTTGAGCACTTTGTTCTAAGAATTAAAAAAACCAATACAATTTGTTTCATAAAAAAAGAAAAAAGAAAGCAGTATTTTATTCCATTTTCTGCCAACATTCTGTCTACTTGAAGGAACTGTAAGGTACCTTTCAAGAACAGTACAACAGTCTTAAATATTTTCAAAGTATATCTTGGTCTTTCCAAAATTAGCATCATAATTTTTTTTTGAAATCTTTATTTATTCAATTTATATGGCCACCCATATGATATATGACTCTTTGCATACATGTGATGTCTTGCTATAAGTTCTGACATATGATTCTGCACCTTCAGGTTGGGAACAAACACAAACATCCCAACATTTGCCCAATTTAACTCCATAGTGCTAATATTCCAAAATATTTTCTGGTTTAACTAATGTATACTTTTTAGAACAGGAGCTCCATAGTGCTTATCAGAAGCAATAAGAAATAGGCCATTTGGAAGCAATTATTTTGTACTTCAACAGAGCTCATGATTACCAACTAATCATATTCCAACTTTGTTTTCCTAAATTATTTTAATTTTTCATTATCTTAATAAAACTATTCAGTTGTTTTATATATTGGAATTATAGTTTAAGCTCCACTGTTTCTGTATACTCCAAAATAATAATTTAAGAGTTTCAACGGCTGTTAGTACATTTGATCTACATCAGGGTGTCAAACTGCCGGCCCGTGGGCTGATTACATCATGCAGAAACTGCGCCCACCCTAGCTCCAGCAATGCGAAAAAAGTCGCGATAGGTCACAACCCGTCACGTGACATGGCGAGTTTGACACCTGTGGTCTACATTAAAAGATGGACAGATATTTTAATTGCATGTTCTGCATTAATAAATAACATCAGCTGTAATTCTCCAGCACTGTGTTGCAGGAACTTTAAAGAAAAAGTTAAAATGACCTTTATATAGCATAAAAATAAAATAATGGGTTAGCAAAGTAACCATTATTTGCTTTTTGTTATAATACTGAGTATCATTCTGATACTTTTGCTACGTAGCAAGTATCATCATTATTTATTTATTTATTTATTTATTCGGATTTGTATGCCGCTCCTCTCCGAAGACTCGGAGCGGCTTACAACATATATATATAAACAATTGAACAAATCCGAACAACATTAAAAATACAAACCCCATACATACTCATCAATCACACCACAATCAACAATCATCCCCAGGTCTGCCGGCAGAGGTAGGTTTTTAAATTCTTTCGGAAGGCCAGGAGGGTCGGAGAAACGCGGACTTCAGGAGGTAGTTGGTTCCAGAGGGTGGGCGCCGCAACAGAGAAAGCCCTCCCCCTAGGGCCCACCAAACGACATTGTTTCGTTGACGGGACCTGGAGGAGGCCGACCCTGTGCGCTCTCACCGGTCGTAGAGAAGTATGTGGCAGAAGGCGGTCCCGTAAGTATCCTGGTCCCAAGCCATGAAGGGCTTTATAGGTAATAACCAACACCTTGAATTGGGCTCGGAGACCAATGGGCAACCAATGCAGCGTGCGGAGAGTTGATGAAATGTGGGCACAACGAGGAAGACCCACAACTGCTCGCGCAGCTGCATTTTGCACTAATTGTAGTCTCCGAACACTCTTCAAGGGTAGCCCCATGTAGAGAGCATTGCAGTAGTCGATCCTCGAGGTGACAAGGGCATGTGTGACTGTGAGGAGTGACTCCCGATCCAAGTAAGGACGCAACTGGTGCACCAGGCGAACCTGGGCAAATGCCCCCCTCGCCACTGCCGACAAATGATGATCCAATGTCAGCTGTGGATCAAGGAGGACTCCCAAGTTGCGAACCTTCTCTGAGGGGTTTATAGATTCACCCCCCAGGGTAATCGAAGGACAGATAGAAGTGTCCTTGGGAGGCATCACCCACAGCCACTCTGTCTTATCGGGGTTGAGCCTTAATCTGTTAACACTCATCCAAACCCTCACAGCCTCCAGACACCGGCACATCACCTCAACCGCTTCACTGATATGGCCAGGAGTGGAAATGTACAGCTGAGTATCATCAGCGTACTGATGGTATCTCACTCCGTGGCAGTGGATGATCTCACCCAGTGGCTTCATGTAAATGTTAAAAAGTAGGGGGGAGAGAACCGACCCCTGAGGCACCCCACATGGGAGTAACCTAGAGGTGGACCTTCGATCCCCCACAAACACCGACTGCGACCGACCAGTGAGATAGGAGGAGAACCACCGCAATACGGTGTCCCCCACTCCCAATCCCTCCAGCCGGCGCAGAAGGATACTTTGGTCAATGGTATCGAATGCCGCTGAGAGGTCAAGAAGCACCAGGACAGAGGACTGGCCTCTATCCCGGGCTCACCAGAGATCATCCATCAGAGCGACCAAAGCAGTTTCGGTGCTGTAGCCGGGCCTGAATCCCGACTGCAGAGGGCCCAGATAATCGGCTTCCTCCAGAGACCGCTGGAGCTGATGCGCCACCACCTTCTCGACAACCTTCCCCACAAAGGGAAGGTTGGAGACCGGACGATAGTTGGTCAAAATTTCTGGATCCAGGGAAGGCTTCTTGAGGAGGGGGCGCACAAGTGCCTCCTTTAAGGGAGCCGGAAAGGACCCCTCCCTCAAAGAAGCGTTGACAATCTCCTGGATCCAGGTACGTGTCACCACCCTACTGGCCGAAACCAGCCAGGAGGGACACGGGCCCAACAAACAGGTGGCAGAACATACAGATCCAATGGCCCTGTCCACTTCCTCAGGCGTAACAGCCTCAAACTCTCCCCAGATGACCGGACAAGAACATGCCCCTGTCCCCTCAACTGAATCATTATCAGTCGACTCTGCTACACAATTGGAGTCTAGGTCAGCCCGGATCTGAGCCACTTTGTCTGCGAAACAGTTATTAAAGTCCTCGGCACTACCCTGCAAGGGAGGCCCCGGACCCCTTGGGTTAATAAGGGATCGGGTCACCCTAAACAGGGCAGCCGGACGAGATTCCGCAGACGCGATCAAAGCAGAAAGATACAAAGATCTTGCCGCCTTAATCGCCTTCAGATAGGCTTTAATAAATAAGCTCAATCTGGTTCGGTCAGATCCGGACTTACTTTGTCTCCATCGCTTCTCTAGACGTCTCTTATGGCGCTTCATCCCCCTGAGCTCCTCAGTAAACCAAGGAGACCTCCTGGGGCCAGCACCACGGAGAGGTCGCAAAGGCGCAATCCGGTCAATAGCCCCCATATGCTACTGACGCTCAGCTTTACATTTCTGCCTCTGGAAAATTAAGTGATGCTGTTGATACCTGTCTCATTGCCTGGAAACTGTGGGAATCTGGAACAATGGGACTTCAGAAAGCTTGACTGCCTTTAGGGTTTGAGAACTTCTGATTCCAGAGACTTACCATCTCTTGTTCTGAATAACATGGCACTGCCCCAAGCATACTTTGTGTACAATTTGGAGATCGTCCTAGACTCACAATTCATGTTCAAAGAGCAGGTGGCAGTCATGGCCAGAAGGGCCTTTGCACAACCTCATGTTGTATACCAGTTGTGCCTGTTTTTAGACCGGAAGGCTCTAGTATCATTCACTTATGCAGGGTCACTTCCCAAATGGATTATTGCAATGTGCTCTACATGGGGCAGCCCTTAAGGAGCACCTGGAAAGTGCAGTGGTCCAAAATGCAGCAGTATGGGCAATTATGTGTGCTCTTCAATTAGCATATATTGGTTTCCAGTGTGCTTCTGAGTTCACTTCAAGGTGCTGATGATGACTTATATAGCCTTATATGGCATGGCATCAGATCCGAGACACTATCTCTCTGCTTACATCTATCCATCCCATTAGGTATGTAGGAATGGTATACTCTGATTACAATCTACTAGAGACGGACACCTGAAGGGGCACAAAAAGAGAGCATCCACCTTTGGGATATCTTATCCCCAGATATAGGACTTTACTGGCCTTTCATAAGGCGCTGAAGACATGGTTTTACCGCCAGACTTTGGGATCTGATTGTGGTGTAGAGTCTGTTCAACATTCATAATGAATGTTGTGAATGGTTTGTAAGGCTGCTGTTGATTATGTTCTATGACTTTAATAGTTTTTAAAGTAGTTTTATGTGCTTTCATTTTTATTTTAATTTTTCTTATTGTTGGTATTTTAGCTATTATGATTTGTCTAGAAAGATATATGTGAGATGGCTAGCTATACAAACTGAATAAATAAATGTTCATAACAATATAGCTCACACAAGATACATAGCATTTCCTAAAAAAATAGCGGTCAGGTCTAATAAATTCAAGAGCATTTTGTAGCTGCTGGAGGAAAGTATCTACACAAATCTAGGCACTATATGTTGGTTTTTGACACGAATCTAAAACAATTAATATGGAGTTGCAATTATTTGTATGATTCAAGTCCATCAACAAGGCAGTATTCTGAAATTTCATAGTTTAACCAACTGTGCTGATATTGCGAATATTGATACTGTGAAGAATGAGTTCTGTGATTTTTACTGTTTGGTCCATGAACAGAAATATACCATTAATTCACCTATAGGTTTGAGATCCTATATAAATGTCATGTGCATTTGTCATAAACATTTGTCATAAACATAAATTTGTCATGTGCAAATGTCATAAACATTCATGCTCAAATATATAATTTTACTAGGGTTGGATTCTAAACCACAAGTACCTATTTTATTATTAATAATCCATCAGTACAGATGTGCTGTACAAACTGATGAACATGGCAGAGGGGTGAAATGGCATAAAAATTCATAGGATTAAAAAAAAGTAACTCAGTTCCTTGTTTTTGGGTCATGGTAATATCTTTAAGCTGAAGGTCCATAATTCAAAAGTGGACAATTTATGAGCTCAGATATATTATGTGTTTGGAAGTTAGTTTGATGAAATCCAGAGAATCCACACTGAAGTGTGACCTGGAACCATGATTTCCACTGCAATTTTTTTACTTTTGTTCTTTGATATTTGGTGCTGCAAATTTTGCATTAAGAAGGAGCTTTGAAATACAATTATTTAAGTGATAATAAATATGATGTACAATGCCTAGTTGGGTATAATGATTAAGGCACCAAGCTAGAAGCCAAGAGACTATGAGTATCAGTCCCACCTTAGGCATGAAGCCAGTTGGGTGACCTTAGGCCAGTCATTCACTCTCATTACTAGGTAGAACATGTGATGTTTGATTCTGCAATGGCTCTTGTCTGATCTTTCCTTATATGAAATCAAGCAAATCAAACAAACTTTGCTAGTATTCATGTTTTGTTAAGATGATAGCACAAACCATTGCATCTCTGATTATTTATTGGTGAAGGCAGATTCATTATGTGCCTGGTGCCATTATAAACTTGGTGCCAAGTGAATTCCATGTAAAAATCCTGAGAATCGGGGATCTATATTTCAGATATATTTTTCCATAATATTTAAATAGAGTGGCACACAAAATCATACATATTTTATACTCCTTCCATTATGAATATGTGACCTGACAGCCAGTTTTGCCTAATTGTTAAAGTGCTTGCCTAGAAATCAGGAGACTGTGAGTTCTAGTCCTGCCTTAGGCATGAAAGGCAGCTCCTGACTTTGGTCTAGCTACTGTCACTCAGCCCAACCCACCTCACAGGGTTGCTGTTGTGGGTAAAATAGGGGGAAGAAGGAGCATTAGGTATGTTCACCACCTTGAATTATAAAGTAATAAAGGTGGGATTAAAAAAAATCTGGTAAAATCCATGACTTGACAATGGGTTCTGATGGAACCTCAATCAAAGAGATGCATGATGATTACATTATTGTACCATTTTTATAGCAGAATAAAAAATTATGAAATTTATGGCTGCAATAATTCATTCTTTGTGGGTGGATATTTTAAAATACTGGGGTATATCTCTAGTAAAATTTTATATCAGGAAGTTCTCTATTTGCAATGTATCTAAAATACTCTTTCCCTAGGTTTTGCATTCACAATACGGAACAATTTAGGTGCTTTTCTCTACTTATACCTAACCAAGCAGCTTTTCTTTCTGCAGGAATGTGTCCCATGAAGATCTTGCTCTCATCTGGCCCTCAGCCTATAATATAGACAGGCTTAGTTTATCCTTAGTTCAACCAGTGTACGTTTATTATTATTATTATTATTGTATTATTGGTTCCTTTGAGTCAATGTTGACTCCTGGCAAGTGCCTGGACAAGTCTCTGCAATTTTCTTGGCAAGGTTTTTCATAAGTGGCTTACCATTATCTCCTTCCTGGAGTAACTGGCCCAAGGTCACCCAGCTGGCTTTGTGCATAAGGTGGGAGAGAACTCAAGTCTCTAGCCCGATGTCTTAACCGCTACATAAATTGGGTTTCCTTTAGCCATGTTGCTTGCTCCTTTATTTTGATACCATCTTAGAAGCACTTTATTCAGTGTAAAATCTGTTAGCTTTATCAGCCATTACCTCCTAGGCGAGAAGGCAGGGGACTGTCAATGGTCAGCACAGGAGAAATAGAGGCAGAATAGGAACCGCAATGGGGAAAACAAAATTTCACATTGCTTGACTAGCTTTCTGCTGAGTCAGGAAACGGGAAATGCACCCCCCCAATTCAGCAGTGGGGGGGGGGAAAGAAAGCTGCTTCGGGGATGAGGACCACGTTCAGTATGTGCTTCGCGTGTGATAACTTTGCGCTTTCCCCAACGCGCAGTTCCAGAAGAGTCTCCTCCAATTCACACAGCCGTGCGTGTGCACCGAGTCTAAAATTCCAGATTAAAAGACATTGTTGGCGTCACTGCGAGCACGTGGTGCTTGACGCTTGCCGAAGGGGAGCTCTCCTGACAGAACACCTATCGATCAAGCTTGGCAATTATTATTACAAAGCGCCGGGGGAGGAGGAGAAGAGCAGGAAGAAACAGCCCGCTTTTTCACCCTCCAGCTAAGCGGCTCCTGCCCGCCTTTTTCCAGAAGAGCAAAGCAAGGGTGGCGGTGGGCGAGATCAAGGCAGAGGCGGCCGAGCGCGAGATGCAGGAAGTCCTCCGGGCCCGGGGGAAGCCTGCCGGCGCTGCCCTCCAGCCCCTTTCCTTTCGCTCAGGTTGGCCGCAACACGGCGTGCAGAGACGTGTCTGGAACTGCTACAAAGGACACGCAGGCGCGATTCTCACCCCGGTGCTTCCTCTCCCCCCTCCCCCCCTCGGTCTTTCTTCAAGCGAAGCGGTGAGCAGTGACTGACAGGTGACTTGAGACCGCCCCCCTCGGCTAATGATACGCACATTCTATATACAGTACTGTACAGCTTTCTCTTGGCGACTGCAGCGGCCTTGGACCCAGCCGAGGGGAAACGGAGGCGCCAAGGGATGTTCTCGGCAAAGAACCGGCCACCTCTCGCTTCCGCAGAGGGGCGCCTCTCTCGGGAGCCGCAACAACTGCGATCTGCCGCCTGCAGCGAGCCTCCTTGCTTGTCCCCCCCCCCCACACCTTCGCCGGAGGCGTAGCGCAAAAGGGCGCCTCACTCTCTCGGCTGCTGCTCAACCAAACCCTCCATGGAGGATGCCACCCCCCCTCCCCGCCTCCCGCTGGTACCAGCCACCCTCCCTCTTCCTTTGCCATTGGTGGGGCGGGTTGGGTCTCGCTTCTCCCGCCGGTAGGAGCCCTCCCCTTCTCGTCGCGCCCGCCCGTTCCAAAAGGTGGACGGGCGCACTGCTACGCCTGGCGGCGGCGAACACCTGGGAAGAAGGGCAGAGGCGCTTGAAGGGGCGGGCTATTTTGACAGTGATTGGCAACCGGGCTCCCGCCAATCGTTGCGGAGCTAGCGCTTTTGGCAAGGCAGGCGGGCGGCGCGAGAGGAAAGCTTAGGCAGGCGAGGATAGGGTGCGCCTTGGACTGAGCGGCGCTCTAGTGGCTGGGGTTGCGTGAGTGAAAGGAGAGACCCTGCGAAAGGGGTGGCGGCAGCGAAAGAGGGAGACGACGCCGAAGAGGAGGAGGCGGCGGCGGCAGCAGCAGCAGAGGAGGGCAGGGCGCAGCCCGAAGCTTGTACAGTGGCGGCAGCGGCAGCTCGTCTCCTATGCTGTTGTGGACTGATGCGTTTTTTTTCTCCCCCGTTCTTGCAGCCTGCTTAACCTTCCGATCTTCGCTCTGCCAGCTCTCGCCTTTCCTTGATTGCAATTAACTCTCACCGGCCCACATTTCTAATAAGAGAGAGCGAGAGAGAGAGAGAGAGGCGTGATTGACACATCGAGGGGGCAAGGGGGAAAAAAAAAATCCGGAGGAGCGGCGGCGGCGGCGGCGGCAGCAAAAGCAGGAAAGCCAAGCCAAGGAAGAAGGCAAGATTGGACGCGGTGGAGCAGCGGCGGCAAGGCGTGAAGTTGAACCGGTCCTGAAGTCGGGGCGAGACGCCGATCGCTTGGCCGTTTTTGCCGCTGCAGCCGCCGCCGCCGCCTTCAAGCTTTGTGTCTGGTGAGGGAGAAGCGAGCGAGCCTCCGCCACCTTTCTCTTCTCCTCTCTCTCAGGTTGCTGGAAATGTCTGAACACAAGGCGCTAGATCCGAAGTTATCCACGACGGAGCGGGTGGTGAAAGGTAAGAGGTGAGCTCGGCGCCCGCGGACGCCAAGCCGGCCTCGGGAAGGAGCCGGGGTGGGGGAGGGCCAGATCCGTCTTCGGCCGCCTGCTAGACGGCAGACTTGTCCCAGATCTCCCTTTCTTCCTTTGCGCTATAACCGGAGGGAGGCGGCGGGGGAGGAAGTGTGTGTGTGTGTGTGTGTGTGTGTGTGTAAAAGGCTGGCATAGGCCGGGCGGTGTGTTTATTTACTGTGGCTGCGGTTGCAAAATGAGTAAGGCGTATGGAGGCGGGGGGGGGGAAGAGCGAGGGAGAAAAGAAGAAGGAGGAGGTCTGTTCGAAATAGGAAGTGGGTGACTGGTTAGGAGTCTGTCGGGGGGGGAGGAAGAAGGGGGGGGAATGACCAATAGATGGGGCGCGCTGCACTACCAGCGTAGGCGGAGAACGGCTTTAGGTGCAGAGGGAACACCTAAGGAACGTTGCTGGGGCTCGATCGGCAGGGCTTGCGGGGGCTGCAGCTTCTAAAACGGCCTTCTTTCTGGGGTTGTGGTCTGCCTACGGCGTAAAACACGTTCGCATTCACACACACACACACACACACACACACACACACACACACACACAGAGAGAGCCTTGCTTTTCTGGCGTTGCTGCAATTTCCCTTCCTCGGTATGGTTGCGCGGGATGGGGCGGGCGGGGGGGGGAGGAAAACCCTCCGTTGCTTTCTTTGCGCCTGGAAGATCCGGAGGAGGAGGAGTAGGGAATTCGCACCAGAACTCCCTCCCTCGCTCCCTCCCTCGCTCCCTCCCTCGTCGCCCCCTCCCAGTTCCTCGGGGCATTTCCATCTTCTCCCCGCCCACTTTTGGGGTGGGTCGCTCTCTTGAACGCAGAGCACTTCTAGAAGTCTATTTGGGTTCGCTGCCTGTACAAATAGGCCTGTGTGTGTGTGTGCGGTGTGCCTGTTTATGCAGCTAGGATTTGACAGCCGGATCTCTTCTCTACTCCCCCCACCACCACCACTTCCCTACCATTAAAGTGTTGCTTGATATATATGACAAGCTGGAGGTAGTGACTGAAAAGTCATGGAGCGAAGGTGCCTGGAGTGGGAGAAAGAAGGGAACATGGGAGAGGGGGCTGGTTCCTCTCTGTAGCCTGCCCTTTTTTGGCCCATTGTATGATTTGCATAGGGGCAAGAATTCATCTGTGCAAATACAACTCACTCCCTTCCTTCCTTCCTTCCTTCCTTCCTTCCTTCCTTCCTTCCTTCCTTCCTTCCTTCCTTCCTTCCTTCCTTCCTTTTTAGCTTCTCCCCCACCCCCACTAGGAAATGCTGATATGGTAACAGGCAAGCTTATGTTGCAGTAGCAACAGAAGAAATCCTACAGTGGTACCATCTTATCACTAGCTAGATCCATCCTGTTCTGGATGAAAATAGCAGATTTTTCATCCAGAACAGGATGGATCTAGCTAGTGATATGAATTTCCAACTGCTGCAGTTCAAGAGATAAATGGAAAGGTACTGGTCCTCCAGCAAAGGAAACAGAATAGAAAGTGATACACTGCTTCCTGCATAATTTTTTATTTTGCATTCTTCTTTCCCGTGTCCTAAATACATATAGCTCACCGAACTGATTGGGTGGACTTTTGAATTCTCTAAGGCATCTCCTCAACTTTAGTTTATTTCAGTAGAATGAAATGGAATACTACCAGAAGATTCTGTGGCAGTAATCTAGTTTGTTACACTTGTAAATCAAAACAGAAGAAACAAAAGAAAAAATAAACACTAGAAGCAGGAAATGGTAAACTATATCCATGTCAGAAAATCTAAGTGGATGTGTCCATGCAATCACCAGGAGTTTAACTTGACTCAAAGGACATTTTATCTTCAGTATACCTAGGATTCAGTATACCTAGGATTCTAGTCTTGTTACCTGGATTTTAAATTTACTTTTTTTTCCAAGTGAGAACTTAGGAATTGTAGCAAGGGGGTTGTACATTTCCCAATGAAACAAATGCCAACATTTCTTGTTGCTTTTGGTCAGGTAGGGAATATACCTGTGAGGTGAAAATAATTAAACATTTCCAAGGAATATGCATATAACTGGATTGTGCTAGCTGGGTTCACAAACCTCATTTAAACAAAATGTGACTGGTATCGCTTAGTGTAGGTCCCCAATCTGAATATCTTCCAGATATGAACTCTAAATCAGCATTCTTCAACCAGCATGACTGAGAAAAGTTTTAACATCTGAATGGTGAGCAAGGCAAAGAAGAAATATTTGGTTTCTTGAATTAATCCACCTACCCTATCTTGTAAATCCTGGTTTGTAATCTAATGTTAGGCAAACCCATTGTTGTGATGAGTTAAGCATGCTGTGGCTTAATGTGCAACCATTGATATTCTTTTAGAATGTATTTGCTCCCATTTTCCTCAGTGGAGGTTGGATTCAATGAAATTTGCAAAACTCAAGAATAATAATGACCAATTAGAAGGCATCTAGCTGAGGTGGTGTGAATATTGATTCTCTGGCATCTTAATCCTAATATGATTATGCCAGCATTACAAAGAAAAAGAATTTGTCCTTTAAAGCTCTAGTGTTTTTTTTTAAACCAAAGCCTATTTATTTAGGGGAAACCAAGCTCCCTTAAGCTCACTGGAGTGGCCTGAATAAACATTCATGAGATAGTATCAGTACCTGTATTTAAACTGAGCAAACCCATTGAGCTTTCTGATCTTTAATATCAACTAACTCTTCCATTTTCAAAGGTCTGAATAGAGCATTGTATGAATGTTACATCTTTTCATCTAATCAAAATCTAGAAACCCTGGGTTTGAAAATGGAAAGAGAGTGTTGCGGAAGATTCCCTGCAGTTTTAGGAGGCAATTCTATAGGCATTCCCTGACAGATTTTTTTTTAAATTGCATTGATTAGCTATGCTTAAAT
Organism: Bothrops alternatus; assembly: GCA_034064705.1. NCBI lineage: Eukaryota > Metazoa > Chordata > Lepidosauria > Squamata > Viperidae > Bothrops > Bothrops alternatus. The sequence goes on from JARGCV010000081.1 coordinate 19,352,899, forward strand.
GTGCTGTGTTTGTGGACATCACTTTCTGTTCATTAAAGCAGCAACACTGAAATACTAAGGAGAAATTCTAATATGCACCTATCTGGGGGCGAAACTATTAATTCAGTAAGGCATCCTTAGTAAACATTGTAGGATTAGATTGCATTCAAAGTCAGATAATTAACTTGCTGGAATCTTCATGCTTATTTTCTCATTTAGACCAAATGAACTTGTCATTTAAAAGGTTATTTTGATATATAGTTTCTCAGTTTATAAAGCCTATTTAAAAGGTAACTACCGTTTATTCATCCAACATTAACAGAAACTTAGATTTTGTAAACATTTTTTTCTGTTGCAGATACAATGAGTCCATAATTTGTCAAGTGTCTGCTAAATAACTCTTGTTAATATACATTTAAAAAAATATATAAATATCGATAATACTTTTCTGTCTTTATCTTCTTCAAATTAACTCCTGCACTGTCTGCCACAATAAGATTGAGGCAGTGCAGCAAATGACACTCTGCTTTTGTTCTCCAATGTTAGCTATGGCAAAATGTTATGGGATACAAAATAGGCGAAAAGATCCAATTCTTTGGGAATTGTTTTTTTCCAGTCAAATATTAATACCTATCTATGCATATCTAAGTACAAGATAAATGTTGCATTTGTTTTAATTTCAAATATGGGACATCTGGACCAAAGTTGTCCAAATAAGAGATATCTTTATGACTTAACTAACTGAAACCAAATCTCTATGAAATAATCAGATCGAATCAAGAAATTTCGTGCATGGTGCAAAATATTAGGATCCTACAGGAAGAAAGGAGATGTTGGTTATGTTTAATATAAGCTTTTGCATGCTAATAAAAAAAGCCTCTGTTGTTTTCCCCAGGAGTAAAAGAAATGTAATTTGCCTGTGGTCATGGTTGTCAAAGTGGCATGCTGTGTTTTTCCTATAAAGCTGGATAATTACAAAAAGTACTTCCAGAATAATGAGGATAAAAGCAAAGTTTCCCCTTTATCAAAGAAGAAGAGGAAGAGGAGGAGGAAAAGAACTTTTCTTTAGTACTATAATTTAACTTGCAATATTATTCTGGAATATGTGGTCCATTTACCTGGCTTGATGGGAGAGAAAAAAAAATCTTCACTTCATACCACTTTATTCTAGCACAGCGGTTCTCAACCTTTTCCGGGGCTCGACTCTGGCCTGCATCGCGCATGTGTGGCACGACGGGGCGCATCGCGCATGCGCGGTGCAACGGGGTGCATCGCGAATGCACGGCGCAATGGGGCACATCGCGCATACACGGCGCAACGGGGCGCATCGCGCATGCGCGGCGCAACGGCCCGCATCGCAAAGGGAAAAAAATGGCCGACCAAAAAAATGGCGGACTGCGGTGTTTGGCAACCCCCGTGAAATGGTCATTCGACCCCAAATGGGGTCGCGACCCACAGGTTGAGAACCGCTGTTCTAGCACATAATCAGTTTATTATATATTAAAGTCTGTTACCAGCTTATTGATCTTTATAAACCTTCTGAATAGATGCATACATTCTTTATGTAGAAAGAGAAATTTCCTTGTGAAGTATGTTAGAAGTGGGACCTTCATCTTTGATTAGCTTTCTCTATTATGCTAATCTATATTTGGGTTTAGCATGTACAGTGAATCGAACCAATGTAGGTTGTTCAACATAGTTTATAGCTATGAGCATTGTGTGAATGCACCCAGCTTGTATTTATTCTGCAAACTATGTTTAAACATACCATGGCTCATTGCAATATTAAATCTGAGATATGGATGGCTAAGAGGATTTTTTGCTAGCTTTGATCTAGAAACATTGGTTGAAGACATTTTGTATCACAATAAGTATACAAAGTAATATAGGGGTTAAATGTTTGGTTCAAATTGCCAAGCTTCCTACAGTAATGCTATCTTTTAAGTAGTTGTAGTCATTTTGAATGAAATTTTAGATCTGAAAATGTTAAGATCCTTCTGTACTGTACTATGTAGTACTGTAATGTGTAAGTGCTACAGAGAGTATGGCAGTCCCACTTGTCTCCTCAAAGTTTTTTCATTTACCATGTAGGTTCTGAAATAGGACTCCAAACCATTTTATAGTTGCAGAGAAATAACACTGTTGTTTCAGATAACAACAGATAGCAATTTATCATGTATTTTTTTGTGAAATACCTGATGATTTTTTTGAAGAATACTAATTTCATTTTTTTTTAATCTAGGCTAATCTTTGGTGTATTCTCACAGGCAGTTAAATCAAAAAGTTGTTTAATTAGTATGGACTCTTATCTTACTTCTTAAATGTCTGATTCTTGAATGAAGTCTTAAGCTTATTGTAGTACTTAAATTCAAAGTAAACCCCATTTCAGCTTTACAGAACCAAAGCCGGAATTGTAGGATTACATTTGATTATAACTGGCAATTTCTGTAGAATCCAAATAGCAGCTGCCCAAATAGGTTCACACTAGACTGCCTGTGGCTGTTGCGTCATTGTTTCAGAGATATTTTCTTACCTAAAACAGAAACAGAAAGACCAAGGGCAGAAAAGTAGAGAGAGTAGAAGGAATTCCTGCTGGCTTGACTTTGCTGCTACCTTCTGGCAGGTAATGGTGGGCTAATCTGCCTGGCCTCCAGAGGGCTACAGGGGGACCAGTCTACTGATCCATCAGGCGGTAATGCCACAACACTGAAGCAACCATGCATTTGCCAAATTTTCAATCCCATGGGAGTCAAGGGTCCCAGATTTTGGATGCATTCTGTAAGTTAGCCCATTTGAGACGTGTTGATTGAAAAGTTATTGCTCTCTGATGCACTGTTTCACCCAGTGAACAGTTACAGACACGACAGTTTTAGTAGCATATAGATAGTAATTCTAAAACTTCAGTTAAAACAGCTGCAAATGATGGAGTAGGATATGTAGTGCATGATAGCTTTTGCTTTAGCATAGTGTGTGACCACAACCATTGTGTTCTTGATTGGGCAAGAAGACAGAATCCTGGTTAGAGGAAGAGAGAGCTTAATTAATAGTGTAATTGAGCCAAATTAAACATATTGAAATCCTGCTGTATTGCATTAAATGGGAAGAGTTCTAATCATCAGCAGAATAGTCTTAAATCTGGACAACACCAACTCATGAATAAGGGGGGATTGTATTGAACTAAAGATGGAGATAAATATATTGATTTTGAGAAGTCTGACTTGGACCTGTCAGAACAGCAATAGGAGCAATACAGAAGCTGCATACATACTCTTTTACTATTGGATGATCTTCTCTTACCAAGAATCAAAATATTATATTGCCTTAATAAACACTATAATTCTTAAAAAGATTATTGGATAATCTGGGAAAGTCTCTAGATTTCACAAGATAATGGAAGTGAGATAATTACATGATTTTTGCAGATCAATTTCCATAATTTGGGAGTGATTGCTTCAAGATGGGACAAACTATTTCATAACTAGGGCTGGAACATACCCTCTTCAACAAATATCCCACATTACTACCGTACTTGGCTGTTTTCCTTATCTCTCACTTCCTGCTTCTTTGCCGTTGGTTCCCTGATGAACCATGACTCCCACTCCCAAGTACTGCTATTTTCTGTGTAAGAAAGTTTTTTAAAGTATTTGGGGGAAAAACCTTGCAGATACCTCTGTGCAGGCCTTTCCACATAGTTCACTTTGTTCTGCCTTGTTCTCTGTTTTTTATGCTTCTGATAAGTACAGAATCATTCGGTACTAGGATTGTAGGAAATGCCATAACTCTTTGGTGAGGTTATAACAACAGCCGACCTGTTCATAGTGGCAATGTTTTGCAGAAAATCATTGGTTTTTGATTTCTCTTTTTTGCTGTTAGAAGAGGTATTTCTAGATGCCAACATCATACATGTAGCTTTGCCCACTTCCTTTATTGCATGACGTGTGCAAAATGTTATCACATGTAAAGACATTCTCTGTTTCTTTATAAGGACCTTAGGTTCATGAGGGACTGGGAGGCAAACCTATAAATAATTCCCATTTAAGGGCTTTTGGGGCAGCTTTTGGCCAGTCTTCTGAGCTCTTTCCATTTCTATTTTGTTTAAGTTGTTCTTATATTGTGAGCAAAATGTACCTTTGGCTAAATGTATTTATTTTCAAAGTATCCTTTAGCAGAGTTAATTAAAAATAATGAGAATTGTAGGTTCCTGACTTTTGTGACTATCCACCCATTAAGACTCAGAAGTATTTTGATCACTCACAAAAAGTTAAGTATTAGGTTGGGAATGCACTTTTAACTTTTAATAGTAGTTTTATCTTTATTTTAGCCTGAATTGTTCAAATATGTGAAAATAAACTTTAAAGCTGAGGTTGATATTTCCTATAAATCATGTTGAATGGTAACTTTTGACTTACAATAATTCATTTAGTGACTGAAGTTACAACTGCATTGAAAAAATGACTTATGATCATTTTTCACATTTACAACTGTTGCAGCATCCCCATGGTCACATCACAGTTTGGATACTTGGCAACTGGTTCATATTATGATGGTTATAGTGTCCTGGGGTGATGTGATCACATTTTGTGACCTTCTGACAAGGAAACTCAATGGGAAAGCCAAATTCACTTAACAACCACATTACTAACTTAACAAATGCAGTGATTCACTTAACAACTATGGCCAGAAAGTTGTAAAATGGGGCAAAAATCATTTAACAACTGTGTTCCTTAGTCAAAGAAATTCTGGGCTCAGTTGTAGTCGTAAGTCAAGGACAACCTATATTTATTCTTTCGCATCCTTTGAGAAGCCTCATAAAGACAAATGGAGGAAGCCACAGCTGAAAAAAGTGGATGCCACTTCAAGGCAGACTTTAGAAGGCACAGTATTTTATGTGGTTAAATGAGCTATGATTTGAAGACGTGCCTTTGGTTTTTGCTATATCGGAGACTTCTGAGACTTCCATTTTTTAAAAGGATTTCCATTAAATTGAGCTTCATTTCACAAAATGCTTCAGCTTGATGTGGAGGCTGTAACTATGAGTAGGAATTGAATGTGAGTGCCATCTAAACATTTCCACAAACAGGATAAAAGACAACTTGAGGTAAAAGCCAAGGTGTACTATACTATATCATTTTGAGTATACTGTACCATGAATTTGCCATTGTCTTCATCTGTACAATTTCCATCCCAGTCTTAAAAATCAGCTGAAGAAGACATTTTTCTGTCCTTCCTGATCCTAGAATTACAAGTAGCTAGAAGTTGAGCAGGCTTAGTTTTTAGCAATAAATATGCATCTGTAGTCTGAGTGCTATTGCTAAACCACATGAAAGAGACATACTTACATAATATAACTTGGATCCAGAGGACAGAAAAAGTTGTCATCATTGTGTTTCGTTTTGCACTTTGTACTGAGCAAGGCGCTATCTGAATAGCAGTTTGAGGATACAGTTGTTATATTTGTCTTATGTAAGCCACTCTCAAGGTTTCTGGTTTTTTTTACCAATACTGTCAATCTAACTTTCATGTTTTCTTAAATCTTTGAACAAGATATAGTTTTAAGTATTGTCTTCCGCATTTCTTTGTCTTTGAAAGTGAAAAGGATCCAATGTTACTTAATTTTTTTGATGGATAGAATCTGAGCCTATTGTAAAGAATAACAATGTAAAAACTCTGTGTACATTATGGTTTTTTAGTTATTGACATCTGAAAGGGATGGAAATTACTGGCTTAGTGACTTGTTTTCCTGGTTTGATAATGGATATTAATCCAGATTTTTCTAGGTAGGTGAGATTTCTTCTTGTGGCTGTTGGTACTGAGATTTATAGTGTAGAATATTCAGAGGGCTGCAGCTTGAAAAGTTGCTTTATTCAGGCCTGGGATCTTTAATTAAACCTAAAACACAAGATATTCATTTCGGAGTTTATAATGTCTGTATAAACGTTTAATGAGGTCATGTCTGCAAGGATGAGCCTTCACTAGCTCAGGGATTTCAACTCTGAGAATTTTCAGCATTGAGAATGCCTTTTTCATCTGCTTTTCTGTAATGAAAACATTATCATTTAATGCCGCAGCTAAACAAAACTTGTATTTGGGCTATCTTTCAAAAATGAAGAGGCTTCTTTTCCATGAAAAAGTAATTTTTAAATCATTAGCATCTGTAGAGTTTTTTTTTCCAACTGAAGTCCTAATGTTAAAGCTTGCTGGTGCAATTGTTTCATTTATTACTAATTTATATGGCTGCTCATCTCACAAGCAGTAAGCCTGGTACATAGCCAAAAAATGTAAAATGATAAAGAAGTACACATACACAGCCACCCACCCATCCACACTCACACAAGAAATTAGATCAACAAGAGAGCCAGTTCAAGATCTCACCAGATCCCTCAGGGCCCCAGCCCTGATGCCATAGCCAGGTCTTGAGGGATTTCTGAAAAATAAGCATAGGCCTGAAACTGGCAGTCCCCAAAACCCAAAGCCATTCAGTCAGAGTTTAGTTGTTAACATTGGACTATGACTTCCACAGCATTACTTAATTCCCCAGGGATGGAGAGATACAATTGGGGTATCATCAGTGTACTTACCTACCTACTAACCATATTTAAGAACCACCCATCTCCCTCACAGAGTGTTTTCCTGATTCGGATGAATAGTAAATGAAAGAATCTTACATATTGCTGAATTACTGTATAATTTTTGTTTAATTATGCAGCCTAACTAGATACTTAATTTTTGTGCTATTGCTATAGCAATTTTTAAATTATTTAGTTAGAAAACAAAGGATTCCTTGCTTGTAAACAGTTTTTTTAAATGATGTTTTATTTTAATGATTTTTTTTAAAAAAATAATATCTCCTTAATTTTACTATGCTGCTGCTGCTGGTCTATATCCATGGGATTCTGGTAGCTACTTTGCATTAGCATATTTGCATAATCTTTGCTGACTTTTATTCGTTCGTCTGCTTATAACATGGGTTCCACGTTAAGTGCTATTTGATAGGGCATGATATTGGCCATCAAAAGGAGCATGTATGTTGAGTTTAATGAAAACAGAGACTAGGGTTGACATGATAGCAGTGCTTCAATATCTAAGGGATTGCTACAAAGAAGAGGGCCGTCAACCTATTCTTCAAAGCACATGAAGGCAGAACAAGAAGCAATGGGTGGAAACTAATGAAGTAGAGAAGCAACCTAAGGAGAAACATTCCTGACAGTTAGAATGATTAATCAGTGGAACAATTTGCCTCCAGAAGTTGTGGGTGCTCCAAGACTGGACATTTTAAAGAAGAGATTGGACAACCATTTGTCTGAAATGGTATAGAGTTCCCTGCCTGAGCAGGGGGTTGAACTAGAAGACATCCATGGTCCCTCCCAACTCTGTTTTTCTGTGATTCTAAGTCATTGCTGTCAGAAGAAGAGAAAAATTGGCTGGAAAACAGAAGGCCTGATGCAGAAATCTGAAGTGGATCAGATAAGTGTTTAAGGATCGGATAAGTGTCTAAGAGGGAAGAATGAAAGCCATATGCTCTAGCTTTCACAAACAAAATATTTAATTAAGGCTAAGTTATCATTGGACATAATGTATTATATTTGTATCCCTTTATCTTATGTTTTATTAGTAGTGGCTGGGATCTAAACCATTATATGTAAGAAACAAGTTACCTATCGTGTTGAAGCATTGGCCTAGATGGTACATTCTGTTCTACTTTTTCCCAAGCATAGTACAATAAATCTCCCTCCACACCTAAAGTCGTAAAAAAGGAAGTAAAAATGAAGAAATAGTAGTAATAGAATAAAAGTGCTGCTATAGATTAACACTTTCTACATCTCCATGCAGAATATTTGGTCATTCAGATCCACTGGAAGAAATAGCGTGACTTTGGGTCCGTCACTCTCTTTCAGTCCTACTTAGCTCACAGGGTTGTTGTCATGGAAAAAATAGAAGGAGGAAGGTGTGTTGGATATCCTTAATTAACACGTGTTTTTTAATATATTTCTGGGTGAAGATGGCACACTTCAACATTATCCTGTCTTTGTTTACATATGTTTACATTTTGTCTAATAACTTCAGTTACTTTTCAGAAATGATTTGTTATAATTTACCTCCCACCTATCATATATTTTTATTTTAATGTCAATATTGTTTTTGCTTCATTTCTAATGTGTAAGTTAGTTTTATGTTTTTATTTAAATAAATTTTTCAAGATTGCTTCTAACAATGAACAGAAACTGCAAATAACAACAGAACTTCAAACAAAAGAACTATCAATCAGCTCTCTTAAAACTAATGACCTTATTTCAATTTAGGTTTATGTTCGAAAACATTTTTGTTTTCTTTGGCATTTCATGATAGTACTCCAGATTATTCATATATGTTTTAGGTAGTTTAATTTGTGTGTGTGTGGGCATGGCACAAGATATGACATAGATATATTATTCATGAATACACTGAAATAACATTTCCCACATTAACTTTATTAAATAATCATAGTCTCTCCCAAAAGTAATCAGTCCCATAAAATCTATTTCTTAAAACACACACACACACATACACAAAAAAACCCCAAGATGAGATCTAATATTTGTCAGTTGGCAATATATTACATAAAATTTGAAACATGTTTAAAAAAATGTCTTTCTTTGGATATATTAATGGCAGAACATCAGGACAGTCAGTTTGCTATAACTTTGTTTCTTTATTTTCAAGCACCATTGGTGTAGCATGAATTAGATGGCAAGCAATGATCAGAATACATTGAGTTCATGTGCTAAAAACATCTTCCATTCACACAAAACACTATTTGTGGTCTGTAATTGGTTTTCAAAAATTTTCAGGCCACATAATTCATTAAAAAGAATCCCAGGTTTCTTATAAAGAGATGAAACTTCAGAGATAGAAAATGGTCTAGATAGAAAATAATCTTTCACAGATCCCTTTTATGTTCTTGAGAAACCCCGGGGGTTCCATGAATCATCCAGACAATAAAAATTAGCTCTGTACACAGGAGCAAAAAAATAAATGCTTTTCAAAATGCTTGTTGTTCATGTTCCAGATCTTCCTCCTGAAATTGATAGCATGAAGCAAGGTATTTAATTGCATATTCTGATAAAGATATTTTGCCTTATCTATGCAAGTCCAAGTGCAGAAAACCTGGATCCCAAATTTTTATTGCCCCCAGAGTTTATTCCAATTAACACAAAATATTTAGTGTTACAGTTGACAAAATACAGAATGGTTTTATGACATTTTAAGGTAAGAATCCTATGAAAAATTCTGTGTAGGTTCATAAAATACAAAGAAAATTACCAGCCCCTTTTACAAGCAGACATTCTTCCTTGTTCTACATCCCTGTCTATTATATATTGTTGCTTTGCTCACTGTGTCCCTCAGCAAGTGCGGCCCTCGGTCTCCAACAGGTTGTCCATTCATGTTGTAGGATAAGCTTCGAAAGGGCCAGCCATATAAGGACATGACTGCTGTAATGGAGAATCCCTCCCTCCTGGAGGATGACAATTCTGTGATCATGACCTATATGCCTGGATCATTTAAATGGTATCCTATTCAAGCCACTTTTTAAAAAGTGGACTTGTGTGACCAGGGTAACCTTGGAAAGGCCTCTGCAGTACCTACATATAAGCAAGGCATGCTGCTGTTGGCATAGCAACTCTGCTGTTTGGAAGTCAACATGGGCTATCTTATTATTTTGCTAAGGATTTTACAAGGCTGCCAACTCTGAGTCCAAGTTAACTTGTTTATGCAAAACCCTGAGGTTAAGATGCCAGAAGACAGTAACACAAATTATGTAGCTGATTTATAACTTCGTTTATGTGAGTTATGAGAATGAAATGCCAATTGTAGCTTGATACGATCCTGTAAACTGCATTGCAATATAAAAAAGCCAAGAAAACCAGAAGGCAAAATGCAGGTCCTTTATTTTGTCCTGTGTAACTGCAGTCCTTTTATATACTGTCCAAAAAGGTGGGAAATCTCTCTCTCATTCCCAATTATTTCTTCTTTAGTTTGCCCAACCTTTGTTCTATTTCTGCCATTGTCAGTAAATTGTCTTTCTAACTTCTTTCTTGTACGCATCTTATACATCAGATTGATTTTTATTCTCAAAATTATGTAGCCATATAAACTATAGATAGATCATGTTCTCTGCCACATTGTGGAATTGGTGGCCTAGAATAACGGGTATCAATAGGATTGCTACGTTTCACAGCTGGATGAGCACTGTCCTGCTTTATTTTTTTGCAGGCAGTTTTCCACAGAACTAAAAATCCATTTAAATCCTACTAACAGTTTATTGCAAGGTCATTTTGAAAAATTCTCAAATCTAACTTCAGATTGCATTTAGACATTTGTGGTGTTGGAATTCCGTATCTTTAATTTTCTCAGTTGAGGATGACATTATCATAACATGATAGTCCTCTCTGCAAACAATAAAGATTTCATTGGGATATTTGCTGATGTCATGTTTGTGAGATTATATCAAATCATTTCATCAGCCCATTACTTTAGTGTAGCCCTTTATAACTTGTGACCCTTGTAGCTGAATATAGTCCATCATCCATGCAATATCTTGTCATAAAAGCAGATGGTGGGCCATCTATTTCTGTTTCTAGCCTAGAGATTGAAAAAAAAAAAACAGAACAGCTGTTACTTATCCTGCAAGCCATAACATAGTCCTTAGTCTTATGTCATAAGAATAAGGTTGGTGGGTTTTTTTTTTCTAGAGGTCTGCAGCTGAAAGGAATTCCCTACTTAATATAGTTTGAAGTTAGAAGAAATTTCCCCAACTGGAAACCTTCCAGTTAACTGCCCAGAATCTCTGGCGATTGGTTGGTAAGCAGGTTTAATAAATAAAATTGAAATTTCTACTCCAGCTTGTTGCATTCAGCTCAGCCAGTAATAACTACTGAAGGGAGCTTTAAAACTATCAACATTTGACAGAAGATGATATAGCATGATGATCCCGGAAAACCCCTTCCTTGATACGCTATTTCCTTAAGTATTCTGTATCTGAGGTCAGATGTGGTGAAGCTATGCAGGGTGTCATGATTGGAACAGCCATAAATCAACTAATAATGTAAGTAAGCTTAAAAGGGGGCAGCTATTGATCCATGTTATACATACATACATACATACATGCATACATACATACATATTGTATAGAGGTTATGTTTATTCCTGGTAATAATAAAAACAGGATAATTCTCTTTATGTTGTTCCAGAGGTGCTTTTTTCCCCAGAGGCAACTGGACTGTCTTGGTTATCAAGAAAATGGTAATGGTTACCAAGAAAATCCAGTTGCCTTTGGAAAAAAAGCACCTTTGGGACAACCGTGACCTGGATGATTGAGAATCTCCGTGGACATTCTCTTTAGGTTCCCAATATTTGTTTATATACAAACAGCACCTGTGGAATAGATAGCTCAGGGGTAGGCAACCTTGGCTCTTTTATGACTCAGGAATTCCTGCTGGCTCAGGAATTCTGGGAGTTGAAGTCCCCGAGTCATAAAAGAGCCAAGGTTGCCTACCCCTGAGATAGACCGAGGTGGATAGTAAGAGAATAGCACAATATTAAATACAAATAGCTTCTTAGTGTGTAGTCAGTATTATAATATTACAAAGATTCCTTCCCCCTCCTCAAAACTGTCTTTTCTGTTTACTTTTCCAGGTCTGGGTAAAGATTTTTCATGAATTCTCCAAGAATTTTGCTCATGCTGATTTTTCTTCATTTTATAATAACTCATGCCTTCTTTTAACTTTTTGGTCATGTTTGGGCTCTAGGTATAATAAACGTTTCCCAGTATTACAATGTACATTCTTATAATTGAGCCATTTAAATTTTACTGCAGTTCATTAATGTTTTACTGCCAGGGTAGATGCACAACAAAAGGGACAATCTTTTTTCAGTTTTTAGACTCTGCAATCTAGTGCAGGATAAGTATGTTAATCAGTGAACTCTTCAAGTATATCAATTGATCAGTCACCATACTCCTTTTATTTGACTGTAAATGTTTTAAAACTATACCTAATAAACTACACTGTATGTTGAAAACCAATGTACCATAGTTTACTTGGTTGTGAAAGAGCTGACATCCTGGATATAGCCTCTTAGAAGCAATGCTTTGAACCCATTTGCTAACTATAATTGAAGGCAGATTGAAAAGGAAGTGTAAAAAACCCTTGTCTAGTGGGTGGAATACTGAACTATAACTAATGGTTGGAGATCCAAATCCTTACTCTTTCATGAGACAGTCTTGGGCCAATTGCAGTTTTCAGTATATTCACAAATATACAATAGAACATGAAAATATGAACCCTATCTTGATCTTGAAGAAAAGGCAAGATAAAAAAATAACAAATTATTTGACAAATGTTAATACTGTCTTACAAAACAGTTTAGAGCCAATATGTATCTGCAGTTGCTTTGAAGTTTTTGAAAAGTATCCAAGAGAAAGACAGCAATTGATAAACAGTTGTGCAATTTGCATTAAAACACTTCAGTGTTCTTCCAGAGTTATATATTTGGGAGGAAAATTAATGCTATAATGGGGTCTTTCAGGAAAGCTTGTTTGGCATTACTAATTTTGCTATTAAGAATTTCTTGCTAAGCTTTTTATGCTGGGCTCCGCAGTTTATGAAGACTATTAGTTTGGGAAAACAGTTATGATTTGCAATTTTGCAATGAAAATTGCTCTTTCAGAGAATCTTGACTTTGGTCTAAGTAGTGGTACAGGTAATGTGTAAGTGTGTATAATATCCCCATCCCATACAATTGTGCCTTGGTTCTTATGTCTTTCTAAGGATAAGTCGAAGCAGTAGCATGACTTATCTCTTTCTTTATGGTCTTTTTTTTCTCTTGATCAAGTTATTTACTTGAAGTTCGAAAAGGTACTGCATGTTGTTTTCATTTGAAATGCAAAAGGGACAAGCAAAAGTTAATCTCTCCCAGAAGAAAATGCACACATTGGGGAGTAGAAAACTCTAGCACTTGTACTGTGATTCCCCTAAGGTTGTGAACCTCAGGTGTAGCAGTCTCTCAAGTAAACAATGTTGATTTGTAGGGATTAGAATAATATTTTCATTAGAAAATCAGAGATGAAAAATGAATTGTTCTTGTGTTCACTGAAGATTTAATTATATATAATTTCATTGGCTTTCACTAATCTCTGTGAAAGTAAATTTTGCTTAGAGTAAATGACTGTAGACAACTACTTGTTGTACAGTCAAGTAACTAGGGATTTACAAATACAGTACAATTCTCTTCATCGTCTAAATCACATCTAAATAAATGTCCTGTTACCACATTCTCAGAAACTGAGAAATGAAAAGGTGGTGTAATGGCTATAGAGAAGGGTCTTAGAGGGCAGAGGGAAGCTGTATTATCAAGGCAACAGGCAGATAAACGTTGCTTGAGCCCAGACCAAGAAAGTTTATGGAAATGCCTTAGGATCCTGCCTCCACACGTCACATGAAGATAAAAGAGAGAGGAATGAAGCACATTCAGACTTGTAAGATTCTATTATAATAGTTGTAATAAAAGTAGCTGTAGGTTTATATAGTGTCTGTTTCTTAGTCTGTTGTATCTTATAGGGTTGATAGGTAGTTGGAAAACAAACCATATTTTGAAGATCTGCTTAGTCCTTTTTCAGAGAAACAGAGAACTAACTTTCCTGCCCTTCTAGGGGTGATTAAGAAAGGTCATCCCCAGCAACTCACAAATAAATTGGGTTCAAAAATTGAACATACGTAGTATTTCTGTAATCTAATCTTTTTTCTCTTTCAGTGAATCTGATTATAAACATCTTTTTGAGAATTTTGTTTTCCATTATCCAGAGCTTGACATGTCTGTACCAGCAATGGTTAGCAGTAAGGTATCAGAAACTTACCTTTGGACACTTCTTCTTCTGTTGTTTTTTGTTGTTAGGTTCTCATGACACTGCTTTTCTCTTATTCCCACTCCAAACCTGAAATGGTTTAAAGTTGTCCTCAGCTGATCCAGTTTTCATGTAGTTTTCATTCTCCAATGTAATTTTTGCCATGGATCCACCAACACAGCCTTGCCCCTTTAGGTTCCTGCAGCCCATTCTTTTTATGCTGATTATTGGGCACTGCCATTCAAGGCTGTTTTGCATCAATATGAAGAAGAAACCAGATATAGGGCTTCAGCAGAGGCATGTGTTCTAGATCTGTTTTAAAACACTATCACTCTTTTGAAAGAATCCTGTCTGTCCACTATGTCTGTTCTGCATTTGGGCACATCTACATTTTTCAACTGCTTCTACCAAAATATGGCCATAGTGTTTCATTATCTTTATTATTTTTATTATAAGACTCTCAGAAAAGCAGTATATTATTATTATCCTTTATTTTCTTCCACTTGTTTGTTGGGCAGGTTGACAGTAGATATAATTCTACCATTCTAAGTGTCCATCTAAACCTGTAGCACGCTTCACTATCCTAAATTTAAAGGAGTGATTGGTGATTCTCCCCCCCCCCAGCAGGAGGTGCTTGATGAGAGAGAAAACAGAGTTGGAGAATCCTCCAATCCCTATTCTTAATTTAATTAATCATTAAATATGGGATAATTCGCTGTATTTGGTGTGGCAGAACAGAGGTCAGCAACAGAACCAGCAAACTTGCCAATTGGATAATGCTGACGCTGACATACTTTTCTGTTGGCCAAGGAGCTGGTGGATAGCACTTTCATTTGGTTGCAAGGAAAAATACTTTGTGGACAGTATGTTGTACTGTGTGAATATTCATAGCAACCTTTAATAGCACCTGTGGGCAACATATAAGTGATATTTGCTGCTCTTTTTTGTGAGTTGGGAAGCCCAGCTTACATTTTCATACTGATCAGTTAGAACTAAGCCTGTTCAACAGTTAACAATGGGAATATTTTGATCTTGACTGAAACCTTTTGAGATGAAAAAAAAGTTATTTTTTTAATCATTCCAATAAAATTATTGAATAACATCAGAAGGATAAATCTACATCTGATCAATATGATTTGCAGCACTGGATTATTGCTATTTTCTATTAGCTAACATTTATATTAATTCCTTTTGGGGGGGCAATCTGTTCAATTTTTTAGTTGTTGTAGCCATGCTACAAATGTCTAAGCCATGCTTCCTTTCTCCAGCATGATGCTTGTAGAATCCACCGGTGGGTAATTATAGCCTTCCTGCTCAGCTAGACTAAGTCAGAACTTTAGCCACACCTCCTTCAGGGAGTGTCCTCCATTTTTGACTTAGTCTACAGCTCAGCGGCAGCAGTTTTTTGTGGCTCCTTAGCTAGATTAGGCCTAGTTAGTGTAATTGGTTTTAGCATTCCTTGTTACTAATCCAAATTCTAAAAAATTATTAGAACTTCAAATTTTATTGGATACTCTAAATTCCTGGCATTACTTGGATTTTAAATGAGATTTGGCTGCCTATTGGATTTAGGCCCTTGGGCCTTTAGAGCCTGAGAAGCTCTGGCTACAAGCTCGCTGGGGGAATTTTCCTCTCGCTTGCTCTCAGCTGCTCGTCTGACGATCGGCGGACCGGCTCTCTTTACAACGAGCCTTATTTGGGAACGATTCTTCCCTTGCTGCGGCGGACGAAGCAGGCGGATCCAGATAGCAGTGGAGCTGCTCCAACCGAATCGCAAGTGCATTTGAAGTGGGGGGAAGCGGTCCTGGTTGCCCTAGCGAGGGTTTGAAGGCTCCGTAATCAGTTTTCCCCGTTTTTTCGCCTGATTGCAGGCTTCAGAGGTTGCGGTCGCCAGAGACTGTGTGGACTGGTCGCGGCCGCCATTTTGGAATTAGGCACGGCTGCCATTGTTAGAAAGGCGCAGCTGCCATTTTAGAATAGGCACGGTCGCCATTTTGACTGAGGGCGTGGCCAGACTTGCTCACCGAGACCATTTGAAGGGCCTAGTGTGACCTCGGACAGTGAGCCTACTTGCTCCGTCACAGTGCCTGCTGAGTCAGGCCTTACCGGGGGGAAGGACAACACATGAACTCGCTCACTTCTCTCAAGGGTATTATTGTTACTTGTACTCACACTATACAGGGTATTGGAACTTTAGCTGGTGTACCTTTTTATTTGTTGGATGTTTTGAGCATAAGGGCATTTCATACCACCTGTTGTTACTTAGTCGTGGCACTTGTCTGACTGTGACTGCCATTGCATCAGTCCAAAGCAAGGGTCGGTTTCCCATCTCTGGCGGCAAGATCTGTGTCCTTGGGTTCTCCCCCCACCGTCTGGGTACCTTTGCCGGATTATCCAGACAGCATGGCAGACAGTTCCTCGCCCCAAGAATACCAAGGCTCAGGCACCCTCCCCCCACATCACAAAAGCGCAGATCTGTTGATTTGGAAGGGGGGGCAAGAAGAAAGCCAAAACTAAACACCTGTCTACAAGGGAGCCATCGAAGGCAGCCGAGTGAGAGGCCACGAGGAGGCACCAGGCGCTGGAGAAGGAGTTCTCCAAGACCAAAGGCTCAAATCCAGTGGGGCTGAAGTGGTTTCCCCCGCCCCATTGGACACTCCTATTCCATTTGAGCCGCAATTGGAATCTGAGCAACGCCCTAGGGCATGGTCTCCTCGGGGGGAAACTGAGCAGGTTGGTTGCCCTTGCTCAACATCATCCTCACCTGTACACCAAGGTTCTGCAGCCACTCACGCTGAGGCAGGGGGCAGTTCCAGGGATCAGCATAGTCAGTGGTCACAACAATTCCACTCATTTATGCAACAGGCCTTTGACCAATTTATGTCTTCCTCTAGGGGTCATCCTCCTTCTCAAGCCCCCTTGTCTCCATCTGCGCTCCCTTCCCGTACGGAACGGGCCGCAACCCAGGGTTCTGGCATCTCAGAGGCGTCTTCGCAGTTAGGAGAGGAGGGATCTGTGGACCTGGAGATGACTGACATTCCAATGTCTGAGGATGAGGAGGCAGCTCCAGAACAGGCATCCACCTCAGGGTTATTCGACCCCTCTTTATTCCATTCTCTCCTCCTTAAGGCCTGTGCAACGGTCAATCTTTCCTCGGCAAAGGAAGCCAAACCCGCCACTTCTCATGATGAGGATGAATCCAATCCCCTCTTCACCACTCAGGTGGCAGAGGATAAACAGATTCCTTGCCCAAAGGTTTTTTGTTCCATGGTGCAGACACAGTGGGCGTCTTTAGCAACTGTTCCCTCCCCTAACAATGCGGAGAAAAAATTGTTTAATGTTTCCTCCTCCTTTGCGTCTCTCTTGGATGTACCGTCGGTGGACGATCCCTTAATCTCTCTCTTTTCCACTTCTGCCATGCCAGGAGACATGGCTGAGGCCTTGAAGGCGGAGGATAAAAAATTTGAATTTTCCCTTCGTCGGGCACACCAATCTTCAGCATGGTCAATTAGAGTCGCCACTTCGATCTCCTTCTTCACAAGGGCCTCTATCATGTGGCTCCGAGAGCTCCAATCGAGTGTTCCACCCGAGCAGGTACGCACGCACCAAACATTGACCAAATTACTGACTGCAGCAGAGTACATGGCTGACTCTTCCTTATATGCCACAAGGTACTCAGCCAGATCTATTGCGGCAACTGCGGCCTCACGGAGGCTTCTCTGGCTAAAACAGTGGAGGACAGACTTAAAGTCTAAATGGCACCTGTCCATCTCCAAGTACACAGGTTCAAAATTGTTTGGTCCGATTCTCGAGCGACACATCATTGAAGGCAAGGACAAGCGTAAAATTCTAGCTCACCCATCCAAGAAGTCAGATAGGCGGCCACAGCAGGAGTTCCGCAGACAGGGTTTTCGCTTGAGTGGCTCCTGGGATTGGAGGCAACCTTTTCGTGGCGGGCAGTCCTGGGATTGGTCCAGAGGCTCGCGATCCTTCCCTCCCAGGCAGGATCACCACCAGGACCGCCCGAGCACAGCCAGGGGCCAATTCCAATCCAAACGACCCTTTAGGGGTGCGGGGGCCGCCCTTACAGACGATCAAAGTGACGCCAGGGACAGTGCTCCCATTGGAGGTCGCTTGGCAAGGTTCAGCGATGTTTGGCAAACAACAACCACCGATTCTTGGGTAAGGGACACCATAAGAAAGGGCCAACCCTAGAATTTTACTCTCCCCCTCCAAGTCGTTTCATAAAATGCCCAGTTTCACGCAGCCCATCCAAAGCAAGGTTGCTAACATTAGCAATAGACCATCTAGTAGAAATCGAGGCAATAGAACCGGTACCACAAGAACAGAGAAAAAAGGGGTTCTACTTCATCCTGTTTGTGGTTCCCAAGGCCTCGGGAGGTTGGAGAGCTATTCTCGACCTAAAAAGTCTAAATCACTTTGTAATTTACAAAAGGTTCAAAATGCAGTCCCTCAAATCCATATTGGCCAGCATCAGAAAAGGGGACTTCCTCTCATCCATCGACCTAACAGAGGCATACCTACATATTCCAATTCTCCAGGAACATCGAAAGTTCCTCCGATTCTGTTATGCCCACCGGCATTATCAATACAGGGCCCTTCCATTCGGCCTATCCTCGGCCTCTCGAGTATTCACAAAGGTACTGGCCGTCTTGGCGGGCCATCTTCGCACGTTGCCAGTGCACGTGCAATGTTACCTGGACGACATTTTAATCCAGTCCAGCTCCCTCCAGTCGGCCCACGCAGATTTACAGGTCACGCTACATACCCTTCAGGCTCATGGCTTCTTGGTGAACTACAAAAAGAGTCACATCATCCCCACAAAGTGATTACTCCATCTAGGGAGCGATCATAGACTCCGACTTGTGCATGGTTTATCTTTCCCAGGAGAGTCGGGTCAGCATCCGACAGCTTGTACACGCCATTCAGAGACAAAGATTGGTCCCTCTCGTGCAGCTGTCCCAGCTTCTGGGAAAGATGGTTTCGTGCATGGGGATCGTTCCCTGGGCCAGACTTCACTCCAGGAGTCTACAATGGTTCCTCCTTCCCTTCCAAAAACAGAACCTCAGTTCGTCCCCAAGAAAGGTCAGGGTCCCTCAGCATACCCTCCTATCTCTCCTGTGGTGGGCCTCGTCAGCAATGTCCAAAGGGACACTCTTCAGAGAACCCCCCACTACGGACGCCAGCCTGTTTGGCTGGGGGGGCCATCTTCGGATGCTCTACAGTGCAAATGGCCGCAAGGGCTGCTTTATGCCTTCCCTCCACTTCCGTTGCTGCAGGCAACAATCCGCAAACTATTACTGGAAGTGGCGGAGATAATATTAATTGCTCCGCATTGGCCACGGCGGCCGTGGTTTGCAGACCTTGTAGACCTATTGCTCTCGCCAGCGTGGAAGATCCCCCCGCACCCAGTGTCTCTCAGTCAGGGGAACCTTCAACATCCGGACCCTCAGTGGCTCCAACTAGCCGCATGGCACTTGAGCGGGAGGGTCTGATTAGACAATCCTATTCGGCGGGAGTTATTTCGATAATCCAGGCTTCTAGATGCCCTTCCACTAATCGGATTTATGACGCCACGTGGAGGAACTTCTCCACCTCGTGCAGCAAACATAACCTGACACCCCTTTCTGTCACTATTCCTAACATCCTGGAGTACCTCCTGGAGGGTATAAATAAGGGTCTGGTGCTCAACACCATCTGCAGAAGGTGGCGGCCTTTCAAACGGTCCTTTCCTGTGATAATCTTGCACCTTTATCACAACACCCGGCCATTAGTGCCTTTTTGAAGGGGGCTGTTACAGTAAGGCCACCTGTAGTCCATCGCTTCCCGTCCTGGGACCTGCCCAAGGTCCTACAGGCATTGACTTCGTCGCCATTCGAGCCCCTGGGTTCTTGCTCGCTTCGCTACCTTTCCTTGAAGGTAGCCTTTTTGGTGGCTATTACTTCGGCTAGGAGAATTTTGGAGTTAGCCGCTCTCTCGGTTCGTAGGGACTTATGTACCTTTTCTGAGGATAGGGTCACCCTGCGTTTGGACCCTTCCTTTGATCCAAAGGTTAACACCTGGTTTCACAGATCGCAGGACCTAGTCCTTCCCAACTTTTGTCCGCGTCCTTCCCATCGTCTGGAGAGATTATGGCCTGCATTGGACGTTTGCAGAGCCCTGCTCCATTATGTCAAAAGGACTTTGGCCTTCCATAAATCGGAGGCGTTATTCATTTCCTTTCAGCCATCATCCATGGGTCAGAAGGTTTCTTCGTTGACCATTGGCAGGTGGATCAAGGCCTGTATCGCCAAAGCTTATGTTTCTCTATCACTCCCGGTACTCTCAAACATTACGGCTCACTCCACACGGAGTGCTGCTGCCTCCGCAGCCTGGCTCACTCAGGCCTCTGTGGAGGAGATTTGTAGGGCGGCGACCTAGTCTTCCCCTTCTTCTTTTGTCAAACATTATAAGATTGACAGATTTGCCGCAGCAGATGCCTCGTTTGGCAGAAGAGTGCTGCAGCAGGTCGTTTCTTCTTGGGAGACACTAGCCTAGACTCCCACCCGTAGGGACATGTTGGGCTTTGGTATGTCCCACCGGTGGATTCTACAAGCATCATGCTGGAGAAGGGGCGTTGTCTTACCCGAACGCCTTTTCTCAGCATGATGTAGAATCCACACCCTCCTCTAGCAGTCTAGGCGGATGTCTTTGTTTGTTTTTTTCTGGAGCCATTGTGTCAGACTTCGTCATGGATGCTTCGCCTCGTCAAAACTGGAGGACACTCCCTGAAGGAGGCGTGGCTAAAGTTCTGACTTAGTCTAGCTGAGCAGAAAGGCTATAATTACCCACCGGTGGATTCTACATCATCATGCTGAGAAAAGGCGTTCAGGTAAGACAACGCCCCTTTTGACTTTGTTCCTTTTTATTAAGATAAGTTTTATATATGATATGTTTATATACTGTATCCATGTGATGTTTTTCATATCAACATTGAAAGATAAATTTGAAATTTGTGTTTTTTGTTTATACTATCGTCTTTCCATAAGTTAATATAAGTTTATTCAGTGAGGAAGAAAAAGAAACATACTTTTCTGCTATCCAAAACAATAAAAACTGTAGTATTTTTAAAAATTACTTATCTCCAGGAATTATAATAGTACCATATTACTTTGTTCAGTAAAATCATCAGAGAATTTTAAAGTACCCAAAGCATTTAAAATAATAAACTTGTTCCTGCGAGTGAATTCCCTTGGATAAATATAGGCCACAAAATTTTTTAAGGTGCTGCAAGACTTTCTCTGTATGCAAAACAAACCAAATCCCCAGATTTTGTAAAATGCATCTAGAAGTGATTTGGTTTGAATATAAATTTCACATGCTCTTTTCTAATCATTTTGGAATGATTTTAGCATAAGCAGTGCTTTTTTTGTAAAAAAAAGAAAAAGAAAAAAGGTGCCGGAACTCCATTCTGGGCGTTCTATGACAAAAAAAAGCCCTGACTATAAGTATGCATTTGAAGTAGCAAGAACTATTTGCTTTGAAGTCTTGAACTCATCATTGTCTGACAAACTTCAATAAAGTTTATAAAGAAGTATTTCAGTATGATATTGAATAATGTTGAGATGTTATATACAGCATACTGTTTTTAAGCAAGAGACAAAAAGCAGAAGGGAGAATACTTAAATTCTTCCCAATAATGACCTGATTTTCAACCATTAATATGGCTTGTGCAACAGGGTTTGATATGGCAACCCCACAATAAACAGCTGTCTGGAAAATGTTGAACATGTATTTTCTCCTGACAATTAGAATCAAACATGCAAACTTCATTATTTTGTTAAAGATTCCCAGCATCCATTTGGAATGAGTTAATTCATGAAACACTTATTTTTAAATCCTGAGGAAATAATTTAGTTCATTTCTATTGCTAAATTACATTAACCTTTTGGGGAAAACACAGAGACACATTAATGCTTCTAAAGAGCGTGTCTTTAACCAAATGACAGTCTTTTCTGTTTGATTAGTTCATGGTGAAATGTTCTTTAAGATATATTAAACCTATTCATGGAAACTAGAGCTAAGATAAAAGCTACATACTATAGTTAAAAAACTATTCTTGGAGTGACCTTTCTCATTCTGAGGTACATGTTTATGGAAGCACTGTGAAACTTTTATGGGTACTCCATAACAATGTACAATAATGCTATCAGGATGTATAGACTTTAATTTACGTATATATAATATAAAGTCTACAACATGGATATTTATTTGAGAAGCTGACGAAAAGTGCAGTCCTTTTGTGAACATGAGTTCTTGAACCACTTATTTTCTAAAAACTTTTATATAAGTATGCAATATCAGTTCAAACTGCAACTCTGTTGTTTGACTCCTGCTTTAAGGATGCAGATGTGAGGAAGAGGATAGAGTGCATTTATTTCACAGAAGTTGCTAAAAGTTTGTAGTAAGTTTTAGATTCAGGATACCTCAAGTATTTCTTGAGAGGGTACTATTAGAACCCAAGCATCATTTTGAGTGAATTGGAAGTTTTTAAATGCTTAATTGTGCTCAATTATTTTAGGCTTATACTAAGGATTTTAGGATGTTATGCTGCCAATTTCAGCAGCTGTGCTAGTAAAATCTTGCAAGCAGATGGAAGGATCTCCAGACGTTCCCCCATCCCCAGGGGGTCACAGGCTGCCCTCCTTGGGTTAGAACAGCAGTGGACAATCTGTTTTTGTCTGTAGGTTAGAAACCCTAAGCTAGTATGGGCACAGTCAGAAAAATGTGCCCAATCAGAGGGTAGCCTTGGAAACTAAAGCAACCTGTATTTATTTAAATAAATCAAATATTCTTCCTTCAACAAAGGCCAGCTATTTTTTTTTAAATGGAAGGCTTAATAGATATAATAGCATATTCTAATAAGTTTCCAACATTTTCTTTTTTTTTTAATTGAAGTTCAGATCTTCAGAAACATCTATGTCTATATTTTTTTTCAAACAGAACCGATCTTTCTCATGAAGTAGGGCATTTAAAGAAATGAAAAGATGCCATTGAAAAACTAAATGGACATATTCCCAAATGTTCCTGGCTTGTACTTTAATATATCATAGTCCTTAAACTCATACATCCAGTATGTTTCTCATTTGTTCACTACTACTTTTTATGGTCCTACTTCCAAACATGAGAGAAAGGTTTTCCAAGTAAGTTGCCAAGAACATTGGATATTCAGTGGCAAATGGGAGGCAGCTGTGAGAATCCAAGACTGGGATCGCTAAATGGATTCGCAAAGATAAAAGAGGTGATTAAATCAGGCCAACAGTCCTTCTTCTCCAACATTGGTTATAATAATATGGTTATCCATCTGCATTCAGGAAACTAAAAAGGACAGGACGGCAATAGCAATAGCACTTAGACTTATATTCCTCTTCACAGTGCTTTACAGCCCTCTCTAAGTGGTTTATAGAATCGGCATCTTGCCCTCAACAATCTGGGGCCTCACTTTACCTACCTCAGAAGGATGGAAAGCTGAGTCAATCTTTTTTTCCAGGTTTTGTTGTCATTGATGTTTTTTTTATTAATTTTTTTATAAATACAAGTATAACAAAAAATCAATATAAAAACAACTCAACTGAACAGAATCGTCTACAACTTTTTCCCATCACAACTTATATAATACGATACCATGTTACAGTTGAGGAAATTGTAAACCCCCACCACCCACCACCCACCACCCACCCCGACTTCCCAAAGTGAACACAGGGCAAAAACACTAGAAAACCCACTAAACTACACCAAATTATTATATAAGTCCTATTGAAAATTTAACTATATTTTTCAATCCAACATCTAAGTATTTAATTATATGCTAAATACAATTTCTTAGATTGATATTTCCCTTGTATATACTCTATCCATTTTTTCCATTCCAACATATATTTTTCGTTTGAGTGATCCTTCAAATATGCAGAAATTTTTGCCATTTCTGCCAAGTTTATTACTTTCAAAGTCCATTCTTCAATAGATGGTAATTCTGGTTTCTTCCAATATTGTCCCACCAACAGTCTTGCTGCTGTGATCAAGTTCAAAATTAAGTTCGTCTCTGGTACAAAAGACTATACCACCATAGAGACGGAAGGCTGAGTCAATCTTGAGCTGGTCAGGATTGAAGTCCTGACAGTGAGTAGAGTTAGCCTGCAATACGGCATTATAACCACTGCGCACCATGGCAATACCTTCTCTTTCATTGTTACTTCTTAACAATTAATATTTAAAGTATCTTACTATAAAGATACACTGGAACCATCCAGGCAGTAGACTTTGGTAACCCAATCCTTCATTTTACATTTGTGAGAAAAGGAGAAAAGGTCGCTATTCTGTGCAAAGCATGATTTTCTTTAACTGTATAATATCTTCCACACTGTCCTTCCCATTTCTAGATATTGTAGCCTTTGGTGCAAGGGAAGCTTTTCTAGCACCCTAATAATCTATAATTTTGTTATAGGTTAGAATGGTGATTATGAAACTTTTGCAGTCATTGACCATTCAAATAAGCAACTCCCTAATTCCCTATATTTTTATTTTTAAGAAGGTAGAAGTAAACATTTTGGCATATACAGGTAGTCCTTGAATTATGTCCATTTGTTCATTGACTGTTCAGGATTATAATGGCAATGAAAAAAGGGACTTGCAACTTGTCCTCAAAGTTCCAGTGGCTGCAATGTCCTCATGTCACATAATAAAAAAAATTGGCCCGCCCTGTGTTTATAACTGCGTTATGTCAGTGCATATAAGGAGGAAGGATTGAGATGAAACAACAGGGAGATTATCAATGCATGTAGGGAGGGCATGTGTAGTGGCAAGACTATCATCTGACTGTTAGTCCATTTGAAAAAGGCATGGGTTGGGGTGGCTTTTGCCAGCTAACAGTGCATGGCAGGGAAGTATAGCTGACGTAGCTAGAGATTCTGGCTTCTAAATGTGGGGAGGCGGCTGTGGATTTCTCTAGACCACCAATAATCCATAGACGAGATTGGAGGTAGAATGCCAGATTATGCCTTGAAAGCCCTGGTTCAATCTGCATTCAGGTATAAAGTTCACTAGGATGAATGCTTAAATACCACTCAAAAAATGTATCAACAAAAAGGGAACAAAATGCTTCACTGGCACAATATTGATGTGTTAATTTATATGTGCAGATGCCAATTTAGAATTTCCTATAATTTAATTGCGACTGAGACACATATTACCAGTGTGTAGAAGATTTTAATCAGATGAAATGTATGGTTTTCAGTCAATTATCCTGTTAGTGAGTGTTAATAGATAGTTTCAAGATGTTAAACAAAGAAGCTTTTGTTTTCCTATTTCCTTTTGCGAAACTTTTAGGAAGCCTTTTATTGTGTGTTAAAGCCTATATCATTGCTACAGAGAATGTTTTTAATATACGTATGGTCATCTGTAGTCTTGCAGGCTATTCTCTCCTACTGAAATTAACAAATTAAAAATTACATCAAGAGGTTTCCTTAGGATTCAATGGAAGAGTGGAGCTCTGGAGATTGCTGGAGAGATACAATGATTTGATCTGATTTTTTTCCTCTTTTGGGGTGTGAAAATTAAAGCTGTATTTCATTAAGATGAAACTGATTGAAAAACATAGAATATTTTTTTTAAAATACAATATTGCATAGGGCACATAGAAGGGAGCAGTGAGAAGTTCTTGGCATGAAATCAAGTCATCCACAGCAAACAACAATTATTAAGTATGGAAGAACTTAAAATTTACCTAACTTTAATAGGGTGTTTGAAGAAATACCACAAATATGTATGAAATGAGCTGAACATTAATTGGCTGTTGATAAATAATGTCAGGTGGCATTATTAAAGTGTAATATAAATATATATTACCATATGTTGTCACTTAAATTTTCTGTTAGATCTCAAGTTACGTGTAGTATTGTTTATGACGGGGCAGATAATTCATGCTCTTGATGCACTT
Source organism: Bothrops alternatus (assembly GCA_034064705.1). NCBI lineage: Eukaryota > Metazoa > Chordata > Lepidosauria > Squamata > Viperidae > Bothrops > Bothrops alternatus. The sequence goes on from JARGCV010000081.1 coordinate 19,378,752, forward strand.
GTGTGAATAATTATTTGTTATTTGTGGAGGACAGACAAAATGGCCCTGAGAGACAGGAGGAAGAGCAGTCAGGCAAGAGGGGCCAACAAAAGTAACATGAGAAAACATGTCAAACAAGCTCGTTCCTAGTTCATACAAAAATAAAGAGAGGAAGGAAAAAGCACATCTGATATTAGATTCTTTTCCTCCAACCGTTACGTTAAAAGCGCTAATGTTCTACAAGGCATTGATTTCTTAGCGTGGGCTACCTTGTAGGGCTGATATTTTGTATAGTATGCAGGTTGTGCTGGATGGCTTATCTTTGAACTGATTTGATTACACAGATTAATATAACTTTGATTACAGTTAGCTGAATAAGCCACAATTTGCTAGACTCACACAAACATGCTGAGACATTAAGGCTAGTGAACTGTAACCTAAGGGGCACAATGGCTCAGCGGTTAAGATGCTGGGCTTGTTGATTGGAAAGTTGACAGCCCAGGTTTGAGACTTGAGCGTCATGTAACAGAGTGAGTTCCCGTTACCTGTCCCAGATCCTGCTTACCCTGCAGTTCTAAAGCATGCAAAACTAGTGGATAAATAGGTACCATTTTGATGGGAAGGTAACAGCATTCCATGCCCCTTGATGTATAGTCATGCTGGCCGCATGACCAAGGAAATATCTTTGGACAGCGCTGGCTCCCTCGGCTAAGAAACTGAGATGAACATTGCTCCCTAGTGTCAAACATGACTGAATAGGGGAAATCTTTACTGTAACCTAGCACACCAGCTGTTTCTTATGTAGATAAAATTAAGGGAATGCCCCATTTTATGTATTCCCAGAGGAAAGGCAGGTTATAATAAATAAATGAAATAAATACAGAAATTGGTTGTAAGTTGATATCTTAATGGAATTTTGAATTAGCAGATTTGGTTATTATGATTCTGTAGAACAGGGGTTCTCAACCTTGGCAACTTTAAGACTTGTGTCCACAAGTCTTAAAGTTACCAAGGTTGAGAACCCCTGCTGTAGAATATTGTATGCATTGTGGTTGGCAGCTGGATAACATGATAGGGATTGAAAATAATTTAACAGAAACCTCCCCAACGTGCAGCAGGAATAGATCCTAAATCAGTGCACCCTTCTTCCTATGCATGGAACTTCAATCAGTGGTGAACATGGCATTGTGTTCTGCTTCATCTTCTTTTGTAGAATTGTGTCCTTGAGAGACCCTCATATGACAAGGAGGAATACTCTGATACACCTTAGTCCTAAAGCACCGAGGTGTTGAGATATGGGTTGTTTTAAAAGAGAAGGGGGAGGCGGGTCTCACATTTGTTGAAAGGGAAGTTCCTGTAAGTTCTATTCATCTTAATCTTGTCACCCAGATAAAGTGACAAACAGATAAGAGATTTGAAAGAGGAAGAAAGCGAACATGTGTTTCCTGTTGTAAAAGATTTTTTTTTTAATTTAACCCTACTTGCCCATACAAAGGTTTCGTATACTAATGTTTCAACTTGGTTCATGTAACAATTTTGCAATGCAAAATAATTCTATCTGCAGATATGCATGTGATGAAGGGGTAGTAGAATAACAAGATAAAAATGTAAGGCTTCAATAGTTTGTAAATGACAGACATACATATTGTGATTTGCTTCTTTTTGTCCTAGTGTAGCACATAAAGACAAATGCTTACTTAAGCAGTCTTGGCTTAGTGTGTTTAATACACCATATTTACACATGGAATTTTAGCAAATTTCATACATTGTCATCCAGTACTTCACATCTTCATTTTATTTATTTATTTAGTTGCATGAGATTTGCTCTTTATCCTAAACTCTCAGTTTGCAGAATGCAGAATAAACACCAATTTCTAGAGGAAGGAGGAGGAAGAGCTGCAGCAGCAGGAGGAGGAGGAGGAGGAGGAAGAAGAAGAAAGAAGAAAAGAAAAGAAACTAAACTGAATGAAAAGGATTGATGGTATTCTGTTTGGAATGAAGAGCACTATAAATATTGTGGATTTGATGCCCAATAGTGTTTTAGATTTTATTTGTTCAGGTCCTTTCTCCCTCCAGAATATAAACTGACAAGAGGTATCCCGCATCACTATGCTTTGATTGGTAATGCTAATAATGTTACAAGGTGGCCAAAATATTTCACTTCAAAATATTTTAAATGTTAAATTTGCAAATAATAATGCCCCAAAGTGAAACAGGCTGTTTCTGTCACTTTAAAAATGTTTCAAGCCTGAAATAAAGACTTTCTGAGCTTGAAATCCTTTTTTGAAAGACACAGGTTTCATAACTGCTCAGATGTCCAGTGAAAGTACTTGCATTGTGAGTTGTTCACATTTCACATCTGCAAGCTTTCTAAATTATTAACTTTGTTTACCTGTTTTTCATTTACTGATTCCTGTGCTGGACTTTGGAATTTCTGATTGTTTGGAAGTTTCAGGAATGCTAATTTTTGAATTTCAGTTGCAGCAACATAATGCAGACTGTCCAATGTTCCTCCAAATATTTTTCTTGATCAAAGATAGCTCCTGTCCCATCTCGCTTTGAAACTGGCAAGATGCAAAAGTGCCAGATCCCAGCCACATTATTTTTTTCCACATTATTGCATCCCACAAATATTCCACAAGCTTCTTTGGAAATAGCCTGCCAACTTATTTAAAAATAAACAAAAAAAGAAAAATAAGAAATCCCTCAGATGACCATCAGAAACATTCAACCTGATTAAAAGCATGTTTGAATTTTTTTTTAAATTAGCTTCATGAAATGTTAGGACAAAGGAACATGTTTAAAACTCTGAAGGCAAAGAGCTCTGAAGTCCAGAGGTCCCAACAGAAAAGGCTTATGTCCTCCTTACCTTATGTAGATATGAATGACCAGCTGCTTATTTTGGAAGTGTATGTACCTGTGCCCAGAATAGAAGAACAAGTAACCTGGGATAATCTATCCTGATTTTTAATATCAATAAGAAGCTATTGGCAGAAGTCATCTAACAGCTCAGAGTGTATTATAATTCATGTCACTCCAATCCATGGAGGAGATGCGATCACTACTCTTGCTTGGTCCTGTATGCTGTGAGAGTTAAGATGGAAGGTTTTGTAATTTTAGGAGGTTACAGTTTGTCTGTAAAGAACAGTTTGGTTTCCTCTTAGTTCCCCCCCACCCCACCCCAGAAGCTCCTGAAGATCAAATTGTTTAAGGGAGCACCTTCCTGATGTAACTGTTGCCACCTTTATTTTTACATATTTCATTTGTACTTTATATTGTAAGGCTTTTGATTTTCTATTGTTATTGCAGCTATTATTTAATCTGCAGTTGTCCTATATAAGCCACTACTAGTCTTCTTTTTATTGTGGCAGCACAGAAATAAATGATTTATTAGAAGATTATTATAGAAGTGACAACTAGCAATATGGTAAATCAGTGTTTTGTAATTATTTATATATCTCATGGAAGCATTTTTGTGAACAGGCAGGCTTTTCTCAGCCTAAGGCAGTTGGGGACACCCCGTTTGTTATGTTGGTCCCAGCAGGGATTATTATTGCTTTCTCTGAATCAAAACAATGATCAAAAGATATTGCAAGATTTCATACCATATAATCACCATCAGGCATAAGTTTGCAAAGAGACAAAAAAAAATAACAGGCTTCCTGGTAAATTTTGTTTAATAGTTGCCTGATTACATTAGATAATGGAAAGGAAGTGAAATGGGCAAGTAGGAAAATGCTTGCTAGAGCATGATATGAAATGAATGAATAAGGGTGGGAAGGGAGGGGGAAGAGAAATAACAGGATGTTTCACTATATAATATTGTTGATTTAGTCACATGCATTATCATAAAATATTTTCTGAAAGAGCATGCAGCACACATCAAAAACTATTCTACTTACAACTTACTGTGTCAGAGGAATCAATAGAACATAGTAAATATGCATCACGTTAACAGTAGTTCGGAATTCCACACATAACTATAATAATGCAAGAAAGCATTGAAAAGCTATGATATAAATGTCTACTTTAAGTATCAGGATGAGTAGATGCAAATTTTCATCTCTATAGCCAAATTTTAGGTTAGATTCCTAAATGCAATTGAAAGACAATACATCTTTTTGAATGCAATGGACGAACTTCTGAATACATATGAAAGGATTGAATGCTTGAGTTACTGAAGTTTAACTTTAGTTCTTGAATTATCAAAGGAAATACTCAGTTATTAAAGTTATATAATTATAGTGCATATAAATAAAAGACCTTGGCATACATTTTCCAAAGGAGAGAATCATGTCTCTGTTTGACATTAATATAATTAGCTCATTTGAAAACAAATAGTTCTTTAATTCTGTATCTTATGAAAATTCTTGTTAATGAAAAATAAAACATTTTATTTAGTCCAAAAGCTGCATGCTTTTGGACTAGAATAAACTAACTTTTAAGCATATTATTGTCCTTATCTCCAAATCAGAAGTTGCCAAGGAAAAATTATGATCAGCTTTGAATGACATTTAGCAGATGATACACAATTACCCAAGATTGTTTCATCCAAAGCAGACAGTGAAGAGTTGCAGAAGGATCCATAAAAACTGAAGTATATAAAAGTCTGTGCCAGATACAAAGTGGTGCAAAGTTATGTGTGCTGAGATAATCTGGTTTATGTCTACAAAAGGTTGGATTCCTTGTAACTCAGTGTGTGTGTATATGTATGTGTGTGTGTGTGTGTGTGTGTGTGTGTGTGTGTGTGTGTGTGTGTGTAAAGTGCCCCTTTCCAACAGTTGACTTACGACTTTCAATCTTTGTGAAACTCAGAAATAACTTGCATAATTAAGATTGGGTCTACTGAACTTTCAGTGATGCCAATCAAAGGAAGAATGCCATTCATTAGAGGAAAAACAAATAAGTATGTTCTGAAAGATGTTAGTACAATTGTTGAGATGGCTATGAAAAAGAATATCTCAGGAGTCCATTGTGGGAGGCCAGCTCAACCATTGTTTTATCTTCAAGTGCCTTGATTTACTTGTACTCAACCTTCCAACTATTTGCAAACTTGTGTAATAATGAAAAGCAAGAATGAAGAATCCAGCTAGTACGTTTTCTTCACCCAGAAACTGTCTCAATTATTATATAAGTGGTCCACTTCCAGTTGAAGTCCAGTTCTTTCCATTTTAACTTATTTATTTATCAAATTTATATGGTCTCCCATCTCACACGAGGTGAGAATCTGGGCAGCTTACAATAAAATTGATAATTAAAAAGTATACAAAACCCATTTAAAACAAATAAAAAAGGTGATGAAAGGGAATACATGAAAATATTGAACATGATGCTGCCAAAGATTGGGATCAATCCTCAAGCCTGCAGGGGAAAAACTTGTTTTAAGGGATTTTTGGACAGTCACAAGTAATGGGATCAACTTCATTTTGGATGATGTTCCAAAGGATGGCTACCACAGCAGAAAAGGCTCATTCCCTAGGCCAGCGGTTCTCAACCTGTGGGTCGCGACCCCATCTGGGGTCGAACGACCATTTCACGGGGGTAGCCAAGCACCGCAGTCCACCATTTTTTGGGGGTCGGCCATTTTTTTTGGTCGGCCATTTTTTTCCCTATCGCGATGTGGGCTGTCACGCCGCGCATGCGCGGTGCGGGCCCGCCATTTTTTTTTGGTCGGCCATTTTTTTTGGTCGGCCATTTTTTTCCCTATCGCGATGTGGGCTGTCACGCCGCGCATGCGCGGTGCGGGCCCGCCATTTTTTTTTGGTCGGCCATTTTTTTTGGTCAGCCATTTTTTCCCTATCGCGATGCGCCCCGTCGCACTGCACATGCGCGGTGCGGGCCTGCCATTTTTTGGGGGGTCGGCCATTTTTTTTTGGTCAGCCATTTTTTCCCTATCGTGATGCGGGCTGTTGCGCCACGCATGCGCGATGCGGGGCGCCGCGCATGCGCGATGCGGGCCGTCGCGCATGCGCGATGCGGGCCGTCGCTCCGCGCATGCGCGATGCGGGCCGTCACGCCGCGCATGCGCGATGCGCCCCATCACACCGCACATGCGTGATGCGGGCCGTTGCACCGCGCATGCGCGATGCGCCCCGTCGCGCAACGCATGTGCGATGCACCCTGTTGCGCCACGCATGCGCGATGCGCCCCGTCACGCCACTCATGCGCATGCGCGGTGCAGGCCCGCCTTTTTTTTGCGCGATGCGGGCCGGAGTCGAGCCCCAGAAAAGGTTGAGAACCGCTGCCCTAGGCCCTGTCAAGTGGAATTTGTTAGCAGATGATACCCACAATATTCCTCTCCTGCTGGATCTAATGGGATGGGTAGATGTAATTGGGGATAGGCCTTTCCACTTAAGGAAACGTAAGTTTGAAGAGTGGGTGAACACACTGATATACACAGACTCATAAAGCATAAATGCTGCTTAACTCTTTTTTCATGCAATTTGTGACAAATACGTGAAATAAATCTATGATAGTCTGTAAAAAAATAAAATGATCTGCATAATAAATAGCATTTTAAATTAAAGTGAGAATGCCTCTTGGATGTTCATCTTTGAAAATATAATAAACTATTTAATGGATTTCAGTTTAGCAGACTTTTAAAACAGAATTTGCTGCATCCACGTTGTGTACAAGTTTCAGGCTATAATGCAGCGGTTGTAAACCTGTGGGTCGCGACCTCATTTGGGGTCGAATGACCATTTCACGGGGGTCGGCAAACAACGCAGTCCGCCATTTTTTCCCCTTTTCCTTAGCTGTGCTACACCATTTCCCCCCCTTTTCCTTAGCTGTGGTACTCCCTCTTATTCTATTGGGTTTTGAAAGCCAATAGAATAGACTCTCTTGAATAGAGTCTAATTCTATTGGCTTTCAAAAGCCAATAGGAATTGTCCAGGCTGTCTGTGCCCTGCTGAGCCCGCCAAAAGTCCCAGTCTGCAAACGGTGCTGCGAGTTGTCTGCAGCGAAGGTGAGCTCTCCAGAAGTTTCCACCCCTCCCTGCTGAGCAACTACTAAAACTGTAAGTAAAAGAGGGCCAGGGGTGGGAGGTGGGAGGCCGGCGGGCGCAGGGAGGGTTTTTGGCGTGCGTGGGGCCTGGCGGGTGGCTTACCTCTCTTGGGCTGGGCCAGCTGGTGGCTCAGCCCGTGGTTGCTCTGCGCCGTTGCTGCCGCGGCTGCCCAGGAGCGTCTGGGCCTGCCTACCGCCGGCCCAAATGGGCGGCAGCAAAGGCAAAGCTAGCGGGGCAGCGGCAGGCGCAGGGAGCGTTTTTGGCGTGCGTGGGGCCCGGCGGGTGTCTTACCTCCCTTGGGCTGGGCCCGCTGGTGGCCCAGCCAGCCCATGGTCGCCCTGAACTGTCGCCACCGCGGCCGCCCAGGAGCACCTGGGCCTGCCTGCTGCCGCCCCAAACGGGCGGCGGCCTACGCCTCAGCCGGCGCAGGGGGCAGCACCACACATACGCGCGCAGGTCGGGGTCGCAGCCTGAAAAAGGTTGAGAACCGCTGCTATAATGGATACAGTTTGAAAAATAGTGCTGCTTCTCTTCAGAATAGGTTTTCAGGGTTAACAGCAAAATAGTTTTTTCACACTCAAAAATTCCATTTGCCATCTAGCAGACATTCTGATTTAATGGACATTATTAATCTGTTAAATCAAGAATCAAACTGAGGTAAGTATTAACAAATAGCACCAGTTTTTCCCCTTCTGTTCCATATTTATAAGTTAGATCTTGTTTGGTGCTTACCACAATGTTAAAAAAGTACAAGTATTAATATATTAGGCAGATTCAGATGCTTTTTGCCTCCATACTATTTTGAATTAGAAAAAGAGCACTTGTCCAGGGTATTGAGGATCACTGCTTCCTTGTTCATCACACTGTAGGTGAATAAAGCTACCGGTATTCAGAGGTGGAGAACAGCAAGTGTGCCCTTGTGGCCATTCAAAATAAGAACCTTTTCATTTTCATTTTTTGTCAGTTGGAGCAAAGGGCTGATTTTTCAATCTTTATAAAAGTATCAGTGATAGGTGCCATTCATTTCAGATTGGATTTAATCTGACAATAGTATATATTTTGTCTTTTCTGCATACTTCTGTGTGTTTTTGCAGAGCAGACTGGTGCAGCTGAAATAAGTAAGATTCAGTTTCCTATCTCCATCTGTCTCTCTCACCCTCCCCCATCTTCCCCATCCAAAAGTTCCTTAACTTTTTCTGAGATGCCTATTTTTAGCTTGTGCCCCTACTTAAGCAAAGAGGCTTTGCTGGCAGAGCTCTGGGGATTCCTGAAGGCGATATCACCTAGTGAACAAAAGGTCTTCTCAAACTGTCCTTACCCCATTTGGCTGCTGGTTCACAAACAGGTTGATTTTATTGCCAGATGTTTCTACTTCTTCTCCTTAGTTGACAGAAATACAGTACATTCTATTTGCAAGCCATTAAAGTTCACTTCATCAGAAAAGGCTTGGAGTACCCTGATCTTATAGGTTCCTAGAAAGAATTAGCACAAGGAAGGGTGTTAAGAGATAAAGTTCGAATGTTAGTTTTATTTTTCCATATACAGCTTTTTAGTTTCCTCACTGAAGTGAATGGCAAAAACATGAGTATACTTAAAAACACTGCTATATTTAGACATTGATTTATAATGTAACACAATGCATACTATTTTTTATATATATATACATATATATATATACATATATACATATATATATATATATATATATATATATATATATATATATATATATATATATATATATATATATATATACACACACACACACACACACACACACTTGTTTGCTGTATTTTACTTCCCAACATCTTCTCTATCCTCATTCTGCCATCTCTCCAGTCCTGTACAGAGTAGTCCTCAACTGAAAATAGTTCATTTAGTGAATGTTCAAAGTTACAATGACACTGAAAAAAGTGACTTATGACCATTCTTCATATTGCCGCATCCCCATGGTCACATGATCAAAATTCAGACTCTCAGCAACTGATTCATATTTGGGACAGTTGCAGTGCTCCATGGTCACATGAGCATCTTCTGCCAAGCAAAGTCAAGTCATTTAACAATTGTGTTACTAACTTAACAACTGCAGTGATTCACTTCAGAACTGTGGCGAGAAAGGTCATAAAATGGGGCAAAATTCACTTAACAGCTGTCTCACTAAGACAGAAATTGTGGGCTCAGTTGTGGGTCGTAAGTTGAGGAATACCTGTAGATGGCTTGACTAAATCCAATTTTGAGTTCTCCAGGTATGTATTGAAGTTTCTTTGGTCCTAATGCAAGATCTTTTTTTCACGCTATGTGAAAAAGATTTTCGCTTCAGTTTGTATGACTGGCAGAAATAAATTAATTGGCGCTGACTGGCAGGTTACAAGCTAGGGTAAGGTTTTGCTTATGATATACAGTGACTTAAGGGGTACCGGGGGCTGACTACTTCTGCTGTTAATAGACTAGCTGTATCATTAAGTTCATAGGGAGTCTTACTACAGGAGGTGTTGACTTATAACCATTTATTTAGTTCCCGTTCAAAGTTACAGCAGTATTGAAACTGATCTTCACACTTTGGATGTTCACAGCAACCCCATGGTCATGTGATCAAATTCGTATGCTTGGCAACTGCCATGTATCTATAATGGTCACAGCACCCTGGGTTATGTGATCACCACATAACCTTCCCAACAAACTTCTGACAAGAAAGTAAAGGGGGGAGTCACTTAATTGCCCTAATTTGCTTAAGAACTGTTGCAAAAATGTCATAAAATTGGGTGTGAATCACCTACAACTTCCTTGCTTAGGAATGGACACTCTGGTTCCAAATGTGGTCATAAGTTGGGGACAACCTCTACTAAGAATTGCCAACTGGTCCCAAAGAAGAACTTACATCTTTTAGTGCTGATTAGGTGGTTATTGAAGATCTACTTTTTATGTAGGCCTTCTCTATAGAACTGTTTAGATCAGTGGTCTGCAATCTTGACAACTTTAAGACTTGTGGACTTCAGCTCCCAGAATCCCTCAGCCAGCATTCTGGGAGCTGAAGTCCACAAGTCTTAAAAGTTGTCAAGGTTGCAGACCACTGGTTTAGATAAATGGTTCCTTAGCTTTTGTTTTTCTCCTCCCTCATTCATAAATTACTGTTTTTATTACTGTGCTTTGTATTTTGCAAACAGCTCTGAGATAGTTCTCAAAGGCAGCAGTGTGCAAATATCTTCAGTAAATAATACATAAGAACATTAGCTCCGTATACAATTGTTCAGTAAGTACCATAGCAAAACAATATTTTTCCTGCTTTTGCTGACTTAGGTTGCTGAGTTCTAGCGACTGTTAAAAAAAAAAGACAAAGGATTTTTATTTTATTTTAAGTAATTATTCACATAAACGATAGTTGAATTGAGAAAACAGCATTTTATGAACTAGTTTGATGATTTGTAAGTGTATGAATGCAGTTGTTCTGGTGACTACTGATATTGGAAACCACCTCATTCAGATTAAAGGCAAACAAACACTTAAGGAATATTCAAGATTCTGTTTTAACAACCCAGCCCATTTTAATTTTGTTTAATTGGAAAAAAAAGGAAAACATTACACAAATTCAGAAGTCACGTAACTGTAATATATCTAAAATGGGAATCCAGTTTTTGTTTTTAAACCATATTTGTAAAATCAACCTTTTCTTTTTTTATATATATATATAACATTTTTTATTGTTAGATATATATTTGTACATGTAAACCAAGAAAAAATTCAAGTTAAATGCTATTCAACTTAATACATTCAATTTAAATTTGTAAACATTCTTCACTCCGTATATCAAGATTTAACTATAAGCCAGATACATTTTCTTTGGTGTTTCTCTTGTATGTAGTCTATCCAATGTTTCCAGTCCAACATATATTTTTCATTTGAATGATCCTTCAAATATGCCGATATTTTAGCCATTTCTGCCAAATTTAAAATCAACCTTTTCTATGTCATGTCCTCAGTTACACCCAGATCCTGAAAAAGAAATGAAGCCCTTACTTGAAAAATATACCGGGGGTGTAGAAAGCACTGAAGATTCCAGTCTCAGCTGCTGAAAAATGATACTGAGATGCCACAGATAGTATGTTCTTCCAGTGAGTAGCTTGAACCCTGTCACAGGTGACAGTGACCTATTTACTAAAACCTTGTTAAAAGGTGCTATGTGCCCTGGGTACCTTTAACTAGTGTGATATGCAGGGCTACCTTTTACAGGGTCTGCCCCTGCAAAACAGTTTGCCATTACGTCTTCTGTGCCTTTGGTATAATTGGCCAGCTACCAAGTTAAAGGAGAATCTTGTCAATATTTCAGCAGCTTTTAATGAAGGGAAGAGCAAAGTTCATAAGGACACGGGTGCCTATCTGCCCCTTCCTGTTTTTACTGTCTTTGGGTCAGTAATGGGAGAAGATGGCTCAGGGGAAAGGGTACATCATCTAATACCCAGGAAGAACTTTTATTTATGTGGTTGGGATCATTTAAAAGGTGCTTAATGGCTAGCAATGGACACTAAAGACATTTCAGAGCTGTCAGCTCACAAATGAAGCACATTATTCTTGTGGCCCTGATTCTGTTTCAAGGATTATTTTAAAAGCAAGGATAAGAGCAGTTAAAAAAAATCTTTCAAATGGCGTCCTAATAACTCTAATAATGTCTTGATGCTCAGAGTGACTTTTATTAATGGCTTCATTTCATGATTTAATTGTTTTAGGCAAAATAACAGTCTTCTTTTGCTTGGGTTTTAATCTTGGGGAGAGACCATTTTCAAAGTTCTTAGCGTGTGATTAAGAAAAACATAGTTGGTCTTCTGAGGTTTGTTAGTCAAATAATAGGACATGCTATTTGGGATGGTATGAAAAAGTTACAGGTAGTTTCTTGACTTATCACCATTCACTTAGTGATCATCTGAAGCTACAATGGACCACCCAAAAAAATATTTTTGACCCAGTTCCGATGGCTGCCTGCCAGGCCCATGACACCATTTTGATTGATAAGCAACTGGCAGCATTTATGATTGTTCACAGCGTCCTGAGGTCATGTGACCACTATTTACATTTTTGCCAAAAACTGGTGTATACTTCCAGCTTCTGGCAAAAAAATCTCCCATAGAAAAAATGGGTTTGCTTAATGACTGCAGCATTCACTTAATGACTGCTGCAAAAAAATAAAATAAAATTGGATCAATAGCTTGATAACTACTTTATGATCATCATGACCTACGGCTGTAATTGTCAGGTCATAAGTCAAGGGCTATCTGTCCTTTGCAAATATTTCAGGGCTAATAAAGCTTTATTCAGGTAGAGGGTGAAGGTTCGTTCTCTAGACCTTGTGGGTTGGTTTCCAAACGTTTCGTTACCAGGCTAGATAACATTTTCAGTGGAGTTTAGGGGATGTCAGTGTCAGTGTTCTTTTGTTTATAAGGGCTTCGGGTGGTCAGTCGGTCTTGTGAGGATCAGGTGTGGGTGTGTCAAGTGAGGGTCTTATGATGAGTCTTGTGATGGGGAGGTTCCATCAGGTGAAGGTCATTGGGGGGCTTGCGTGGGTTAGTTGAGGGTCGATGCTGTCTCTGGTTGGTGGTGCAGTTGATTTGCATTCTGAGGGGTTCATAGGCTGGTTGTAGGTCAGTGTGTCTGTTGATGTAATTGCTTGTGGAGTGCCAGACTTCGATGAACTCACGAGTGTGGCGAGTGGGAGTGTGGCCAATCGAACTGGTGCTGTTTCATGTTGGTGTGGGTAGAGATTAAGGATTTGGGATTGTGGCGTTCGACTGCCAGCTGGCATTCGTGGATCCGGCTTTTAATTGACGTGATGTTTGTCCCACATAGAATTGGTTTCGTTACAGTTGATTTGTAGATGACATTGTTTCTTTCATCCTTCTGTGTCTTGTCTGGATAATTTCTGGTGGAGTATGGCTGTGGGCTGTTGCTGTTCCTAGGGTTTGGAGAATTCTGGCTGTCATTTCCAACACCCCTTTTGTAGGGTTAGTTTTTGCAAGATGGTATGCTGTGGTTTGGGTGCTGTGTGTCGGAATAAAGATTTTTTGGATAGCCGTTACGGAGAAAGCCATTTCTATTTTACTTTTCTTAGTGTTGGGGTGCTGCAGTGTGTCCTGGTCCTATTCAGGTAGGCTTTGGACCGCTGGGTGTCCAGTCTTACCCAATCAAACTTCCTGATGAATACATCTCTTTTTTTTTTTTCAGAATTTCCTACCCTGGCCATTGGGGAAGGTTGTTATATAGTTTGTTTATCATACAGAAAGGGGAATGTGGAAAGTCAGCAAATCTAATTACAAATGGGACAGTTTAGAAAAACAAACATAGAGCACATTATGGCATAGTATTGTAGGTTTTACTTATGCATGTTTTGGCAATTTAAATGATGCGCTGTATTTTTCTGGTGTAATGGAATCTGTATACTTTTGTTACACTAGCCAGCTGTTTTCATCTAGTGCTCTCATTTTGAAGCTTTAAGATTCACAAAAAATTAACCACGGGCCACTGGTCGCTAGTATGCTAGCATGTTCACTCTCTCATTCAGAAAAGGTTCTGGCAATTACAATTTTTTGGAGTTCTACTGTACACTTCTTCTTTTTCTCCACTTTTTGCTTTATTGCATGAATAAGTCATAATACATTTAGAATGCTTTAAAACATTTAACACAGCACGGCATAGAAAGATCACCAGGGCTTTGAGGAACTAAATGGGTTTTCTTCCCTAGCCTCCATTATATATACATACAATTACGCATTCCTGTTAAGTAGAAGAACTGCATGTACTAGTACTTTGTGCATTAATGAAACAACAGCAGGCTTACTGCTGCTTTCACTTTCATCCTTTACTTCCATAACCTTCTATAACCTTAGCCAATGTATGATGGAAGGGGGCAGCCCGATGCTACTTCTTCAATTTTATTAATAATCTTCAACCAGCCTGGGGCTCTTCAGGTGTTTGGAAGACACTGGTCTTTGCTATCTGGGATTGATGGGAGTTAAAAAGCCAAATATTTACCCTAATTTAGTTTTAAAATTTAATCATCAGTGCCCAATTTCAGCTCAGAAGAGGGCCAGAAAACCTGTCAGTACTGGAGAGGTGTATTACGTTTTCTCAGTGCTGCTCACTAGTCTATCCTTTCCTGTCCCGTCCCGTCCTGTCCCATCCCGTCCCATCCCATCCCATCCCATCCTTCCATTGTATCTATTTGTCTGTCTGCCTGTCTATATCTATCTATCTATCTATCTATCTATCTATCTATCTATCTATCTATCTATCTATCTATCTATCTATCCATCCATCCATCCATCCATCCATCCATCCATCCATCCATCCATCCATCCATCCATCTATTTTATCTATTTATCTATTCTATCTATTCTATCTATTCTATCAGATTTTGCATAGCTGCCTGTCTTAGAATACAATTCTGGGTGGCTCACAACAACAATAAAAATACAAACTATAACGATCATAAAACATGATACCATAGTCATGTTGACCTCTTAAGAATAAATTCCATTACTCTTTAAGAGTAGCATCACTTGCAGCTTTCTAAAGAGGGTTTACCAATGCTTTCAAACGCCTTTCCAGGATGGAGCATACAAGAAGGTGGCATACATGGATTTTCAGAGCCCTATCCCTTTTCCGGAATGGTTCTCCTTAATTCTAGCAAGGTTGCTGCAACAAATATATATAATCTGGGGCAAGTTAGCAGGGATGTAGGTGAATAGTGGAAGCAATATCTGTGATATACAGGTAGTCCTTTGATTTAGTGACTATTTGAAGTTACAACGGTACTGAAAAAAGTGACTTATGACAGTTTTCCATATTTACAACTGTTATAGCATCCCCACAATCACATGATCAAATTTTTTTTTTCATTTTTAAATTTTTCTTTATTTAATTTATTAATAGATAACATTAAGAAATCAACATTGTAAGAAAACCATGCTTAAAATAGCCAGCTGCATTATTATTATTATTATTATTATTATTATTATTATTATTATTATTATTATTATTAATTTAATTTCTATGCCGCCCTATTCCGGAGAACTCAGGGCGGCTGAGTTCGAACCTGTCAGTTATTCAAAAGCAAGCGATAACAATACTAAAATATATAACATAGTTTCAACGTTTATGTATAGAAAACAGAAAAAAAATAGGATAGGAACAGGCAGCTGTCAATCCATCTTCTATTTCATATATTACACAAATTGAAACACCATTAGAAGCTATGTAGTTTCCATCTTGTAGCAATGCTTTTCCAGTTCCGCTCTTAACTGGTTAGAGAAATCATCTTCCACATTATCATCATCCCAATTATCTTCCCACACATGTGCATCTTCATCTTCATCTAACCCAGCCCAGTCTTCGGCAGGAAACTCCTCGAACTTGTCGTCTTCTTCCAAAAGCCCCAGATCTACGGGCTGTTTCTTTTCCGACATCATCGGCCTCGGCCTACTCCTGCCGCTCTAGAATACTCCCAGCCATGATCAAAATTTGAAAGTGGCATGATGGTTGCAGTGTCCTCGGGTCATGTGATCACCATTTGTGATTTTCCCAGCCAGCTTCTGACAAGCGAAGTAAATGGGGGAAGCCAGATTCACATAACAGCCACACAATTCACTTAACAACTGCAGCGATTCACTTAGCAACTGTGGCAAGAAAGATCATAAAATGGGACAAAACTCACTTAACAACTGTCTTGCTTAGCAATGGGCTCAGTTGTGGTCGTAACTTGAGGGCTATCTGTGTTAGCACAGTACAGGCAGAGAATTAGAGATACATATTGGATTCACACACATTGTCTATACCTCTTTCTAATCACAATGATAATTTATTTATAGTGCCCCCATTGTTCTTTCATCCTGGTTAGCCATTGTTAGCTTTCTAGAGAACAGGTTTGTATTTGAAGGAAACATGTTAATTTTACCTTCACATCTCGTTTTAGAGTAACATATGAAGGGAATTTTAAAAAGAGAACTCATCTGCATATATAAAATGTAGCACATTTAAAATTTGTTGAATATGCATATAAACATTCCACTTAATCGTGTCATGTATTAGTTTATGGCATACTGTACAACTGCCTTATCTGTCCTTGTATTTAGATGCCCACAAAAGCGTTACTGTATTCATGTGTGTAGGCCTTCCAGATAAGAAGAGTTGAAATGATTTTCTTATATGCCATACTTTCTGTTGTTTAGAAAATGTGGGTAAAAAGTGAAATCATATGAACAATGCCCCTGAATGTCTTTTAAAGGTTAATCTAACACTATTTTGCTTATATTCATATGAAACTAACCAGATGTAATGCTATTCAAGTAGAATTTTGAAAGTTAAATGAAGTTAATATTGGATGAAGGAGGCAATACTCACAATTAACTATGATTAGCTTTAGAGCATAGCCAAATAACGCCTCTCTAGTGCATCACGTCTTTATAGCATTGTAATGGGAAATTGCTTCACTTTATCAAAACAAATATATTTTAAACTAAGCTGTTTATCTTGACGTTGTAAATAACAGGAGAAGAAGATTATGAGCCCAGCTGCGTGGCAAGTTTGCACAACATAAATGGAATATGTGAGACATCTGTCTGGATTTTAAAGTAACTTTCATTAACTGTTTTACGAAATACACAATGGACACTAAGGACATTCAAGAAGGGCAACATTTTAGCCTTTGAGGCAAATTTCCCTAACTTTTCCTCCTAGTTATTAATTTTGTGTCTTGTTTCTCATTCACTTGAATTATTTCTCTTAATAATAATAAATAATAGACTGATACCACTTATTGTGCCTGTATGTGGACTGAATTTTCAAGGACTTTTTCTCATTATAACTACTACAGAAAATTTTGTCTTTATTTTTCAAGTTTTTAAAATATAAAATTGTGATATACTCCCTAATTATTCTCAATCTATCAAGGGATTTATACTGTGTGCTACATTTAAAAATATATGGGATTTAAATACTACAACTTTTTATGCTTTCAGAAATTGTTTCTTGATCATTTTAACAGCTCTCAGTGTAGTCCCGGATAAACAACAACAGATTATGCTTAATTTGAATATTAACACATTTTCTCACATTCCACTGAATTTCTAGATGAAATATATTCCAACCCTTTTACACTGCATCCCTATTTTCTTTTTCTTTTTTTAAATTTTTTTTATTAAGTATATATTTGTAAATGTAAACAAAGAAAAAATTCAAGTTGAATGCTATTCAACTTAATACAATCATTTTAAACTTGTAAACATTCTTTACTCGGTATATCAAGATTTAACTATAAGCAAGATACATTTTTTTTGATTGATGTTTCTCTTGTATGTAGTCTATCCATTGTTTCCAGTCCAACATATATTTTTCATTTGAATGATCCTTCAAATATGCAGATATTTTAGCCATTTCTGCCATATTTATGACTTTCAAATCCATTCTTCAATAGATGGTAGTTCTGGTTTCTTCCAGTATTGTCCCACCAACAGTCTCGCTGTTGTGATCAAGTTCAAAATTAAGTTCGTCTCTATAGTGGTACAGTCTTTTATGATCCCTAACAAAAACAACTGAGGTAGAAATTCAATTCTTAACTTCTTGTCTGCTCACTAGTTGCCTCCTTCCCTTGTGAGAAATTCCAATTTCTTCTCTTTGTTTTATTTACTATACCATTCTACTTTTGTTGCACAGTTATATTTTTCAACTTCTAATAAGCCAATACCTTGTTGATCAAGTTTGTAAGATCACATATCAGTTTTAGAAGCTCCCAGCTCTGTTTTTTCTCTTTCGTTTGTTTGTTTTGAAAGAGTAAGCATCAGTATTAAAAGATGCTATGCAGCTTCAGGGATGGGCCATAGAATAGAGTGTATAACCTGGGGCCAGGCTGAATGCGGTTTCCTGGAATTTACAACTTTTTGAATCCTTCAAAAGTTGTAGCAAAATTGTAACTTTGATGTGACACAAGGGGATGATGACTAGACATATTAAATCATAAATATGAACAACTGTTTTAAATTTAACTACAGTTAATTTAAATTAAAACAGCTATTTTAAAAAAAAACCACTTCCCCTCTTCTCTGCTTTGGTAAAAGGTAAAGATTTCCTCTGCTCAGTCATGTCCGACTCTAAGGCACAGTGCTCATCACCATTTCTGGGCCGAGAGAGCCAGCATTGTCCCAAAATTTCTGTGGTCATGTGACCATCATGGCTATACGCCAAAGGCGTGTTGCTACCTTCCCACTGAAGTGGTACCTATTAATCTACTCACATTTGCATGCTTTTGAACTGTTAAGTGGACAGGAGCTGGGGCAAGTAACAGGGACTCACCCTGTTGCATGGAGTTCAAGTCTTGAACCCGAGCAGACAGCTCTCCAGCTGACAACTCAGCATCTTTAACTGTTGAGCCATCACATCCCCCTTTGCTTTAGGTTTCTGTAATTTTTAGATGGTGGTTCTTGGCATGCCAGTTAAAGGCCAAGTTCTCAGCCCTGTAATACCTGTGTATCTTGCTATACAGTTTTAAAAGAAAATATCAATAGTAGTAGTAGTAGTAGTAGTTGTTGTTGGAAGGGACCTAGGAGGTCTTCTACCGGTAGTCCAATTCCCTGCTCAGGCAGGAAATTCTATACCATTTCAGACAAATGGCCACCCAGTCTCTTCTTAAAAATTTCCAGTGTTGGAACATTCACAACTTCTGTAGGTAGGTTGTTCCATTGATTAATTGTTTTAACTGTCAGAAAATTTCTCCTTAGTTCTAGGTTGCTTCTCTCTTTGGTTAGTTTCCATCCGCTGCTTCGTGTCCTGCCTTCAGGCGTTCTGGAGAATAGCTTGACTCACTCTTCTTTGTGGCAGTCCCTGAGATATTGGAACACTGAAGTGAAAGATGTGGAACATTTCTATTAAATATTGTCTATATGGTTGTATTGCAGCACAAAAGAAATTAAGAATTCCAAGGGCCATTTTTACAAAAGAAATAGCTAATAAATGATTCTATTATAAATAAATGAAGTTGGGAAGAAACCATGTGTTTTACAAACTATAAAAGGTGATGAGTTTGATACAATAAAGGAGTAATGGATTGGCAATGGTGTTTTAAACTTTCTTGGTGTAAAATATTGATGTTAATATGCATTTCCTCAGCAGCTTTCAACACCAGGGGGATTAAAAAAATCTCAGATCCTTGGGAAATAAAATATTTAAATATGAACAAAAACCATGAATATTCTTCATTAGCCAGGAAAGGCTGCAGATGACTCATTTCAATGACTAATGAAATAAAGCTGCAAAGGGTCTATACAGTCTTGAAAAGAAATAATGAGTATTTGTGTGTATGCAGAAGAATGAAATGTGCTCAGGGAAATGCAAAACAAAAACAGCGTACAGGTGATACTCGACTTATGTCCATAATGGAGCCTGCCCATTATCATCATAAGCCCTGATACTTGTAAAATAATAACCATATGACTGGACATGTTTTTGCAACATTTTTTTGTGGTGGTTGTTAAGTGAATGCCACAGTGATAAAATGAATGCCACTGTTATTTAAGCAAACCCATTTTTTTTTACTATAGGGCATTTTTGCTGAAAACCTGAAGTAAATGCTTGGTTTGAGCGAAAATATCGTAAATCATGGTCATGTCACTGCAGGATGCTCCGAAGGGCCGAAAATGCAGTCAAATGATCATGGAGGAGGGGCCCCATCAGAACTTCAGAACTGGGTCATAAGTACCTTTTTGGTGGTCCATTGTAACTTCAAACGGTCACTAAGTGACCAGTTGTTAATCAAACACAGTCGTAGAGATATATCCATATTTTGTAAAGAAGATCATCGTACCCAGGTATGCCAGAAAGTCTACTTCTTAGTAGTTGGGTTCACACATTGCCCTATGCCATTATTTTTTTAACCATGGGTTTTTGGACAAACCACACTTGGCTGGGGTCTGTAACATGTTCAGCTTAGTTTTATAAGAACTAAGTTCAGTGCAAGTTGGAAACCATACTTTTGGCTCAACTGGAGGAAGATATTTGATTTAAATCTTTGCCAAAAAAGCTCGCAAGTTGGCATTCTTGCTGCCATGTTTCTGCCATGCCTCCCTGTGTTAATTCCATTCCCTGCCCAATAAGTTGCTTTCCCCTTGTCTTGGGCTGTTTCAGGCTTTCTGTTTTATCTCCATCTCATCCCATAAATAGATTTATTTTTCTACTTCTGCAAATCTTAAATCTCGTGCTCTGCTGATCTCCTCTCTGGTGGATGGAAATACTGGAGTGCCATAAAAATGGCCACTCTGGAAATGAAAATTTCTGAAACTACAGACTAAACTGGGATTTAAAAAAAATATCCTAGAAGGTTACACAAGAAAACAAAAACACTGTCTGGTCACTAAGAATAGACTGCATTCAAGGATAAATTTCCTTTTTTATATCAGTGTTTTATATCTCATGAAGCTGAAATGAATCAGTTAGGTACAATTTTCTTTGAGTCAAGCTCAACTACTGACAAGATCTTGAATTTAACAACAATGTTTGCCATTTCTGTTTTCAGAATACTTCTTGATTTTTCATTTTAACTTTTGTTGTTGTTAGTTGCGAAGTCGTGTCCAACCCATCGCGACCCCATGGACAAATTAGTGGATCAGAGGAATACTGTGGACATAATTTACTTGGACTTCAGTAAGGCATTTGATAAAGTAGATCACAACCTACTACTTGATAAGATAGAAAAATGTGGGGTAGACAAAATCACCACCAGATGGATC
Organism: Bothrops alternatus; assembly: GCA_034064705.1. Classification (NCBI taxonomy): domain Eukaryota; kingdom Metazoa; phylum Chordata; class Lepidosauria; order Squamata; family Viperidae; genus Bothrops; species Bothrops alternatus. The sequence continues at coordinate 19,399,497 of JARGCV010000081.1, forward strand.
TGTAGCTGGCTGACCGGCCGTACTCAGCGAGTGGCCCTCAATGGAACCGCATCTACATGGAGGGAAGTGTGTAGTGGGGTGCCCCAGAGCTCTGTTCTGGGCCCAGTGCTCTTCAACATCTTCATCAACGATTTGGACGAAGGGATAGATGGGGAACTCATCAAATTTGCAGACGACACTAAGCTGGCAGGAATAGCCAACGCTCCAGAAGACAGGCTTAAGATACAGAAGGATCTGGACAGACTTGAATACTGGGCACTATCTAACAAAATGAAATTCAATGGTGAAAAAAGCAAGGTTCTACATTTAGGCAAGAAAAACCAAATGCACAAGTACAGCATAGGTGGCACCTTGCTCAATAGTAGTAACTGTGAGAGGGACCTCGGAGTCCTAGTAGACAATCACCTAAATATGAGCCAGCAGTGTGCTGCAGCTGCCAAAAAGGTCAACACAGTGCTAGGCTGCATTAACAGAGGGATAGAATCAAGATCACATGAAGTATTAATACCACTTTACAATGCCTTGGTAAGGCCACACTTGGAATACTGCATCCAGTTTTGGTCACCACGATGTAAAAAAGATGTTGAGACTCTAGAAAGAGTACAGAGAAGAGCAACAAAGATGATCAGGGGACTGGAGACTAACACATATAAGGAACGGTTGCTGGAATTGGGTATGTCTAGTTTAATGAAGAGAAGGACGAAGGGTGATATGATAGCAGTGTTCCAATATCTCAGGGGCTGCCACAAAGAAGAGGGAATCAAGCTATTTTCCAAAGCGCCTGAAGGCAGGACAAGAAGCAACGGGTGTAAACTAATCAAGGAGAGAAGCAACCTAGAACTAAGGAGAAACTTCCTGACAGTGAGAACAATTAATCAGTGGAACAACCTGCCTCCAGAAGCGGTAAATGCTCCAACACTGGAAGTTTTTAAGAAGAGACTGGACAGCCATTTGTCCGAAATGGTATAGAGTTTCCTGACTGAGCAGGGGGTTGGATTAGATGACCTCCAAGGTCCCTTCCAACTTTACTACTACTACTACTACTACAATTATTATTATTATTATTATTATTATTATTATTATTATTATTATTATTAGTACTTTCCTCCAGGCCTTCCTGTCCTCTACCATCTTCTGGAGTCCATTTAAGCTCATGCCTACTGCTTCAGTGACTCCATCCAGCCACCTCATTCTCTGTTGTCCCCTTCTATTGAGCTCGATCTTTGCCAGCATTAGGCCCTTCTCCAGTCAGTCCTTCCTTCTCATTAGGTGGCCAAGTACTTGAGTTTCAACTTCAGGATCTGGCCTTGTAAAGAGCAGTCAGGGTTAATCTCCTCTAGGACTGACCGGTTTGATCATTTTAACTTATAGTCCTGATATTCTAGGTGGTCTGCCAGGTACAAACTTGGCTCAACTCAACTTAAGTCTCAAAGACCAAACAAGGTCAGCCAGGTATTTCTACCTGCTGAGGCAAGCAATAAAATCTATTAAATAATAATTTGCAAAGGAAAGTTATGTATATCTAGTTTTGGCAGTACTGATGGTTTTCAAGCTTATGCCTCTTGGGGAAACCATTGATATCAATATAACTTATTCTAATTTTGGTAAACCATGAAAATATTCAAATATATAGACATGCTTCTGTTTTATAAAGTCAGATTTTAAATCCTAAACTCAACAAAGTGTCAAGTCCTGAGTATGGCATGTGATAGAATAACTTATTGCTGATAATATAAACTATATTTTGGATGGGTGGGGAAGCCTGGTATGAGAGTAAAGATACTTTTAGTGACTTAAAATCAAACCTCTGCTGATATTCTAAACTTTTAGTGTTTCGATGCCCATGCTCAGTCTTTTAAATACAGGCTCTATATGCAGTTTTTCAACAAAAAAGCCTTCTTAAATAGAAGGGAGCTTTTATACATGTTTCAATGAAGTTGATTTACAGATGTGGCAGGATATGCCCCCTATATATGGCCCCCTTCCATCCTAAAATAATTGGGAAAAGTCAGGTTAACTGTCTGGGCAGATTGCATGCATAAACATGCTTAGGAGTCTTGATGTCCATCTTAGAACTATTTTTTGTTGACTGGGAATTTTTCTTCTCCCTTGGTTGCCTTGCTAAGGCATGAGATAAAAATGGGAATGAAATATTCCTTTATCTAGTTCACACTAACCTGTTCATTCTACCTCTTCTTCCTATCATTGCCTCTACTCCAATTCATGAATTGTTTTTTGTTTTTAATTCTTATTCAGAAATATTGCATCATCCAAACATGACTTCTTCAGCTTTTCCTCCTCTTGACCTATATGTTTTTCATTAATATATTTGTTTAGTTAATATATTTGTTTAGTTAATGAAGCCTCATTCATTCTCTTTATCACAAACCTCAACATAGTTTGTACTGATGACTCATGTTTATATTCAATTCACTCTCATTCAGTACCCTTTCATTCATGAACTTTTTCTTTAACCATATACATTTAGTATCATATTCTCATGGCATTCAATTTCTCCTGATATTACCAAGCTTGCACTTCTATATTACAAAGTTCACTGAAACATGCTCTTGTACATAAGTATTGTTACATAACTACATAAAAGAACTATTCTATTAATAAAAGATTCACACACCTTGTAACAGGAATGCCTTTTACCAATACCATTTTTCCATTGTTAGTAAACATTCTATCAAGATGCACAAATTTATCTACTTGCTCTGTTTTTTTTTACCATTTTATCATTTATATATAAGCTTCAATTGTTCACTCCATTTTCTTTGTCAAACATGGTTATCTTGATTTTTGAAACTTTTATTCTCCAGCATGATAGATGTAGCATCCACCGGTGGGTAATCTCAGCCTTCCTGCTCAGTTTAGACCAGGGGTTCTCAACCTTGGTAACTTTAAGACTTGTGGACTTCAACTCCCAGAATTCCTCAGCCATCAAAGCTGGCTGAGGAATTCTGGGAATTAAAGTCCACAAGTCTTAAAGTTGCCAAGGTTGAGAACCCCTGGTTTAGACTAAGACCAAACTTTAGCCATGCCTCCCTTGGGCGGTCCTTTTCCCAGTTTTGTCTTAGTCTCAGCTCAGTAAGGACACAACATTTGTAGCTCCTCAGATAGATTAATACGAAATATTACAGGGATTTTTCTAAAAGTCAATAGATAGTTTTTGTTCATTTTTTTATTTGTTTAAGGATAGCTTTATCTGTTTTCACTTGTAGTTTAGCTAGTTAAAAAGGAACTTTGCTCATTTTGGAACTTCATTCCCTGGAGGCCTATTGGGCCTCAGAGGCCGATTCGGCCGCTTGGAGAGCAGCTCATATTACAAGCAGCTGCTTTTAAACTAGCGGTGAGTTCTGAGCGAAAGCAGACGCCATTTTCAGCTCAGAAGCCTCGGAATCTGGCCGAAGTCATCAATCGAGTTGCAGCCTGCCTGCCTCGTGGCCATGAGGTTTCGTTTTTGTTCGGATCGCAGCGGGAGCTGCGCAACCAAACCACAAGTTTTATAGTCTTATAAGTGATCTGGGGAAAGACCACAGGCACCCTACCCTTTCCTTGGGACCCAGATCGGAGACAACCTGTGGAATCTTCGTCTTAGCCTTGTCAGATAGCCTTTTGCAGGTGGCAGGAGGCTAGCGGCTATCATTTTGTTTTCACTATTTGAGAGTGGCTGCTATTTTTAACACGTGAATTGAGGCCTAGTTTGGGCCTTGTCTTCATGAAAGGAGCCTCTTGTTAGGCTCAAGTAAAGGGGGTGTTTTCAGATGTATTGCATTTCGTTGCTATCAGGAGTCAATGGGAAGGAGTTAAATCCTCAATTAGGACAAGGTATTTCTCTTTTACGTACTATTTCTGATAACTTCGAGGGAGTTTTTGTATAAGACCTGTTCCCTGGCAGCTCACGACGCTGTGCTGCAGCACCTGAACAGACAGTGTTAGTGAGCTGTCTGGCTGTTTGTCATTGCAGTTGTTCTGGGTGTGGGAAGCCTCCCTCCCAGGCAACTTGGTCTGCGTATTTTCCCCCCATTCCTGGACTTCTCCTGTCTGGAAGGTTCAGTGCGCAATGGCAGATGGTGATACTCCTCAGATATCGCAGGGTTCTGATGTTCCCCCCACTCAAGCTAAACGCAGACCTTCTGGTTTAACCATGGGGGGAAAGAAAAAAGCTAAAAGCATTTGACTGCCAAAGAACCCTCCAAAGCTTCTGAGAGAGAGGCCTCGAGGAGGCATCAGGCACTGGAGAGAGAATTCTCCAAAGCCCAAAGGCTCAGGTCCAGCAAAACTGAAGTGGTTCCCCCTGCTTCGTTGGACATCTCACCATTTGAGCCCCCATTAGTGCCGTCTTTCCAAGCCCCAAGAGTTTGGTCTCCTCAAGGGGGAACTGAACAGGTTGGTCTCTCTCCCCCTTCTATTCTTCCCATTCCTTTTCCTCCCCCTCCTATTCCTTCTGTTTCTTCTGCTACTGTTTCTCCACAGGCACCTGAAACCTCTACAGCTAGTGTTGGTGCTGCAGAACAAGCCTTATGGGCTCAACAATTTCAGTCATTTATGCACCAGGCCTTTGATCAATTCATGGCATCTTCCATGGGTCAAAGGGCCTCGCAGATTCCACCTCCTCCTCCACCTTTGCCCATAGGTCACACTGGCCATGTCCAGTCAGTGGGCTCGGATATTTCTGAGACTTCCTCTCAGTTGGGTGAAGCAGAGTCTGTAGAACTGGAGGCTACTGACATTCCAATGTCAGAAGATGAAGAGGTGGACTTCCGGTGGCTTCGCCTCGTCGCTGGAGCCTCTAACGTGAGGCTCCGGTCTCTGAGTCAGTATAGCCGTCAACAACAGCGCTCAACAGCTGTTTGTTGCGGCGAAAAAACTCCTCTTCGGGCAAAGAAGGGGAGTAGAGCTTCAAGAGCCGGGTTGAGCCCTTCCAAGACCCCTGGAACAAGTTTTCAGGGGCAGAGAAGGTGTGCTCCCCAGGCACTTGAAACGCTCCTGCTCAGAGACGCTTCTGTCGGCTGACAGAATTAGACGCCGCGACCGCCTCTGCTTTAAAGAGAGAACAATAAGGATTTTTAAACAGACGGAGTGAATACAAGAGTCTTTTGAGTATTGCAAGTATTTTGTTATTTTGTTTATGCTTTTTTACTTATAACTTTCTTGAATCAACATAATTCTTTCAAAATGGCGATTGCTTTAAGCTTTCACTTATTCAGTGAAAGTGAAGAAATCGAAAGTATTGAATCTGCTGGAAAGTGAAACTGAATTTTCTCTTCTCTTTCTGAAGTGATGTTTGAGAGACTATTTAGACTTGATGTACTTACTAAATTATAACGCAAATTGGATTTTAAAAGAAATTGAGAAGGGAGGAACTGGCAATTTTAAAAATCTTTTTTTTACTTTTTCCTTTTTTTCCTTTTTTTCTTCTTTCTACTATGATTATGAGATATAAGGCAGCTATGGCAAAGGTTTTTTTAGAATCTCAAGAGCTTTTACAGTTTCCTTCGGAAATGCTTACAATGAAAGATTTACAGAATGCTTTAACTGTTGCATTATTTCCAGTAATGGTTACACTATCTTCAATAAATGATAAGCTGGATAAAATGGAGAACAAGCTGGATAAAAAGATACCAGAACAGAAAAAAGATTCTAAAGCTATGTCAGAAGTTTGTAACTCAGAGCTGAGAGAAGATATTATTGAAGTCAATAAAGGAGTATTTTTTTTAAATGAAACTGATTTTCAATTGGCTGCTGAACATTATATAATACAATTTAATCAAGAAGTAAAACAAGAACAATCAATTAGATCCCTTTTTTCAAATGGAATTGATTTACAATTGATTGCTGAACATCTTATAATACAATCTAAATCAAAAGGAGAGCAAGAAAAAGAAGAATACAGTACTGAGTATAAAGAGAATAAAGGATGGATTTTGTTTGATAAACAGCTTATTTATGGACTGGAGGAAGAAGACTTGTTTCAAGAAAGGAAGGGTTGGTTATTCCTTTTTGATAAGCAGCAAGAAGAGGATTTATTTGACAAAAAACAGACATTGATTCAGTTCAAGATGCGAATTACTTATGGAGGTGAAGAAGTAAAGAAGAGAGATTTATTATTAACGAGGGAGGCCTCGTTACGGAGGTCTACTTGGCTGAAAAAAAAACCTAGAGTTCGACTGAAATGAAATTTAAAATTGTATGCAAGGGTTTATGGGTAATTTAATACTATGGACTGAATTAAGGACTAAGATTATGAGTAAGATGTAAGAGAAGATGATTAATGGAAGATACAACTAAATTGATGAAGAACGTATTTGTTTGGAAATGATCTAGGTTTGATATTGAATTGATTGATTGAAGGGATAGATAAGCATTATGTGATTTGTTAAAGTTTTAGGAATGTAAATTAGAAATGGAATAAACTGATTGTCAGATGAGAAAGCCCAGAAGTCAATTGAAGAGATGAAATTTAATAAATGTAAGGTATTAAGGTTAATCTAAGATCATGGGGTGAATTTAAGACTAATTTTACAAGTAAGATGTAAGAAAGGATGTTTAATGGAAAAAGATTAAGATTATAAGTAAGTTGTAAGATAGGATGTTTAAATGATATATTAAGATATATTATTACAAATTAAATGTATTAGATTTGACTTAGATTGGTGGTTTAGATGTAAATGATAAATACTATTCTTAACAAGATGAGCTGATTGTTTAAAGGAATTAAGGTTAATTTAAGGTTATGGATTGAATTAAAGATAAATATTATAAGTAAGGTTTAGGAGAGGATGTTTAAATGAAGATATATATTAAGATATATTATGGTAAATTGAATTGAATAAGAATATAATTATTATTACTCTTTCTTTTTTTATATATAGTCTAAAATTCTTGTTAAGATTATATAATTATTTTGTTTGATGTAGTGGGGTTTTCTTTTGTTATACCTTGTATTCACTCTGGGAAGTCAGGGGGGGTTAGGGAGGCTTGATAATCTTATACATGATGTTTTCTCAACTGCAATTGGGGTTGGAGGAAGAATAAATAATTACTGTTACTGTTATTAAGGGGTTGCTCGGGTGTCCTCTGGGCTCCACATCTGATGGGGTAAAAGGAAGGAGGAGTGAAGGTAGGGGGAAGGATAGGGTTGGTGGGATGTGGTGGTGGGGGTGCCGAGCAGTGATGTTAATTGTTTGGGATGATTATTCTCAGTTGAGTTATTAGTATTAGATGTATTGAAATGTATTTATATTTTGTGTATGGATGATTGTTTACTTTTATATTATGATTTGATATGACTAGTTTTTTTTCTCTGTTAAAATTATAAAAAAATCCAATAAAAAATAATTAAAAAAAAAAAAAAAAAAAAGAAGATGAAGAGGTGGCTCCTGACCCTCCTACTTCAAGTCTCTTCGATCCTTCCTTGATTAGGTCACTATTGTTAAAGGCCTGTAACATGGCCAATTTAGTGACAGAACAGGAACCTAAACCATCCACCTCAGCTGCACAGGAATCTAATCTGTTGTTTGCAGTACAGGTTGTGGAGGAAAAACAGGTTCCTTGCCCGGCTGTTTTCCACACTACGGTGGAGAAGCAGTGGGCTTCTTTGGCCACTCTTCCTCCACCAAACAGCACGGGAAAAAAAGCTCTTCAATGTTTCATTTACATTTTCTTCCCTCCTAGAGGTTCCTACAGTAGATGCTCCTTTAACTTCACTGTTCTCCACATCCATGGTCCCTGGAGATATGGCGGAGAATCTCAAAGTGGAGGACAAGAGGTTCGAATTTTCTCTCCGCAGAGCTCACCAGGGTTCGGCCTAGGCTATCAGGGCGTCGACATCCTCGTCCTTTTTCACAAGGACTTCCATTATGTGGCTCCGTGAGTTACAGGCACTTATTGCCCCGGATCAGGTACGTGCACAGCAGACCTTAGGTAAGCTGGTCGCTGCAGCGGAATACATGGCAGATGCATCTCTACATTCAACTAAGTATTCCGCTAGGTCCATTGCAGCCACGGTAGCTTCTCACAGACTCTTGTGGCTCAAACAGTGGAGGGCCGACCTAAAGTCAAGGTGGCGTCTGGCAACATCCACCTACAGTGGTACTCAGCTGTTCGGTCCGGTTTTGGACCCGTACCTCGTGGAGGGGAAGGACAAACATAAAACCTTGGCTCACCCCTCCAAGAAGGTAGATAAGAGACCCCAACAGGAATTTTGCAAACAGTACTTTTGGGCAGGAAGTTCCTGGGAATGGAGACAGCCCTTTCGAGGGCAGTCCTGGGATTTGCCCAGGAGTTCCCGATCCTTCTCCCCCAGACAGGATCGTTCACAGGACTGCCAAAGTTCAGGAACCAAGGGCCAATTTCAGTCCAAGCGTCCCTTCCATGGGACCAGGGGCCACCCATACAGAAAGTCTAAGTGGCGCTCCTATAGGCGGTCGCTTAGCTTTCTTCAGTGACGTTTGGGAGGTCACCACCAATGATACCTGGGTAAGGGAAACCATAAGATTCGGCCTAGCCCTAGAATTCAGACCCATTCCTCCAGACCGCTTCATTCAGTATCCATCTTCAAGACACGCAAGCAAGGCCGAGTTAGTGTCCACAGCCATATCACACTTGCTAGAATTAGAGGCCATAGAACCAGTTCCTCTGGAACAAAGGGGAAAGGGGTTTTACTCCATTCTCTTTGTGGTTCCCAAGGCCTCGGGGGGTTGGAGGGCAATTCTGGATCTGAAGGGATTAAAGTACTACCTCACCTACAGGAGGTTCAAGATGCAGTCCCTCAGATCCATTCTGGTCAGCATCAGGAAGGGAGATTTCCTCTTCCATAGATTTGACAGAGGCCTATCTTCATGTTCCCATCCAACTCCATCACCGCAAATTCCTCAGGTTTTGCCATGCACGTCAACATTACCAGTACAGGGCCCTTCCCTTTGGCCTCTCATCGGCTCCAAGGGTGTTCACAAAAACATTGGTGGTATTAGCGGCCCATCTCAGGTTGAAGCCGGTATGAGTGCAATGCTACCTGGACGATATCATCATCCAGTCCAGTTCATTCCGCTCCACTCAAATAGATCTACAGATCACAATAGATACACTCCAGAGACACAGTTTCTCCGTGAATTTCAAAAAGAGCCACACCACTCCGACTACTCAGATCCTACATTTGGGAGCGGTGATAGATTCCAATCTGCGCAAGGTTTATCTCTCTCAGGATCGCAAGGACAGCATCAGATCTGTAGTACACAAAATTCAGAGAGACAGAGTAGTTCCACTGGTCCAGCTGTCTCAACTGCTGGGCAAGATGGTCTCTTGTCTGGGAATAGTGCCGTGGGCCAGACTACACTCCAGACTTCTTCAGTGGTTCCTGCTTCCCTTCCAGAAGCAGAACGCGAGTGCATCCTCACGGAAGGTCAAGGTTCCGTATCACACACTACGGTCCCTTCATTGGTGGGCGTTGTCAGCTATGAACAAGGGGTCCCTTTTCAAGGAGCCTCACAGGCTCGTGCTGACCACGGACGCCAGCCTCTTTGGATGGGGCGCACACAGACAGACTCACATAGCTCAGGGACAATGGTCCCAATCCGATCTAGCACACAACATCAATTGACTGGAACTCAGGGCAGTTCACCTGGCTCTACGCCGGTTCTCCGATGTAGTGGAGGGGAAACATATCCTAATAATGACGGACAATGTCGCAGCCAAAACCCATGTCAACAAACAGGGAGGGACCAGATCGTGGGCCCTCATGCAGGAAGCACTGGCCTTGGGTCTATGGGCAGAGTCCAATCTGGAGTCCATCTCCACAGAACACATATCCAGGGAGGCGAATCGCCAGGCCAATTCACTGAGCAGGGAAAAGGTAGACCACTCAGAGTGGCGCTTAGATCCAGTCCTGTTCGGGGAAATATCAGAGAGATTCGGACATCCTCAGGTGGATCTGTTTGCTTCTCCAGCAAACACCCAACTACCCAGGTTCTTCACAAGGATTCCGTCGCGGGGGGCGGAGGGAACGGATGCTCTTCTCAGCAAGTGGCCCAGGGAACTGCTTTACGTATTTCCTCCGCTCCCTCTGATCCCAGCGATCATTCGGAAACTTCTCCTAGAACAAGCAGAATTAATCTTACTGGTCCCGCACTGGCCAGTGCGACTGGTCCCGCACTGGCCAGTGCGACCTTGGTTTGCCGACCTCGTGGATCTGTCGATCTCTCCGCTGTGGAAGATCCCATCAGACCGTGTTTCACTCAGTCAAGGTCAACTTCAGCACCCAGATCCCCAGTGGCTTCAACTAGCCGCTTGGCACTTGAGCGGGAGAGTTTGTCTGTTGTCTAGACAGTCCTATTCTTCTGGAGTGATTGCAGTCATTCAAGCCTTCAGACGGCCTTCAACCAATAGGATTTATGACACCACGTAGAAGCATTTCTGCACGTGGTGTGCGGCACGGAAATTAGATCCCCTGGTAGTCACCATTCCTATCATTTTGGAATATCTTTTGGAAGGTCTGAACAAGAGTCTGTCTCATAATACCATTCGTAGACAGGTTGTGGCCTTGTCCACTGTGCTCACATGTGAAAATCAGGTTCAGTTATCACAACACCCGGCGGTTTCGGCTTTCCTTAAGGGAGCCGTCAACACCGGTCCCCCTGTGGTACACAGATACCCCATGTGGAACTTACCAAGGGTGTTGCATGTACTCACAGGTTCGCCGTTTGAACCCATTAGATCTTCCTCACTGCACTTTCTTTCCTTAAAGGTAGCCTTTTTGGTAGCCATCACATCGGCAAGGCGTATTTCAGAACTGGCCGCGCTCTCGGTCAGGAGTGACCTGTGTATGTTTCTGGATGACAGAGTCGTCCTAAAATTGGATCCTTCTTTCATTCCGAAAGTTAATACCTGGTTCCATAGGTCTCAGGATCTGGTTCTTCCGGACTTGTGTCTGCGCCCATCACATCGCCTAGAGAAGTTGTGGCACACGTTAGACGTACGCAGAGCTCTGCATCACTACGTCAAGCGAACTTCACATTTTCGCAGGACAGAGGCACTGTTCGTATCCTTCCAGCCTTCTTCCATGGGTCTGAAGGTGTCGTCTTCGACCATTGGACGTTGGATCAGGGCGTGCATATCTCATGCATATAAGGTTCAGTTTCTCCCAGTTCCTGCCAACATTACCTCTCATTCGACGCATAGCGCAGCCACTTCTGCGGCCTGGTCAACCCAGGCTTCTGTCGAGATTTGTAGGGCAGCCACCTGGTCTTCCCCCTCTTCATTTATAAGGCATTACAAACTTGATAAATTTGCTGTGGCAGATGCTTCCTTTGATAGGAGGGTCTTGCAGCAGGTCGTTTCTACACATGAATCACAAGCCTAGACTTTCCCTCCTGGCAGGGACATGGGTGGCTTTGGTATATCCCACTGGTGGATGCTACATCTATCATGCTGGAGAAGGGGCGTTGTCTTACCTGAACGCTTTTTCTCAGCATGAAAATGTAGCATCCACACCCACCCTTTACAGTCAGTCTAGGCAGGTGTATTTACAGGAGGAGCCATTGTGTCAAGACCTCATGAAAGCTTCGCCTCGTCAAAACTGGGAAAAGGACCACCCAAGGGAGGCGTGGCTAAAGTTTAGTCTTAGTCTAAACTGAGCAGGAAGGCTGAGATTACCCACTGGTGGATGCTACATCTTCATGCTGAGAAAAGGCGTTCAGGTAAGACAACGCCCCTTTTCAGTTCTATATCCTTTGTTCCAACATATAGTCATTTGGATTTTTAGCCAACTATATGCATATTTATGTCCCCAAATAACACACACTTCTAAATTTTCCATATATTTTGTAATGATACTTAAACCAGTTAACAGGGCCTCAACAAATTGTTGCCTTGGTCCCTGCTCAATATTGAATTATTCATTAACCATTTCAAACAACTTGAAATACTATTAAGTTTATTTTCAGATGTCTTAACTGTGGGGTCCTTGGTATTCTCTGTTTTCTTGCAGATATTTCATTACCCAACTAGATAACATTGATGTTACCTAGTGGGTAATGAAACATCTACAAGAAAACAACCAAGTTCAGAGAGTACCAAGGACCCCACAGTTTTACTTCCACATAACTGGATAGGGTTACCAGGACCATTCCTAAGTATTCCCATGTGTATCAGAGATGATCCTTCCTTCCTTCCTTCCTTCCTTCCTTCCTTCCTTCCTTCCTTCCTTCCTTCCTTCCTTCCTTCCTTCCTTCCTTCCTTCCTTCCTTCCTTCCTTCCTTCTCTCTCTTTTTCTTTTAATGTATTGAATAATGTGGGTTATAGTGTATTATAGCTGAATAGTTATTGACATTGGAAAAGTAAGGATCATTTTTACCAGTTACAATTATATACAAGAATTACATATCTCTGTGTTAAAAATTAGTCAACTTGTTTGGGAGATAATGTTTCTTTTTAATTTAATTTCCTTTTAAGTTTTACTTAAGGGTACTGTAAATTTCTTTAACAGAAGCAGGATGGTCCTTTTCAGACAGCTGCTACATATCTGCAGTCCTTATGCAGAATGCCTGCTGTTTTGACAACTGTTTGGTTTTCTATAAACTAAATGAAAAACTTTGTCCAGCTGGGATTGCCACCCTTCACATTTCTAAATTAACTGTAAAATCATGTCTCTTGGAGATAGGAATTTTAGACGTGTTCTTGGGTTCAAAATTAAGGCATATGCATTTATTTTCCCCTGATGTTCCTGTAGCTTTAGCTTTATAAAACTTCCTAACATTTTGAACATTGAGTATCCCATTCTAGTAAAAAAGAATCAAACCTGATATATTTGTAACTTGAATTGAAATAATAGAACCCGAACAAAATCTCATCATGAGAAAAAAATACTCATGTAATTACAAATCATTTCTTGTCTGTATTCTCTTTGCATGCTTTCTTATGCTGAATATTTTAAGCATTTGAGTTACACATACATTTTACATAAACTTTGTGACTTTCATTTTGTTAATATTAACTATTAAATAAAAGTTTTTGCTTTTTAAAAACATAATGAAATTTTGGTTTAAATTAGGTTTTAAATGCAGATTAAAATGTTGTATTCATATTGATGGTAAAAACATGTATTCCCTAAATTTTGTTACACCAGAATTTATGCAACACATTAACATATTTCCTGGAGATAATTCATAGAATCAGAGTTAAATGGAACCATAGATATATAGGACCTAGGTGATATCTTAGGCTTCTTTTAACTCTGATTCTAGATTCTAACATTCTAGGTCCGCATCTGCTGGGTGCAGGCTCTGTTGAAATATACAGTATATATATTAAAAAATTACTCCCCAGTCTCTCTTTAAAGATTTTCAGTGGTGGGAAACAACTACTTCATGAGGAAATTTACTCTACTCTTGACTGTTTTTATTGCCAGGAAATTCCTTCTACCTTCAACTCTAAATTTACTTCCTTGCAATGTCAACCCATTGGTTCTGGTCTAGCACTCTGATGGAAGAGTGAACAAGACCACTGTCTCATCTATATGCAAACCTTTAGATTCCATCATTACAATATCCCTCAATCTTCCCAGTTCCATTAACCATTTGATTTTTATCTTTTTGGTAGACTAAACTTGTTTCAGTTTATCTGTGTTCTTTTTGAACTATAATGTCTGGAACTGGACAGATTATTCCAAGTACAGCTTGATCATGCCAGAATTAAGAAAGACAGTAACCTCACTTGATTTAGATTTAATGTTTTGTTGTTAGATAGATCCCAAAACACTGTTTGCCTTTTCAGTAGCCACACTATCGGCAGTTGATGGATATTGAACTTGTGGTATAACAGAAACAGAGGTCATTTCCTTATGTACTTCTCAAATGTAGGTTTCTTGCATCCTGTTCTTGTGTCTTTGATTTTTTCCCTTCCCGTTAGAAGACTTTATATTTCTCTGGTTAAATTTCATCCTGCATATTTCAGCCCACTGTTCAAACTTTTCTAGTTCTTGTTTAATATTAGCTATTCCTTCTAATTTTATGTCATCTGCAAATCTCATTATCCACACTTCAATCCCTTTATCCAGGCAATTAATAAAAATTTTGAACATGCACAAATCCCAGGATAGAAGTTTCAGTCCTGTTCTCTAACTGTTGTATGCTTAGTAGGTAGGCATTCAGTTATTATGAAGTAAAGCTGGATTGATATTATTGTGATAACCAATTACGGCCAAATCTAGCAAAAACTCAGGTATGTTCCTTCCATCTTCATAATAAACAGGTTATGGAAAGGGATGTTATTGGAGCATTGTTACAGTCCTAAATGTTTAGGGGTAGTAAATATTTAGGGATCACTCTAGATAGGGTGCTGCAGTGCTCTAACATACAAGCAGCACTGTACCAACATTAAACTGAAAGTCAGTGGAAGAAATAACATCTTCAGGAAATTAATGAGCTCTGCTGAGGTGCCGAACCATGCTGGAAAAGTAGATATTGCTCTGAATGAAACTAACAGAATTATTAGAGGATGCCTTAAACTTACCCCTCTACATAAGATCTACCATCTAGCAGGCATTGCCATGCTTGCTGTTCACAGAGAAGAAGCAGCAGCAGCAGCAGCAGAGAGAGTAAAATCATCAATATTTAGACAACTCCCTCTCTATGGCATGTAGCCAGTTCATCAAACATTAAAATCCAGGAAAAGCTTTCTTAGGTCGACAGATGACTTTGAAGGATTTGAAAGCATAGTGGATCTATGAAAAGTTACAAAAAACCAACATTGGATGGGATCCATGGAGGATCTGGCACTTCGATCTAGTGAAAGCTGGGAAATCATTGAATAGACTATGCACAGATACAACAAGATTCAAAGACACCCTGAACAAATGAGGCTATCCAGTGACTTCTGCTTTTTGCAATTGTGGTGACATGTAGGCAACAACACATATGTATACGTGTCCTTTTTGTTCCGATCAGTGTATACTTGAGGGACTCATGGTAAGATGATAGAACACAAGTAATGTAGTTTCTGGGCAAGATCTGTTTAATTCTACATGTTTTAATCTTGTATTATATTTTAAATTTTATGCTATAGCAGGGGTGCCAAACTGGCAACCCATGATCCGAATGCATAATACGCAGGCCCACAGCCCCTCGGCTCCTCAAAGGCAAAAAGTCACTATACCTTATGATACATCACGTGACGTGATCAAGTTTGATACCTGTGTGCTATAGTATGTCTGTCTTATTTTAATTGTGATGCTTATGACATGAATACAGTTGTGTTATGTAGCTCACTTTTTATTAAGTGGATTATAGTAAGACACTGTAAAATGTTTTGCTGAAGTTAGAGTGAATTAAGTTCAAGCATTCCTCCTTCTATTAAGCTGGTAAGTCAATAAAAAAACATTTCTACTTCTGCTGTTAAGGTGCACACTTATCTTGGCAATTAGAAATTCTGGTCCCAGTTGTGACTGTAACTCAGACTACCTGTAGTAAATCAATAAAAAAAGAGGTAAAATTAGTCTGGCATGTTTTTGTTTCCCTTCTAAGGGAAGACAGATGTAAAATATATGTTGAGCTTTTTTCTCCCCTTCTTGCAATCATCTGGTAACAATTCAGTCCTCTTTCCTTGCAACAAACCTATAAACTCCTTGCTTTTCCTTTAATTTCTAGTGTCCTTAAATTGATTTTTTTCTTGTTGCTTGGGGTGGCTTTTGTAAATCTTAGCTAATTCTAAGCTTTTCTGCCTACAGTTTCTAGTGACTGCATACTTCTGTGCTAAGATGTCTTCCTTTCAGTTCTTATTCATGTCATTTTTTTTTTAGCATTTTAGGAAGCTCTCTATTGTCACATGTGTCACTGAAATTGAAAATAAACATTGTTTGCTAGAGTATATAAAAGGCGATTATTTCTGCTTTCCCCAGTATAATGTATGAAAGAAAAGTGTTTGGTGCAGACCTACCTTTAAATACCCTTGTTATTTCCATTAATCTATAAACAACATCATCTACATCAGGGGTATCTAACTGCAGGCCCATGGGCCAGATGCATTATGCCAAAACCGCGCCCACCCCATTGCCGGTAATGGAAAAAAATTGCAATACGTCATGGCATGTCACGTGATATTGCAAGTTTGACACCCTTGAGCTACATACCGGTATGTCATTTGTGGCTAATAAACAAGTAGCAGCATCCAGTTAGCCTTTGCTAATCTATGAATGAATGAATGAATTCATCAGAATTCAGCTTGACTCAGAAAGGTTTTATTCTTTGCAAATATCAATCATGATGCTTGCATATAACTATTGCTTCATGTATGTTTTGTTTGACATGTTCATTCTTAAAATTGGTGCTGGTGTAAGTGAAGCAGGGCAAAGAAATGGCTGGCTGTCCTAAAATCAGTATGACTTTTCTTGTTGCACTGTGCTTTGCCTAGTCTGCAATTTTACCTTGTTAGGGAGACACCTAATACGGTAGTTTTTTTCCTTGTAATTGGCCAGACACTAAGTGATATTATACAAACCAAATTTCTGCTAACCTATTAATCTGATTAATACTATGTTCTTTATTGGGGATGCTGAATATACATTTTGGTTTACTGACTTTTAACTGGAGAGTTCTCAGTATTACTTTTAATAGTGTCTATTTTAGGTTAGTTGTTTTGTATTCTTGTAATTTGTCTTTTGATAGTACCCTTTGGTTATACTGCAGTTTGCTTTTGAAGAGTTCTCCGAATCATGCTTTTTATCACTTAAGAGATGCCAAAAGAAAAGAAATTAAATTCACTATTTTCTCACATATCTCATTATTGCTTTTTAAACCAAGCATAGGCTGAGAGGTGTTAAATTTCTTGGTTTATCTATAATTGTTTTGAAAGAGTGAAATGCAATCAATTTCATATAGTGATCTGACATCTAGAAGTATAAGAAATCTTAGCACCTTGGATTCACTTTATGTAATGAAACTTCTAGCCAATGTGTCCAGGGAGAGAATTAGAATAAAGCCATGAAAATCACAATGTTAATACAAGCAGAACAATATAGATATTATGATAGGGTTCTTGATGTCTTCTGAGCTTGGCTTTTTCCTGCTAGATAGCATGTTTATATACCGTAGTAGCTTATAAACAATCAGAAGTCTTGATTCATAGGCAGTGGTAATGTTGATTAACTGGCTGGCAGTGAAACATTTTCAGAAAAATAACTTAAGATCAGTGAGCACCAAGGACTCACATTTCAACATTATGCTTATTGTGATGTGTACATTAAGAAGTTCAAGCAACTCTTAACTGAATGTCTAAGCTACTTAAACAATGCTAAAGCATAATTTCTGTGACTTGAGGAAATGTGGCCAGAGCAATAAGGAGCATTCACATAGATTTCAGTAGTTGGTCTAAAATTGAGAGGGGAAGTAGATTAAATGCAAAAGTGATAGCATCCTACGAGAAAAACCTTGATTGCTGTTAAAAAAAGCTGGATAATATGTACAGGAGATCTATGGAAACACTTAATTTTTGGGGAAGGGAGCAGATGTACAAGACATGTTTTCTAAGAAATTTTGATTTATTTCCAAAATGGTTCCTTTTTAACTTAACAAAATTACTTCATGAAGACATTTTGGAAGTTGGAAAAAAAATAATTGTGCATTGATGAGATATATGAATAGGAAATAAAAATTCATTCAGTGTATTATAATCCTGTTTATAAGAAATTCTTGTAAGGATGGATATAACTTGATCCAGGACTTTTCCTGGTAAGCAGACTTAGTGTACCTGCATCTTTCTTCACCTTTTGTTGAGCTCTTAAACAAACAGGTACATTTTCAAACCAACATGCACATGCATATCAAATGCCAAAAATGATTTTCCTGCTTTTGAAAAAATAATTATGGCATACTTGTGTTAAGGCAGGGAAAACTCCCAAGAGCTTAGTGGCTTACTTTGATGTTCTTTGACATCCCAAAATATTTTGTATGTAGCTTTGCTTTTATCTATTAGATGGTGTGATTGGGGATTTTTTTTTTAAAAAAAAGAAAACTGCTGTCAGAGACAATTCTTACTTAAAGAGTCCCTTTGGAGTTAAGAGTGCAGTATTTGCAGGGTTGGTGGCTCTTGGTTGCTTAGTAAACTGGAGGTGCCAGCTGTACTTGGCTACTTGTTTTGTGGCAGAAAACATAAACAAGTAACTCAGTCCCACAATTCCACTTAAAGTTGAAATGGTGTCTTGAGGAAGAAAAGAATCATTTCAATATTGTTCAAACTGGAAATGGAGACATGCTTAAAATTAGATATTTATACTAAAGGAAATGTCTGTTTTGCTCAGTGTTCCTCTTGTGTTGCAAGTGTTTTCATTTAAGCCCAGTATAACATTGCCTCTGGGATTGCTTGAAAGTCTTTTCAGAACTGCCAAAGATCTGTGCCTTCTTCTTCTTCTTCTTTTTTTGGCCATCTGTCCTTATAAGCTGCTAAATATGGTGCAAAACTATTTTTGTCACTGCTTGCTTTCTTGCAGTTCATTCTATGACATATTCTTTTAAAGCCCCAAATCTAATTGTTAGGTTAAGAAATGTAAAGTTTCAGTATGAAGACCATTAAAACATCAGTTCCTTAATTTTCTTAGTGAAACAACTGAAAACTGGGTAGTTTCACTCTGATAAAGAGAACTTCCTCATTTTTCCTTGCCAGTGGTAAGCTAGTCAAGATTCCTAGAATAATAATTTTTAAAGTAATGGGATATTTCTTTAAAAGTAATTCATCAGTTCAAAATTCTTTGGGGCTAAATTCACACATACTATATGTTTTTTTTTATTTTGCCTTAGCATGTTGTATGAATCCAGGCACTAGTAGCTTATTCAATAAAACATATTTATGGAAAACATGATTTAGGTGGATTGATTTATCTGGTAGATTATGCAGGTAGATTTCTTAATCCACAGAAACCAGTGTTACTGAATGAATAAAAAAAACGGGCTTTGTAAAAAATGAGATGATCCATTTGTAATGTGTTTCTATTTTATGAAATTAATTTAAGTTCAATTTTAATTTATTCATCTAGAATGCCTCCTGATGTAAAATGACTTTATGTGTCTTACAACATAACAATAAAATATAACATGAATAATAAAAAAAATAAATAAAATGCTGGTTTTAAAATAAATAATGCTGTTTTTTTTCATACAGATGCCAACCTCAAATGACTTTTGAGATTGGATTACTTAAATTATACTACATTTTAAAATCACAATTCTTAATTTAGATACCAAAGCAGTCAAGGACAGTTTTTTATACCACATGTGAAGGCTTGTGTACAGATTGTGGTCAGAATCGTAGTTTTGACTATATACGAACAAGTCTTCTTTAACACATTTTACTTTTTAGCATGCTAAAGTTTAATCTTTGTTCATACTACGGTAATTCAACTAATAGAAGAGATTACATATGGGTTTTTTTAGAAACAGATGAACATATGGTCCTTAATTTACTGTAAGTGACCATAAATGTTTGGGGTGTTGTCTAACATCCAGCTCAAATGCTGCAATAATCCTATTTGCTGCATGGATGAATTTTCAAAGTGCCAAAAGATATGGACCCTTTTTCTGCATGAATTTTATCAGTTCCACATTTAAATTTGCTTAGCTTTTCCTGGTAGGAATTAGTATTCGTAGACCTCTGTGCATTGTGTATGTGTAGATTTGTCATGAACCCATCTTTCTGTACAATGCAGTTTTTACTGGGAAAAAAGCAACTACTTGAAAAATCTGACAAATTTTGCAGCTAACCCACATGCACTCTCTAGAGGAAAATGTTACTACAGATGCAGTATATTCCTGCCTTCCTGGAAAGGATCTCCCTTGTAACAGATTACGATTGCTGCATTTCTCCTACCCACCAATTATCCAATTCGCCCACTCACCCACCCACGAATTATGTAGGGTACTCTGCTGTTGATTTGCTATAAGCTGAAGTGGTAGTTTTAGAAAGAGCACTTCTGAAATTTGCTGTGCTGTTAAATGCTGTTTGTACAAGGAATGGCAGTGAGGTTTCAGGATGAGAAGCATAAGAATGAGGACACTAGCACACACCACATGTCCAACAGTGATTCTTTGTGCCAAGAACGTTCATCTGCAGATCGTGCTCTTGTTAGCATTGGGCGAGAATTTTGATGGTTCAGGTTTTTTTTTTAATAAGAACTTATCAAAATTTATGAGGCTCTTCCTAAGTAGGACAACAGCAAATGAGATTAAAATAATTATAATGTAGAGGAAAAAGAGAACAAGGAGAAAGCTTGGAGTGTTAACTTTTAAATATATTGGTTTAATTTCCAACATATCCATCCATGTTTATGATTCTCAGCTTGCTACCTTCTTTTTTTCCTCCTGCTCCCGATATGTTAATTAAAGTAGGGCACAAAAAACCTAGACAATACCCATTTATTTTCTTGTAATGTATAGTTTATTGACTTGCCAAGGTCCCAAAGAAGTTAAAATCGGCAGTACTAAGTCAATAGGTTTTGTTACTTCAAGTATAATTATTAATGCCATTCAATAATTAAGTGCATGTGTGGCATATAACAAAGACCTAATTGGGCATACCCATCATTGCAGAGTAATATGTTTCCCAGGCTGATTTTCTATGGAAGGAGAGTGTGCAGTTGAAAGAAGGGCTTTGCCACATGTAAGAATAGAAATGAAGGTACCTTGCAGAGTCATGTATATAAGATGAATGGCTATGCAAATTGAACAAATGAATGAATGAGTAAATAAATATAAATTGATATGGCTGCTTTGAAAAGTGTTCACAGCTGTTTTCATATGCAGGTATACACAAACATACACACAGAGAGATTTCTTCCAGCAGCTATTTCAAATAATTTGCAGTCCCAGGATGACATCTAAATCAGTCCAATTGTAGAGTATCAAATTTTGCATAATTTTTTTGCATCAGTTGGTATCCTGACATAATGCATATGGGCTACGTATTAAAATTTTACAAGAATTGCCTTGGAGTATGTTTTATATCCTCTAAGGTTATTAATCTCATGTTGATTTTTTTTTTAAAAAAATAGGATAATTTGAACCTCTTTACTCATGGTACTTTAATTCTGCTATCATTAATTGGCAAGTCTCTAGGGAATGTCCTAGATCTCAGTTAATAATTTTACCTATATAGCAAGATTCCTGAAGAATACTGAGTAATCGCTGTAGAAGTTAGTTTCAGATTTAGAAAAAAATGTATTGAATTTATATCTCAATTTTCTTTTGTGTTGTTCAAGAAACTATATATGCAATTCCCGGACAATTTCCATCAGACCTTGACTAGTCCCAATTCTGCACTGTGTCTAGCAATCTTTTATAATCAAATACAATAAAACTTATTTGAGTCAGGTTTCATCTTCCAGAATCCTCTAAGCATTTCTGATTTGCTTGAATGATCTAAAAGTCAGCAAAAATAATGACTTTTTTTCATTGAATATAACAAGCTTGGATGGTAGTGAGATTAGAATTTTTTTAAAGTCATCCACTATAGCTGATGAGCATCAATCCATAGTAAATGATTTTATGTCTTGATATTTAGTTCATGGTTTCTAAAATTATGAGTTGTACCTCCCTTGAATTGTGGAGAGAGTAACAGATGTAAAGAGCTTTTCATTGTACATTGTTACAATAAATGGACCTTTCCCATAGGTTCATTGTATTGTTTTTATTGTTCATTTGCATTCATTTTGGTGTTTAGATTTTTAGGGAAGGTTTGTGCATTAGATTATACTAAAGGGAGATATGATGGCAAAACGATTATGAACTATTGATTTACATGTTTATGTAAAAATGTAAAATGAAGTTCTTTTTGGGATTTGGTAAATTCATGCTGTTGAAAAGAGCAGTGTAGAGAGACTGAGAAGTAATCATAAAAAGTCATCATAAAAATAACATTTTAGGTAATATATTGAAAATAACATTATAGCAGGTAAATTAATTTACACATGCATACTTTTAGCCTTTCAGTCATACCCTAACACATTTTTGGTGGATTTCTTAGAATATGGAAAGATGATGAAGCCGTAGAGATCTTTTCCCTGACTCTTTTCTGAAAGAGTTTAGTTAGCGTATGTACATGTTTATACTTTGCTTCATTGTTGTAAACATCCTTCCATGATTCTTTTCAAACAACTAAAGAACTGGAAAGTTCAATGCTGATAAGAGAGTTACTTATTTTTCCTCAACAGTAGTAAACTAGTCAGGGTTCAAAATCAAGGCTAATACTTTTCTGAAAGTCTTGATGTATTTTTAAAAAGAATCAATAATCCAAAGAAAGATAATCAAAACTCTTTGGAACTAAATTCACATATTGGTGGTTTTTTTTTTCTTTTGCCATAATGTGGTTTATTTGGTTTTGGCTTAATATGTTGTATGACCCCAGGTAGTTGTGGCTTAGTCAATCAGTTCATGCTTAAATATACCATGGCTTATTTCAGTGTGGGTTAGATGGCTTGCAGAACTCCAGTAATTTCATGTACAACATGGAGTTAAAGGGACTTTGTGTGGACCAAAATCTAATACTCAAGTCTGTGTAGAAACTGGAGTAAAGTTCCAACTGACCAAGTGGAAAAAATCCTTATTCCATCTTTCCTCTATTAAAGATAGAACTGAACATAGCTATTGAATGGGTTAAGGATCTCTGTTTGCACAGGGAAGGAAAATACTGTAATTGGAAATCAGCCTATATAGTGAATCTTTGGATAAGAGTCACTGAGAGAAACGCCTTGAATCATACATTGATACCCTGAATCACATTTTAGCTCTGAATGTAATGCAAACTCAACCTGTATGACTAGCATATGGTTCAGTGTGTCACGGGAGTTGAAGCAAGGGAGTAATTAAGTAAACCATGATTCAGTCAATCATGACTTGACATATCATGTGATCTAAGCCAAAATGATATGGTAGAATGAGTCCCCAAATAGATGGCGATAAGATTTATTTAATTTTCAAATTCACAATATTAATTTCCTCTGACTATTCAGTCTATATATTGATATTGCCTATGTAATAACACTGCTCCATGAGCTTCATTGGCTGCCAGTCTACTTCCCGGTGCAGTTCAAGGTATTGGTAGCCACCTTTAAAGCTCTTCATGGCATGGGTCCAGGTTACTTGAGGGACCATCTCATCCAACTGGGATTGGCCCGTTCCATTCATGCTGGTAGAAGAGGCATGTTGCGGGCCTCATTGCCCCAATTATTCCAGCTAGTGGGCTCCAGAAGGGCCTTCTCTGCTGTTGCACCTGCTCTTGGGAACATCTTGGCCCCTGGTGTGAGGTTGGTCCCAACCCTCCTGATTTTTCGGTATGAGCCTAAAGATCTAAAGGTTTTGGTAGTTAGCTTGAGGCACCAATGGAGGAACATCACAGTGGATGAGGTTGACCCATTAACAACATATCCTACTACCCCCCTTCCCCCTGCCCCCGCCTCCCCATCTGTAATTGGATCGTAGCATTTGTTGTTATTAATTTAGAATTATAGTATGTGGGTGTGGGTGTGTGTTTATTGTTTATGATTGTAAATTGCCCAGAATTAACCTGTGGTAAAAAAGGCAGCCAATAAATTGTGTAAGTAAATAAATAAATAAATGTCATCTTGAAAAAAAATCTTAAACAGGTACAAGCTTGACTTTTCACCTCCACCATGTTCCTAGGAGAGGCACATTGGAGATCTGCTGTTTCTGCAGTGCTGGTGGTCCCCAATCCACATTTGCAAAAAGGGTTGAAGAGTATATTGTTCGAAACAAGAGCAAGCAAAAGAATTTCAGTGATTGGGACTGAACATTAGAAAAGCAGAGCAGCAAACTTCTGAAGCAGTAAAGTTCAGAGATTATAGGTTGTGTAACTAATCTAAGAATTGATTTAACAGCTGAGTCTTACAGTCAGAATGCAGAGCTTTCTTGCTGTCTTTGAGATATAAGTTGGTTTCTAATTAGCTAATTAAATAATAGTAAAGTTAATTGAGTTGTGTTGTAATTCAAAAAAAAAAAAAAAAGCCAGCAGACCCTTAGTTTAAATAATTAGTCTGGATTAACTCAGATGTTCTTAAGTTTAAACCATCTTATAAAACAGGTTCTGCCTTCCCAGCTATAAGTAAATTACATTGTGAAAATGGTACTTAAGAGAACGAGGCATTATTCTATGAGATATATCAACTTGTAATATAAACATATGACACAAAAATCTCAAGTATATGTTCTTTAAATTGCTTATGACTGCAATACAATTTCTTATCATTAGGCTTACTTGGGTCTGTTAGAACATTTTTTATAAGTTGTGTTTTTTTATCTTTGTTGCTATATTTTGGGGGAAATAATGCAGATTAATCTCATCTGAAATGAGTAAATATTTAATTATTACTTGTGGGGTGCTCTGTTGTATATGAAGCAGGAAAGGGACATCTGAACCTTTTCTCTTTTGTTATCTAAAAAAAACACAAGCGATGATGATGATATCCATTTAGACATGTCGACTCTTAGCGATTCTATGGTCCAGATCATTCCACATCTTCCGATCTTGCACTATTTCTTTAAGTATAGAAGAAATATATCAATTTTTCAACTTAAAGGACAGTGACAAATATATTTGCCTCAGTTTTGCACTGCAATTCTGCTGGCCCTGCACTGTTTACTGATTGGTTTATGGGTATAATTTAAAGTGCTGGTTTTGATTTAAAAGCTCTTAATTCTTTAAGCCTCTGTGGCTTGGCATCAATAGAACTATCTGCTCCAAACAGCATTGGCCTACCCTATTAGAACATCTAGGGAGAAACTACTTACCAACTCACATTTTTAGAGGTTCAAGAGATTGAAGCTCAATGCTTTGGAACAAAGCAGATGGAAAACAGGCTTCCTCTTTCCTTGCTGCATTCCAAAATAAGTCATCATTAACAAGTTACATACAGTTCACCTTCCCTGAAGCTTGCAAAGCACAGAAATACAGATGTTATTTTACATGATTTTCCCTCCCACTCCTTGGAGAAGGGGAACATTTCTCTGTTTTTATACAATATACATCCTGTGTTTTATAGTGCAATTTACTTAAAGCTGGGGAGGGAGAGAGCTGTTCTAGTATATAATGGTTTATGATCAAGTACAGTTAGTTTAACTAAAGCTCTGCTACTTTATTCTTTTTTTTATTAGCATCTTGTCAATTAACTTAATTGGTAGTCAGTTAATTAGAAACCAACTTATACTTGAAAGAGCGTAAGTATGGTGTCATTAACTGGATTAGTTTGGAGTCTTTTTCTTAAATTTATATTTGATGCCATCTTGCTTTCTTGTTCTTCTCTGTGCTTTTTTTGTTAATCTCTATCTATCTATCTATCTATCTATCTATCTATCTATCTATCTATCTATCTATCTATCTATCTATCTATCTATCTATCTATCTATCTATCTATCTATCTATCTATCTGTTGTGTGATAATTGTAATTTGGATTGGTATTAACCTGACCATGGATATGTTAATTTTTGCTTTCTGTATACCAGGGGTGCCAAACTCGCAACATCATGTGATGTGTCGCAACGTAGCACGACTTTTTTTCCATTCCTGGCAATGGGATGTGCACGATTTTGGCATGACGCATCCGGCCTATGGGCCAGCAGTTTGACACCCCTGCTATATACCATAGGCCCCCAAGAGTCAAATTGATTGTGGCAGATTTGACGTTTTATGAATGAACAAATGAATCATAGGCTGCTGCCTCCTGCAGTAGAGGTTACCTTAAAAATCCAAAGTTTTGGATTCTCCCAATATTTCTAAATGCCGTTTAAGATTTATAGATTTTTCTATAGTAGCTAAATACAACTGAGTGAAGAACAATTTGTTTAGGTGACTACATAAAAGTATTTATTTTTATAATTTCAGCTTTTACTAAAAGAAATCCATCAGGTATACTGTTGAATCATATAACAAACTGTTATGGCTGGTCCTTTCCATGTGGCTTGGATCAGTTTTTCTTACATAATATTTGGTTTTTTGTTATCTCTGTATAATTTACTTTCCCATCATTATTATTTCTTAAATGGGGATACTTTGCCATGTTTTGCAATCTATTTCTTCTTTGCACCTATCTGTGACATATGAAGATTTTTCCTATCTGCCTGTAACCTGTTCAAATAAACCATAATTTAGAGAAATCACTTTTTTGTTTCTCATGCTCTCTTTTATAAATAATAATTTTATTAGTGTTTACAAATGCAAAGATAAAAGTCTAACACAAAACTAAGAAAAATATTAAAAGTGAAGGAAGTGCAAAGAGGTAAAAAAAATATAAGATCCACACAGGTTCAGTAACTTAATATTTCCATAAAAAAACTTCCCATATGTCATCTCTTATCAATAACCAAACTATAAATCAGTCCTAATCATAGTTTCTTCTTATTACTGATACTATCTTTTAAGATCCATTGTAGCTTGGTGTTAAATATTTGCATATTTACCAAAAAGTATAAATCACAGCAGTCAGTACTAATTTACATAATTGTTTATTTGGAATCTTGTTAGACACAGGAATCCTGGGGCATTTCTGCTTGCTTTATGATTTTAATATTGTCTCTCATATTTTTTTTTTTGCTGTAGGTGACAGTCTACTGATACGCAGGTCTAAATTTATTTATTTTTGGATAAAACCCTTGAGACTCAAAACAGCTAGACTCAAAGGCTGGTAGGAAAACAGAAGAGCAAATTTATTTATGCAAAGGTCATTGATGTTTGAGGTGGTATTGTGGATCAAAGGTTGGTAGTGTATGTGTTCTTGGAATTTATTTGTATTTGCATGCTGTCCCAATTGCAAGACTCTGCAAGTTTCCCTTGATAAAATTGTAGAAGGAAAGCTTCTTGCTGTGGCCAACACGAGCTCTTTCCTTGGATGTTTATTCCCCCCTAGGATTTTAAGGCAGCCTGAGGAGCACTGGATCACACTTGGCTTCTAATTGCAAAAGGCAAATGCTGGTAACCCCTGAGTGTGGGGATGGGTGGGAGAAAGATTCTTGTTTTGTGAGAGAGCAGAAAGGAAGAGTTTGCAATGGGAATCCTTCAGGATAGAGTGCAGTTGAGTGACTGCCTGACTGAAGCAAGAATAGGTGAAGATTTTTGCAAACCAACAACAGACAAGTTGAAAGAGGAATCAGAGCCCAACAGCTTCTCCATTCCAGGTGAGATGCTGACAGCTAGCCAGCAGTTGGTAGATCATCTTCCTTCTTCACAGATGGAATGATTGTGGAAAGCCATTGGTTTAATAAGAGAAGCTACAAATTGGTTCAATGATAGCTAAAGGCATTATCTTATCTCGGTCAACAAACAAGAAAAGAACTATCATGTGGCCATGATTCATGATGTCTTTCCCAGTTTGCAGCTTAATGAATGCGGCATTTGCTTAATATTGCTGCGGGAAAAGGCTAGAAAATTACTTCTATTCATGTGGGTACCTCAGCTTGTGACTGTAATGACTTACAACCAGATTTCTGTTGCTAATTACAATTGTGAGTTAAGAACTACCTGTACAGACACATCCATATTAGTACAAATATAATGTTGCATTTGGTTTATATAGTTCAGTGATTGAAGTTTAAAAATAGATTATTTTTGTATAATAAAACTCTGCCTAGAAACAAAAAGAAAATAACAATATTCTGTTATTTGTTGGTGGTCTGCACAAGTACAGATTCAATAATATGATAGCTGCTGTTTCTTACTGAGTGACAGGAGCTTTTGGACTTATTCTGAAAATTAATGCTTCGGAATACAATATTGTAACAGAAGCAACTTTAATTTAAAGGGAAAAAAATAGTTGCCTCCATTAGTCAAGGCATTTTTTCAAATCTATGCTATCTGTGAAGAATGCTTACCTTTGAAAATACGGCTGTTTATTTAGAAGAACTTAAGCAGTGACAAACTAGTGTAGCCTTCCTCAATTTGCTATGCATCAATTCCTTCTGTTCCAAGGCAATGAGGGAAAGTTAACTTAGAGCAGTGTTTCTCAACCTTGACAATTTTAAGGCATGTGGACTTCAACTCCCAGAAGGCTGTGGAATTCTGGGAGTTGAAGTCCACATGCCTTAAAATTGTCAAGATTGAGAAACACTGACTTAGAGGGAGGACTGTGCAAAACATTCAAAGGGTACTTTGCAAGGCATGGATGTTAATGTGGTTGCATTGTTTATAAGGCTCATAGAGCTAGTTCAGAAGCAGCTCCCAGCTGTTTTTACGTGGGATAGAGGTGAAGTGGCTGTGCATGCTTTCACAAATAGAGAAAATTAAGTGGGTGGCATTTATCACAGGTAATGTTGTGTAATCACCATAGCTGAATAAATTTATTTGCTGTAATTTCTTAATACATTAATTGATTAGACTTTGTAACAGTCCTGTACGATTAATCTATAAGATACTATCATTAGTGCTTTCGTTGCAGGAGACATTACCATTTTCCCTTCCTTGTCCAGAATAAGTAGAATTAGGAAAATAATATACTCACTACTGTGAAATAAACCATAAATCAAAAGCAAATGTTTTACATTATAGAAACTTGGCTTAAGTAATTAATTAAGCAAAGACTTTGTAATATTACGTGGAATATGTTTATAACAGTCATTATGTATATTGAAATATTTTAAATTTTTTGTTTGAGAAATTGTTAGCTCTCAAGTTCAAATAATTTCCTATGTATGTTTATTTTCCAATGTCTTTGTTATTTGCAAAGACAAGAATTGGTTTATTTTGTGAAATATGAAGATAGTATACAGGTTAATCTTGTAAGAATGACACTGAACATTTTTTATGATTGTCAGTAGCTTCCATATTAGACCAAGTGAGAGTTGTATGTGATAAGGTTTTAGAGCTTGTTCCATCTGCCTATCCATCCATCAGTCTGAAGCAAGAATCTGAAATTTTACTAACTGGTAGTGGAGTGCTTTTAAAAAACTGGTAGCCCCATAGAGCTTCAGAAATTACAGAAAGACTGCTATTGTATACATGGCCAGCTGTGTTATAAAAAGTGAAATAGTTTTTTCCACTCCCTCTAACCAGCTGGTAGATGTTTCATAACATCAGTTTACTTGTACACATACACATTTTAAAAGTTCAAGTGGAATGGGAAGTTTGTAGGAATCATCAAGTACATTAGAACTCATAACATCTGTAATAGGGACAGGAGTATTGAATAATAGAACACATGACAACAAAAGATCTAAGCGCACTTTATATGGAAAGAGAGAGAGAGGAACCTAATGTCATTTACTCAGCAGAATAATCTGAATAACTCCTGGTTGTCCTGATTTGGCAAGTTGATGGATTAGCACAAGAATGAAAGATTAAGAACACTGGGCATGTTGCTATCAAATGTAACTCAAAAGTGACAGTTGACTATTTTATAAAGTTAGGGTAAAGAGTTATAGTTGCATGTTCTTTTGTAGAACTGAACAATTATATTGTTGTCTTCCAATTCATTTTCTCTTTGCTGATTGAGATATTCAAATAAAATAGCTGAACAGCTTATAAAAAGGTTGCAGAGTTCACACTGTGCTATGGCGAAATCAGCAACAACTTTACTCCTACCTACAAAGGACTGCCCACACACTCCTGGAACGCTCAGTGGGAGTTTAACTAGGTACAGTTGGACCTGTGTAATTAGCTTACATTTTCCCAAACCTTTTCTGAGCTGTAAAATGTCAAACATTTAGCTTTTTAAATGAAGCCACCATGGTGCCTGAAAACACCAGGAGCCAGGAAATAGTTTCTTTTCAGATACAAAGCAAATGTGCACAGGAACACTTGTATTAAGCTACAGGTAATGATTGCAACATGGTTTGAATGTCACATCACTAGGGCTATGTTCCACAAAAAGAAAATACCAGCTTTTGGCAAGCTTCAAAAGAACTAAGCTTCAATGCAGTTAAGTGATATTGTTTTGGGGGACATTTCATAGTGTTTGCAATATTTTTTTTCCTCAAACGCAACATGTTTAATGTTCTTGAATGCAAAACATAGGATTGAATAGGATTGAGCCTTCCTTCCTTCCTTCCTTCCTTCCTTCCTTCCTTCCTTCCTTCCTTCCTTCCTTCCTTCCTTCCTTCCTTCCTTCCTTCCTTCCTTCCTTCCTTCCTTCCTTCCTTCCTTCCTTCCTTCCTCAACCAAGAATGTTGCTGTCATATTTCTGGAAAATGTGAATCATTTAAACATGTGAGGGAAGTCAGCTCCCCAGAGAAGGAAATATTAAAAAGGCAGAAAAATATATTTCCTTCAAGGATCTTAAAGAGACAGAAAAGTATGCCCAGTTTTCCTTGATAGCCCCAAATCTCACTGTCCCAAGCAGCAGCCAGCTCTATACAAATGCAGATGAAAACCATCAGAAAGGCCCCAGCTAGGAGATCAAGAAGACAAAGAGACCTAAAATCTGCATACCCCACCCAAACTCTAAGAGTCATTAGCCCAGTCCCAGGGAAGCAGGATATGACTTTTGGGACATAATAGGATTAAACCACAGAAACCAAGGCCCAGAAAAGCACACTCAGACTCAGTTCAAAGTTCATGCCACAGGAACAGGAAACTATTCCAAACAAAAGGCTTTCAGAGGGTATAAAAACCTACTCCACATGTGCTCAGCCCTTGATTTCTCTCCTCCTTCCTGCCAGAACCATCTTTCAGTCTGGCTCTTCAATAAACTGTAACCTTCTTCCCAAAGCAGTCGCCATGTTGTTTATTTATCCCCGGCTTGGATGAACCAGGATGAAGACTTTTCTTTCAACACATGTGTACTCCAAAAACAGTTTCTTGAAGCAAGGCAACTTTATTCTCAAATCTTAAATAGCACCTTTTAGCAGATAGGAGTTTTGCAAAACTCATTTCAGAATAGCAGGGTGTGGGCCAGGGAATACGTGAACAATCCAGTTGAACTACAATTCCTCAAAGGCTTGTTCTTTTCTTCGTTGGAGGTATATATTTTCCCAGATTGGGGAATAAGAGTGTTTTATGAGCTTTGGTTTTAATACAGCTGCTGAGTCCCTAAATACCGTGTTTCCCCGAAAGGAAGAAGTGTCTTACTTTCTTTTTATCCCCAAAAGCCCCACTATGTCTTACTTTCGGGGTATGGCTTATATTGATTGGAAAACAATTGTCAGTTTTATTTTAAGTATTTTAAGTATATTAAGTATTTTAAGTATTTTAAGTATTTAAGTATTTTAAGTATTTAAGTATTTTAAGCAGGAGGCGGAAGTGGGCAGGAGTAATATGTCTTACTTTCGAGGTACGGCTTATATTAGCCGACCCCCTGAAAACCCCGATACGTCTTACAATCGGGGGTGTCTTACTATCGGGGAAACATGGTACTACCTTAAAATTGGTACGTGGTTTAACTGCTTTTGTGTCTACTCTAGAAATTCTTTTATTGTCAGATGCAGAAGGGAGGATAGGTTAGAAAAGGCCTGAAAATGACCACAGTGCACCTGTGCTAAAAGCTTTTCCTGACTGGCTTCTTTTTGACAGGGAAAAGGATAAAGGGTGCCTAGTGTTATTCCGCTTGGGCCCAAGTTATATGAAAAGGCATCATTTTCTATAAGGTTGGACACTGATTTATTTATTTATTTATTTATTTATTTATTTAATAGTTACAGTGATAATAACAAAGTAACTCCACAACCAATGCCTATATTTACAACATTTGCAGTGTCTCTGTCTCTCCCAGTCACATGCTTGCTGTGGCAATTAATATGCATTTTCCTTTGTTTGATCTGGTTTTTTCCCCTTCATTCCATAGCAGAGACATTGCTTAAACAAGTTATCTTTTCATAGGCTGCTTTTCCACACAGTGAAGCACTTCTCTAAATACCACAATGTCAAATTAACAGGCTCAACTCTTTGACCTTAATTAGATGATTAGAACCCTGCCAAAGGCTGGTGCTGTTTCCTGAAACTGACCAAACCTTAATCAATTTCACACTGAAGACTTTTCTTTGGCTCCTAAGCTGCTCAGGGCAAGTGGGATAGGCAAACAGCTGGTGCTAGTGCATTCCTTTTGTTGTATATTCTGTGTTGTATGCCTGCTTACTCTCTTGTAATCCCTTTCTCTCCAATAAATGTAAATACAAACATTCATTCTCTTCCTGTGAACAGTCCAAAGGGTGATGGAAATGGACAAAAGGCGCTATAAAATTTGCCTTTTTATCTGACTTCCTTGTGAGTTGAGTTCCCAAAATGTTCCCTGCCATTTTACCTTGTTTGAGGTTTTATCCTTCTGACAGTGTAAAACAAAGGAAAGTTGAAATAAAATCATGGTTATGTGATTTTCACTGAAGGATGGCTTTGCTTAATAATGGAGTCATCAGTCCCAATTGCCTTGTTCACTTCACTATAAGCTTTATAGACCCATTCATGGTCACACAGATATTTTTCCTGCTGTTCCAATTCTTGGAAACTACACTTTCTGATTACTTTCTTTGCTGGTTTTTAGAATGACTCAAAAGTATACTTCTTGAAATCCATGTTTAGTTGTTAATTTCAGTTGCTTTTAATTTTTAGTATCCTTGACTCCAGTTTTGATTTTATTAGTCATTTATTATCAGAAAGTTTCAATTGTCAACTGTATAATAAGTTAAATCAGTAATAAAATGCATTAGGGATAACCAAGCCCCTCACCAAAGGCTCTCTAGCAGATTCAATTAGTGGAAGATAAGATCTGAAGTGCCTTTTGGTTCTAGCACAGGGATGTCAAATTGGCGGCCTGTGGGCTGGATGCATCACACCGGCTCCACAAAGGCAAAAAAGTCACGATAAGTCACATGACGAGAGTGAGTTTGACACTTGTGCCATAGCAGATTGTTAAGAAACTAAGTAAATGGTGATATTGGTGAGAGGTATAAAGAGAATTTCCCCCAGGGATTTGTGTTGGAACCAATGCTTCTTTAGCTTGCATATAAATTATCCATCTTTGCTGTTGATAGCAGACATCAGAGTGCTAAAATAAAAAAAAGGAATTGTGAAGAGCTACACAAAGAACTCTCCAAACCATGTGAAAAGTTTTTAAAATGGCAAATACAGATAGTGTAAATAAGTGTAAATTGATGCAGGATAGCACAAAAAAAGGCAAATCCAAAATTATGGGAAAAAACAGCAGAAGGAGCATTTCACTTCTAGTCCAGGCTTGTGAAATTTCCAAATTCAGTCAGCTGGTCTGTGTGTGACCCAGAATGCTGGACTATATGGATCTTTCTTTAGACTCTTGTACTTATAAAGTTGGGCAAGTTTTCTTTAGAAACACAGGGAGCTATAAGGTAGGATGCATTAGTTAAGAGCAGATAGTTATTATCTTGAATTCTTAGGCAAAATACATTCCACGCATGTACTTTACATAAACTCTGATGAAACTTTTACTTCATACAGATAGTCCTCAACTTACATCAGTTAATTTAGTGACTGTTCAAAGTTACAATGGCATTGAAAAAAGTGATTTATGACTGTTTTTCCACACTTATGACCATTGCAGTATCCCTGTAGTCAAATCATCAAAATTCGGATGCTTGACAACTGACTCATATTTATGATAGTTGCAGTGTCCCAGGGTCATGTGATCACCTTTTGTGATCTTCTGAGAAGCAAAGTCAATGGGGAAGCCAGATTCACTTAACAGCCATGTTACTAAATTAACAACCCCAGTGATTCACTTAACAACTATGGCATATAAAGTCGTAAAATGGGACAAAATTCCCTTAACAAATGTTTTATTTAGCAACAAAAATTTTGGGCTCATTGGTGGTCGTATGTTGAGGACTACCTATAGTTCTGAGGTAAAAAGGTGGGTTTCCCCCCATAGTGTAGTCGTTTAATTCACTGGTTTTTTACTGTCTTTGAAATTAGGCTTATTTTATCTTTCATATCTAATAAAGAACAAGCCTTCAACACATAGCTTGAAAGCTTATGGAACAAACTTGGAGTTGGATACCATGTTTAAAAATAAATTCCAGTGATGGAGGTCAGGAACTTGCAGTCAGCTTTCGCAATCACAATACTGTATTTTGCATTTAGAGTAGTGACAAGGATGTTGAATTTAATTATTTCCCTATCTCCAAAAAACTTTTTTAAAATCAAATTCTTGACAAACTGGAAGTTGGTACAAACGAAGACAACCTGCATAATGCATAGTTCTTTCATTGTTAGTATTTTGTAGCATTGCATGTGTTTATTCCATGTTTAGAAGCTAGTTGAACAAAGTTGTCTGACCTGAAGGTGTGTGATCCAGGAAGTATCTCTGGGCTGAGATGGATTCTTCTACCTCACTATATGCACCACCTTCTCAGCTTAATCTGACCATAGAATAATAAATCTGCCAATAGCACCAGTTTTTTCCCCGTCATAATTCCATTATCCTCCTCAATTACCTCTTGCTTATTTTTCCTCGGTGATATAGTGCAATATAGTTGTGATGTTCATTCAGCATCTTGAAGTTGTTATGTGATATAAATAGTGTTTTCTTCAGTCTTCCTTGCCATTGAATTTTGGGAGTTATTTAATTGTATCTGGAGGACAACACGTCAGAGTTAGTATATAAAACCTGTAAATATCATTCATATTTGGTTGCTAATGGGAAAAATAATACATTTTTATTCTTTTTTTTTAATTAAATGTTATCCTTTATTTCAAATAGACAAAAAGTTTCTTTTTAACGATAGGATTTTTGGTAACGTGCACGGGCACCAGGTCCACCAAACTTCTTGGATTCACAACGTCGAGGATCAGCAACTAACAGGGTCCTATCATACTGGATGAGGATATCCTTTATTTCTTTCTTAGAAGCTTCATCAACATATTTCTGGTAATAAGCTACCAGTGCTTTGGAAATAGATTGCCGAATTGCGTATATCTGTGCCACATGACCGCCACCCTTCACACGGACTCTTATGTCAACTCCTGCAAAGCGTTCTTTGCCCAAAAGAAGTACTGGTTCAAGCAGTTTGTATTGGAGAGTTCTGGGTTCAATCATTTCCAGAGGCCGTCCATTCACCTTAATAAGTCCATTTCCTCTTTTGCAGTGAGCAACTGCAGTAGCAGTTTTCTTCCTGCCGAAAACCTGAACGCTCTGGAGGGGCCCCTTAGCCGGCATGGCGCCTTCGGCAAAAGCAGCAACGAAAAGCTATACATTTTTATTCTTGTTTGTGTGAGAAACTGTTTGAAAAAAAATTCTCATTTTGAACTCTCATTCAAAAATGCCAGGTAAATGAGTTTGGGTTTTTAGTAAAGTAGCAAAAAAAAAAAAAGTGTTCTGTATATATATATCGATCCTATTGTGTGTCTTTGATTTGCTGAACACGTATTTCCATCAAACTCAGCTAAATCAATCATCTGAAAGGCATCAGGTTTGGAAAGAGTGTTATAATTCCTCAGGTAGTTATTTATTGTTGTATTGGATTTGACAATTCTTTTATTATTAAGGGGCTGTGACTGTGCCATTTTCTTAGCAACCATGAATTGTAATGACTCACTTTTTATGTACCGTACGTCACCTGTGACAAACAACTTGGTAAAGTAAGTCTAAAATAGCTATTCCTTCACAGCAGTTGCCTGAAAATATCCCTTCATCTTTAACTTTTATTATTAAAGCTGGTAAAACATACACACATGTATGCCTATATAGCTGGAAGACATTGGATAATGTATTAATTCTCACTCAGTTTAACAAAAAAGAAAGAAAGAAAAAAGAATTACCTTGAAGATTTCTTTTGATTGAAAATGTAACTTTGAAAAAATTCAAAAAAAATTTGAATGTGAAGAAATTAGTCAAGAATGATGAGCAAATATTTTCTCACTCATTGTATGATGATAGTTTGTGGTGATTGGCAGTGAAGATGTCAGGAGCTTTTCTAAGTAGTGAGAGTAGTTTCTTAATCAAGGACAAAATCTTGTTCTTGGAAAATAATTGGGAAAAATTTCTTTTCCTACAAAAAGATCATACAACTATGAGCATCCATGGAAAAAGAAAACACAACAGGATGAGCTAAATATTATGTAATGTACTGTGAAACTAAAATAATTTTCCTTAGCCTAGACTCAGCCGAACATTGTTAGGTTCAAATAATATTAATGAGGAGAGCGTTCAAGAATGGTTGAGGGTTGCTATGCTAACTCTGTTAAGACACTAGTGAGATTGTGACCTAATAACAAGTCACTAAGTTCATTAATAAGCATAAACGAGATCTTTAGAAAATTAAGATTTTTTAGAGCAATAATTTAACAGTTCTTAGGTATGTGTGATATAACAGTTTCTTCCTTAGCGCAAGCAAAACAAAAATCTCTGCTTTGCTCTGTTTTATCTTTCAAGTACAGATAGCCCTCGACTTACAGCAGTTCATTTAGTGATTGTTCAAAGTTACAGCGGCACTGAAAAAAAAAGACTTATCACCGTTTTTTCACACCCACAACCATTGCATCATCCCATGGTCATGTGATCAAAATTCAGACACTTGGCAACTGACTCATATTTGTGACGGTTGCAGCGTCCCAGGATCTTGTGATCACCTTTTCGACCTTCTGTAAGCAAAGTCAATAGGAAAACCAGATTCACTTAACAACCGTGTTACTAACGTAACAACTGCAGTGACTCACTTAACAACTGTGACAAGAAAGGTTGTAAAATGGAGCAAAATTCATTTAACTTAGCGAGAGAAATTTTGGGCTTAGTTGTCGTACATCAGGGACTAGCTGTATGAATTATTTTGATCTGATCGTACACATACAGAAACACACCTTATTCTCTAGCACAGGGGTCCCCAACCCCCGGTCCGTGGACCAGTAAAGGGCCACGGCATGCCAGCAACTGGTCTGCACAAACAAGCAAAGTCCCATCCACGGGATGCAGACAGCACATGAAACCAGGCCTCCTCCGGTCCGCGGAAAAATCTCTCTCCACGTAACCAGTCCCTGGTGCCCAAAAGGTTGGGGATCTCTGCTCTATCATGTTGAAGGTACTGAGGTTGAATCCAGTGTCTTTCTTCATTGTGTTCAGCATACTTTTCAGTTTTTAAGTGAGATAGAAATTGGAACATCTGGTATTTATAATAGCCAATGAAGTTTCATAATGCTTTATGAACTTACAAACTGAACTTTCTGTATTTGCTAGATCCAGGGCACTGTTTAAAGAGATGAGGTTTATTTATTGTATCTAGGGTAACTGTTGCAAATTTAAACATAGCCACTGAAGATTTAAGGGTAGCTCTTGTATGTATTAGTTCCTTTTATTTGATCCATAAAGCATTATGAAACTTCGTTGGCTAGTTGCTTTTGGTTACAAATGGTTAGTCATAAGCTAATAAAAAGATTTATGGAACTAATAAACATGCCCATTTTTTTAAAAAAAAATCGGTTTTGAGACCAATAAACGGAGTGTGCTGTGTTATCCCTCTAGCAAAGATGCATAGAGGTACTTAAAGATGGGATAAAACATATTAATGGTTAATTATATGCCAACAAATTGTTTTCGATACCCAGTGTCTACATAGATAGATTTTCTCCATGATGATCTATTCCTAGCCTGTTTAAAAGATCTGCCAATGCTGGACTCATCAGCACTTTAATTGAATCCATCCATCTTGCTGCTGGTTCTCCTCCTTTTCCCTTTCCTTCCACCTTTCCCAACATTACAGCCTTTTCCAGACACTTATATCTTCTCATAACATGTCCAAAAATAATAATATTCCATACTGTTAAGATAAAATATTAAATGCAATGGGATCCTAAGGCGTGCTTAACCAGAATAACCAAATAAGGGATCTTGGAGTTTTCTAGTCCAACCCCCATTTCAGATTATACATTTGTAGGCTCATTAACATAACACATTAAACTTGGTTAGCTTTAGTTTGGAGAAGGAGAACTTAAGACAGGATCTATGGCTTCATTGTGCCATCTTTTTTAAAAAAAATATATTCATGCAAGTGCTTCTATTGGTAAGAACAGTTTGGTTTGGTTTGGTTTGTTTGTTTTGTGTTCATTTTGGTGGATTAGTGTATTATCCAACCCATTCCTTTTGATTAGTTCAGCGGTTCTCAACCTTTTTCAGGTCGCGACCCCGACCTGTCAAGCGCCACGCATGCGTGGTGCTACCCCCTGTGCCGCGCATGCGTGGTGCTACCCCCTTCGCCGCGCATGCATGGTGCTACCCCCTGAGCCGCGCATGTGTGGTGTTGCCCCCTGTGCCGGCCGAGGCGTAGGCCGCCGCCCGTTTGGGGCAGTGGCAGGCAGGCCCAGGCGCTCCTGGGCGGCCGCGGTGGCGACGGTGCAGGGCGACCATGGGCTGGGCCACCAGCTGGCCCAGCCCAAGAAAGGTAAGACACCCGCCGGGCCCCACACGTGCTAAAAACCCTCCCTGTGCCCGCCACTGCCCCGCTAGCCTTACCTTCGCTGTCGCCCATTTGGGGCGGCGGCAGGCAGGCCCAGGCGCTCCTGGGCGGCCGCGGCAGTGACGGCGCAGGACGACCACGGGCTGGGCCATCAGCTGGCCCAGCCCAAGGGAGGTAAAAAACCCGCCGGGCCCCACGCGCATCAAAAACCCTCCCTGCGCCTGCCGGCCTCCCACCTCCCATCCCTGGCCCTCTTTTACTTACATTTTTAGTAGTTGCTCAGCAGGGAGGGGTAGAAACCTCCGGAGAGCTCACCTTCGCTGCCGACAACTTGCAGCACCGTTTGCAGACTGGGACTTTTGGCGGGCTCAGCAGGCGGAGACAGCCTGGACAATTCCTATTGGCTTTTGAAAACCAATAGAATTAGATTCTATTCAAGAGAGTCTATTCTATTGGCTTTCAAAAGCCAATAAAATAAGAGGGAGTAGCACAGCTAAAGAAAAGGGGGGGAAATGGCAGACTGCGTTGTTTGGCGACCCCGTGAAATGGTCGTTCGACCCCAAATGGGGTCGTGACCCACAGGTTGAGAACCGCTGGATTAGTTTATGATTCAGCCATTTTTTTTCAACTCATAAAAATGGGTTGAATATTTTGTAAATACTGTGTAGCCAATGTATAATAAATAATCACTGGGAATGAGTTGGGAGGTCATATAATTTTTCTTAAATAAATAAACTGTAAAAATGACTTGAATTGCTTGAAGAACAAAAATAAATATTAACACTTCAGCTTACTTTTTCTGAGCCAGTTATCAAACTTTTTTTAATTAGAATTTTATTATTGTGACTGTCCCCTGCAAAAGTTACATAAAAAATATAAGATGTCCCTTACTGCTTTCCACAGTAAATGACAATGTAAAGAAAGAAACCAAAGTCTTTTTTTTCTTTTTTTTGCAAAGTTTAGTGTTAACTGTATATAACTGAAATCTTTGCCATTGGGAGTTTGGAAACTGGTAAATTTTCAGACAAAATCTAAGAGCTAATCTACAAGGGCTAAAACAGAGGGCTTACAAAAATTAAGAGTGATACAGATAAGAGCATATAATTTTGGAGTGTGTATGCTATGCTATCTATAATAATATATTGTTGTAGAGATCCTTTGCATTCAATTGATTATTAAGGTGACCAACCGTCCTCCTTTAGGGAGGACAGTCCTCCTTTTTAAAGTTCTGTCCTCCCTCGAAAAGTGTCCTCCTACATGTCCTCCTTTTTGATATTTGAAGACTAAAAATCTTCAAGGCTTTTTTTTCCTCATAGAACTCTCAGAACGGCGTTCTGGCACCTTTTTTTGATTTTTTTTTCAACTTTTGCATGAGCTGTGCTACTTCCCCTATTGGCTTTTGAAAGCCAATAGGAATTGCTGCTGAGCACGCCTAAACACCTGGCCAGCAAACTTTGCACATGTAAGTTGTCAGCAGTGAAGGCGAATTGGCAGGAACTTTGCACCCCTCCCTGCTATCCAACTACACCATCTCCTAGTTAGTCCCAAAGATACATGGAGGAGACTGGACCGGCGACGCCACAATAACTTTCTCTTGATCTTCAGCTCTGCTAGGGCAATAATGGCTGCGGGCGCAAGAGGCAGAGGCAGCGGGGCTGCTGCGGGCAGGGGTGTGAAGAGCGCCGGTGGCCGGCTGCCCCCCATGCTGTGGGAGCTGCTGGGCCTGCTCTACACGGGGCTGTGCAGAGTGGGCGGTGGTGCTGGCGGGGCGACTGCAGGTGGGGTGTGTCGACGGCGAGCTGCCCCCCAGGGCCGGAGCCGGCACAGCTGCAGGCGGGGGCGCGGCATGTAAGCATAATTACAATATAAAATGTTATTGTTACAAATGTTTTTTATTGTGTATTTATCATAGTGTATTCTATATTATTGTTGCAATGAATAAAATGTTTCTTTTATTTACGATATTTTTTTCTTCAATTTATTTGTGTTCTCCTTTTATTGTAAAAAAGTTGGTCACCTTATGATTATCTATGTGGGTTCACTCTGTATCATCCATGAATTTGTTTTAGTACAAAGTGATGCATGATGCATTCTTTATTTATTATAAAAATTATTTATTAAATTTGTCCAGCCACCCATCTTAATTGTAAGACTATGAGTGTAACAATTAAACTATAGCTATCTTTTCATCAATATTCTAGAGCTTATCAATTCACTTTCAGAAAAGATTATGTCAGTCTTTTCTTCTTATGTGAGAACATTAGGAAAAGACATTCTGAATCAGACTAGAGGTCTATTTAATTCAATAATGTGTTTTTCCATTTTCATATTCATTTCAGAATATTTCTGAACCAGATGTTTTTGGGAAACCCCCATCTCTTTATTTTTCTTGCAAATGTAATGTATTTGCCTTTGTCCAAATGACTAGTGGACATGGGGATGGGTGGGGTGGAAGCTCACAATATAACAACAACAACAAAATAGACTGGAATGCCATTCAAACACAGTTAACAAGATAAGTAAAAAATATTCAAAAGGATATTTTTTTACATTAGAGATAATAGAACCATTTAATTAATAACTGTAAATAGCCTTGGTTTTTAAATTTCCTCTTTAAAAGCATTGGTTTTTTTCCCCCCTTCCCTCATAGATCCCCTTCTGTTTAGCTCACAGATAACCCTAGATTCTGCTAATGAATTATGACAGTGCTTTAAGACTCTTTTAGCTTGCATCACATTTCTTCTGAATAACATAAATAGCTAAACAGGTAAATGAACAAATAATAGAATCCAGCTGACTTATCAACTCCAAAGGGTCTCTTTTCTTATTTTTGCTTTATTGAGGATTATACATTTTCATTTCATTGTCATTTGCATCATTTTTTCCTGTATACCTCTTAATTTATATATATGAGAGGTGAATGCCTGTTAAATAAGACTGTGTGCATTTTTATAACGTAGTAAACAATAGTAACAAGTAATATTTTTGAGGTGCGTTTTCCTTCTGTAGTTAGAAAAGGTTGCAGCCCATCAAGAAATTGTACATTTTAAGAGTTTTCACTTAGAAGAGGAGCTATGCCCAAAGAGTGGGCTATGCATTTAATAAGAATCCTTAGTGCCCTCTCTTGGTGATGGCATGAATTACGTGCTTTAATAGAGTCCCATAATCATTTCTGTTTAAATAGATTTCTATTCCTCTATGGAAACTTTTGGCCACCCATTTCACTTGTATGTGACTCTGGCCACTATATATAGTTAAAACACAACAACCACACCCTTCCACCATTAAAACCAATTAAAAACAATTAAAAGTTACAGTTAAATATTCCCTGCATATGTTCAAAATACACCCATGCAATGGGTGAGATATGGTCAACCATGATTTACTTTCTTTTTTATTTTGAGCTAATTAATTGCAGCTGTAAAATGTGTATTAAATAGCCAAAGTCTGACTATTTAGTCATTTTTATTGTATGTTCAGTTTATGAAACATTTTTAATGTTTTCAAAGACTCAAACACACTGCATAAATCCAGATTGCTTTTTAGAATTCTTCACTTGATGTAATTGATGGTCTTTCCATTTGAAGAACCAGTCAATCAGTTCTTCTTCCTACTTCTATGATTAAATGAGAATTAAATATAATTTACTTAAAACAAAAACAAAACATTTAATTTATAATTAACTTTAAAAAAGACTCTAGGTGAAGTAATAGGAAAAATAGTTGCAGTTCTGTAAATCAAATTAAGAAAGTGCAAACAATGTAAAAAGACATAGTTCTCATGAGCAATATGGAGTTCAGACATTTGATAATGATGGTTTTTAGCTCATCTCCAATTATGTGACTTATTTGTGCTTGGTTTTCTAGAATGATTTTTTTTAACCATTTCAGGAACAGACAATTTAATCCGTATTACATAAATTCACTAAATACAGTTGGTATCACTCAGAATCACTTCTGAGAGTGAAATAGTTCAGCATTACATTTTATATACAGTTATGAAAAGATTATTAAAAACTAGAAGCGCATCCACAAACAGGATTTTCTCACTTTACTTACAATAATTATTGAACCATTCCATAATATTTGTCTTTGAAAGCCTTGCCTTGCTAAATGGCCTAGCTTAGGACCTTAATTCTAATTTATGATCATCAGATTATAAACTGCGGAATGCTTTTGTTATTGTTGTCTTTATTTTATTTTATTGGCAAGAGATCTGCAAAGGTTAGTGTACTTCCCCATACTATGTTTCACCACAGTTCTGGCTATCTGTAATAAATTCTAAGTTGAGGCTAATAAATTCTAAAGTATTTAGCCAGTGCAAACCATTGTAGCTTTAGTTTACTTTAACAGCGAGCATATCTTTGAAGCTTTCTTCTTTCACAGAAAGTATTCGAAATTGATATTTTGGAAGGCTTGTAAGCAGAATTTTGTATGTCCTTGCATATAATGAAGCAGTGCTATGTAGATTTTACGTAGCTGAGAACTGTTCTAGGAAAAATATAAATCTTCTTGGTTGCCTTTGATTTTTAATGCTTTTTTAATGGAAGATCTACTTATGTCACATACCATCACAATTCGCTATGATAAACTTTTACAAACATCTTGCAATTTACAAAGATGATGATGAACAAATTACTTGCCTGATGTTTCACTTAAAAGCATGCAAATACAGTTACTCTTGTTTTCTGGTATCTGCATTCTGACTGTGGTGACTTGAAGAAGCGTGCTCATATCCCGTTCTCACTTAATTGGTTCTAAAATCAGTAGTACTGTTCATACTCTATTGTATAACATCAGGAGAAAGCATTTATTCCTTGAAGGAAGTTGATCACTGGAAGAGATTACAAGGAAGATTTATGTACAGGCTATAAGTTCTAGATACGTTTTGATATTTCTGTGAAAGAAGAAAGCTTCAAAGATATGCTCTCTGTTAAAGTACACTAAAGCTACACTGGTTTGCACTGTTGTGCTCAGACTATATCAAAATTTTCTCTGAAATGCCCTAAACTGGTATTAAATAGATTATGGGGGTGTTGCCATTTCTTGTAATATTATGTTTTGAAAGAGAATGAGGGTGTATATGCTTGCAACATACTAATTTCTTAATTATTGCAAAATATTATAGAATGGGGCAGGCTGAATTGGTGAAGGAAAAGACATGATGAGAATGAGGATGAAAGAGACTGAAGCTTTCTTTGTCTTGTGACAATCTAGTTTGACTAATCCTGCTTTCCCTAACTTGTGCCCTCTAGATGTTTTGGAATGATAATGCTCTTAAACCTCACTGGCATATTTAAATGGCCAGAATAGAGAATAATGAAATGCAGTATTTAGCACTGCACCATGTAGTTGAATATCGGTTTGACGATATACTTCTGAATCATTTGTATATATATTCATGAAAAGAAAAGGATTGCCCTTCTTTGTAGCGGGAGCTTAATAGAAGCTAGACTATAATTGTTAAAATGTCAGGAAGTTGGAGAATACAATAGTACACGAGCCAAGATTGGTGCTGTGTTCCCCTCTGCTGGCACTGCAGCGGCTGGTTAATTAAGAATTTTATTCCCAAAGCTATGCTAAGAACATTGATATTGCTGGCACCGGCAGCATTAAACCAAAAGAAGAACCATTTCTGCTGCATTGAGTAATTGTACTTCTTTGTCGTTAGTTTTTAGGGTAAATGCAGAAATTATGAAGCAAGCCAAGATTTATAAGCGTGACCTTTTGCCTGGAAATTGCTTTCTTTGCTTTCTAGATTTGTAACTTCTTGAAAAGCCATTTCCATTATTACCAGAATTGTGTCCTTCTTTCACTTCTAAATATTACTTGGAATAAACACACAATAAAAGATTGTAAGTGGGAATTGTGAAAAAGTGATATTACCATAGACGTTGCCTGTTTAGTTTTTAGATTAGAAATAATCTCTGTCTCTCAGAATAAAGCAAAATAATGTTCTAGATACAGGAAGATGTTTTAAAGTACATATTACTCACTATATTTCTATCTTTAGGAGAATGGTTGACCTATTGCATAATTTTACAAATAATATGGACTTTTGTAAACAGCTTTGTAAAAAAAATGCATATGTTTATGTGATTGACTTCCAGTTTCTGACACTTTTTTGATGCTTTTTTCAACTTCACTCTTAGGATGCTGGAGAATTCCTTTGAGGTTTTTGAGTTTCTTATTGCAATGTGACAGGATATGGGTGTATTTCTTGTTACACATACTCCTATCATTCTGCAGCTGGTTAGAGAGTTTGGCCTTTGAAGACAGACGCACCATGTTGGACAAGCCTCCCCTACACTATGAGAGAATCAGGTCAAGTAA
The DNA here is from genome assembly GCA_034064705.1 of Bothrops alternatus. Classification (NCBI taxonomy): domain Eukaryota; kingdom Metazoa; phylum Chordata; class Lepidosauria; order Squamata; family Viperidae; genus Bothrops; species Bothrops alternatus. The sequence goes on from JARGCV010000081.1 coordinate 19,444,160, forward strand.
ATCTTTATTGTAGTCATAGATCAGCATATACCACAAGACAATTTTAGAAAGATTGAAAGCACTTTAGTTACAGAACTCCTTGAATGAGAAAGGATGAGTGAGAGTAACTGCTCAGCCTACTGAAGACAGCAGACTGACTAGTAAACTTTTCCCCCCTTTTACTTGGGTATCATATTTTAATGTGCATATATTTTATGAATAAATTTATGAAATATCTTTTTTTGCACAACTTCTTCAGTAGCCCATCTAGTGAATTTAATAGTTGTTTCATATTTTTTTTAAAGATCATATCATTTATGGGAAGGATGAAACTGAATCCAAACCTATTCATTAGGTATTTAATATAAAGACTATACTATTCTATGGGATACAGTGTTCCAGAACACTCCTGAAATGTTCCATTTCTTCTCTAGACTTTTCTGATCTGGTCATTCCTGGAATGGTCTAGCAGTTTTTGGAGGTTAAGTCCAAAAATATAACCTCTTAGAAGCAGATCATGTTGTTGAAGATATGTCAGAAAACAGAATTGTTTGGGGGCAGGTCTACATCCAGAATAATACTGTATGAATCATGGCTTGGACGATAATTTATAGAAAACCACTAGACCAGATCAGCATCGTCTCGAGAAAATGTTTAAAGTTTTCTGGAACTTGTAGTTTAAATTTGTCATTGCTGTGAATGAAGAGGAAAACAGCATATGAAATACTTCCTTCAGTCTTTTTCATACCTTTGGAACCAGGTTTTCTTGGAATACAACTCCCATCACTCCAACTATTTGTAGTTTAGGTAATGGGTGTTCAGCATTCAATGGGACCAAGGTTGGGAGGATTTACTTTAATATCTTGGAGGATCTCGGAGTCCTAATGGACAGTCACTTAAATATGAGCCAGCAATGTGCTGCAGCTGCCAAAAAAGCCGTACCCCGAAAGTAGACATAGTGGGGCTTTTGGGGATAAAAAGAAAGTGTGACCCTGTCTTGCTTTAGGGGAAACACGGTACTAGGCTGCATTAACAGAGGGATAGAATCAAGATCAAGTGAATTGTTAATATCACTTTATAATGCCTTGATAAGGCCACACTTGGAATACTGCATCCAGTTTTGTAAAAAAAAGATGTTGAGACTCTAGAAAGAGCACAGAGAAGAACAACAAAGATAATTAGAGGACTGGAGACCAAAACATATGAAGAACAGTTGCTGGAATTGGGTATGTCTAGTTTAATGAAGAGAAGGATGAGGGTTGACAGGATAGCAGTGTTCCAATATCTCAGAGGTTGCCACAAGGAAGAGGGAGACAAGCTATTCTCCAAAGCACCTGAAGGCAGGACAAGAAGCAATGGATGTAAACTAATCAAGGAGAGAAGCAACCTAGAACTAAGGAGAAATTTCCTGATAGTTAGAACAATCAGTGGAATAACCTGCCTCCAGAAGCTGTGAATGCTCCAATACTGGAAGTTTTTAAGAAGAGACTGGACAATCATTTGTCTGAAATGGTATAGGGTTTCCTGCCTGAGCAGGGGGTTGGACTAGAAGACCTTGAAGATCCCTTTCAACTCTATTATTGTTATTGTTATATTTACAAAATTCACATACTCCTTAATTAAGAAATCACAGTACACTGTGGGATGAATAAATTATATAGGTTTGTGTAAATTGTTGATGTACTAATTTTCAGCCCTTCTCAGACATTTTCATTCATTTTTCTATAATCTGAGGTATCCACAGCAGCAGTTTGAATCAATATAATTAATTATCCTGCAGCTGGCAAGATAGTTTCTAATGCCACTTCAATTTAGGAGTTTGGGGAAAGGGATTAAGCTGGGATAACCTTCATGTTGATCCTTGAAATTGACCAGATCCTCTCTCTTTAATCTGGGGGAGAGAAAGTAAAAAATGTAGTATTATATGAGTTTTGTAAACCTTATCTCTACTACATGACAGTACCTTAAACCTTTTTTAACATCATCTAAAATATCAGATTGCATGTTCATATATTCATAATACAAGATAAAAAGGACATTTTTATTTTTGAGCTTAGCATGCAACAACTTAAATGTGACATGTTTTATTGTAACAAAACTCAAAATATTATAAATGTTCTAACCATAAAAAGTGGAAATTCAGAACAAGCTCTTTGCTCCTGTCCCTTTCATCTTATGGCTCAAAGGATAGATACAATAGTGCTTAATGCACCCTGTAACCAATTGGCTAATTTATCAAAATATTAGTCAGATTACTTTTAAAATGTTTTTGACAGCTTCAGATTTCCAACATGCATTTTTCAATTGATGGTGACAAAGTTTTTTGGAGTAAATATGAGTATACTGTTGGTGCGTCTTTAATCTCTTTTGTGAAAATTGGTGGTTATTAGAAAAACGTGCAGCTCCTTTAAGGAAATATTGACTTGGGTGGGATCTCAGATCTTCTTTAGTTCCACAAGTCTATTCACCTTTTGTTTTCCCTAAAAATAATGCTGAAAGGTAAATGCTTTAATGTTGATTGCTGTTTCAGTCATCCAGATTGCTGGTCTAATCAGCTGATGAAACATGGGTTATGCTTTTGTTTTGTTTTCCATTTGCTATTATCTAGGATTAGCTGCCAGAAAGCAAAAGGCTGCAGCTTTATTTCATAGAATATTTTGTTTCACTTGATTCTAAATGCAAAGGAATAGAAAAGGCTGCTTTCCCAAAGCTGTATAGCGTTTTTGTTTTTGTTTTTTGTTTCTTTTCTATTTATTCATTTGTTTTTCGTTACTTGTAATGCATCAGTGCCATTTTGAGAGTAGCTCTGAATGATTGATAGGGTATATCCAATAACACCTGCACAGGAAGCATCATGTTGTAAGTCTTATAGGCATGGAAAGAACAGCAAAACTCTAATTGGCACCAGAATTTCCATCGCTAGGCAATGAGGCTGTTCAGTGAAATACCACGTGGCTGTATTTGTTAGCAATAGCAGTTTTGGTAATACTGGTTGCTGTCATTAGGCCAGGACCATACCATGCCATTAATCCAGGACCTCACACTTCTGCCTTGATGCGCTGGTCTTCAATTCTCCCATCTTTCTGTCTATCCCCATTTCTGCCTTTCTGGCCAACGTGCATTCCACTCTACTGTCTTGCACTCTGCTTGCACCCCTTCCACCCTGGACCCCACTGCTCTGTACTCCTTCTTGCACCCTTGCTGCCCCCTACTGACCTTCTCTGTTTTCTTCCTCCTGCTACTGATCAGGCAAGCCTGGCCTGGCCCTTCGTGAGGGAGCTGCTGGCTGCATGAGGTGACTTCCCAAGTTGTGTGTGGCCAAGGCCTCATGGCCGGTAACTGCTTCATGAAGGGCCAAACCAGGCAGGACTCATCAGCAGTGAGAGGAAGAAGATAGCAAAAGTCAGTTGGAGGCAGCAGGGGTGTGGAAGAGCAGGGCAGTGGGTACAGCTGGGACAGCAAAGTGGCTAAAATGGCAGAGATGGGGGTGGGGGGGGGAATGAAGATAGCCATGTGAGGGAAGTTGAAGTACATCCTGCATTGGTAAATGTGGACAGGCTGCTCAGCATCTGCATTTTGATCATGTGACGGGGGGGGGGTTGCAATGCCTATAACTTCAAGGATCAGGAATACATATTCGTTCAGCACCATCGCAATTTCAAACAGTTCTTGAACAAGTGGTTGTTAAGTGAGGACTTCCTGTAGAGGAGAATTCAGAATAGCTTTACATATATTTTCTTGGTTATGAATATTGTATTTACTGCTTTCTCTTCTTCTTCTTCCTCTTTCATAAACGATATTCAGATGACGTGTTTAACATTTAAAAAATCCAAACAAACAAGAAGATCCATAATGCTTGATTTTTTTTGTGGTGGGGAAATTAGCTAGCTACAAATAATTGCTCGAAATAGCAACATAATTCTAAGAAGCTTGCTAACAGTATCAGGAAATACTTTCCTGCAGTGCAATCTAGTAAGTACAAAGCCTTTTTGGAAGCCAAAGCACTGATCAGTAATGGAGATAAAACACTGCTTTTTATTGAGACCAAGGGGTTTTCTTGGTGCATTGAATCCATTATCTTTGTTCTTGCAGCTGTCCCATTTCCTCCAAGCCATCGGCTCACAGCGAAGGAAGTGTTTGACAATGATGGAAAACCCCGAGTGGATATCCTAAAGGCACACCTTATGAAGGAAGGAAGGCTGGAAGAAAGTGTTGCTTTGAGAATAATAACAGAGGGTGCTTCGATTCTGCGCCAGGAAAAAAATTTGCTGGATATAGATGCCCCAGTTACTGGTGAGTACAAATAAACACTGAAGCAGTAACAGGAAATCTCCTCTATCATGATTATAGAATGTTTGGTTTAGGGCAAATAAGCCATTACAAAAATGTTGCTTCACTCCATGCTATAATGCACAAACTGCAGCAGAATGTCTCATATATTATGGTAATCAGTCTTTGAGGGATTGGAATCTGCACCTCAGTGTTCTGATTGTTGGTCAAACTGTAGTAGACTTTCCTGTCACACTGTGAAATTATCAGAAAGGGTAGGACCTTTACTCTTGATTTGGAGGGGCAGGTTCTAAAGAGCAGAGATGAGAACAGAGGTTTTTACCTTAATTTTAATCTTTAATCAAAATAGAGCTGGAAAGGACCTTGGAAGTCTTCTAGTCCAGCCCCCTGCTCAAGCAGGAGACCCCATAACATTTCAGACAGGTGATTGTCCAGTCTTTTCTTAAAAACCTCCAGTGATGAAGTACCCACAACTTCTGAGGGCAAGGTGTTCCACTGGTTAATTGTTCTCACAGTTAGGAAGTTTCTCCTTAATTCCAGGTTGCTTCTCTCCTTGATTAATTTCCATCTGTTGTTTCGTGTTCTTGCCTCCTGGTGTTTTCAAAAATAAGTGGACCCCCTCTTCTTTGTGGCAGCCCTTCAAATACTGGTATGCTGCTATCATTTTACCCCTACTCCTTTTCTCTAGATTAGCCATACCCAATTCTTGCAACCATTCTTCATATGTTTCTGTCTTCAGGCATTTAATCATCTTAGTTGTTCTTCTTTGCACTTTTTTGTACAACATCTTTTTTGTAATGTGGTGACCAAAACTGGATGCAGTATTCCAGGTGTGGTCTTACTAAGGATTTATAAAGCAGTACTAATACTTCAGGTGATAACTCTTAAGACATACTGCTGAAGGGATTACGTTTGGTAGCAGAATGCTTGACTGAGGTATGGGATAGAAAAGCTCAAAGGGCTACAGGATGGGCAAACGATCCTGAAGAAAGTCTACCCATGTGACCATTAAGAGGTTAAGCTGACTTGATGACATAAGTGTGTAGAAATGGGAAGAGTTGCAACCAAAAGGTTTTCTGGCTCCATTTCCATCCATGGTTGGGGCCTGAAAATGCTGCCCCTAAAATCAGAAATTCTGCTAACCAAATTTAGGTTGAGTGCTGCCCTAGTATTGGATAGCCACAGACGAGTCTGCTGGTGGCAGAATTATAGCCTTTTGTGCATTTTATTCTTCATTTTATGTTAGTGCTTTTTAACTAATTTTGAGTGGAACAGAAAGGTCTTTGTTGCATGCAGAAAGGTCTGTTCTACAGTAGTAAATTGAGAAGTGAAGGAATGCTAGTTTATTTGGATTAATTAATTAGGATCCAATACATCTTAAGTCAGGATTTTGTTTTCAGCACAAGCTCATAAATGAATCTTATCTGATAAAGGTCTATTTATCTAATAATGTAAGACTAGTTGAAGTTGTTTTTTTGAGATGAAATGCTGAAAAAAATAGCATGGTGATCTGTAATTAATTAGGATTGAATGAAGTGATTTATTTGTAACTTTGACATCTCATCTTTTCCCATCTTAGTCAAGGGAAAATGTAATGGGTGTCTTCCTTGCAATTGTTGTAGTGGAAAATTTCCATTCCTTCCTATGGGAAAATACTATCTCCAATTTTTTATTTATTTATTTATTTTATTTTATTTGGACTTATATGCCGCTCCTCTCCGAAGACTAGAGACAATTTTGGCTTTATCTGTTCTAGAATTCATGTACCTTGGCTTAATCCCTGTCTTATGCCTTCCTATCATTTTCAGTAATCCCAAGGTGCTGCAACTAGTATACATTTGGGGATTGAATCTTTCATTAATAATCCCCAACTGTTCCAGGAAGACTTAGTTAACCATCAATAAGAGCCTCCCAGTCTCTTAGAGTCTTCCAGTCTCTTTAGACATGCTGAACCAAGGGGATTCAATCACCTGCTTCTCAATTGTTTACAATTATATCTCTGGAGGTGAGCAAGATCAGCTGGGCAGCTTAGAATGCAGCTATAATCCCTACAGATCATTGACATTCTACGAAGCTTCCACCATGCTCATATGCAAATTAATGCAAAATTTCTACAGAATTAAATGTAATGTAACATACGAATAGTTCTTGTTTAATGATGATTTCCATCACTACATGATATGGTTGTAAAACACAATGTCACATGACTGCATCACTTAGCAATAGTAATCCAATACTCCCCACTGCTGTTGTTAAGTAAGGATCACAGATCATTAAGTGAGACCAGGGCAGCTTTGTAAACAGGCTGTCAGGGAAGTGAGGCAAATGTGCAGCCTGAGCATTCCTGAGCGGGGGGGGAGGATATGCAAGTGTGTGAGAGAGATACTATTGATCTTGCTGAGTTTCTTGTAGCCTTTGACAGTATCAACCATGGACCATCTGCAAGAGTTGGAACCATTGTTTGGCAGCGATTCTGTCGTTCCTGGGTTACTGGTTTCAGTCAGCATATATGAAGAAGAAGAGGCCAAGTCTCAGAGCCCTTGAATATGGGGGTGCCACAGTGCTCGGTCTCTCCCCCTCAGCTCTTAGTGTATTCGGAGACTACAATTAGTGCAAAATGCAGCTGCGCGAGCAATTGTGGGCCTTCCACGTTGTGCCCACATTTCGCCAACTCTCCGCATGCTGCATTGGTTGCCTATCAGTCTCCGAGCGCAATTCAAAGTGTTGGTCATTACCTATAAAGCCGTTTATGGCATTGGACCAGGATACTTACGGGACCGTCTTCTGCCACATACCGGTACTTCCCTTCGACCGGTGAGAGCGCACAGGGTCGGCCTCCTCCGGGTCCCGTCAGCGAAACAATGTCGTCTGGCGGGTCCTAGGGGGAGGGCCTTCTCTGTTGTGGCGCCCACCCTCTGGAACCAACTGCCCCCTGAAGTCCGCGCTTCTCCCACCCTCCCGGCCTTCCGAAAGAATCTTAAAACCTATCTTTGCTGGCAGGCCTGGGGATGATTGTGGATTGTTGTGTGAATGATGAATGTGTGTTGGGTTTTTATTGTAATATTGTTTTATATATGTTGTAAGCCGCTCCCGAGTCTTTGGAGAGGAGCGGCATATAAGTCCAAATAAAATAAAAATAAAATAAAAAATAAATAAATTTAAGATCTCTGAATCTTAAAGATGAATCTTTAAGATGAAGAAGTAGAGCCTGTCTTGTACTGACACAAAATCCCTTTTTTGCCTGAGAAGCGACTAGAATTCAGGATCTCCCGGTTTCTAGTCTAACCACAATACCAAATTAGCTTTACACTTTTTAATTTTTTTTAAAAATTTTTTTTCTTTTTACAGGCATAAATATATAGTGTCAAAGTAACCTGACTCCCAGAGTTTGAGGTCTATTAAAGGAGAATAAGAGATCAAAGTATCAGTATGATATAGTGGAAGCTTATTGTAAGATTTGGCCAGTAGTATCCTTTTCTTTCTTCATGAAAATGACACATTTTTGTCAGTAAATTTTTGTCTCTCTATAAAAAGTAAAGGTAAAAGTTTCCTCTGTTTTGTCATGTCCGACTCTAAGGGGTGGTGCTCATCTCCGTTTCCTAGCTGAGGGAGCCAGTGTTGTCTGAAGATACTTCCGTGGTCATTTGGCCAGCGTATAGCAATAAATACAAAAGGCTAATGAAATGAAAATTAAAAACGCATAATTTTTGTAACTGAGAGCCACAGAGTTCTTCCGGTAGCGGGACAATGATAGGATGATCTAAGGAAGCCGGTACCAGTTTACATGATAAAGGACTGAGAAAATGGACAAACAATATTGAAAAAAGCAATAAATTCACATATTCGGCTACATTGCTCTTCTAAAGCAGACATGCCCATTAACCAGTCATTGTGCCTTAATTCTGTGAGCTTTACTAGCTATCATTCTTTAATCCAGGGGATGCTTACATCATAACAGCTGTTCCTCTCCAGCTGCTTATTCCCTAGATGCATTGACCTCTGCTCCATCACAACAGACAGCTGAGATTCTTCAGTTTTCTGGAAGTTCTGATTTTGCAAGGCCTCACTAGCTCCTCATCAGAAGACTGTTTAGCCGCCCCAACTTATGCAACAGTTCTTTTAAAATGTTTTATTTATACTCAGCAAAAATCCAAAATACAATGCACTAAATAGGTAAGATTTTTAAAAAGGGAGTTGAGGAGGACAAAAGAAGACTATTTTAAAAATATTTGAATTTTCAGGATCCATTTTTCAGGAGAAGGTGCTATTTCTTAATGTTTTCATTTTTTTTCTAACATGATTTATAACTCCTGACTTAAATCTCAAAATGAAATAGTATCCATAGGTGCAGGAAAGTAATACTGATTAGATTTTTTGACAGTGTTCAGAATATATGTAAGCTTCCAGTTTAATATATAGAACGTATAGCTCTGCAGATAGGCTGAATTTGCTTAATACTTTATGTGGCTTGGTCTATATGTGCTTTTATTCTTTGTTCTATCGTGATTAGTGAGTGGCTTCCATTGTTTTATTGTAAACTAGTATTTTAAATTAAGGAAATGAGCATTTTTACAAGTACTTGTTGGACCTATGCAGGAATTCTATTGAAGCAAATGACTTTCTGGGTGAGAATTTTGAATTTTTTATCAGCAGCTGTTTGAATGTTACTGTGAGCCACAAGGAAAAGATGAAAAGGAGACTTTCTATGACAAATTAAGAATTAAGCCCATGTGCTGGGGGTTCACCAAGAAATTAAAACTAGCAACTGAAAATAATAACAATCTCAAAACAACTGCAACAGGACTTGAACATCATCAAAATTGACAAATTCACCTTCAGTCAATTGCAAAAAGGTGGATTTACTAGGAACAGCTTATATCCTGTGACAGTAATTTTAATACCATCAAACAACAGACTCAGCCTATCCCAGGTTGGTTGAAGAAAAAGATAGAGGGGTTAATTTTGGCAGCACAAGACCAAGCCTTAAGAACATATGCATATAAAGCCAGAATTGAAGGCATTATGTGACTTTTAGGAACTGATAAAATGTGCATACAGACATACAAAGCCATATTATTTTGCTTTTTTCATATTGTTCCATTTATTTCAAAATGAACTGAAACTTTAGCCCTGCTCCAAATGTATGGATATCTTAGAGAATTGTCCTCTCATATCTTCTTTCCTAGGATTTAGGTTAACTTCAGCAGTTCTTCATGTGGTGGAATTAAGCAGTTTAGGTTAGATAAGAGAAGCTATTTTCCAATAAAATCTTGTGTGGTTCACTTGGATCTCAAGTGCTTACTTGGATCTTGTTTCTTCATTGGTTAAGCAATTACTTCTGTCCCAGGCATGTTTACTGTTAATTTTTTGTCTTAAATATACTTGTTATACAAGTTTTTATATCCATTATTTTAATTTTTTTCTCTTTTCTTTATTTATATTCTCTGCTGTTTTTACTGTTCTACTGTTTTAATGTTTTAAGTTATTTGCAATCTGTCCAGAGGTCTCTGATTACTAGGTGGCATTTAAATTACCGTAAATGTTGCAATCAACAGAGCTTCTGTTGTGTCCCCTATGAAATTGCCCAACTGTTAAGCTTATCTTTGAAGAAGCTCTCCTCCATCTTTCCGTAACATCAGACAGACCCATGGCTGACCTTTTTGTTTTAGATGGTTTAACTATGCTCACCTATTCATCCCAGATATGTCTTGTCATTTTTCTTGTAATGGTGCAGTTTTTATTCTGAAAGGTATACCAGAAAGCTTCATTCTTGCTTCCAAGCTGTCCAACTGATTTACAAACAATTAACAATTGTTAACAATTGTTACATTTACCTGAAATGAAGGTAACTCTGAATTTAAATGATCCCTTCATGTTTCAAAAGAGAAGATTAGACAGGATTGTCTGATCTTATTTACTAGTTTCATATTTTACTTTTTGTGTTAATTCAAGGCAATTCTCCTACTTCAAAGTAAATAAAATGGGGAAAAAGGAGGTTCCTTGTAAGATAGAGAAAACATTCTTCATTCAGATAGAAAACACATTCTGTAAATGAACCAGCACTATACTTTTGTGAAATATATGTGTCATTGAAGATTTATACTAGTCTCATGACTGACTGGACAATTCTGGGAGTTGAAGTCCATACATCTTAAAATTGCCAAGGTTGGAAACCCTGCGCTGCATTTCTTTTTCTTTTGACATATGCCAGGGGTCTTCAAACTTGGCAACTTTAAGACTTGTGGACTTCAACTCCCAGAATTCCTCAGCCAGCCCAGACTGGCTGAGGAATTCTGAGAGTTGAAGTCTACAAGTCTTAAAGTTGCCAAGTTTAAAGACCCTTGACATATGCAAACCGAGGCAAAGTGTTTGATACTGATATTGTTTCCCAGCTTCTATGCATTCACTGAAACTTTTGAAGTAAACTCACATCAAGTGGAATATGGAACATGGGGAACAGCAAGGAAGGGGGGTAGGGTTGTAATAGTACAGGTAGGTATCACATTGGGTAGCCACTGAAGAACTTCAGTCCTAAAGTCTCCATTAGTAAGATTTACTACAGAGATATTTAGGCTTGTGAATGTGAAAAAAAATCGTAAAATTGGAATGACTATTGCAGTCATTGTACTGCTGCTTGCTGTACATAATTTCTCTTCTCCCCCCCCCCAAAATTGCAGCTCTTTCAAAAGCATTTTCTCTTTGTATTCCTGTTCAAATACTGGGTTTTTCTTTCTGGCCCTACCATTTCTCATTTGAGAAGCTGCTGACAGTTAAGCCTCCTCTCCCTTCCTCAAGTTTCTCCATTGTGTATCTTCCTCTTTTCCTCCAGTCTATTGGAAGTATGAAGCAGCCATAGGGGTTAAAGCTGCTCTCAGTTATGATGCCAAATTTGGCAACTTGAAACATTTGCAAATAGGACATGGGCTGTAACGTTTTTGATGAGGCAATATCACTTTAGGCTTGCAATTTTCATGGTTTGAAAGCAACACAGAACAGAAATTGGGGGGGGGGGATTAAAATGGCTTTAAAGAAATATAGTAGGAAAGTCCCTATTAAACTTCTATGAAAATTGGTGCTGTGATTTCTGTTGTAATCATTACAAAGCCAAAGATATGGAAGTTGAAGTCCACGTGTCTTGTATTTTTCAATTATAATTTAGCATGCTTGGTAACACCTGTTTTTCTCTTTTAAAACTGGGTTTTGTTCAGGGCAAGGAAGGAAGTAAATCATACAAGTAATTATTCTTCTGTATCCTTTAAAATTTGTGACTTCATGGATATACTAGTATTGTTTTGTTGGAAGTGGATTGTTCCTGCTTTCATTTCAGATTAGTTTACACTTCTAAGATTTCCTGGTCTGCCCTCCAAGTACTAATTGGTCTGATGCAGTTTGTTTCTTTGTTTTAAATCAGCTACATTATCTATATCTGCTAGCTATTCTGACTGTTTAAATATTCTGGTTAACATTGTTCAGTAATTATATGGTTATTTGCATTAATTCCATTTGTATCCCACTTTTATTAGTTTTACAAATAACTTGAGATGACGAACATATCCAATGCATTTTTCTCTCCTATTCCACAACAACATTCCTGTGAGGTGAGCTGGGCTGGGAATAACTGGTCACCCAGCTGGCTTTCCTGGCTAAGTCTGGACTAGAACTCATGATCTCCAGCTTTCTTGCCTGGTGCCTTAACCACTAGACCAGGGGTAGGCACCTCGGCTCTTTTATGACTCATGGGCTTCAACTCCCAGAATTCCTGAGTCAGCATAGCCTACCCCTGCACTAGACCAAATTGGCTATTAGAAAAAAAATGTACTATCATCTCACCAAAACATGCCTATTGATAAGTGTAAGTAGATGAGGAGGAATAATAATAATAATAATAATAATAATAATAATAATAATAATAATAAGTGACTGGATAAAAAATAGGATATTTAGCTTCAATGTTCAAGGAAAAAACAACTGTTCAAATATTACAGGTTCACTATTGAGGTTCCTCCAGTGATTTCCTTTAGTTATATAGATGCTTTCAGTGGAAGAAAGTTGCAAGACTTCATACACTGAAATGCATTAATCAATTCCCTTTCAATCTCTGCAGCCTTAGAGAATTAGTTTGTGAGACTATGCACATTAATATGAATTGTCAAAATTCCATTTGTCAATTAAACAGGGCCACAGTGCTTGGATTTGCACATATATGAAGACACTACATTACAATATCTTTGGTTCTTGAGAAAAACTCAATGCAAATGAAGGCCAAAACTGGCTAAAGAACTGGCAGCTGTGACTTATTATTGTAATAATAATTCAGAGTGTAATGCAAATATATTTACCTTGGAAATGTTGGCTAAAAGGATAAATCCTAGACAAGCACTCAAATATGCAGGATATTTGAGCCTTTTTTTTATTTCTATTAATAGAAATGTTGAGCTAACGAACAATGCTTATTCCAAACCTCAGAGTATAATTTGCTCACCATTTACATCTATTGCTATAGCTAAACATTTAACATATATAAGCTGAAGCTAAGCATTTGCAGCAGAAATAAAATAAATTAAAATCTTTATTATGATCATAGAACCATGTAGACTTGCAACAGGAAATTCAATCATCCACACTTAGCTCCGATATAAAATCATTTCCATGAGAAACAGGAAAAGAAATCAATAGCAGTCCTTAGATAAACACCATTGTAACCGAGAAGAGGAAAAAAATAGAAATTGATGTAATTTATATATGATACATGATGAAGGAGGATCCATCAGAATTCTAACTTGTTTTACTAGTTGTGTTGCCTGTTTTTGTATTTGTTTGTTCTGTTTGCTTCATAGCCAAATGGATGAGAAAGTAAGATCAATTTAATATCTAAAGCGGTTTCTAATCTTGTTTCTCTCTTACTATATTTACAGTTGATCAACAAGGAACTGATAGATTTATATTATTTATTTTGACAAACTATATTTAACAGGGGGAAAACCCTTAAATTGGGCCAATTGGAACAAATGTGATTTAGTGACTTGGGTCTGCAAGAAAACAATATCAGGTTTGGAAAGTGTTATATTTCAATCCATTTTCCATAGTAATGCATAAGAAAGAGTTGGCTACTGTAAACATGAGATAACTTATATTTATAAACTGCTGATAAGAGAACAGCTAACTATCTCAGCCCCATACTGTGATGTAGCTTAGAAAATAACTTATTTATCCAACCAACTTCCAGTGCATTGGAAAATTAGTTGGATAAACTTGGAAATACTACCTGTTTGAGCCATCAGCTGGCAAACCATCCATGGTAGGCGTGATTATGTCAGAAGAAAGGAAGGATCTCTTTATTATTAGTCACCGTATTCCCTAATTAGATAACAAAAAGTGTTTTAATTATTCTTGAAACACAATATAGAAACTGGATTAATGTTTTTTTTTAAGCTACAGCTCTCATAATTAGGCTTTATTTTTATAGAGACATAAGCAAATGTCATCCCAGTCCTCTGGAGTTTTCAGTTTCAAATGTGTGAAGATAACTGGGTCAAGAACAAGGAGTGAAGATAATGCAACATGACTGGGCAAATGGACCTCAGATAGAAAGATTTCTGACAGAATTTATCTAAAAGATGCATAAACAGTTTTGCATCTTCCAGGTGTGTTGGTGTGTTGTCTCCATAATCTCTGATTAATTCCCAGGTTGGCTGTACTTTATATGAATTATAGTCTCAAACATCTGGAAGGTATCAAGTTACATACACTGTAAATACTGTAAATCATATTACAATATGCAGAATTATTGTCCTTTTTTACTGCTTTTCCGTCTTTTTTCCCCATAAAAAATCCTAATAGTTGCTTTTTGAGTAAAGTTGCCACATGTTGCCCCCAACAATTTTGGGTCCTCATTTTATCAAGGATAGAAGGCTGAGTCAACCTTGAACTGGTGAGGATCGAACTTCTGGCAGTGAATTGAATTAGGCTGCAATACTGCATTCTAACCACTGCTCCCTAATGCCACAATTCTCTGTAGGAAATATGAATTTGGTGAGACACATTGTGTACCATTGGTATCCTTGCATTTTTTCCATCTTATTTCTTTGGCTCTTGTCCAATATTTAAACTAAAGGGTTTTATAATTAGCTAAAACTTTTTTTTTAATAATCTGATATAGCTCAGGTTCCCATAAAGCTGCAGCTGTTGCAAACCCATTTGTTTATTAAATATATTTAAAGCATTTCTACACAGAAAGGCTCTTAATGCATAGCCAGATCAATAAAAAGACAGTCCCTGGCACAAAATATAAGAAACAAACAAACAACATGAAAGGCAAAACAAAAGTCTACTGAACAATGACTGGGAGTGTCCAGATTCAAGTCCATCCTTAATTTTAGAAACACATTGGTTGACTCGGGGGCCAGTCTTCTAACTTTATTGCAACCTTCCCCATAGAATTATGCATAAAAATGGGAGAGAGGGCTTTGTATGCTGTTTTGAGCTTGCAGAGGTGTATTAAACTAATGAACAAATAAATACCCAAGTACCAATTGCTAACATTATATGGATCTCCCTTTCCAGCATATAAGGGTTTTTGGGTGACTATCAAAGAAGATATGGAGCCCATTCAAATTAGATTCTTAGGAAAGCCAGTGCTGGCCTCTCAGTTATTGTATGGTAGACTGGCTGTCAGGTGACTTTTATCATCACTGTTTACATACAAATATTTATGTTTGGAAAACATACATACATACAAACACATACATGCTACTTAGTAAGCTAGAAAAAGACCATACCTGGAATACTGCAACCAATTTTGGTCACCATAGTACAAAAAAAATGTTGAGACCTTGGAAAAAGTTCAGAGAAGAGCAACTAAAATGATCAAAGGCCTGGAGACTAAAACATACGAAGAATGACTGCAGGATTTGGGTTTGGCTAGTCTAAAGAAAAGAAGAAACAGGGGCAACATGATAGCAGTATTCCAGTATTTGAGGGGCTGCCACAAAGAAGAGGGTGTCAAACTATTCTCCAAAGCACCAGAGGGCAAGGCAAGAAACAATGGTTGGAAACTGACCTGACAGAGAAAACAATCAACCAGTGGAAAAGCTTACCCCCAGAAATTGTGGGCAGTCCATCACTGGAGATTTTTAAGAAGAAACTAGACAGTCATTTGTTTGAAATGGTATAGGTTCTCCTGCTTGAGCAAGGGGCTAGACTAGAAGACCTCCAAGGTCCCTTCCAACTCCTATTCTATTCTATTCTATTCTATTCTATTCTATTCACATGTACACACACACACACGCACATACAGTATCTACATACATACATATAAATATTTGTATACGTATATGTGCACACACACACACACACACACACATATATACATATACATACATGTATACACACACACACACAAAATCCAAAAATCTACCTTGAGAGTTCCATCTTTGCTGTCTTGTTTTAGTGGTATGTGGGAGTGACTTTGGGAGATGGGAGGTGGGAGAACAGATGCTTCCTAGGGAACAGTCTGATAAGAGGGGGCTATTTAGCCTGCAACTTCATAATAGTCAGAGGAGACTCAGAAAGGAATCTCCTTAGTTTCTCACAGTGTAAAAGACGTGGCAGGAGATTTGTATTATCAGACTTGCAAGATTCAGTTAATATAGTCTTACAGTGAAGCAAATCATATGATTGTGTTTCCCCTCTGGTCTACCTGGGAAGGATGCTTGTTGACAACATCAGTGTCACATGTGGTGATGTCAGAAGGGCAGTATTCAGCTTTTCCATTGCATAAGCTGAGCTGATCCTGCAGTCCCCTAGATCAATGTGTGTTGTTCTGTCAACAAATTTTGTTTAATGTGGCAAGCAGGAATTTACACTGCTAGGGGAACAGCTGGCCAAGCTGCTTTGTTTGGATTTGTGCCTGTATTTTTGGCTTGTAGGATGAGTGAGCAGGTATCTTGTATCACATAGGCTGCACCATTCCAGTGTTTGTGTTAAGTGATTCAGGGAATTAACAGAAGTGAGGCGTGCATTCATTAAAGCAGACAAATAAGCTGACAAGTGTGCTCAGGAAGGTCTCTGTACAAGCTGTGATACAGCTTTTAATGAAGGCAAAAAAAAGATATTCCTGCAGTTTTCTAAAGAATTTTTTTGTTAATAGTGGGATGCTCAAGGCGTGGCTCAAGGTGGGGAATGATGGCCTGTTAATGACTTGTGGACTTCAACTTCCAGAATTCCTGAACCAGCCATGCTGGTCAGGAATTCTGGGAGTTGAAGTCCACAAGTCATAAAGACGCCATCTTTCCCCACCTCTGCCAGATGAAACAAAAAGTTCTGCACTAGACTTACTTTACTCATTTAGTGATTTTACTAGTTTCATACTAATAGTAAAGTCAGTGATTTATAACTATTCATTTAGTGACTGTTTGAAGTTACAGTAGCATTGAAAAAAGTGATTTTTGACATGTTCACATTTACAACAGTTGCAGCATCCCCATGGTCACATGATCAAAATTCGGTTACTTGGCAACTGGCATGTATTTATGACAGTTGCATTCTTCCAGGATCATGTGATCTAACCTAACCTTTCCAGCTAGCTTCAGATAAGTAAAGTCAATGGAAGGAGCCAGATTCGTTTAATATGATTCACTTAACAACTTCACTGGTTCATTTAACAACTGTGACAAAAAAGGTCATAAAATGGAGCACAATTCACTTAACAACTGCCTTGCTTAGCAATAGAAATTTTGGGCTCAATTGTGGTCGTACGTTGAGGACTATAGTCAGATTTGAAAAACGGTGGATTGCTTTAAACAGCTGGTTGGATATTAATATATAACTTGCCTTTCCATTTGTAAAATACTAAGGGGGGAGCAAATAAATTTGAAGATGAAAGGGTAGTACCTTGGTTTTTTTTAAAGTAGGCCCACATTAAAACATACAAGTTCTCTATACCTACCATTTCTGGAAAATCTTCTGTTCATTACTATAGAAGTGGCGTTGTCTTACCTGAACGCTTTTTCTCAGCACGGAGATGGATAATCCACTAATGGGTTAACTTAATCCTCCTGCCCAATCAGATCAAGTCAGCCAAACTTGCCACGTCTGTCCTGGGCCTGTTTTCCCAGTCTCGACGAGGGCGCAGCTACTGACTGATGGCATGACATGTTGGCTCACAAACTAACCCTAGGCCTAAGGACCTAAATGGGTGGGTGTGGATTATCCATCTCGGTGCTGAGAAAAGGCGTTCAGGTAAGACAATGCCCCTTCTCCAGCACTGGAGATGGATAATCCACTAATGGGACATACCAAAGCCCACCGTCGTTACGGGAGGGAATCAGGCAAGTTTGGAACTGTGTCACGGGGCACCACCTGTTGCAGGACCCTCCTGCCAAAGGAGGCCTCGGCGGATGCGTACCTGTCCAATTTGTAATGCCGGATGAATGGTGAAGGGGAAGACCACATGGCCGCCCTATGCACCTCCTCAGTGGAAGCTTGCATGGACCAAGCCGCAGATGTGGCTGCACTACGTGTGGAGTGGGCGGTGACACGACATGGAACCGGCAAGGAATCTGACTGGTACACCCCCGCAATGCAGGCTCTTATCCACCGGCCGATTGTGGAGGCCAAGACCTTCCGACCCTTTGAAGAAGGGTGGAATGAGACAAAAAGTGCCTCAGAGCTGTGGAAGAAGCCGTCTGCTTGATATAATAACGGAGTGCCCGGCATACGTCCAGGGAATACCATTGACGTTCCAGATCATGGGAAGGATTAGGGCAGAAACCAGGGAGAACGATATTCTGAGCCCTATGGAACAGCGAATTGACTTTGGGAACAAAGGTGGGGTCTAAATGAAGGGTAACACGGTCCCAGTGAAATATACATAAATCATCGCTGACTGAAAGTGCAGCCATGTCAGAAATACATCGGGCCGAAGTGATGGCTACCAAGATGGCGACCTTGATGGATAAGGATCTCATGTCGCACAAACTGAGGGGTTCGAAAGGAGCTTTTGTGAGAGCCTGAAGGACCCGAAGCAATTCCCACGAGGGATACCTGTGGACAACAGGAGGCCTTGTATTGGTCGCACCCTTGAGGAAAGAATGGATCAAGGGATGTTGACCCTGAGAACTAACAGTGTCACAAGTAAGCAATGTAGAGAGGGCTGCCATCTGTCTGCGCAATGTGTTAGGTGCTGATCCCTTATTCAGACCCTCGAGTAAGTAGTCCAAAATATTTGGAATGGTCAATTCTGATAAAGGCAGGTGGTTAGCGGAACACCACCGGCAAAAATTCTGCCATGTGGCATCATAGATGCGGTTGGTAGCCGGTCTACGAGATGCCTGGATTATGGCAATGATCCCTAGCGAACAGGACTCCCGGGATAGGAGCCGGTGCTCAACTGCCATATGGTTAACTGGAGCCATTGAGGGTCTGGGTGAATCAGATCCCCCTGAGTTAGTGATATCTGGTCCGGAGGAAGTTTCCAAGGGCGTGATAGGGAAATGCCGACAAGGTCGGCAAACCAAGGTCTCCGCGGCCAGTAAGGGGCTATCAAGAGAACTTCTGCTCTCTCTTGCAGAAGCTTGCGGATGACCACTGGGAGAAGAGGGAGAGGGGGAAAGGCATAGAGGAGACCTTCCGGCCATGAAACCCAAAGGGCATCTACTCTCTCTGCCCCTTGAGTCGGGAAGCGTGAAAAGAATCACAGGAGTTGTGTGTTTGCCTGGGAGGCAAACAGATCTATAATGGGAGACTGAATCTGTGGGTGATTTCCCTGAATAGATTCGGGTGCAGACGTCATTCAGAATGGTCCACGGTTGACCTGCTCAGAAAGTCTACTCTTGTGTTTGCCTCTCCCGAGATGTGATCTGCCCTGATTGAGGCGAGGTTAGTCTCTGCCCAGGAACCCAACAGCTGGGCCTCGGTCAGGAGGACACGGGATCGGGTACCCCCCTGCCGGTTCACATGGGCTTTTGCCGCCACGTTGTCCATGAGGACTAACACATGCTGTCTCGCAATGCTGTGGCAGAAGTGACGGAGGGCTAGATGTATGGCCTGAGTTCCAGCCAATTGATATTGTGCCTCAGGTCTGACCGAGACCAACGTCCCTGGGCCCACTGTGACTGATGGTGTGGTCCCCAGCCGAACAGGCTGGCATCCATCGTGATCATGAGCCGACCAGGTTCCTTGAAAAGAGACCCTCTGGCCATGGTGGGAGAGATCCACCATCTGAATGAGCGCAGGATTTGTGGTGGAATCCTTACCTCTTGGGTGGAAGTGCTGGTACCCTGCTTTTGGTAGGGAAGCAGAAACCACTGGAGAGTCCGTGAGTGTAATCTGGCCCAGGGAACGATCAAGATGCACGATATCATCTTTCCCAGAAGCCTGGAGAGGCCGGAAGGCGACAGAGTCCTGTCCCTGCAGACCTTGAGAACCAGGTCCCGTATTCCTGGGACAGATACACCAACATTCTATTGTGTCTATTTTGGCTCCTAAGTGGAGCAATCTGGTCAATGGGACCGTCTGACTTTTCTTGAAGTTGACCAAAAAGCCATGACTCTGCAGGACCTCGATTACCCATCTCAGGTCTGACTGAGCCCCCCATTGAGAAGACAACTGTATTAAGATGTCCAGGTAACATTGCACCTGAATCAGCATCAACCTCAGGTGTGCAGCTAGGACCGCCAGGACCTTGGAAAACACCCTTGGGGCCCACCCCTTTTCCAGGGGTACCTTCTCGTGCACTTGAAGTCTCTATACTAGCATGGAGGATAACATGACCTCCCAATCCAAGAATGCCTCCCCTCCATCCTCTGTCTGGAAAAGGCACAGGTCCCCTAGCCAAGAGGCTGCTGGTAGGATCTCAGCCAAGGTAAAACCCAAGGCTGTTTCTGGGAGGAAAACCTCCAAATTGGCTGAAAAACAGGCCAGCAGGAGATACCAGGCATTGGAAAAAGAGTTTTCAAAGGTTCAAAAGCAGGCTAGGGCAGAGACTGCTCAGACTGAGTCCACCTTTTTTTGACTTGCCCCTCGGTCTCTTCTGCCCAGGAAGTCTGGTCTCTGGTAGAGCCTTCTACTTCCTCTGGAATCTGACATGCATACATTCAGGTCTCCAACCACCCCATGGGCACAGCAGGCCCCAGAGGCCACCTTCATGCCCAAGGCTGTGGGGCTCAGAGGAGAGGAGTGGCGCTGGGATCAGTGCTCCTCTAGAAGGGGAAGGGATGGAGATGGAGATGGAAGGAAGGAAGGAAGATTTAAGGGGAAAGGAAGAAGATGGAGAAGGAAGGAGATTGAAGGGGAAAGGAAGGAGATGCAGAAGGAAGGAGATTGAAGGGGAAAGGAAGGAAGGAAGGAAGGAAGGAGAGAGATTGAAGGAGAAGGGATGGAGAAGGAAGGAAGGAAGATTGAAGGGGAAAGGAAGGAGATGGAGAAGGAAGGAGATTGAAGGGGAAAGAAAGGAAGGAAGGAGAGAGATTGAAGGGGAAGGGATGGAGATGGAAGGAAGGAAGGCAGATTGAAGGGGAAAGGAAGGAGATGTAGAAGGAAGGAGATTGAAGGGGGAAGGAAGGAAGGAGAGATTGAAGTGGAAGGGATGGAGATGGAAGGAAGGAAGATTGAAGGGGAAAGGAAGGAGATGTAGAAGGAAGGAGATTGAAGGGGGAAGGAAGGAAGGAGAGAGATTGAAGGAGAAGGGATGGAGATGGAAGGAAGGAAGATTGAAGGGGAAAGGAAGGAGACAAGAGAGAAATCCCATGGAATCCTTGGATGCAAGGAACCTGGGAAAGGCCTTGAACAGAAAAAAGGCCTCAGTAAGGCCTTGGGCTGGAGCACGTGGAGTCTCCAAAATGGTGGCCTGGGAGGATGACGAAGCCTCCAAGATGGCGTCCATAACCGGAGACGCTCCTGCCTAGGCCTGGGCCTTCTATTTAGAGAATCTATTCCAGGGGCTTGTACAATAAGAGGGAGATGCCCCTTAAAAGAAGGCTAGCAAAAACAAAAACTCGGTGGAAATTCCTTCATCTACCCCCAGCTTCCCATTGCAGCCGGCAAGGCCTGGGGATGACCATGCGGTCCTCAAAATGGCGGCCGCATCCCAAGCTCCATTCACCCCCTCCGGCTCCGAACGGCAGAAAAAGCTCACCCAACCGAACGAACACTTCTCTGAAAGAGACGGGAGCAAAACCAGCCTCCCCAGCTCATCGGTGGCTTTTCTGGAGAGCCTCCGGTGCGAGAATTTGCAATCCGAGGCGCTGCAGCCTCCATGAGGCTAACCCAGCAGTTCTCAACTTGTGGGTCGCGACCCCTTTGGGGGGTCGAATGACCCTTTCACAGAGGTCGCCTAAGACCATCAGAAAACACACATTTCCAATGGCCTTAGGAACTGAGACTCCGCTCCGCATGGCCTCCTCCACCATTTGCAGAGAGAGAGAGAGAGAGAGAGAGAGAGAGAGAGAGAAAGGCACTTTCGCTTCCCTTCTCTCTCTCTCTCTCTCAGGCGGACTTACCTCCTGCAGGGCTCCTGATTGGCCCTGCGCCCGGGTGCCCCACCCCCTGGGAGAAGTACGGCCAGGGCCTCATGGCTTGTAGCCGCCTGGGGAAGCCCCGGGATCCCTGCTGGGAGCGGCCCACTGGAGGCTCCATTGAGCGGGCCAGCCCTCCGGAAAGCCGTGGCCCAAGAGAGACCAGCCCCTGCGATCCCCAGCCAGCCCGACCATTGGACCTGCTGGCTGGGAAGGTGCGCCGGAATCCAGGCTGCTGGGAAGGAAGAAGGAGATTCAGCAAAGGTAGGAGAGGAGAGCCGCCTCCTGGGGCCCGGCACTGGCGGTGGCTTCCTTGCCCTCCCCTTCCTCCTCCCCTTCTTCCTCTTGCTGCCCCCAAAGCGGCAGAGGGATGCCTGGGGGGGAGCAGCCGGGCTGGCAGATGGGCTGGTAGGGGCCGTGCGGCACCAGCTCCCACCGCGGCTCCATTGGATGGGCGAAGGGCGAGGCTGGGCAGTGCGAAGTCCCGGCTAGGGCGTCTACTTCCTCGCCCTCCTCCTCTCCTTTCTCCTGCTGCCCTCCCAGGTGGGTCGAGCGGGCGCTAGCTCCACCGCAGCTCCATCGATGGGCGGAGGGTGAGGCCAGGCAGCGCGGAGTCCCAGCGGGGCAGCGGCCGAGGCGGTAGGGACCCTGACAATGCTGCCCTGTTGCTGCCGCCGGAGCCGCTGCCTCCCGTCCAGTTTCCCCTCCCCGCCCATTTGTCTGAGGATGCGGCAGCCAGGCCGGGGGCGGCGGCGGCGAGGAACCCCAATGAGGCTGCCGTGCTGTCACCGCTGCCACTGGAGCCGCTGCCTTCCGTCCTGCTCCCCCTGCCCGCTCCTTTGGCTGAGGATGCGGTGGGGTGGTGGCCGGGCCGGCGGTGAGGAACCCCAAGGATGCTGCCATGCTACCGCCACCACCGCCAGAACCGCTGCCTCCCATCCTGCTCCCCCTCCCCATCCGTTCGGCTGAGGACACGCAGAGGCCAGGGGCAGTGGGGACCTCCGACGATACTGCCCTAAGAGAGAGAAAGAGAGAGAGGAAAGAGAGAAACAGAGGAAAAGAAAGAGGAAAGAGAAAGAGGGAAGAGAAAGAGAAACAGGAAAGAGAGAAAGAGAGGAAAGAGAGAAAGAAAGAGGGAGGAAACAGAGAAAGAGAAAGAGGAAAGAGAAAAAGAGAGAGGAAAGAGACTGCCTTCCCAGTCGCCGAGAAAGGGGGGGAAAAGCCGTGAGCGAGTTCCCCTTTCTGCCTCGTTGCTGAAAGTTTTTTTTTTTAAAAAAATGACCGCTCCTTCAGAACTCCTCGGGGCTTGTTTGCACGAGCTTGTGGCAGATCAGTAAATAAAGGGGTGGTGGAGCCAAACCGTCCAAGGCGTTTGCACCCTGAACATGTGGACGCTGCTTTCATGACTTGCCACCACCACCCCCTCTCTTCCCACCCTACTTGGGCAACGCGCTGCTGCTGCTGCTGCTGCTGCTGCTGCTGCTGCTGGCTGAGCTGAGCTGGGACGCCGAGCCGATCCCCACGCCTTCTGGTTGCCCGGCCATGCTCCGCCCCCAGCAGCCCTAAAAAGCACTGTGGGAAAATGGGGAATGCTGGGAGTTGCAGTTCATCACCATCTGGAAAAAATCCATCCTTCCTTCCTTCCTTTCTTCCATCCATCCATCTCCTTCCCTTCCCCTTCAATCTCTTCTTCCTTCCTTCCTTCCTTCCTTTCCCCTTCAATCTTCCTTCCTTCTTTCCATCTCCATCCCTTCCCCTTCAATCTCTCTCTTCTTCCTTCCTTCCTTCCTTCCTTCCTTCCTTCCTTCCTTCCTTCCTTCCTTCCTTCCTTCCTTCCTTCCATCTCCTTCCCTTCCCCCCTCAATCTCCTTCCTTCTCCATCTCCTTCCTTTCCCCTTCAATCTTCCTTCCTTCCATCTCCATCTCCATCCCTTCCACTTCAATCTCTCTCCTTCCTTCCTTCCCCCTTCAATCTCCTTCCTTCTACATCTCCTTCCTTTCCCCTTCAATCTGCCTTCCTTCCTTCCATCTCCATCCCTTCCCCTTCAATCTCTCTCCTTCCTTCCTTTCTTTCCCCTTCAATCTCCTTCCTTCTCCATCTCCTTCCTTTCCCCTTCAATCTTCCTTCCTTCCTTCCATCTCCATCTCCTTCCCTTCCCCTTCAATCTCTCCTTCCTTCCTTCCCCCTCAATCTCCTTCCTTCTCCATCTCCTTCCTTTCCCCTTCAATCTTCCTTCCTTCCTTCCATCTCCATCTCCTTCCCTTCCCCTTCAATCTCTCCTTCCTTCCTTCCCCCTCAATCTCCTTCCTTCTCCATCTCCTTCCTTTCCCCTTCAATCTTCCTTCCTTCCTTCCATCTCCATCCCTTCTCCTTCAATCTCTCTCCTTCCTTCCTTTCCCCTTCAATCTCCTTCCTTCTCCATCTCCTTCCTTTCCCCTTCAATCTTCCTTCCTTCCTTCCATCTCCATCTCCATCCCTTCCACTTCAATCTCTCTCCTTCCTTCCTTCCCCCTTCAATCTCCTTCCTTCTCCATCTTCTTCCTTTCCCCTTAAATCTTCCTTCCTTCCTTCCATCTCCATCTCCATCTCCATCCCTTCCCCTTCTAGAGGAGCACTGATCCCAGCGCCACTCTGAGGGCTAGAAGGTATTGGGAGTTATTAAAGTTATTAGGACAAATGTATAATCCATTAATAGGTTAAGATCTACCTGCCTCAACCAAACATGCACGTTTGTTCTGGGCAAGATCAATTCGAGACTGGGAAAACAGGCCCAGGACAAGCGTGGCAAGTTTGGATGACTTGATCTGATTGGGCAGGAGGATTAAGTTAACCCATTAGTGGATTATCCATCTCCAGTGCTGGAGAATTACAATCGGTATAGGAAATATTGTCTGTATGGGGCAAGGAAACCGAACCAAAGCAGTTAGACAATATAAATGCTTTTATTAAGAAACAGGTGTCCGTAATGTATTGCCTCTTTAAAAAATATTGTATGACATTTGATATTTTCATGAAATATACTGATTGCCCCTGCCTTTTTATTTTCTTGCTCCTTATCCTCCTTTTTTTTCAGTTTGATTGGCTTCTTGGATGGATGGCGAAAATCTATGTTTGTTTTCTTTGTTGTTACAGAAATCTACAAAGATGCACAAGCAGATTGGTTATAAAGATGGATTATCTTTTTAAGTATAAACAGTGACCATATTAATTTCCATGTATAGGATTCCTCTTTTTGCCTCATCTTTCTAAGAGAGTTTCATATGTTCTTTATTAAGCAGCACAGTTTCTGCCTAGATAGGGAATACTTTTGGGGAGAATTTGGCCCTAAAAAGAAGCCCTTGTAATAAAAGTAACATGCAAAGCCTCAGACATCAAGAAAAGCCCCACACAGCATGTTATTAATCAGAAGAATAACTTAGCCAAGTACAATATGTTGCTGAAGGGAGTTAAAAATGAAAAACTAGTTATTAAATCTTATTATTTCTGTCTGTTTCTCCTGGTACAGAATTATTTACAGAACTATAAGACTGAAAAATTACAGCAACTTTTCTTAACCTTGCGGTTTGAAGATGTGTGGACCAACTCCTAGAATTCCCCAACTGGAATGGCTGGATGGGGAATTCTGGGAGTTGAAGTTCACACATCTTCAAGCTGCCAGAGTTGAGGAACACTGGACTATAAGAATATAGTTAGTATTCACTCAGTGATAACAACCATAATTTCATTTGCAAAACACAATGACATGCAAATGTCTAGGAATTCCTGCCTCAATTGTATGTTTCACTAAATCTCTGAAACTGGCAAAGCCTCTTAAGGATACCAAGTTAAAAACAAATTTCCGCAGATCTGACTGCATACTTTTGATGTGGTTATATACAGAATAACCAAAAAAAAAAAAAGGAATGTGAAAAATACAGAAGATTGGACATCCATTTGAGCCAGTACTGCTACTTTTTTATGTCTGGTAAATTTGTTAATAAAAGATGATTGACCCATAGGAGAAGACAGTTCCACAAATAACTGATCCTTTTAACCTGTCAGATTGTGATCATTGTCCTGTCTTCTTTCAATAACTGTTGTGTCTTCTAAACAGCTGTCTGGGCATTTGAAAATGAAGACATTACATTACAGGGAAAGTTATAAAAAAAATTAAGCACTACCAGCTGTCAATTTGCACTGCATGAAACATTGCTAAGAAATGGAAGTAACATGGGGTCATTAATGTAATGGCAATACAAAGAAAAATCTTTCTAGAATTGCTCCCATACTGGTTAGATTTGCAGAACAAAAACCAGAGATCACTGTGACCTGCTGACAAAGGTGAGTAATTGTCTACAGATCCACAGTTATCCAACTGGTTAGCCAACAGTGATTTGCATGGGAGAGTTGTCAGAAGAAATCTTTTCTTCAACCTGATCACAAAAAGCTATTGTATTTAGACTATAAATCTTCATAAGCCAGAAGCATTTTTGAAGAGTGTTTTGCACCAATGAAACAACCAAACAAAATATTAAATAAGATATATCTATTTAATCCTGATATATCTTATAAAAACCATATAGAATGCATTTGGATTGAAAAGGTGAACAATTTGAAAAAAAATTGTCAACTGTTAAAAGCATGCGGATGTTTCTATTATGCTTTTGGTTGTATGGCAGATAATGGATTAAGAAACAAAGTGCATGTAGAAAAAACAAGTGCCAACATGTCCTAAAAGCTGATGTCCCAAATGCATGAATTGAAAGATATTTAACTGACTACTGAAAATGTTTTGAAGCTGTTATTTCTGCCCAGTGATATGTTGCAAAGTGTTGGAAAAGTGTCCAGATTTCTTAACTTGCCCTATTCATTTTTCTTATTTTGAAGCTACAAACAACTGCACATAAATAGTAACTGTGTGTTCAGAGTTGCAGAAAGATGTACCAAGCTGAGCTTATGGCAGCTTCTGATACTTGAGATTTGTTAAAAGTTGCAATTTGACCAGGTCCTTAAATCTTTGCATGTACTATGAATGTGCATCATCCCAACAGATTTGTATAGAACAGTGTTTCTCTTTTTTTTTTAATTATTTTTTTATTAGGTTTTATAAACTTTAAACAAAATTTAACACAAAAACATAATAACTCAACTGATAACAAACAAATAACATAATTAACAAACAATACAAATAGCTGCTCGGAACCCCCCCCACCACATCCTCCTACATCCTAACCCCCTCTTCTATCCTTCTACCTACATACTTTCGCCTTTCTATACCTCTTCCCTCAATCCTCCTCTACTCCTTCTCCACCCTCTAACCCTCTATACATACCAATACCTCTCCTTCCACCTACCTCACCCTCCAATGCGGTGACTAGAGTTCTCCCGATCACCCTGAAAAAATTATATAGTCCCTAAATACCCCCAACTACAGTTGAGAAACATATTCTAATACTTATTATCTCCCTCCCCGAAAACATCATCTCTAAAATTATAATCCCTCCCTAACCTTCGACTTCCCAGAATGATTACAGGGTATAACAAAAGAGAACCCCACTACGTCCAACAAAATTATTATATAGTCTTAACAAGAATTTTAAACTATATAATATATACATTCTCTGAATCAAATCAATCCCTTAAACAAAACACAAAAGAAAAAAACTCATCTTATTGAAATTAAACAGATAATATTAAAAATAACAATATCAATAAATCCCTCAGTTCTAAAAAAACATCTTGTTAAGAATAATAATTATCATTTACATCTAAACCGTCAATCTAAGTCATATCTAATAAATTTAATTTATAATAATATATCTTGATATATCATTTAAACATCCTATCTTAGAATTTACTTATAATCTCAATCTTTAAATCAACCCATAATCTTAGATTAACCTTAATTCTCTCATTTAATTATAAATTTCGTTTAATCAATCAACTTCTGGGCTCTCTCATAAAAACAAACTATTTGTACCATTTCTAACTTACATTCCAATCTAATATCAAATCTAGATCATCAAAACAAATACATCCTTCATCAATTTAATTATGTCAACCATTAATCATCTTACTTGTATTCTTAGTCCTTAATTCATTCCATAATTTTAAATTACCCAAACATCCTTACATACAGTTTTAAATTTCACTACTTCAAACGAATTCTAGGTTTTCTTTTTAACCAAATACACCGCCATAACAAGGCCACCCATCCAACTAATAAATCTCTCTTCATTATTTCTTCAACCCCATAGATAAATTGCTTCTTAAGTTGAGTCGTGCTTTCTTGAATCAAATCCTCTTGCTTTCCATAAATAAACTGTTCATCAAACCGAATCCATTTATAGTCTAATTGCTTCATAAGATGAAACAAAGTCTCTCTTTTATCAATTAAATCCTCTTCTTGCTGCCCGGCTGGACAGAATTCCCCTTCTTGAAACAAAACCTCTTGCTCTTCATAAACCAACTTTCCATCTAGCAAAATCCAGTTGTAGTCTTTATGCTCAAAACAATCCTCTTCTCTTCCCTGTTGATCTTCTGATTTCTCTTGTGTTATATAATAGTCAGCAGACAATTGTAAATCAGTTTCATTTGAAGAAAAAGTTCCAGCTAATTGATCTAACTCCTCTCCATGTTCAAATTGTAAAATAAATTGTTCAGCAGTCGGTTGTACATCAACTTCATTTGGAAGAAAGAATTTAGCTAATATTAATATTTCTGTAGAAGCCTCTTTCAAAGATGCTTTAATCTCTTTCAAAGATGCTTTAATCTCTTTAAAGTCTTGGGTAAAAATCTTCTGTGTATCAGACCTTTTTTCATAAAATTCATCAGTACAATCCAACATAGGTTTAGCATTTGGCTGTAAATTCCACTCCATTTTAAGTTTCAAATAATCACAGCCGTCTCTCTAGCTGCGCTTGAAGAAACAGGAAGAGAGAAAAAAGTAACAGTTCCACTTTCACTTCCAGCACTTTCCTTAACAATGAAAGTAGTGAAAGCTAAACGCCATTTTGAAACATTATGTTGATTGTAGACGTTAGAAATGTATAACCAAAAAGAAACAATAAAGATACTTGCAATCCCTTTAAGACTCCTGTAGTCATTCAGCCTGCTTACAGTCTCTCCAGTGTTAGCTTTAAAAAAGGCAGAAGTGGTCGCGGCGTCTTTCTCTGCCCGAAGACAGAAGCGTCTCTGGATAGGAGCGTCCTCCGGAGCTTAGGGAGCTCACTCTTAATCCCTGGAAACTTATTTTCCAGGGGTTTAAGAAGGCTCAACCTTGCTCCCGATGCTCTACACCTCTCCTTTGCCCGGAGAGGGGATTTTTCACCGCGAAAAAACAGCTGATGTGTGCTGTTTTTCACGGCTTTACAAATCCAGATGACGGAGTCTCACAGAGGAGACCCTAGCGGCGCCGGCGGAGCCACCGGAAGCCAGTGTTTCTCAACCTTGACAATTTTAAGGCATGTGGACTTCAACTCCCAGAATTCCACAGCCAGCATTGCTGGCTGTGGAATTCTGGGAGTTGAAGTCCACATGCCTTAAAATTGTCAAGGTTGAGAAACACTGGTATAGAAGAAGTTGCTAGCTCACTAAAATCAAACAAAAAGCCTCAGGGAGCACCTGTCATATATAATATGAAGACAACACCCAAGAAAATGTAGTTCTAAATGCGATAGCTTCTCCCATAGTGAGCATGCTAATGAATAATATTAGCATTTGCTTTTTACAACTTGAGTTACAAAAGCACTGCAGCTTCAATGTACTGTAGTATTTTGCAGCCATTTCCTCACTCAGGCAGGCAAACACTGTTGGAACAAATTAATTGCTAAATATTGCACTTGAAACAGTTGTAGGGAAGTTATTCTAGTGTGAAGAATCTAAATATGTTTTTAACTTAATGTACCCTAGCCGAATATTCTCCATATGTGCCATGCTTCATTTCCCAGAATTCCTAGTCATTATTTCTATGAAATGAAGCAGATGTGGCTGACTGGAAATTCTGGAAGCTGAGGTATAAAAGATGGGGAAAGAAACTTTATCAACATCAGTGATAATGTCTGAATTTTTGAGAACATAGACAATAGTCCAGACTATAACTATAAATAATGCAGTGGTTAAGATTCCCTTCTATGCTGTGATGTGATAACAACACTTTGGGAGGAAAAAAATTCATTTATATAACCATATAAAAGTCTTTTTAAAAGCCTAACATTTTCCTTAACTATTCATTCTTTTTCTTCCTTTTCTTTCTTTTCTGCACTTTCTATTTTTTTTTAGTATTAGTATTTCAAAAGTATAAGGGCTCAAAAACAATGAAAAATGTGAGTTCACAAATATGATCTAGCTATGTGTAGTGTGTTCCATTGATAAACCAAAAGTCAGACCCTATAGGCCAGAGGTGTCAAACTGGATGGATCATTGTGAAAATGCGCCCACCCCATAGTGCTGGCAATGGAAAAAAAGTTGCTATACGTCACGACACGTCACGTGACATTGCGAGTTTGACACCTTTGCTATAGGCCAATCTCAATAGGTTTTATTAATTAATGGAATTTTTCCCCAAATGTTACTGTTGGAGAAAGGTTTTTTTGGTAGTAATTCTAGTGTTATAATTAAAAAGATAAGAACTAATACTAAAAAAAAAAAAAAGAAAAAATAGAAAAGGAAGAAAAGGAAGAAAAAAAAGAATGACTTGATTTAACCAATATAGAACACTTGGTTGAGGATGGGGAAATAGTAGGAAGATTGTGGAAAAATTATTATGTAGTAAGAAAATTGTAGATTTAGATTTTAAAGGAAACTAATGTGAAATTAATGTGATCAAACATTAACATTGATTTTGGACTACAAATAATAGATACTTCCTGATTACTGTTGACATCTTCCACTGCCATACATTAGCAATATAATATTTATTTTAGTTTTTGTTAACTGAAATAGAATTGTAAGTTAGAAGAGATAATTCCATTTACTCTATTCAGACCCACTTAAGTATTGGATTCAGTTGAATACACCATATTTTTACAATACATACTGAATCAAGTTCAGAAAAAAGCAACAAGAATAATGAAGAGACTAGAAACTAAATATGTGAAGAGACTATGAGGTAGTTAGGAATGTTTAGCCTTGAGAAAGCTGAGCATTTTTCCAATATTTAAAAATTTTCAGACAAGAATTTCCAGATATGATCTCCATGGTCCCCAAAGACAAAACACAGAATGATGGATTTTTAATTTGGATTTTGTTGCTGAGGAGGGAGTTAAACTCAATAACTAAAGCGGTCCTTTCAAACTCCTGTCATTCTATAAAATGTGAAAAGATATGATTGGCTTTCTCTAATATACAGGATTTTAGTCATTTTTATTATGATTATTGGACCATGACAGAGATGAACCTCGGTGGACAATTTTGAGTGAACTGCTTCATAGGATTATTGAGGGGAAGATTGCATGTGATAATGTTAAACAGGCTGTCTTTAATTCCTGGAGAAAACCTGAAATATCACTGATCAGTTATCAATATTTTAAGAACATTTTCTTAAACTGTGGTGTGATAGTCTAGATTAATATATCATTCTAGCCACTGTCTAACCACTGCAGGATGAGGCCTCTTCTGCATATTTCCAAGCAATACAGTTTTTCCTTTGCCAGTTGGGCCCGTAATACTTGCTGATGTCATCGCTCCACTTTGTTTTAGGTCTCTTTTGTGGACCCTTTTTATCAAGTAGAATTTTTATATATATATATATATATATATATATATATATATATATATATATATATATATATATATATATATATATATATATATATATATATATATATATATATATATATATATATATATATATATATATATATATATATATATATATTGTACGTGGGAGAAAACCCGAAGAACCAAAGACCTACATACAAACACCCGCGAAAACCTCAGAAAACATATATATATATATATAAATTTAATTTAATTTTTCGGACTTATATGCCGCTCCTCTCCGAAGACTCGGAGCGGCTTACAACATAAATAAAACAATATTTCAAAAACTAAGTCCAAAACTAAAAAACATTAAAAATAACACCCCAGACACATTCATCATTCATTCAACGATCCACAGTCAACCCCAGGCCTGCCGGCAAAGATAGGTTTTAAGATTCTTTCGGAAGGCCGGGACAGTGGGGGAAGCGCGGACTTCAGGAGGCAGTTGGTTCCAGAGGGTGGGCACCACAACAGAGAAGGCCCTCCCCCTAGGACCCGCCAGACGGCATTGTTTCGCTGACAGGACCCAGAGGAGGCCCTGTGCGCTCTCACCGGTCGAAGGGAAGTATGTGGCAGAAGACGGTCCCGTAAGTATATATAACATAAGATAGATTTAGGTTATGCTTGTAGTAGTCTTATAGATTAGCAATAACTCCTATTGATTTCAATGGAATTGTTCTCAAAGTTTGAACATAACTCAGTTTCTCCCAATTTGTATTTCCATGATAATTCCATTCCTTACCAAATGAGTCTGTTTTAGAATATCTGAAAATATTGGATTAGTTGTTCTAATGCCCACATCATTTGACCAATATATCTAGAGGGCAGTGCACTGGGAAAACTGTCAGCCCCCACAAACTTCAATAGACATGTGGTGATGCTTCCAAGCTTGAAATTTTTATTGTTCCACACCCACAGGCAGAATCTTTTCAAACTAAAGTACTCTACTATCTACATCTACCATATGTTCTGAGAACTATTAGGGAGGCCTGTCTTCGCCCTCTTTATCTCACACAAAATATCTGAATTGAGCTGTTTCTTATTCCTTTGAAAAATACCCACTCCCTTCCTAGCCTACTACATTCCATCACAGAAATGTTGATTATAAGCAATTATATAAGTTGGACAGACCAGAAAGATCAAAAGGCTTCTTTCTCCAGCTGTCTATTTATGGCCCCCCAGTCATAGAAGAGGACATAAAAAGTATATACTATATAATATTTCCAAGAATGTCTTGCTATATGTACACTCTGCATCCTTTCACTCAGTGAAAATATCAGATTACATTATGAGAGAAGATACAGAAACATACTGTCCTTGCTAGCCTTTTAGTTTAATAACTGTTCAGTTAATTGAACAAAACACTGCTTCTATCTAGCAAGCAAAACTTCAAGTCTTCTGTCTGTTCACTATTTGAGATAAATATAGAATCAGATAGATTGCATTTTGAACATTCAAAGTGATGGATTAATATTATAGCAAACTCTTCATAGAAATATGATAGAAATTAACTAATTCTGTTGCCAACTTAGTTTGTCTGGTATAGTACTCTATAGTCTTCTAGATGTGAAATTACTATAATCAGTCATACTTGCTATGTATCTCATTTACATAAACACCCTTTATTGATAGTTTAGTTTTTGATTATTCCATAATTTTGCATCTATAACCATTCTTCCTGTGTCCCTAATTCATCTTTCCATCCTTATTCTATAAATGAGTACTAGAATGAACTTCGATTAAAAGCTACTTTACCAATGTAAGTATGAATAACTTTATTTTTTAATCTTCATTGTATATCACCAATATTTTAGAATATGAGAATAGTTAATATAATGTCCATCTAAGATGCTCCTAGGTACTTATTGGTATCCATGAGCTTCTCGAATCATCTGATACTTTTAACAGAAAATAAACAAGAAAGTTGTGAAATATCAGTTTCTGTATCATAATGTTTTCAGTAATATTTTTGGCCCTAAAATATTTTTCAAGGTGTAGTATTTGTAATATGACTTATACTCTTCTTTTCAATTTTGGTGCTTAAAGCAAACAATTACTGAGGACATAATATAGACAGCTAAATTCTTAAATCAAAATTAACACTAAACCAAGAATTAAAATTATTTAAGAATTAAAGCCTGATGAAAGAGATGTGTATTTACAGATTTGTAAATGCAGATAGAAAGTGTCCTTCAGAGAGGGGATAGTGTGTTCTCATTAAATCATGATTTCTGATTGGCCACTGCTATTAACACCATAGATTTAGTACAATTGTTTGAATATTTTTACCATTATGCCCCTTTATCCCTGCTCTTCCTAAACACAATATAGTCAGAATATATGGAAAACCAGTTTCATATGCACTTCAGCCAATTATATATATATATATATATATATATGTGTGTGTGTGTGTGTGTGTGTGTGTGTGTGTGTGTGTGTGTGTGTGTATATGTATGCATGTATGTATGTATGTATATATATATATGTATGTATGTATGTATGTATGTATGTATGTAGGGTCTTTGGTTCTTTGGGTTTTCTCCCACGTAGAATTTGAAGTGTCTGGGCGACGTTTCGATGAAGTATCATTCATCATCTTCAGGCTGGTGCTTTTGGCTTCTGCTTCTAGGAGCAATGTGTGGTCTAAGATGTTTTTTCCTTTTAACTGCCAGTGGGGGTTAAATATAAATTCTGTTTGGTTCTTTTCAGCGGAATCAACATCTGACACATATTTCCTTGATTTTTAATTGTATTTTGCCTATACTTGGTCATTCACCTTTGCTCTGTTCTCAGCTCTACAATATTAAAACACTTTCATGAACATGAGAATTCTGCACATCTGTTAGAACTGTCCTTTTTCTTACTCATTATTGCTACATAAATGAAATTATAGGCAAATTCTTCAAATACCACATTATAAACTATATCTAGTGTAAATTTTAATTGTAAATTAAAATAGTATACTTTGTGGTCATAGTAATATTAATACTATGCTACTTGTGAACAAAGCACAATATGATTTTTTTATAGATTATGTGAAAAAGAGATTTGGAACTTAAATCAGTTTTGAAAAAAAATCTACCTTTTTAAAAAAAAGGTTTGCATATGTTGTATCTAGCCCCTCTCAGCTCAGTAAAATCCACATAAATATGTCTTTAAGAGTTTTATTTAACACATTTCAAAAGGATTCACTTCAAAGCAAGCTGCTGGCATTTTGCTGGCCGGAACGGCCAATTCTGATTTATTTAGATTAAACATGCTCTCCCCCCACCTTCCAATTAACTCACTCTTTATCAATCACATTGTCCAAGACCTCATTATTCTTCCGTAGATTTCAAACAACACCAGAAAACTGAGTTTAAACGCGCTGCTCAAGGTATCAGGCTACTCCTTGATTAACGTTGCTCGTGACAAAGGCGTAGTCTCTCTTTCCCCTTCTAATATAGTTTCCGATACGTCATTTCCCCCATTACTTCCTTTTCCCACTTAACTGACACCTTCGCTTATCAAACCTTCTGAATCTCGGATCAAGCCATTTATCTTCTTGTTCCAAATCTGACTCATCACTTTGAGAGTCTGACTCAGAATGCATACAAAGCTCCTCATTGTCTAGCTCGGCTGCCGGGAGGGGAAAATACCCAGAGGGGCCTGGTTCTGCTTCGTCATCCTCTGATATGTCCCCAGCTGGTCTAGAAACACCCACAACAGCATATAACAAATAATTAGTCTATTTGCCAAGTTTTGGATTCCCCAATGTAACTGTCAGATAGATTGCCAATTAAGTTCAGAGACTTTCCTGAACCAAATGTTGAACAGTTAAATTTAATTATGCCACCAAAATTGCAATCTCATATGCCAACAGCTCTGCTGACTGCAAAATTCTGAAATTTCTAGAGTAACTTGCTTCAAAGGTGTTGGGAAAGTTAAGACAGAGGATTAACTCAAACGCTTTGAGCACAGAATAAACATTTTGGAGACCAAACTGTCATTTATGATAATCAAGTTTGCTTCTGGGTAGTAATATCAACAGTTGGGTAATGTCCATCTGTTCTATATTTGAAGATTTTTATAATTCCAGTACTCGTAAATAGAGGAACAGCAAGAGTGAGTACCTCATTACCAAGCAATTAACTGTCTTTGTCAACTGGATTGTGTTCATTTTTAACCCTTGGAAAACAACTTAAGAGATATCATAAACTGATGATGTCATAAATTGATGATGAAGATGTTGTGCTCCCTGTTTACAGCTGGTTACAGGATGACAGCAGATACTGAAATGGATTGTTCTATTATTAATAGGTCTCTTGTCTTCTATAGGTCCCAATTTATTAAATAACATCTTTGAGTAGGAAACAGCTGTCTTAAGCTTTGTTTATAGTTGACTTGAGGAAATGTATTCTAACCCTAGAATACATTTAGAGACTGTTCTTCATACATACCCATGGAGATAAAATGCCCAGTGAAAGGGCTTTATCAGTATACTCACATAAAAAGAGATGAACATAACGG
Source organism: Bothrops alternatus (assembly GCA_034064705.1). Lineage (NCBI taxonomy): Eukaryota > Metazoa > Chordata > Lepidosauria > Squamata > Viperidae > Bothrops > Bothrops alternatus. Next base: position 19,480,193 of record JARGCV010000081.1, read on the forward strand.
GTCATTTGAAATATCCTCTACATTTATCACCTACTGATTTGTCAAGTGGACATTAAAATGCATAAATAAATGTTAATATGACATGTCCTTGGAGGAGATGCAGAGAAACTGCTTCATTCTTATGCATCTAAGAGGGCAAAAGTTAGGTAGGAGAGGAGGAGGAAAGAGGAACAATAACTAGTGAACAAACAGGAAACAGTATACAAACATCCTAGTGTTCAGAGACAGTCACTAAAATTGCCATTAGAAAGTGATGTGGCACCAAGAGTATGTCCAAGCTATGGAGACACAAAGGGCCACTTGGCTGGGAGATGCGTCTTTCCTTGTTCCACAGGCAAGAAGGAAAGTTAAGCTCAGACTTTTCCTTATGTTGGGACTGTGAACCAACAGCCCTGGCATGCTTGGGTTCTGTTCCCTAATATAAAGAAAAGGAAATTTTTTTTCACTTCCAACAACAGATCTTTAAGCTGGCATTCAAGACAGAAAAGGGTCTGGGCTATCTACAATCTGCAAGTTTTTATGTAAATTACTGAGAGCTCATTAAAAGAACTTACTTTAGCTGTTTATGAATCCCACACTTCAAGTAAACTATATGGTATACTTGATCTGGTGTTATTTTAGTGGTTCAGGGTCAGTGGAATCTGCAGCTCGATATCCAAAACAGAATTGTCTGTAATCTTATACAGAGAGAGTTCTTTTTAAAAAGCCCTTGGGATCTTTTTCAATTTTCAGGATAAAACTTTTAATAAATATCTGTAGATATCAAAGTAAGCTTTCATTTCAAAAGTCAATAAATAACATTCTATCCCATTTGCAGCCATTGAGGAATCAGATCATGAATAGATATACTGTAACATGTTCAGATACTTACCCAATATACAATATTTTTCTCAAAATATATTTTCCATCATTAAAAATGTACCATATAATACTTTTATTACGTTAAATGAAAGGATAGGTGGTAAAATGAACAATGGTTTTATTATAGTCAATGCATAATGTGGACATTGGTAATAACTGAAAATTGCTTTTGACATTTTTTAGAAAAGTAGAAACAAAAAAATAATATGCAATTATTAGATCCTATTTTAATTAAGCTTTTTAGTAATTATATCTATTAGAATCTATAAGGTGGAGAGTGACTTTGATTTTATGGCACATACTGTAGAAAACTTTCTCCACTACGATAAAAAAGGATTACAGGTTCGTTTAAAAAAAAAATCTAGACTTACTTGGAGTTTGTTGGTTAATTTCAGCTTAAAAAGAAGCTGCTGACACCTGACAGAGACAGATCTAAACAGGAAAATCCAGTTTACATAGAATAATCTAGACTGGTGAAATTGAGTCAGATAGGTAGAATGCAATCAAATTAAGTAGGTCAGATCTGCTGAAAGTCAATGGAGAATCTTTCATTTCAAGAGCTTGTTGAAACCAGAACCATGGATAGCTCCAAATAAGCTTTGTCTATTGAAGTTTTCTGTAGAAGAAATACAATTCTCTCAGCTGCTAACTGAAGTCAAGTGGAAGAGAAAGTTTTTCCCCAAATAATTTCTTAAGAACTAGTAATCCTACTATTTATTGGATAGGAAAAAATGCAGATGAAAGCAAATGGAAGGGGATACTACTGTATTCAGGTATTGCTACTGAAGGTGCCTTTGAAGATTAGGGTCTCATGGACTTGGGAAAGATGAGATCTTTACATACTGTCTTTTCCTTCTCTTGATCTTTTTCAGAGTGGCTTTTGGAAGATGCATACACAAGAATCACATACATTCATAAATAGACACAGAGAGAGGGGGGAGGGAGGCAGGGAGAGGGACATAAATATATATGTATTCAAATGTAAACAAATAAGCACAATCCATATATTTATTGGGATGGTGTGATCTTCAGCTGGAGTTGAGAACCTTAAGGTGACAAGAGAAGGATGTGGACATTGTGTAGAATTGGGTCTGCATTTTTTATTGGATTCTTCCTTTGTTTGTCTTAAATTCAAGACAGCAATAATGCTTTGTTTTGTTGCCTCCGGAGCCTCATATTTCTGCTGTACTGTGGAAATGAAGATTCTGCCGAGAGTTATCTTTTTATATAAAAATATATAAATTTTATTAAAAGTTTTATAACAAAATCATAAAAACCAGTACAAACTAATAAAGAGCAAAAGAAACAAAGAAAGAAGAAAATATTAAATGTGCAGAAAGAATAAAAAGAAATAGAAAAAAGAAGCTTCTGATTCCTTCAGAAAATATAAGTACATTTACAATATTATCTCTTACTTTATGATTACAAAAAAAGAACTCATTTTTTTTCTTGTTATCTAGGGGTTTTGTTTTTTTTAGAACCACAAATCTTTTTCATGCAAAAAGTCTAAAGTGGTTTCCAATCAACCATGAATATAGAGATGGGTTTTTTTCTCTAAAAGAAGTTAATTTAGCCATCTCTGCAAGTTCCATCATCTTCCTCAGCCATAACTCCACTGAGGGCAGCATTGAGTCTTGCCACTTTTGAGCATATAATAGTCTCACTGCAGTTACCAGCTATAGATATAGAGTTCCATTTTTTCTAGTTCCCTCTCCATTAGTCCCAAAAGAAAAATGTCTGGTTTCAGTTGAAACAAAAGTACAATTTAAGTTCTGTTTCAGTAAATGTCATCAAGCAATGTTCTCTTGTTAAGGATGTCCAAAACAGGACTCTCTCTAATATTTCTTCGTGGAAGAATGCAGAGCTAATATTTAACTAGTATTGAAGAGAAGATAATTTCTTTTGATGTTTTAAATATTTCCTTAGGTTGATGTGTATCCTCTTTTGAACCTTTGGAGTTTTGCTCAAAACCTGGATAGAAAGGGAGAGAGACAGACCATATATTTTAGCTTGCCTTGTGATTTATTGCATGGTGTAGGGAGATGTTCAGGCAGTGCAGGAGGGTATTAATTCCTATTTGCAAGAAATAATACTTCCAATTTTATTAGAAAAGCCACAGTGAAAGCATTCCTGAAAAATTCATCACATGACCAGGAAGAATTGAACAATAGTAGTCCCATGGCAAGCTGCTTCCATAAGCAGTGTTTGATCAGATCTAGACAGTTAAGTTTTCTTCATCCATTTCAGTCAGATTTTGTTTATATTTTGATTGTCATTTGCTGGTCTTTGCTGAGAGGATTAGGAAGAATTTGATCCCACTGATTTTCCTAGAACTCAAATATCCTTCAATGCTGTCAAACATGGTATCCTCTCCTAGTAGGTTGCCCCAAGAAGATAATATATTGAATTAAGGAAGCCGCAGGAATTGTTACCGTGATTACTATTGTATACAAGCCCTGGAAAAAGAAGCATGGCTTCTTTAAGAAACACTGAAAGGTGCAACAAATGTGCTCCTCATGAACATCTTTTCAGATCCAAATAGCTCCCATCTCAACTTTCATTTCTTGGCACCAAAATCTCAAGACATTTTTACTTGACTTCCAAGATCAACTTGAAAATTATACTTCTGGTGTTATCCCAACTGTTTTTAATAATGTTTTGTATTATGGTATATTTAAATATTTATTTTTACATGTGATATTTATCACATATTTATCAAGATGGATTGAAACTGAGGCATAGCATTTCTAAAATTCCATAGCAACAATGGAATTTAAAATAAATAAATAAATCCTGCACTAAAAGGTGGCGTAGATCAAAATGGGACAATCTTCCATGAGTTTTGTAGTACTTTCTTATTTAGATTGTTTCTCCAAAGCTTTATATGTATATAAACCACCTTTCTGCTGTTATATTTTTTAATATGTTAAGTACACATTGGTATATGTCCGTTATAACTTAACCTTAAATCAGAAGTATATACTTATTCCCTTCTGTCTCCAGAAGCGTGATGTTTATAAATATTTCTATAAATATTGGAAGGCATACCATTTTAAACATTTTTTTAAAATTGTTGCAATAAATAAAGATTTGAGTAACATATTCCATCTGCTATAACTGGCTTGTATAAATAATTTTCACTCCTCTGTACCTTCAGCTGTGGGATTCTGTAAAAGAAATCCCTCAGCATAACTTGTTTCCATTAACAGAAACACATGAGTAGATTCCATCCACTGATTATATTTGCACAAAATGTTGGATACCAAAATTTAGAAATGAATAATTAAAGATAAATATTGGAACAGAAAACACTTGGGACCAGAATTTCCGTTCCTAAGCAAAACAGATGTTAAGTGAGCCATGCCCAATTCACCTACCTTTTTTGCCATGGTGTTAAGTGAATCACACAGTCGCAAAGCGAATCTGACTTCCACCATTGATTTTGCTTGTCAGAAGCCAGCTGGGAAGGTGGCAAATGATGATCACATGACCCCAGGACACTGCAATTGTCATAAATTCAGCCAGGTTGCCAAGTGCCCAAATTTTGACCACATAACCGTAGGGATGATGCGAGGAACATAAGTGTGAGGACCAGTCATAAATCACTTTTTTCAGCGTCATTGTAACTTTGAACACTTGCTGGATGAATGATTGTAAATGGAGGATTACTGTTACAGCATAGGATGTGAACATAGTTGGCATGAAAATATCTATATTTGAGAGTGCTTTAAACTAGTTTCCTAGGCAGAGATACAAAAAAAATCCAAATAAGCTATTCTTCCTGAAGGGAGCATGCCTTTGCTGCTGTGTGAATAAAGTCTATATAAAGTCTTTTTGCTAGAGTTGGTACATTGAATTCTTATATATGTCAAGCAAGGGTATCCCAGCAATTAAGGCAAAGACGAGGGAGTTCATTTGCAGTTTTCCCTTGAGAATAAGTCAAGATAATATGGCACTATCCTGTGAAAAAATAGTCAGATAAAATATGACTACGGTATATGTACGGTATGATAAATTTTCGTGCTATCTTATTAACAGCACTTCTGCTACACCATAATATCAACTATATAAATATGGTTTCTCTTGTTCTAAATCAGTGGTTCTCAACCTTTTTCAGGTTGAGACCCCACTTGCCCCGCCCATGCACGGTGTGACCCCGGCGCGCGCGTGCGCGCCAGGCCAATCCGCGCATGCACGGCGCGCGCGACGACAAGAAAAAACGCAAAAACAAAATGGCGGACCACGACGGCCCGATCCGCGCATGCGTGGCGCGTGCGACGACAAAAAAAAGCAAAAACAAAATGGCGGACCGCGACGGGCCGATCTGTGCATGTGCGGCGCGCGCGATGGCCCAATCCGCGCATGCATGGCGCGTGACGATGGGAAAAAAAGCAAAAACAAAATGGCGGACCACGACGGGCCGATCCACGCATGCGCGGCATGTGCGACGGGGAAAAAAAGCAAAAACAAAATGGCGGACCGCGGTGTCCAGCGACCCCCACAAAACGGTCGTTCAACCCCAAATGGGGTCGCGACCCATAGGTTGAGAACCGCTGCTCTAAATCATACATTGACATATTTATCATGCAGTAGCACATGGTTTTCATCAATAAATCTGATAAGAATTATTTGTTTTTTGAGTGCAGGAATAGCTAATAGTTGTCCAAATTAAAGACTTGCTCCATGTCCACAAAATTGAAATAAGCTATGAATATATGGGACTGGTGAGGATTGAAATGTCCATGCAAGACTATTAATGTAAAAATGTAGCATAAGAAATGTAGCACAAGGAAGCTCACTCTTCCTTGTGGGGCAGAAAGGCAGCTGCTTTTGCTTTTGCTTGGGCAGAGCTTTTTCAAATAAGAAATTAAAACAGGAAATAAAAGGGGACTAGGGAACTTGGCAGGAACCTTGGGAAGAATTACCTGCTCAGCCCTGGTAAGTTTGTGGGGTTTCTTGTTTAATTACAAATTCACCTTTTTTTTTAGCAGCCATCGCGCCCCTGACGGCGCGCGATAAAATCCTAAAACAAGTAAGAAAAAAATCCTAAAAGTAAACTGAGACCAAAACAAAAAATTTGAACAACCCAAAAAAGCTGTGTTTTTTTTAAATAATAACTAGTATAATAATAACAGCAAACATATAATAACAAGAAATGGAGATAGATAGCCAGCAGACGGAGGGGAGCTTCCCAGTGTTTTGTATTGAGTGTCACATGTTTGACTATCTGCCTGCTGGACAGAAGTCTTGGGTGTGTGATCGGTGCAATGAGCTCCTGGCTCTCAGGGAACAGGTTCTTTCCCTTGAAGCCAAGGTAGCAGACCTGGAGAAGCAGAGAGAGATAGCGAGGCAGGAGAAGATCTTCAGGGATGCAGCAGGAGCGTCCCACTCCATGCTGAGCAGCTCTCCAGCTGCTTTGGAGAATGGAGATCTTGGGCAGGGAGGACATCAATCTGTGGAAGACGGACAGGCTCCCTTAGTTGAGACCCCTTCCCTGGAGGATGTGCCCATATCCTCTTGCACCGAGGATACTTCTCCGCGGGTGGTGGGAGGGGGGCTTCTTGTAGTGGGTGATTCAATTGTTAGAAATATAGAGAGACGGGTTTGTGATGGAAGCGTTGACCGCATGGTAAACTGCCTGCCGGGTGCAAAGGTTGCGGACATCACGAGGCATCTAGACAGGCTGATTGACAGTGCTGGGGTGGAGCCAACTGTTGTGGTACATGTCGGTACCAATGACATTGGAAAAGCTAAGCGGAAGGTCCTGGAAGCCAAATTTAGGTTGCTAGGTAGAAGATTAAAGTCCAGGACCCCCAAGGTTGCATTCTCAGAAATGCTACCTGTTCCACGCGCAGGGCCAGCTAGACAGGCAGAGCTCAGGAGCTTCAATGCGTGGATGAGGCAGTGGTGCCGGGAGGAAGGGTTTAGATTCATTAGGAACTGGGAAACATTTTGGGACAAGCCACACCTGTACAGAAGGGACGGGTTACATTTGAACCATAATGGAACCAGACTGTTGGCGATTAATATTAAAAAAGTTTCAGAGCAGCTTTTAAACTGATTCATAGGGGCAAGTCGACAGGAGCTGGGCAGCTTCCGGTTCGAGAAGGCGCACTGCCTAATATGGAGGGTGGAAGTTATGCACACATTGGTGAGTCAACAGGAAAACTAAATTGTAATAGTCAAGCAGAAGGACATGGTAGACCATCTACAAATTCTACAACCAAATTCTACAGTCAAAATCCACAGTCAAAGTTGAAAGTGCACCAGAAAATTACATATAAAGGTCTGTACACAAATGCTAGAAGCATTTGAGCAAAAATAGGGGAATTGGAATGCTTGGTGAAGGAAAATAATATTGATATTATCGGCATAACAGAAACCTGGTGGACAGATGAAAACCAATGGGACACAAGGATTCCAGGTTACAAATTATATAGGATGGACAGGAGAGGGAGAAATGGTGGTGGCGTGGCCTTGTACATAAATGAGGAGTTAGAATCTCATGAACTCGAAATTCAAGAAAATTCAAACTCACCCACAGAAACATTGTGGATAAAAATCCCAGGACAGGAAACTAATCTGACGTTAGGGATCTGCTATCGCCCTCCCAACCAAACTCCAGAGGCAGAGTGCTATTTGGAAAATGAATTTAAGGAGGCCTCAAAAAGAAATAGGGTAGTCATAATGGGGGGCTTCAACTATCCCCAAATAGATTGGGTAAATTCTTGTTCTACACATGAAAGAGAGACAAGGTTCCTCGACATGTTAGCCGATTATTCCCTTGAGCAGATGGTCATGGAACCTACCAGGGGAAAGGGGATCCTGGACTTGGTTCTAACTAACGCACAGGATTTGGTTCATGATGTCCTTGTAACCGAGCCCATAGGAACCAGCGATCACAACACAATAACCTTCAACTTAACCATGGATAGCAAATTGTCAGTGAAAACTAACACAGAGACCTTAAACTTTCATAGAGGGAATTTTGACAAAATGAGGAAAATAGTAAAGAAGAAACTAAAAGGAACAGTAAAAAAAGTCAAATCCCTCCAAAATGTTTGGAAACTGTTTAAAAATACGTTACAGCAGGCTCAAATAAAATGCATTCCTAAAAGAAGAAAGAGGATTGGAAAGTCCAAGAGGATACCAGTATGGCTTACGAATGAGGTAAAGGAGGTTATTGGAAAGAAGAAAAACTCATTTAAGAAATGGAAGGCTCTTCCTACCGAGGAGAACAGGAGGGATCATAAACTCTGGCAGACCAAATGCAAGGCGATAGTCATGAAAGCCAAGAGAGACTTTGAGGAGCATATAGCCAAAAATATTAAAAATAATAACAAAACCTTTTTTAAGTACATCAGAAGCAGGAACCCAACCAGAAAATCAGTTGGGCCACTTGATGACAATGGTCAAAAGGGGATAATCAGAGAAGACAAGGAGATTGCTGAGAGGCTAAATGACTTCTTTGCCTCCGTTTTCACCGAGGAGGATAGAGAACATTTGCCTGCCACTGAATTAGTTTTCCCAGGGAGGGAAATAGAAGAATTAAACCTGATAGAGATAAACAAGGAAGATGTTCTTGCATGCCTTTCTAAACTAAACGTCAACAAATCGCCGGGTCCAGATGGCATCCACCCTAGAATTCTCAAGGAACTCAAGTGTGAAATTGCTGAACTTCTAGCTAAAATATACAATCTTTCTCTAAGATCAGGCACTGTACCGGAGGATTGGAGGGAAGCAAATATAACCCCGATCTTCAAGAAAGGATCCAGAGGTGATCCAGGAAACTATAGACCAGTCAGTCTAACCTCAGTTCCAGGCAAACTGGTGGAAACCATTATTAAAGATAAAATTACAGGGCACATAGAAAAACAGGCATTGCTGAAAGAAAATCAACATGGTTTCTGCAAAGGCAAATCATGTCTTACTAACTTGTTAGAATTCTTTGAGGGTGTAAATAAATACATAGATAAAGGGGCCCCAGTTGATATTGTATATCTTGACTTTCAAAAGGCTTTTGACAAAGTCCCTCACCAAAGGCTCCTAAAAAAGCTCTCCAGCCACGGAATTAGAGGACAGGTCTTGTCCTGTATTGGTAACTGGCTAAATTGTAGGAAGCAAAGGGTGGCAATAAATGGACAATTCTCCGGATGGAAAGAAGTGAGAAGTGGTGTACCCCAAGGTTCAGTTTTGGGGCCTTTACTTTTTAATTTATTCATCAATGATCTGGATGTAGAAGTTAATAGTGAGGTAGCCAAGTTTGCTGATGACACTAAATTGTTCCGGGTTGTGAAAAGTGAAACTGATTGTCGGGAGCTCCAGAAGGATCTCTCGAAATTGTGTGAGTGGGCAACAAAGTGGCAAATGCATTTTAACCTAAACAAGTGCAAAGTTATGCACATCGGGGCAAAGAACCCCAATTATACTTACCAACTGATGGGGACCAAACTTTCTGAGACAATCCAAGAAAGGGATCTTGGGGTTTTGGTGGACAGCTCGATGAAGATGTCAACCCAATGCGCAGCAGCAGTAAAAAAAGCAAATTCCATGCTTGGCATGATTAGGAAGGGAATCGAAAATAAGTCAGCAAGTGTTGTATTGCCTCTGTACAAATTGATGGTGAGACCACACTTGGAGTACTGTGTACAGTTCTGGTCACCGCACCTCAAGCAGGATATAATGGAACTGGAAAAGGTGCAAAAAAGGGCAACAAGAATGATCAAGGAAATGGAGCGCCTCCCTTATGAAACCAGATTGCAACGCCTTGGTCTCTTCAGCCTTGAAAGACGGCGTTTAAGGGGTGACTTGATCGAAGTGTATAAAATCATGCATGGGATAGAAAATGTGGATAGAGAAAAATTCTTTTCTCTATCACACAATACCAGGACAAGGGGGCACTCCCTAAAGCTTATAGCTAAGAAAGTGAGGACAAATAAAGGGAAATATTTCTTCACCCAGAGGGTCGTTGATTTATGGAATTCACTTCCTGAAGGGGTCGTGACAGCTGTCAGCCTTGACAGCTTCAAGGCAGGGCTAGATAGATTCATGGATGCAAAGTGTATTGGTGGTTATTAAAACAGATGTCCATGTGCCGCCTCTATGTTGGTTGAGGCAGGCAGGATTCCCTTGAGTACCATTTGTTTGGGGGTCAAGGGAAAGGGAGGGTTTTGCCTTCTCTTTCTGCTCAAGATCCCCATGTACATTTGGTGGGCCACTGTGTGACACAGAATGCTGGACTCGATGGGCTTTGGCCTGATTCAGCATGGCTCTTCTTATGTTCTTATGTTCTTAAGAACTGAGTTACATCTGAATGTCTTAGCAGGAAGCATAGGTAGAAATTTTGTTTATTAAAATTCCATAGTTTTAAAAAGCACAAGGGAATAGGTTTAATATCCACTAATATTACACACAAGATGTTGATACAGTGCTATACAGTGATTATCCAATCAAGCTTTCATATTTCTTTACTTTTTTGGGTACATGACAAATTCTGTAATGCTGTTTCATTCTTGAATTCAGTGTTCAGTGAAAATGAGCGTACCCTTCTTAAAAGAAAAAACTAATACTCTTGCGTTCTTATGCTTACTTATGTAGCTCAAGAGTGTATTTAATTATGGATATTTGTTAAGGGTGTGAGTATATATATTTGATAAGAGATTATATGAGAAAATAGATTTTAGTAGAGATTTACATATTAATAGATTTTAGTAGAGATTTACATATTAATGATATTTTACAGTTAAGGTATAATTTTTTGTAATGATTAATATTTGGGTTTTATTATTTTATGGTGAACTGTGTTTGTAATGAGATTTATGTAATATAAAAAGATATTTTTATGATGGATGAATAGAATGATTGGATATTCTGTATGGGATTTTTTTAAAGGATTACGTTAGTGAAGTAATATAATGTATAGAGATAAAATAAATTAATAAGATTTTGCTTAGGTTTGTTTTTAAATTAGGAATTAATTTTATAATTTTGTTTTATAATGATAAGTATTTTTGAATTAATGATTGGATATTTAGTTAAATATGTTTATGTTATGTTTAATTTAGATTAAAAGATTACCAGATTGCCTGTACTCTGAGGTAGAATTCCTTCTTTTTTATATATTTTTGTTTAAACTTCTCCCCCTCCCTTTTTCATATTTTAACTTTTTCCTTTCCTTTTTTGTTGTTATTTTGTATTTTATCTTCTTTTGAAATTTAATAGTTATTAAAAACAAATAGTGTATTGAATTATATTTTGATGTAATTAAAAAAAGATTTATGAAATGTTTACCTTCAGTATTTTTCCTGAATGATGTATATGACTTGTGCTAAATGTAAATGTAGATGTTTTAATACTATAAACTAGCTTATTTTATATTACTTCATATAAAATAATTATTAAATATATTAAATTTAAAATGGCCAAACATCTTGACATATCAGTATATTTTTATTTGGGTAAGACTGTGTCTTAAATTATATCACACAATGGGAAGTGCAAAGGAATATATTTATGTATATTTGCAGATGTACAGATTGATAGTTGGTTTGTTTTTAGACTTAATTTCCTTCATTATTGAAGGTAATATATATACAATTCCAAATAATGTCTAATCTAGTTTCAAACCAAATTTGGTTATACCAGGCGAACAAAAGCTGGTCATTTGAATCTACATTATTAAAATTCAGGATTCAGTTAGAATTAGTAAGATGTAAATGATCTTCTATTATTATAGCTAATATAATCTAACATCAAATAATTAAATAAAATGTTCATAGAATTCTGCTATTGAAGAATTCCTGGCATTAATTTCTCAGAATTCTATTACTGCCATTTTGTAGTCTGCAGTCTGTTCTAGTATAATTACAAAGTGGAAAATGACTTTGAATGATTTATGGAACAAAGTAGTTCAATGAAGCTTGCTAATATTTAACCAAACAACTTTTTTTAAATAGAGTTGATACACTGTTTCTCATAGCATATATCTAACCTTATTTTCTCCTTTTATTCCACTATTGTTTTGGTTGCTAGAAGAATGCTACAAAATCTCCTTGATCAAAAATTATTATGGACCGAATAAACTTCCATTCTAATTGCAGTTGTAATCCTTGAAACTTATCCAATGGTTTCTAATATAGAACTGGTTGGCAGCATTTTGTTATTGTCTGAGCCAAAGAACAAGATAGTGCTCCTTCCCATGCCATGTTCGAAGGCTGACTGAACTGAACGTTGAATCTTACTATCATATCACCAGTGTTGAAGAATCTTACACCATGGATGCTAGTTTATGGAACAATATAGTCTAACAGCAGGAAAGCAGATGGGTGCAGGGCATTATGGCTGTCTCTATAAGACACTAATGTCCGTTGATAACATCTGTAACCTGAGGCAGTCAGTATGCTTCACTTATGCCTGAGCCAACTATCCCTATAGATGTAGATGTAAATCAGTTTCATAGTTCTTCTCTTATTCCATGTTTCATAGCAGCTAAAGAATCTTGGGTAGCAAACTGGAAGGCTATTGGTAGTCAACGTAGATCAGGAGTGGACAACTATGGCACTTTTATGAAAGTTGCCATAGTTGCCCATCCTGATGGCAAGTGTTATGTTCCAGCCTATAGCCATCCTTGTTAAAGGCACAAGGACAAAACCCCTGTTGAGAAAAATAGGCTGGAGACTCCAAAAGAAAACAAATCCCTTTTAATATGGGTGACAAATCTGTCAAATAGTCCAGAAACCAAAACAGCAAAACACAAACCAAAGGGAGGAAATTGTCCACACGCAATACAAGGCAAAACAGAAAAGTAATCACCGGCAATACTAACAGTACAAGATTCCCATGAAGTAATTTGCAATGGTTGCCTTCAGCAACCAGCATCACCCACACATTCCCCTTTTGTAAGTCAGTCCTCAAGGCGTGGCTTCTCAGTGCCTTCTCCTGAATCGTCCCATAGCCTCTCTCTGGTCTACTCTCCTAGCTTGTCTTCTTTTTCGGGCATCTCTCATTTCCGACAGCTGTGAGATATCCGAGTCTGACTCTCCCTCCCCACCCAGCTGCATCTCATCCTGCACACGATTGGAAGGGCCTGGCTCCTCACTGGAATGTGAGTCTTGTAACTCCTCAGAGCCTCCCTCTACCTCCTCCTCCTCAGATTCCCCAGACTCTGCTGTTGAGAGCACAGGCTGGCTCGGAGTCACGACAGTAAGTCAGTGATGTAATATGTTAGAAAGAAATTGCCCAGATCCTACATTCTAGATTTAAGTTACATTTCACTTACTATCTAGAAAATAAATATAGTTCTATAATGTATAACATTATTAATTATTATTTCCATCATTTTCTTTCAGTTTGTGGCGATATCCATGGACAATTCTTTGACTTGATGAAGCTGTTTGAAGTGGGAGGTTCTCCTGCCAACACACGATACCTTTTTCTAGGGGACTATGTTGACAGAGGATACTTCAGTATTGAAGTAAGTGTTGTTTCCTTCTTTAGCTATGAAATTAATTTGCAATGCATGTTGATTTCTTATTTTCTTTCAGTATATTATAATTCTAAAAGTATATTTTCATGCTGCCACTTTTGGCAAACATGGTGCGCTATCTAACAAAATGAAATTCAATGGTGAAAAAAGCAAGGTTCTACATTTAGGCAAGAAAAACCAAATGCACAGCTATAGTATAGGGGGTACCTTGCTCAATAGTTGTAACTGTGAGAGGGACCTCGGAGTCCTAGTGGACAATCACCTAAATATGAGCCAGCAGTGTGCTGCAGCTGCCAAAAAGGCCAACACAGTGCTAGCCTGCATTAAAAGAGGGATAGAATCAAGATCACATAAAGTGTTAATACCACTTTACAATGCCTTGGTAAGACCACTCTTGGAAAAATGCATCCAGTTTTGGTCACCATGATGTAAAAAAGATGTTGAGACTCTAGAAAGAGTACAGAAAAGAGCAACAAAGACAAAGATGATTAGGGGACTGGAGGCTAAAGCATATAAGGAACGGCTGCTGGAATTGGATATGTCTAGTTTAATGAAGAGAAGGACGAGGGGGGACATGATAGCAGTGTTCCAATATCTCAGGGGCTGCCACAAAGAAGAGGGTGTCAAGCTATTTTTCAAAGTGCCTGAAGGCAGGACAAGAAGCAACGGGTGTAAAGTAATCAAGGAGAGAAGCAACCTAGAACTAAGGAGAAACTTCCTGACAGGTAGAACAATTAACCAGTGGAACAACCTGCCTCCAGAAGCAGTGAATGCTCCAACACTGGAGGTTTTTAAGAAGAGACTGGACAGCCATTTGTCCAAAATGGTATAGGGCAGGGGTGTTAAACTCAATTTCACTGAGGGCCGCATCAGCATTGCGGTTTCCTTTGGGGAGCTGGGTGGGTGTGGCCAGAGTGGGTGCAGCCTACTGGGTGGGTATGGATTGAATGGGTGTGGCCTACTGGGTGGGTGTGGCCAGTTCTATATCATTCGCGTCAAGGGTGCCTGTGGGGGCCTGGGCAGGAGTGGGACAGATCTCAGGGTCTCTGGGACCGAGGCAAGTGCCAAGGCATGGTCCACCGGGGCAAGTGCCAAGATGGCCACCACAAAATTTGTATATTGGCTCCTGGCTGGCCTGGGCCAGGGCCAAGGCAGCAGGAGCCGTTCCCTCATTGTTTCTAGGATGGCTTCGTGGGCCACATGAAACCACTTCGCGGGCCGCATCCGGCCCTGAGGCCTTGTGTTTGACATGTCTGGTATAGGGTTTCCTGCCTAAGCAGGGGGTTGGACTAGATGACCTCCAAGGTCCCTTCCCATTATTATTATTATTATTAGTAGTATTATTATTATTATTATTATTATTATTATTATTATTATTATTATTATATTCTCCCTCACCTGGTAGCAGTTACTCCAATCCAAGTGCCTTGCACACCACCTGCACACCCTCCCCCCACCAAGCAGCAGCCACAATCTACTGCTGGCTTTGTTGCAACCTCTATGGACTTACTTAATGATCTGTCATCCTTGCTTAACAATGGCAACAGAGAATGCCAGCACTAAGCATGCAATCACATGTCATTACATGACTTCAAACTTTTATAACCGCATCACTTAGCAATGGAAATTCTGGTCCCAATTATTTTGCACATCTGTACTGAGAACTAATATGTAATGTTAGCTTATTTGATTGAAAAATTATTCACTAAAACCAACAGCATATTCAAAATGTCAAAGCTTTATAGGTAGTCCTCAACATACAGCTCTTAAGTTATTGTTATGTGACCACATAGGATTTTATAAACATTTTTGTGACAGTTGTGATGTGAATGGAATGTTCATTAAGTGAACCGATTTTACCCTTTGGGTGACTTTTGGTTTAAACTGGAAGTAGACATTGGTTTACAGCAAAAAAAAAATGACATAAATTGAGTCATGTATTCATGGACATTGCAAATGACCATAAATGTGAGCTGGTTGGTAACTGTCATAAATGCCATCATGTGACTATGGGTGCAGCAGTTGGAACTTCAACAGCAAGTCATGAGTAGCTTTGGAGAGGTCCACTGAAACTTCGAATTGTCACTAAGCAACTGGTCATAAGCTGAGGGCTATGTGTAAGCTAAATGACACTTCCCTTTCCTTGCCTTCCCTCCCCTCCAAAGACAGCCTTATGGATTCTACAAAGTTGTCACATTGCCCTGGAAAACTGTTTTACCCTGTTTCTTCAAACTAAGTCCTTCTGAATCCTTATGACTTCCACGTTCGGTATGCAGGATTGCAATCTAAATAATTCACATTCACCTTCCTTATAGTTTTAAAAGGATTTTAAACTTCTTTGTAATTTGGCCAAGTCTAAAAGCAATCTGCCTTTTTTTCCCTGCAGTGGCATCAGATAATTGTGATGACTAACAGTTATCTTGCATTTAATTATGTTCCTTCCATATAAAATACAGTAAGAGGAATAAAGGAGCAATATGTATTCTTCCTGGCCATGTTAAATTACACTTTGGGTAGATTAATACTGCTCCTTAAGGCCATTCTATGTTTTTTATCATATTCGAGATATTAAGGAAAAGACAGCATCTATTGTAAAGTCAAACAGGTTTTAAGGGCTTGGACCATCAATTTCTAAGTTCTCTGAATCTGTCTTTTTTGTGGTGGGTGGAATTGCCTGCTGCCTGCAAATTGTTTCAAATAGAGACAACAGTGCATGAAGAAAACCTCTGTATTTTTAGGAACAAGAATTGGAAATTATACAAGGTGGGTGGGAGAAATATAATAATGCATTTCAAAGGAAAATGAAGCATTTTAAACTTTTATGTATGCTATGTGTGCGGGTGCATATAATATACACACACACATACACACACAGAGATACACACACTCATATACATACAAAACACACACACTGCAAAGCTCAATAAAATATCTGGACTTTTTAAATCATAAATTTCTCCTTTTCCCCTTCCACCCCAGAAATAAATTAGGACTAGGCTATGTTCATTCTACTTTAATTTACCATTTACTTTATAAGTATGATTACTTTTTTCTTTTTTAAAAAAAAAGTTTTTTCTTTGAAGGGAGAGTGTTAGATAACCCTTCAGTTTAGCCCAGTAATTAAGTCTTTGGTTTAGCATAAAAATTAAGAGAAATATAATGAGGACTCCTGGTACATTTTTCTGTGTTGCAATACTAACACTGCAAGAGAACTAGTGTCTCTAATAGAAGACCTGTTTGGATCTCCTCAAATCTCAAATGCTTTAAATTATCATATGAACATTGTTACAAGCTACCCTACGACAACATTTTAAAAGTAAATTATTATAGGAATCCTTCAAGCTCAAATAATTGGAGGTACAATAGAAATGTTTAACATTACTGAAAAAAATTGATAGAAAGACTTCTTTTTCTTCATTCTAAACACAGGATCATTCATTCAAGATTGATGAAGAATGCATGGTTGCAGAATGGAATATTTTATAGACAGTTAATTTGAATTACTTTAAAGGAGAGGGAGAAATGGTGGTGGCGTGGCCTTGTACATAAATGAGGAGTTAGAATCTCATGAACTCGAAATTCAAGAAAATTCAAACTCACCCACAGAAACATTGTGGATAAAAATCCCAGGACAGGAAACTAATCTGACGTTAGGGATCTGCTATCGCCCTCCCAACCAAACTCCAGAGGCAGATTGCTATTTGGAAAATGAATTTAAGGAGGCCTCAAAAAGAAATAGGGTAGTCATAATGGGGGACTTCAACTATCCCCAAATAGATTGGGTAAATTCTTGTTCTACACATGAAAGAGAGACAAGGTTCCTCGACATGTTAGCCGATTATTCCCTTGAGCAGATGGTCATGGAACCTACCAGGGGAAAGGGGATCCTGGACTTGGTTCTAACTAACGCACAGGATTTGGTTCATGATGTCCTTGTAACCGAGCCCATAGGAACCAGCGATCACAACACAATAACCTTCAACTTAACCATGGATAGCAAATTGTCAGTGAAAACTAACACAGAGACCTTAAACTTTCACAGAGGGAATTTTGACAAAATGAGGAAAATAGTAAAGAAGAAACTAAAAGGAACAGTAAAAAAAGTCAAATCCCTCCAAAATGCTTGGAAACTGTTTAAAAATACATTACAGCAGGCTCAAATAAAATGCATTCCTAAAAGAAGAAAGAGGATTGGAAAGTCCAAGAGGATACCAGTATGGCTTACGAATGAGGTAAAGGAGGTTATTGGAAAGAAGAAAAACTCATTTAAGAAATGGAAGGCTCTTCCTACCGAGGAGAACAGGAGGGATCACAAACTCTGGCAGACCAAATGCAAGGCGATAGTCATGAAAGCCAAGAGAGACTTTGAGGAGCATATAGCCAAGAATATTAAAAATAATAACAAAACCTTTTTTAAGTACATCAGAAGCAGGAACCCAACCAGAAAATCAGTTGGGCCACTTGATAACAATGGTCAGAAGGGGATAATCAGAGAAGACAAGGAGATTGCTGAGAGGCTAAATGACTTCTTTGCCTCCGTTTTCACCGAGGAGGATAGAGAACATTTGCCTGCCACTGAATTAGTTTTCCCAGGGAGGGAAATAGAAGAATTAAACCTGATAGAGATAAACAAGGAAGATGTTCTTGCATACCTTTCTAAACTAAATGTCAACAAATCGCCGGGTCCAGATGGCATCCACCCTAGAATTCTCAAGGAACTCAAGTGTGAAATTGCTGAACTTCTAGCTAAAATATACAATCTTTCTCTAAGATCAGGCACTGTACCGGAGGATTGGAGGGAAGCAAATATAACCCCGATCTTCAAGAAAGGATCCAGAGGTGATCCAGGAAACTATAGACCAGTCAGTCTAACCTCAGTTCCAGGCAAACTGATGGAAACCATTATTAAAGATAAAATTACAGGGCACATAGAAAAACAGGCATTGCTGAAAGAAAATCAACATGGTTTCTGAAAAGGCAAATCATGTCTTACTAACTTGTTAGAATTCTTTGAGGGTGTAAATAAATACATAGATAAAGGGGCCCCAGTTGATATTGTATATCTTGACTTTCAAAAGGCTTTTGACAAAGTCCCTCACCAAAGGCTCCTAAAAAAGCTCTCCAGCCACGGAATTAGAGGACAGGTCTTGTCCTGGATTGGTAACTGGCTAAATTGTAAGAAGCAAAGGGTGGCAATAAATGGACAATTCTCCGGATGGAAAGAAGTGAGAAGTGGTGTACCCCAAGGTTCAGTTTTGGGGCCTTTACTTTTTAATTTATTCATCAATGATCTGGATGTAGAAGTTAATAGTGAGGTAGCCAAGTTTGCTGATGACACTAAATTGTTCCGGGTTGTGAAAAGTGAAACTGATTGTCGGGAGCTCCAGAAGGATCTCTCGAAATTGTGTGAGTGGGCAACAAAGTGGCAAATGCATTTTAACCTAAACAAGTGCAAAGTTATGCACATCGGGGCAAAGAACCCCAATTATACTTACCAACTGATGGGGACCAAACTTTCTGAGACAATCCAAGAAAGGGATCTTGGGGTTTTGGTGGACAGCTCGATGAAGATGTCAACCCAATGCGCAGCAGCAGTAAAAAAAGCAAATTCCATGCTTGGCATGATTAGGAAGGGAATCGAAAATAAGTCAGCAAGTGTTGTATTGCCTCTGTACAAATCGATGGTGAGACCACACTTGGAGTACTGTGTACAGTTATTATTATTATTATTATTATTATTATTATTTATTAAATTTCTATGCCGCCCTATTCCGGGAACTCAGGGCGGCTTACAGCATAAATAGAAATCCAATACAAACTAAATAGTACATTTATAAAAATAAATATATAAAAAGAAGAACCCCTAAATTAAGAACCATTCATTCAGCAAACATACACACAGACATACACTGGCTAGGGGCAAGATTTCAACCGCCCCAGGCCTGCCGGCAGAGATGGGTCTTTAGTAGTTTACGAAAGGCGGAGAGGGTGGGGGCGATACGGATCTCCGGGGGGAGTTGATTCCAGAGGGCCGGGGCCGCAACAGAAAAGGCCCTTCCCCTAGGCCCCGCCAGGCGACACTGTCTAGCCGACGGGACCTGGAGAAGGCCGACTCTGTGGGCCCTAACCGGTCGCTGGGTTTCGTGAGGCAGCAGGCGGTCTCGTAAGTAACCTGGTCCGATGCCATGTAGGGCTTTATAGGTCATAACCAACACTTTGAATTGCGTTCGGAGACCAATAGGCAGCCAATGCAGCTCACGGAGTGATGCTGAGATGTGGGCATTTCTGGGCAGGCCCAACACTGCTCGCGCGGCTGCATTCTGCATTACCTGAAGTCTCCGAACGTTTTTCAAAGGTAGCCCCATGTAGAGAGCATTGCAGTAGTCGAGCCTCGAGGTGATAAGGGCATGAGTGACTGTGAGCAGAGACTCCCGGTCCAAATAGGGCCGCAACTGGTGCACCAGGCGAACCTGGGCAAATGTCCTCCTCGCCACAGCCGAAAAATGATGTTCCAAGTTTAGCTGTGGATCGAGGAGGACGCCCAAGTTGCGGACCTTCTCCGAGGGGGTCAAAAGCTCCCCCCCCAGGCTGATGGACGGATAGATTGAATTATCTTTGGGAGGCAGAACCCATAGCCACTCCGTCTTGTCGGGGTTGAGTTTGAGCCTGTTGGCACCCATCCAAACCCTAACAGCCTCCAGACATCGGCACATCACTTCCGCTGCTTCACTGAAATGACACGGGGTGGAGATGTAAAGCTGGGTATCATCAGCATACTGATGATATCTCACCCCGTGTTGTCGGATGATCTCACCCAGTGGTTTCATGTAGATATTAAACAGCAGAGGGGAGAGGACCGATCCCTGAGGGACCCCACAAGGGAGGAACCTAGGGGTCGACCTCTGACCCCCCGCCAACACCGACTGTGACCGACCAGTGAGGTAGGAGGTGAACCACTGCAAAACAGTGCCCCCAACCCCCAACCCCCCCAGTCGGTGCAGAAGGATACCATGGTCAATGGTATCGAAAGCCGCTGAGAGGTCAAGTAGCACCAGGATAGTGGAAAATCCCCTATCCCGGGCCCGCCAGAGATCATCCGTCAGCGCGACCAAAGCAGTTTCCGTGGAGTAGCCGAGCCTGAATCCTGACTGTTGAGGGCCCAGATAATCGGCCTCATCCAAGGACCGCTGGAGCTGGAGTGACACCACCTTCTCAACAACCTTCCCTATAAAGGGAAGATTGGAGACAGGACGGTAGTTGTTTAAAACAGCTGGGTCCAGGGAAGGCTTCTTGAGGAGGGGGCGCACAATTGCCTCCTTGCAGGGAGCCGGAAAGGACCCCTCCCTCAAAGAAGCGTTGACAATCTCCTGAACCCAGCCCCGCGTCACCTCCCTGCTGGCCGAAACCAGCCAGGAGGGGCACGGGTCCAATAAACAGGTGGCGGAGCTCACAGCTCCAATGGCCTTGTCGACTTCATCAG
Organism: Bothrops alternatus; assembly: GCA_034064705.1. Classification (NCBI taxonomy): domain Eukaryota; kingdom Metazoa; phylum Chordata; class Lepidosauria; order Squamata; family Viperidae; genus Bothrops; species Bothrops alternatus. The sequence goes on from JARGCV010000081.1 coordinate 19,501,018, forward strand.
GTGCCACCGGGTCAAACTCCTCCCACACAACAGGATCAAGACGAGTCCCTGTCATCTCGACTGAATCATTATCAGCCGATACTGCATTCCAATTGGAGTCAAGGTCCATCCGAATCTGGGCGATTTTATCCGCAAAAAACTTATTAAAGTCCTCAGCACTACCCTGCAAGGGTGCATCAACCCCCCCCTGATTAAGGAGGGAGCGAGTTACCCTGAACAGGGCGGCTGGGCGGGATTCCGCAGATGCAATCAAGGCGGAATGATACGCGCATCTTGCCGCCTTGAGCGCCACCTGATAAGTCTTGATATAAGATCTTACAAGTGTTCGGTCAGATACGGATTTACTTTTCCTCCATCGCTTCTCTAGGCGTCTCTTCTGGCGCTTCATCCCCCTGAGTTCCTCAGTAAACCAAGGAGATCTCCTGGGTCTGCTACCACAGAGAGGTCGCAGCGGCGCAATCCGGTCAAGAGCCCCCTTCGCAGCCATATTCCAGGCCGTAACCAGGGACTCTGCCGAACTGTGAATGAGAGAGTTCTGGTCACCGCACCTCAAGAAGGATATAATGGAACTGGAAAAGGTGCAAAAAAGGGCAACAAGAATGATCAAGGAAATGGAGCGCCTCCCTTACGAAACCAGATTGCAATGCCTTGGTCTCTTCAGCCTTGAAAGACGGTGTTTAAGGGGTGACTTGATCGAAGTGTATAAAATCATGCATGGGATAGAAAATGTGGATAGAGAAAAATTCTTTTCTCTATCACACAATACCAGGACAAGGGGGCACTCCCTAAAGCTTATAGCTAAGAAAGTGAGGACAAATAAAGGGAAATATTTCTTCACCCAGAGGGTCGTTGATTTATGGAATTCACTTCCTGAAGGGGTCGTGACAGCTGCCAGCCTTGACAGCTTCAAGGCAGGGCTAGATAGATTCATGGATGCAAAGTGTATTGGTGGTTATTAAAACAGATGTCCATGTGCCGCCTCTATGTTGGTTGAGGCAGGCAGGATTCCCTTGAGTACCATTTGTTTGGGGGTCAAGGGAAAGGGAGGGTTTTGCCTTCTCTTTCTGCTCAAGATCCCCATGTACATTTGGTGGGCCACTGTGTGACACTGAATGCTGGACTCGATGGGCTTTGGCCTGATTCAGCATGGCTCTTCTTATGTTCTTATGACTACTATATAACTTCATGGAGGACATTATAGGCACTAGTTACAACTGTGATAATAAAGGATTCATATTCATTCAATCAATCAATTTCTGTAGCTGCTCATCTCAGTCAATGTCCCTGGGAAACTTACAATTAAAAAGATTACAATAAAAATAATAAAAATATAATAACAAGAGAAACATCCTAAATAAATATACATAGCAGCCAAAATATTTAGCCAATTAGCAATACAGCCAGGAAATAGGGCCCTTAACTCATTCATCTTGAATCTCACAGCTCTTTCCTTTTCATCAGCTTTCTATTCCATCCATTATATCTATATTGTTCTTACTGCCTGTATAGCATTAACCCCTTTGCTCAAGGGCTTCTAGGAGTAGTAGACAGGCAATCTGTATACCCTTGTCCAGATATCCATTTCTTCATAGTCCTTTGGCCACTTTGATCAGTAGAGATGAAGATACTGTAGACATTGTGCCTTAGCTATCTTGCTAGGTTGGCATAGGATCTCAAGAAAGCTGCTCCCTCATTTCTGGAAGACAGATTAGGAGTTTACAAGTTCTTCAGCTGCCATAAACCAGCAGTACTTACTTTGATTTGGTTACTGATATCTTTAGATCAGAAGAAGAAGAAACAAATTGTGAATTAAATTTAACAGTATTATCAATCTCTATCTCTATCTCTGTCTGGGAAAGATCATCTAATGATTCATGATTGGGCAGCTGTCTTATAATCATGTGTCAACTCTTTAAAATAGATAGACTAGGACACTATGCATGATTTTAGCAGAGCAGTCTTTAGTTCACTATTTCTTCCCCAAACATTGTCCTTTTGTGTTTTCTAGACCCCCCAAAATATTGTTATTTAAAAACATTAAAAATAACAATAATATCCTCTTGAAAGGGAGGAGATAGCTAGCTCTCTGATGACCATTGATGGCATGAAACTCTTTACTAGTTTTTGCTGTACTATTTACTGTACTGAGCACTATATACAGTTCTTCCAGTTTCGATTATACTTCAGGTTTGGCTTCCATTCTAGCCTCTTTTGAATTCTAGCCTCTTTTAACCTGATTTGAATATACAGATTGGTCTTTAAACAGTTGCATTCTTCTTCTTTGCAAAAATGAAAAGTAGTAATGATTGTTTAAGAAAAGCCTTCCAGGAATTATCAATGGATTTCTCTTATTCAAAATCTTTTTTTTTTTGCAGAAATCTAAAAGTATACTTTCTTCGTTCCTTAAAAATATACCTTAGTCTTCCCTTTTAATGTCTAAATAGGAGTCTCTGGGCAAATAGGCAAATGATTTGTAGCTGAAAAAGAGGCTAGAATGGAAGCCAAACTTGCAATATCTTTTAAGTCATAAATTTGCACAATTTAGCTTTTCCCCAGTTGTCCAAATGCTCAAAACTGACTGCTAATTGGAAGTAATGGCATTCTCATGCATTTTTCCACTCCTATATACTAGAAGTGTTATAATTCAGGGATGTTTAGTTAGAGCTGACCTTCAAATAAATGTCACTTGGAGAGGTCTTTTGAATTTTATATGGTGACATATTTTGTTAAAGGGTCAAGCAACAAATATGATTTGTAAATATAGATTGACAAATATAGCATACCTTCTGCGAGCAAAAAACATTTCTGGCTGCAATCAATATTCCCCTTCCATTATCTGAATATTTTGCAATATGCTAAAATCAAAGAGGAATGTCCCAGCACAGTATTTTGCTTAATTTGTGCTTTGACAAATACTCTCAATTAAAATGCTGGATATTATGACTCAGTATTCTGGGATTTGAAGAGAAGATACAGAAGATAAACTGTGCAGTTTACAAAGTTGTTCTTCTAATGCATGATGGAATATGAATATAGTTAGCAGAAGGGATACACTTCCTGCTGGTTGGGTAATGCAGAATTGAAATGGTTTTGAAATTGTACAAGGACTTCAGATACAAGTGCCTCCTCCAATTTTCAAAAGAAACTTAAAATAATTCTTATTTTGTTCTGTTTACAGAGAACTGCTTACAAGAAACTAGCACAGAACCACATGTCTTAATAGTTTTTCCCATCCCATATTTCAGACAGAACAAAGCAGATAAAGCATATGGATTTTTGTCCATGCAATCATCTGAAAATAGTTGTTCTATGAATGGAGTACAGAGAGGTTTATGCAGTGTATCTAAATTCTGCTCTAAGTAGCAATCTTATAATTGTCTGAACAATACCACATATTTAGGATTAGCAACTGCCTTTTGGCAGTTGCTAATGAGACAATACTCGGTGGATTTTATAGATGTTCTAATTTTCATATTTAAACAACACTTGATCTGACTATTAAAGTAGAAGTACACATTTAGGCCAAAATTATTTCATACACAAAGCCTTTGATCAATTTTCAATAAAACCACTATCCAAATTCTTTATACTCTTGTTTAGAACCAGAATGCTATGAAGTGGCCAAATACCTATTCATTTGATTAAAGAGTGAGCCATAGGAGGTTTGCATTATTTACTTATTTAACTGATGTGCATATACTGCCATTTAAAATCAGGTCTTCATGAAATTGTCAGTCTAAAACTCTTGCATTCAGTAAAGCTAGTAAATATCATTGAAAAAACTAGGTGGTTAATTAATATTGAATTTCTTAGGATGGAAAGCATTTCAAATACGAGGATTTTTCTTTTTACATATTGTCATTTTAATGAATTACTAATTTAGTGATTAATCCTAAAGTTGATGAATAAGCTTCCAGATGTCATAAATAAGTTGAAGAATATTCAACATATGGTAAAAGAAACGTGTTAATACGATCCTTGAGAGCAAAATAAAACAGGCAGATGTTACCAGTGATAATGTAACACCAACTTGAGGCCGTCCAGAAAAATTGGGATTGCAATGTTTAAACATTTAAATTCCCAACCAGCTTGGCTGAAGATTGCTGTTGTATTCTCTCAAGACATTTAATCACATAATGATACCACTACAGTTTCCTTTTCCTTTAAGTGTGTTGTATATTCTGAAGACATATGGTTAACACACAGTATATCATGTCAAAGGAGAAAAAAAATCTCCTTTGACAATTTGAATTGGATTTTCTTGTTTAGAGTTCTGGAAAATTTTAACTTTATTAAATAGGTAAAATTATTTTATACTTCATAGAAAGACAAATAATTGTTAATGGAGAACTAACAAAAAAGGCTGCAAATACCCATTGTTTCTATCCTTGTTTATATTCTTGAGGTACAGGTAGTCCTCGACTTATAACCATAACTGACCCCAAAATTTCTGTTACTAAGTAAGACATTTGTTAAGTGAGTTTTGCCTCATTTTATGACCTTTCTCCCATAGTTGTTAAGTGAAACTATATTCCCCATTGACTTTGCTTGACAGAAGATTGCAAAAGGGGATCACATGACCTTGGGACACTGCAACCGTCATAAATAAAGTCAGTTGCCAGTTGTCTGACTTTTGATCACATGACCATGGGGATGTTGCAATGGTCATAAGTGTGAAAAACAGTCATAAGTGACTATTTTGGTGCTGTTGTAACTTTGAACAGTCATTAAATGAGTGGTTATAATTCAAGGACTATCTGTATTGAACACAGACATAAGACAAGATGAGAAAATTGTGGGAGTTAAGCTTTAAAAAAGAATTCATAGATGACCTGATAATAGTTTTGGAAGAACTGGTAGAAGGAATAGAAGAAATAGAAAATTCCTAACAAGTTTTAAGTTTAAGAAAATGAAGATGCTAAGAAAAATATGAAATCAGAAGATCAAATAAAACTGATGGAGAAAACTGAATTTAAGATTGGGAAAAAAAATAAAATTTTATTTATTTATTTATTTTTACTTATATGCCGCCCTTCTCCCCAGACTCAGGGCGGCTTACAGCAGAAATACAAGTACAAAAATATATAAATCATTTAAAATAGTAATACAGTATAAAACTATAAACTATACCCACTCATACAACATACAATCCCAATCAAGGGCCCAGGGGCAGAGCGCCGCTCACACGCCCCAAGCCTGTCTGTTATAATGATATTATAACAAATATGAATTATATGTTATTTCAAAATAAGTATGTTAAGGGAATAAAATTAAGAAGATGGGACAAATTAAAATTGTCACTATTAGGGAGAACTTCTGCGGTGAAAATTAATGTTTTGCTTAGAATGATGTTTCTGTTTCTATTTTGACAAGCGATGTACAAACAATGGCAAAGGATATATCTAAAGTTATATGGCAAGGAGGGAAAACCCACAAGTTAAATATAATGCTGTACAAGATGCAAAAGAAAGATTGGGTTTACTGGATTTGAAACTGCATTTTGCATTTTGATGTTTGAGCAGAGAAACCCAGTCTTGGTCTTTTAGAGTTAGATGACCATGACCTGAAGCTTGGATAGCATAAATATATATTATGATAAAGTTAAAATTAATATGTATTTTAAATATTTTATTAGATATGCCATATTGAAAATGTAAAAGATACAAAGCCAGGCTATGCCTGAAAACATTTCTGTGGATTACAGTGCCTATAAGAAATATGGCAAGGTCAAACAAATTGTTAACATACCAAGAATTTTTGGAAAATATTTAAAGGGAATATAAAATTAATCTATAGAGAGAGCAACTAATAGTAGAAGAATGATTGTCAATAGCTTTAACATTTACAGTTATCAGAAAGATTCAAAATGGATAAAAAGACCTGGTATAAAAAGACATAAGTTGAGGCAGTGTTGTGTATTGATGATAAACATTTAATTGCTAAAATGTATCAACTTTTGTTGACACTTGAAGCAGGAAGAATAGGTTAAAAGTCAGCTATTTATTTTGATTATAATATGCAGGTGGATCAGTGGGGAAAAACAGTTTTAAAAGGGTTGAAATTTTCATTATGTTATGATCATTAAAAGAATTTTTATAAAATGGTACACGATGTCAGAGAAATTATCTAGAATGTATACTGGAAATGTGAACAAAATGAAAGGGCATTTTATCATACTAAGTGGACATGTGAAAAACATTAAAAATGGATTAAAATACATGCATTGATATAGTAGATTTTGAAGTTTAATATTCAATTGAAGCCATAATTTCTTTTAGGATTGATGAATAAACAGTTAGAAAATGTTATAGAAGATTATTTCAATTTTTTTATTAGAGAAAGAATACTATACTTTGACAAAGAGAAAAACACCTTAATTATTTCAGTTTTATAATATATAGTATTGTTCAGAATAGCCTTCTGGCTTTCAGTTCCCATAATTCCCTCCTAGAATCAGTCCAGTAGAAAAGAGCATATTGTTGAAACTTAAGGAATAGGTAATATTTATTTATTTATTTATTTAATTTAATTTATATGCCGCCCTTCTCACAAGACTCAGGGTGACTCACAACAACAAAATATCTCAATGCTATCATTGAGTTTAGACTTGATCTTAGATGAAATACCAAAAACTTGTTAAATCTTATTACGTTGTAATAAGTCTTTGGAAAGGAGCAGCATATAAATCCAACAAATAAATAAAATAAATAAATAAATTGCACTTCAGATTGCATTTTACACATACATTTTACATTTTATATTTGTTAAAAGTTTAGTAATAGGACCATGTGATCATTATATGAAAAAAAAAACCCACACATTTTCTATAGCCTAAAAGAAGACACAACTTTTTAATTAAGCCTCATGGCATCTATTTGTGGTAAATCAATGTTATGATTTATAGTTTGTTACATACATAAACTAGAATACAAAGAAGAGTTGCAGCCTTGTCATTGGCAAAAGGAAATTAAAAAAAACCCTTCAAAATGGAAAGACAGATGAAAGTCTTTCACTATTTTAGGCTGTCACTCACTACAAAGAAAGAGAACGTACCACTAGAGAATGTTAGCAAATGATTCAGTGCATTAATGAAAGGTGAATGGGTTTAGAAGTCAGGGAGGCTGAGAAGAGAAGAGAAAAACAAGAGCATATTTTTTATTTATTTTAAATTAGGGCTCCCCTGCAATTGTTATTTTCACACTATAGGATTGGTTCAGGATAGCCCATATCTTAGTATCATATCCAACATGTGAAATCTGTCTGGGACATGAAGTATAATTGAGTTTGAAAAAGAAATCCAGAATGCCATGGTTCTAAAATACAGTAAGTTGAAATGCTATAGGATCTCAATTCCAATTATCCTAAGTCAGGATGGTAAGTAATCCACATTACTTTTTTCCATTTGCTTGGGGCAGAGTGTATCGTGCCTTTAAAAAGGAACATATTTTGCCTGGAAAGAAGCCAGCTCGGTTGAGAAGGTGTGGTTCTGGGATCAGCAAACACATTTCTATTTGTTGATTTTTATATATATACATTTTTCTTGAAGAGGCCTTCTCCAATTCATAAGTTCAATTTCTTGCCACATAGCCGGAAGTACTCCTGAGAATGTCATCTTTACAGGAGCTAATCATAATCAATAGGGTTAAGGGAGAGGGGGCGGTTGATAAGGAAATAGATTCACAATATTCTAAGTCTTTGCCTGGGGCAGTGGTTCTCAACCTTTTTCAGGTTGAGACCCCACTTGCGCCGCCCATGCGCACTGTGACCCCGCGATCCGCCATTTTGTTTTTTTTGTTTTTTAAATTTTTTTGTCGCATGCGCCTTGCGCATGCGCAGATTGGGCCATCGCGTACACGCCACGCATGCGCGGATCAGCCCGTCGCGGTTCGCCATTTTGGGTTTTTTTAATTTTTTTTATTTTTTTTTTCATCGTGCGCCACGCATGCGTGGATCGGGCCATCTCGTGTGCGCTGCGCATGTGCGGATCGGGCCATTGCGGTCCGCGGGGCACGCGCGACGAAAACAAAAAATCAAAAAAATAATTTAAATTTTTTTTAAAAAATGGCGGATCGCGACGGGCCGATCCGCACATGCGTGGCGCGTGCCCGACGGGCCGATCCGCGCATGCACGGGGCACGCGCGACGAAAAAAATCAAAAAAATTTCAATAAAACAAAAACAAAATGGTGGACCGCGACGGGCTGATCCGCGCATGTGCGGCGCGCGCCCAACGGCCCGATCCGCACATGCGCGGCACACGCACAACGAAAAAAATAAAAAAACAAAAACAAAATGGCGGACTGCGGTGTCCGGCGACCCCCGCAAAACGGTCGTTTGACCCCAAATGGGGTCACGACCCATAGGTTGAGAACCGCTGGCCTGGGGGATAGCCATTTTGTTGGGTAGATGGTGAATGATCCTGCCTTTTTGAAAAATTACCTATAACTTTCCAGATGTTTGCTGGATTGTTGCATTGTGCAGTCTTGTAAATAGAAAGGTGAAAGCTACAGATTCCCATGACAAAAAGCTCATAAATTTATAATATAACAACTGGTGTCTGCTAACCAAAAGAAATGTATCATAATCCTTCATCTTGGAGAGGCATAAACCCAACTTACGTGTGTGACCATAATTTTAAAACACCTTTAACACCTCCACAGGCTATTTTACTCAAAATTATGGCTATTGTATTTTCTTTTGTGGTAGAGAAGGGATTCTTGAGGTTGGGGCTGAGTTTTTCCTTTTTTATTTTGCTTTAGTTTTCTTGTTTTGATATACAAAAATAAACAAAAAGTGATAAAACAAAGAAATACAAACATAAAAATACAGATTAAATCTTGAGCCATAGAATAATATTGATCAGCCTTTTTATTATATATATACATCTTTTTATTTATTATATAAACTTCTAAAGGAAGTTTAGAATCAGGAAGCAAATACATTCCCTCAATCCATGAATGTAAATCCCAGTTACCCATCATTAAAGAATAATCCTTATTGTTATGCACCATTCACAATGCATTTCAAATAATGAAAACTTCCAGATTTGGGGTTCATTCATATTTTCCATCCATATTCTCTCCAAAAGCAGACAATGAAAGACCAGTCTGACCTATGTAATTCACTCATGAAGTTTGTTGACAGATTTTAGATGTTTCATTATGAAGCTTCACATTCTGTTGTTAAAAATAAAAGAAATATATTTTAAAATATTAATTTGCATATTGCTAAGTATCTTCAGCTTAGCATCTGTTGTAAATGAAGAACTTGTGCCAGACCTTGATCTTCCAGATGGAGCAGAAGTACAACTTTCCATTGCTGAATAAAAGTGTGTGTTATGAGAAGATATAGTCCATCTAAGTGAAGTATAGATCAAATATCAAACTGGATGGCACAAGACAGCTTCCTCTCTGTGTTCATTTGATGGTTCTGTTCCATTCTGGAAAATGGCAGTGTTGCTGATACCATATATGGTACTAGTAGCATGTTTATATGGAAGAGTAATGGGTTCTTATACACCTAGAGGAAAGTGTATAGAAAGTAAGAAACTGGATTTCATGCATTGGATTTTATTGGTGATGTTAGTTAATTAGTTAATGGATTATAATTACCAAGAGTTTCAAGATCTGATATTGTTGACATTTAATAACTAAATCAATTGGATTAAGTTGAACTAGGGAGGAAATGGTCTATCAATGTCCCATTCTTCTATTTTGCTAACAGGTAGACCTGCAAAAAGAGAGATGCTAAATAGTGTCTTCCTTTTATTATGCCTTATTTTTTTTTTAAAAAAAGTTACTTATGGATTAAATTTATATGCCACCCATTTCACACTGAAAAATGACTTATTTGCTAGACTAGCCTCTTCCTTAGCATTTAATTGCCTCTTTCCTCCGGGTTTTCCATTCCTCTTCTTTTCTCAAAACAGCATCCTTAGCCATTAGCACCTTGTGTTTATGCAGTCTTGATTTTTTCCTCTAGAAATACCTTGTTGCAAAACTCGCATACAGCCTCTGATATGAGTAAAATATATAGGGTTAAATAGGAAGTAATAGATACAGAAATAAGCCCAGATATGCACAAGTAGCGTCTTTTATTATTTTATTATTAATACTTCAGAAGAATTCTTAGGAAATTCTTTGGGTTATACAGTACAGCAATTTCTACCACTGATCAGTTTGTAGCACTAAATTAAGCATACTTTGTGTAACTGGACTTGAATGGAATTATGGTTGTGTAATAATCCTTAGCTTGTTTGCTTCTCAATCTAATTTGGATTCTTATGTGAATCTTTTTAAATGATTTTGTCTTCTGCCTTAGTATCAGTTTTCCCAAGCCATTACCAGTATTCTTCTTAGAGCAATATTTTTAAGACTACTTTTCTATATGTGAATATACTACAGCCAGGGTTTAGCGTTGTAATGCCCTAATCATTCCTCTCACTATGTTAGAAGCTGATCTTTCCTCTGAACCTATATCAGGTACGTTGTGTATCAGTTATTAGCTTCGTATAGCAGTTAGTACTGCTTTAAAATTATGCTCTCCCTTCCTCAAAAATAATAAAATTGCTTTACAAAATTCCACACTTTTCTTGTTAGCATTTTTATATTTGTAAAAATGTGTAAAATATTCCATTTCTGGATATTTTCATTATTTCTTGAGATTTCTCTAAACTTGACACAACTGTTGAAAGAAATGTTAATAAGCCTCATCTATCAAAAGGGGTTTGTGGGATGTATTTGTCCACATTTATTCTCAAGGAGTTAAATAAATAATAACAAATTTGTTTTAGAGTTGTTTACAAGAAAACTATTTCAAAAGTGTCATTTTTATTGTTCTTTTTAATTGAAATGAGCCGTTCTCTTTGATTAAGCTTTTTCTGTTTGTTTAAGCTCCATTTGATCTTGTAGGATTTCTGTAGGGCAGGGGTGTCAAACTGCTGGCCCAAGGGCCGGTTTCATCATACCAGAGCCGCACCCACCCCATTGCCAGCAATGGCGAAAAAGGTCTGATACGTTGCGCGACATCACGTGACGTCGTGAGTTTGACATGTCTGCTGTAGGGGATATGACCCAGCCTACCCAAACACAGAAACCCATTCTGTTTATCTCTCTGAAAGTGAACTAGCTGTAAATCTTTAAGAAAACTGAAAATCCAGGTCCTCTTATAAGCTGAAACAAATGGAGGAAATTGCCAAAGTAACTCTGATTTTTCCTATAAACTATTTACTTATTTATTTAGTGTATGGCAATTCCTGTAAGCTTATCAAAGCAGTTAGATCAAAGGAATCATTGGTCAAATTCTCACCTGCCTAGGAGGCAATGCAAGCTAATGACAAAGATAACTTGGCTGTTATTCATGAAAGTAGCAAATATTAAGGTTTGTTTGTTTGTCTGTTTTCTTAAATAAAGCAACTATTGTGAAGAAGAATATTTGTTCCCTTTTTCTCTGTGAATGTCATTCCTACCAGCTGAACTGATCTTTGTGTATGGATATGACATTACCAAGTTCTATCATTTTTCCAGTATGAAAACAACATTTCTGGAAGAATTATGGCTTGCCTATCATTAGTAAATATATTAAAAATTCATGAGGTATTGGACTTTGCTAAAGCAAATAGAACAAGTGCATAGTATCTAAAAGCCTAGAAAAGCTTCTAAATATCATAAAACATGATTAATTTAATATTTCATATGTATGCTGTATAAAACAAATTTGAATGTTCATTGTTGATCACCTTTCTACCTTTTTTCCCTTTGCAGTGTGTGCTTTATTTGTGGGCCTTGAAAATTCTTTATCCCAAAACACTGTTTTTACTGCGTGGGAATCATGAATGTAGACATTTAACAGAGTACTTCACATTTAAACAAGAATGTAAGTATGACTCAGAATGTCTTCTTTTGATTCTGTTCCTTTTTAAGAGAGTGTTAAAAATCTCATTCAGGAATAAAACAAATAAACTAAATACCATTTTTAAAACATGCATTTAGATTTTCCAAAAATGCTCATGGATAGTTGCCATCTAAAAACATTCATTCCTTGATCTTCCAATGTGATTATAGTTCTTGAAATGATATCAAAATTCTGTGAGTTTATTTTGACTCAGTTATGCTCCATATTCCTTGGGCACAATAGTTCCTGGTTTTCCATGTTTTTCTCAAAGTTTCAGAAATGTATCCATTTATGTTTTCCAGTGGTGGAATGCGAACAGGGATGGAGTTTCTGAAAGCAACTTATTCTTATTTCCACCATTATCCAAACGCATCTATAAAATAGCCTAAAACTAAAATTCAGTTTACATACATCTGCAGTAGAATGTTTTTTATTACAGATGGGAGAGCAGTTATATTTCAATTTCATTGATCTCAAATAAAAGATGAGGGGACTGCAGTCATGGAAATTAGTAAATGTTGAAAGGATGCATTTGACCTTAGCCTAAATTGTACTTCTCTCCCAAATTGAAGAAATGAACATTTGAAGAGTTGGTTTTCCACTCTAATCTTTATTGTTTTCTACCTCCTTTTTTTCCTATTTGCTTCTGTCTCATTTGATGGTTGCATCAAAATCTGCTGTGGTTAGAGGATCTGTGACCTATGGAAATGTGTACAGTGGTATTTAGTTTATGAGCAGAGAATGAAAGGTCTGTTAATTTACTTGACTGTGTCATAATTTATTGCTTTTTTACTATGCATACTTGTAAATTAGCATTTCATATTAATTTTATGTTCTAACTTATTTATTGCTGTGATTGTGCAAGATAATTAGAAAAAACGCAGAGAGGGGATATTTTGAAAACTGACCTACCCTTAAGCGGGATAGAATATACCGGTAGAAAGAAATTTAGTTTTTGGAAAGAAACTTTTGCATTGACTAAAAAATATTAATAGCCTTTAGTAGGAGCTTTTAACATATTTTTAAGATTTATTTACAATGTATGAAATGAATTCTTATTCCTACATAATTTTAAATTTAATTTATTATGCTTTTACACTATGTTACTCAAACTAACTAAACAAAATTTATTTTAAAAAATTGGAAATTTATTAAAATTAATAGGCAAGCAGAAAATGCACTATAGCTAAATATAAAAAGAATAAAATCTACAATTGATCTACAAATCATGTACAACCCAAACAAGTTATCCCAATTAAGTCACCAATATGAACTACAGATATTTCACATGAACAAAACATATTCCATATGATGCCCAAAGTAGATCAAGGAAGACATTAAATTCATATACACTGAGAAGAAATGTTTGCATATACAGCTAGTCCTCAAATTACAACAGTTCATTTAGTGACTATTAAAAGTTACAAAATGGTGTTGAAAAAAGCGACTTATGACCAACCATTGCAGCATCCCCATGGTCACAGGATCAAAATTCAGCCCCTTAGCAATTGGCTCATATTTATGATAATTGCAGCGTCCAACAATCATGTCTTCACTTTTTGTGACCTTTTGACAAGTAAAGTCAATGGGGAAGCCAGATTCACTTAACAACTGTGGCAAGAAAGATCACAAAATGGGGCAAAACTCACGTAATAATTGTTTTGCTTAGCCACAGAAATTTTGGGCTCAATTGTTGAGGATTACCTGTACAGAAAATATTTCAATTATTTTATTTATGTAGATAGTCATTGTCATAAGATCGACTCATTGTTAAGATTAATATCACTGCATAGCTGATACCTGTAGCTAGCAAAACCAGCATTCTTGGCCAACTTTTTATTTATTTCTATTTCTTTATTTTCATTTTTTTACTCCTTTTACCATTATAAAAGGTAAAATAAAGTATTCAGAACGTGTGTATGATGCCTGCATGGATGCCTTCGACTGCCTTCCCTTGGCTGCTCTGATGAACCAACAGTTTCTATGTGTGCATGGTGGCCTGTCCCCTGAGATCAATACTTTAGATGACATCAGAAAAGTAAGTTTGGAGAGCAAGTATTCAAAATACTGCTTGTATATACACCTGGGGTGGCTGTTCTGGATCAGGGTAAAGTGTTTATTACTTAAAGAGGTTTCCAGCAACCTGTTACGTTATGATCTAATTTAGCACATTCAGTTGACATAGATTACTAAAAAGGATGCCATGTAATTTTAGATTCTGCATTAAAAGTTGTTTTTTCCTAAATAACTATATTATCACAGCCTAAATGGTAGTTTGCAACAAGGACTCAATGAAGTATACTTAATAAGAGTATACGTACTCTATACTATATTTTAACCGGTTTCAAGATTTATTAAAAATAATTTTAGGAGTTACAGATAATGGCCTTTTTGTCTTTTAGCAATTATTTATTCTTTTGAAAACTCTTCCATTTTTAATATATCATTTGGCGTATTAAAGTCATGCTGTTCCATCCCAACAGTAGTCTAAAAGCTGGGGATGAAATATATAATCGAAGATGTGCATCTTAAAGTTTCCCAATTATTTGCTTTGGATGTTGTCAACCTTATCTCATCTGTCAGATGCCAAGATGCAAAAGTAAAGTGCATAAAAGATAAACCTCAACCTTAGCAATCGCAAAGGATTTAAAGTGGAGGGGAAACTGAGAATAATTTCATAATTTCATTCAGCAAGGGATGTCCTCCTTATACAGAATATTTCTTCATTATGTTGCTAAAGCCAAGCAGATCTGATTTTATTTATAGTGAGTCATCAGTGTTTAAATGTTGTTCTGGTTTAAATAGAATTAAAGAGCTTTATTATTAATATGTACCTAGGGAGTTATTCAGTTGATGGAATTGATTTCCTCTATACTTTCCCCTGATCAATGAAAGAATAGAAAGCTTATGTGGAGGTAAGTTACCAAATAGAAATGCCACATTCCCCAAGATGAATTTGCAATGCAGAGTCCAAATTTCTCAGTCAATACAGCTGCAAACTGGCTTAATGTTGATTTTTCAGCGTTCTGTATTGTCATCCAGCATAACCTTTCACTCTGACACTTTATGTGAAACAGTTCACAATTTCACTATATGCTCTAGATGGGAATTCATTCAAATTTGGAAGCATCTTTTTGGCGATTATGCCTTGATTGGCCTTAAAAATCATGTAAATTGCTTGAAATAAATTGCAGTGTTTTACCTTTTTTTTGTAATATTGTTATTCCCATTGTTTAATTCAGAGGTCCCCAACCTTTCTGGTCTCGCAGACCGGAGGAAAGGAGAGCAGCTTCAAAGTTGGTGTGCACACGTGTGCACGGGGCCACGCACACTGGGGCAACACTAGCAGCCCCGTTTGCACATATGGCATGCGCTGGCACCATGTGCATGCACGAACTGCCGCACACCCCCCATGGCTACTAGCGGCCCATTCACACATGTGTGAACGGGCTGCGCCAAGCATCTGAACTAGTGGCACATGCGCAAATGGGCTGCAGATACCCACCCCGTGCTAGCATTCCTGTTCACACCCATGCGCATGCGCAAACGGCCACAGGTGCTAGCATGAGGGGGGGAATGCATGTCCACGCGTGTGCGCACCAGCCAGCCATTTCTGCGGCCCACTGTCCAAGAGCCTGCAGCCTGATCCCGGGCCACGGACCATAACTTGGGGACCCCTGGTTTAATTCATACAATTCATACAATAGAAGCTGCCTTCTTTGATTTATTATTTTTTTAGTATTAAGTGCTTACTTTTCAGACTGAATAAAATTTTTTCTGGTTTAGGAATATTTTATTAATGTCAGTTGTTTTAAAAATTAATTGTTTCATTTTATGTCAATGTGATTTAAGTATCAGTCAGAATTTAGCCCTAAATATGGCCTGGATGGAATGAAACGTACATTGGTTACTCTTGTATGTGACCTTTGATAGGAGCATAGGAAATCAGTCCTCCTGGTCTTGCTGAATATCTCAGCAGACTTCAGTCCCATTCACCATGAAGCCTTCTCAGCCATCTGTAGGGATTGAGAATCACTTCTGTCTGAATGACCAGTGGCAGTCATGGGAAAAGAAGTGGCATAATTTCACCCTGCTGTTAAAAAGCTATATGTAGCTGTTGGGGAAGATCATCCAAATGAAAATCTGAGGTGGCACAGTCCTGTATTCTCAATCTACCTCCTCTGTATTGCAACTTTATTGTCTTGTAAGAAGGAAAGGCTTAATGAGAATCCTACCATCAAGGGAATGTCAGAGAAAAAACTCACTGTTGGCCCCTTGGTATGGAACAGCTTGCTCCAGATATTCACTCTGTCCCTCCCTAATTTGTATGTGGAAAAACTGTAAAGAGATGGGTCTTCTGGACAGCATTTGCAATTGGATGACAAATTATCTGCTGCAAAAGATGGCGAATTGGGTTACAATAATTACTATTTTATGGATTATTGCTTTTAATTCCACTGGTTGGTATAAACTGCTCAGACCCTTAATAGAGCAGCATAAAAACTGAAGTAAAAATAGTGGTTAAAATGCATGAATCCATTTGAGTTTCAGAAAATTCTGGTTATGTTGGTCTGTTGATTACAGTATCCTAGGAATAGAAATTCAAAGTATTTTAATTCATGGAACAATTTACATTGTATGTGGCATGTTATTCACCAAGGGTTTTCCAAATATGTTATTTGTAATGGGATGAAGTAGCGTATGTCTAGGTGACTATGGTGTTGTGTGTAGGTGCTGCTTTCTACTTACTGACAGGCTGATATGTCAACAGTTGCAGGGAGTACTCTATTTTTTGAGATTATGATATAACTGTGATATTTTGTCATGCTGTTCTTGTAGTAAGACTGCATATCCTTTTGTCAGGGAAACATTATGTCTAAATATTCAGTCTAGTGTGAATATCTTCAACATTTATTTTTGTAATTTGTTGCTTTCCTTCAAAATTTTGTATGTAGAGAATATTGTAATATTGTGAGGTCAATATCTGAAGTATATAAAAACTGTAGTATACAAGTCCCCAGAGATTTGTGTCAACTTCATCAACTGTGACAACTTAGTAAGGTACTGTACATATATGTCATAAAATTTGTACCATCATGAATTGCTACAACATTGTACAGCTATATTATTACAACCACTTTCTTGTGACTTTAAGATTCAATTGTAGTTAAGATAGATATGTACTGTATAAATTCAAGATGGCAGCACAAATGCTAATATAATTCTAGTCAAAAGTTGTTTTGTTTCTTCTGATCCAGACATGCCCTTAGCCTTTCTCTTTATATTCTCTTTCTCTCAGTTAGATCGATTCAAGGAACCACCTGCATATGGACCTATGTGTGACATCCTCTGGTCAGATCCACTAGAGGACTTTGGAAATGAGAAGACTCAGGAACATTTCACTCACAACACAGTCAGAGGGTGTTCATACTTCTACAGGTGAGAATGATTTCTTTTTTAACATATAAGTTGCTGTTTTGTAAGCCATCATTGTTCCTTGAGCATATATCTCGGTTTCTCCATAAAAAATTATAATTGCTGGCTAAAAATTAATTTTGAGGGGCCTATTAAGAAGATGGATATCGTCTGAGATTTTATTTCATCTTAACATATTGACTCACATTTGAAAATTTCAACAAAAAGAATTGTGAAACAACAAGTTGTACTATAGCTGAATCTAATGTGAATCTTGCAAAAGCACAAATTGAAAAGGGGTAAAGAATACAATACAATACAATACAATAAGAGGAATAAATGAACAAACAAAGAAGCCAGATTAATGTTTTTCTACTGTATACCTTTCATTCTGGTTTAGTTTGAATTTAAACTTCCTCAATTTTACTCTAACACAGGGTTGTAGGAAATTGCAGATCCCAATTACAGGTAGTCCTTGACTTACAATCACAATTTGAGCCCAACATTCCCATTGCTAAGCAACACAATTGCTAAATGAGTTGTATTACATTTTAAAATCTTTTTGCCACAGTTATTAAGTGAATCATGCAGTTTTTAAGCAAATCTGACTTCCTCCATTGACTATGCATGTCAAAAGCCAGATAGGAAGGTTATATGCTCTAAAGATCCTGCATGATAGGCCAGTCATAGACCATGGACTAAACACAATCCCACTGGAGATAAAATAGAAAGAAAAACAAATGGACATTAAGAAACAAAAGAATGTCCATATGATATTGGTATTTGTATTTTTTAGATCAGAATGTATTTAAAAACTATTTAAAAAGGCAGAAGACAAATACAACTACTACCTCTGCTCATGCTATGATTGGATTAAAGCTGAAAGAGTATGCAGTTCTTGATAAGGCAACCATGAACCAAAATATAATTGTTATTGTCTTTGAACGTTGATATTCTAGTTTATTAGCAAAGTCAAATGAAATGGAGTTGGTCAATTCACATCAGAGAATCACAGAATTACAGTAAGAGAAGAAAATCATAGAAAAGATGGATGGGCATCATTATTAATCGAAGTCACTGTTCTGTCACTCACACACTCTCACACATACACACACACACACGCACACACACACACACACACACACACACACATGCATGGAGGAAGGGAGGGAGGATAGAATCTCCTCATTTGAATCTGAAATAAGCCACAGGGATCCAATCTGTGCTGCAACAATAGACTAAACAGGTCTGATAAGGCTTGCAACAGCTTGTAATCAGAACTCCCCAAAAGGCAACTCACTAATAGTAAAAGCTAGGAATGCCAAAGTTGACAACTAAAATGGCATCCTAAATAATGTAAAAATTTGGCCTTAGTATATGAAAAGATGGGAACCTCAAGATGAGAGAGGAAGCACCTTCAGCACCATGGTTCTTCAGCAATGCTCTATGGATATGAAGGGTGAAACATGCAAAAACCAGATCCAGAAAATCTTCAAGTCACACAACATGCAGTGGATAGACAAGTGTTAAAAATCTCACTCAAACATTGAATCAGAAATAAGGATATTATATAACAATGTTTTCTTAGTGATTTTTTAAAAGTCAACTAAAAGAAAAGTGATAAATAGGAAGGGATTAGAATTTTTTTATCCAGGGGCAAGATTGTTCTCCTGATGGATCAGAATTTGGCTTTTTATCTTAAAGATAGCAAAGCAGAATTTGGCGACTGCCAGAGCTGTAGGTTTGTACAGATCAGCTAGCAATAGTTGAGTTAAAAAAAAGATCCATACATCCTGGAAAAGTCCATTAAAAGAAGTGCAGTGTACCTGTTCTTAATTTCTATAGAGAAGAGGCAGTATAATGAAACATGGTTTCAGGATTCCACTGTATTCAATTTATAAAGAAATAATTGGTTATTATAAAAGACTCTTCTGAATTTCCCTTCCAAGAAAAGAAGCAGAACATCACAGAAGACCAGTGAGGAACTTTCTAAATTACGAATTGTTGTACAGTTCAAGGAACTTGCTGGTTTCCACATAGGGGCTGAATTGTTAAGATGTTTAGGTTAGTAAGCAAAACTAGTTTGTCATTCTATATCCGGTATACATGAGTTTGTTATTTTGGCTACTTGCTTATAGGTTAGCATATGATGGGCTGCCTGGGATAACCTTAACTCCTGGATTCCTTTCCCACCATTACACTCTCCTGTACAATGGAGTTACTACCTAATGCATGTGGAATCAGAGGAACTGGATAAGTAGGCAGAACATGTCATACCTTTATTTGACAGTTGGCGGAGAGAGAAATTACATAGGGTGGCCAGCCAATTTCACACACCCATTTGTATAATTTCCTACAAGACAGAGACATGACTGCAGAAAAATCTTAGTGCAAATCAACATATTCCAGATAAACATAAAGATAGAATGAAAATTAATATTAAATAAGAAACAGATTTATAGAGTTATTATAGAAAGATTATAAATGTAGTATTTATAGCAAAGGCATCTAAAAGTATAGGAGAAGGAGGGGCAGAGCCTGGGGGTGGAGCCGAACAAGAAATCAGCCTAGTCATTGCATTCCAACAAGCTGTCCAGTTTCAACCCTTCTTGAATTCCGTGTTAACTCTTATCTAGCACCAATTTAGTGCTGACCATTAATTGATTAGATTCTTATGTATAGGCATGAGGAATAAATCAGCTTAACTGGAACTTAATACATGGTCCTGGTTCTTTGTCAGCCATCTGACAAAAAGATATCTCTACACATGGACATACCAGTTTGCTTTCCCCAAAATCACATTAACTATATAATCTGGAGACAAAGATGGAGTAGGTCTAGTCATTCAGAAGAAACAAGACCTAGTCTGCATTATCTCTAATCTATACCCTAACCCTAACCTTTGAAAATATACAACTTAAATGATCAAACCAAGATTAACAGTAATCTATATGGTTATGCTGAGAAGATAAATAATTGTTTTAGTGTATTATATTTATTACATAGGCTTCCTGAGAAACTATATCCTGAAATGTATGACATCATAAAAGACAAAGCAAACAAAAATATTCCAAGCAGCAAACTATCTATATACTGATACACTGGAAGTAGCTGAAGAAAGGCAGAAAAAATAAAACAGAGGAAAATTTGCTCAGAAGGTTCCAGAGATGAGATAGAACATACAAGGTGTTATTCCAAATAAACAATGAAAACAACTGATGATGACAATATAATGGGCAGGAGAAGTGAGTTTTTTTTAAAAAAAATACAGAAACTATTTGTGCAGGCATGGGAAAATTCAAAGAAGATAAAAGATCTACAAAAAAAATCACAGAAAATATGTATGTAATAAATAGCCAAAGTCAATTTGCGTCAAGCAGTTTCTGATTTAATAAATAACAATAATAAGAACAAAAACAACAATATGGAAAGTATTGTGCAAAAAAATTCCAAAATTGATGATATACATAAAACGTTGATCATTGAACTAGAGCTAAATGAACCTAACAACAGTAAAGCCATCATTGTTAAAATACTGCATGCAATTTTCAAGCAGGGATAGAAAAAAGAAAAGCACTGCCAAGGGACTGTAAGAGATCAACTTATTGTCCAATATAAAAAAAAAGGATGCTGAATAATGTTCAAATTGCTGAATAACTATATCCTACATGCTAGTGAGATTATGCTGGGGAATTTCCAATCCACATTTCAACAGTATAGAGAAAAAGAATTGTTTGAATTATAAGCTGGTTCAAAACAATCAGGATGCCAAAGATCATATTGCTAGCATCTGATGAGTAACGGAAGAGGCAAGTTCCAGTATAATATCTGATTTTGCTTTATACAAATCAATTTCAACTCAATTTCAACTATGTAGAACATAACAAAAATATGGGTAGCTCTTTAAAATTATGTACCAAACGACATATAAAGAATTTGTCTGATGATCAGAAAGTAATAAAATAACATTTGGAGCAACTACATGGTTGAAAATTGGGAATGGAGTGTGCTAAATGTTACTCTTTACATACATATGCATTAAAGTATACAACATGCCTATATACTATAGTATAAAAAGAACTGATCCAAGAGAGAAATAGAAATTGGAAATCAAATTGCTGAAAAAATGAACATGCTGATGATATTGCTTGCTGGCTGAAAGCAAGAAAGACTGAAGTCATTTGTGGAGGATGTGTGGAATTCCTCTGAAGTTTTTTATTTGTAAATTGGGTCAGATACAATGCTGGCTTAATATTAAATCTGCTGCATCGCAATTAAGCTCTAAATGACATCTCTGTGTATTCTTTTTATAATTTATGGCAATAATTATTTATTTCAAGGTATCTCACTGGACAACCCCAATTTACACTACATTTTGTATCTGGAGTTTCCAAGAAAAATAGGATTTATCTGAAAGAAAAATATGTATGAGGCCTTGGGGCTGAAAGTTAGCTTTCAGCCAATATCTATGTGCACATATTCCCTTGTTTCAGTTGTTATAAAACTTTCCTCAAAACAGGGAACACATTTCGCTACCTGATATAACTTTCTTGAGAAGCAAGTTTGTTCTAATTGACATCTGATTTTAACTGAGATCAATAGAAAAAGCTTCAAAACTGAGCTACTCTAAAGAACAAAGAGAGGATTGCTTGCTTCTCAACTCTTCTGAACATTCAAAGCAACCTGTCAGTAGAAGCAGTTTTTACACTGGAACCAGCTTCCCAGAGAAGTAATGATACTCCTCTCATTGGTTTTATTCAAGCAGGATGAAGATAGACCAGTGTTTCTCAACCTTGACAATTTTAAGGCATGTGGACTTCAACTCCCAGAATTCCACAGCCAGCATTTGTTAGAGATGCTTTAATTTGAATTCCTATTCTGAGCAGAGGCTAGACCCAATGTCTAAATGCCTCTTTCAGACTCTGTAATTCCATAACAAGCTGGGCCAGTTGTATGCTGCCTTGGAACTTTTTTGACAGGAGTTATTGCAGTTCAGTCCTAGCTCCTGTCAATCATCAGTGTGCCGATAGCAAACACAGTTCCAGTTCATTAACCTATCTTGCACTCCATTCATCTCCAACAATGCTTTTGTTTTTCTTAAAAAAATAAAATAAAGCCATACACATTCAAATAAATATTCATGTTCCTATTTAACTTTCTAATTATATTAAAAATTGTAAGATTGGTTCAGGATTAAAACAAGTTATTAATCACATTAAGGCTGCTATTTCTATTTTCCTGAGTTTGGTCTAGGAGAGAATATTATACATTCAAACAAAAGCAGCACCTGTTCTTTCATATACAGTATATATGTACATATTTGCATAAAATATTAGAGGATTTAGTAATAAGAGCCCTGGTGGTGCAGTGGTTAAAGTATTGCAGGCAAACTCTGCCCACAGCCTGAAGTTCAATCCTGACGGGGATCAAGGTTGACTCAGCCTTCTGTCCTTCTGATGGACCCAGATTACCCAGTAATATGCAAGTAATGCTTTGAAATTGTAAATGGTCCAGAGGCACTATGGGGTGGTATATAAGCCTAAATGTTATTGCTAAATGAAAGAGGGGATTTTTGTATTATTGTAAGCAGTGGTATTGCAGCTTATAGCTTAGCAATAATGAAGTAATATGCTAAGGTTTAATTTGGCAGTGATCTGGATCCTTGGTTTGAATTTTTCTTCTACATAAAGTCATTTATGCACGTTTATCCATGTTTAATTTGATCTTGTCAGGTAAAATATATTCCTCTTTAATGGATCTTTTAGACCAGTGTTTCTCAACCTTGACAATTTTAAGGCATGTGAAGGAATTGAAGTCCACATGCCTTAAAATTGTCAAGGTTGAGAAACGCTGTTTTAGACATAATCTCACTATGCAGGCGGATGATGTTATTGATACTATTAAAATTAACTTCTGAGATCATTTTTCAAAAAATGTTTCGGTATGTTCAATGATAAGAATATTTTGCTCCATTCTGCAATTGTAAGTCTACTTTGTGTTCTTCTGTTTTAATTGTAAATTTTAGTTCCCCTAGTGTCCAATTTTAAAAATCTCACATTTTTTAAAAAAAATTAAAACAAAAGCATTCTTTATTATTAATTCCACAATCTTATTTCAAATTTATCTGGATCCATAATCCGGTTGTAACTTTCTATAATCAAAATTTTAAACCATCCTTTTGCTGTTTATATTAAAATAATATTCTTAAACTTGTAATTAACACTTTCCTTTTCTAAGGATTGAGAGAAACTTTATGTTGTCAAATTTGTTGATATAAATTTGTATAAAAGCTGAAAAGCAGTTAACAAGCAATTTTCAAAAGTGATTAGAAAAGGAAGTATGTGAACTTAGTATCAATTTGAGCAAGATGGTTATTAATGACTGCAATTTGAGCAAGATGGTTATTCCATCATCTCCCAGAGCTCCTAACCAACCAGAGATCGCTGTCTTGGGGAGCAGCTATCAGGAGCACTTTGAGGGATCTCAAGGCCTCTCCTTGTCCAGAGTTGTTTCAAAGGCAAGTTTAATCGATGGCTTTTTGATGCTGTCCTCAGCTTCACTTTTTGTGGAGCATCTTCAATCTGCCATTTGTTCTTCCAAAAGTTCAGAAAAAAGCATATCTTTTGGCGAGCCCTTCATGACCAATTCAGATGAGCAGACTTAATTCTGGGAAGGGTTACCTGATATGTCACAGTATTTTAATTATATCAGAACCTTGTCTTAAATATAATAAGTAGGCTTGACTCCATAAAGAAGGCTTGACTCCATAAAGAACATTTCTCCTTGTATCTCAAGATTTATAATTTTGAATATCTGAAAATGTTAAATTTACTTCAAAGGACCGTCTCTTTATAGTGAAAGTACATTAATGAAGTCTTTTTCAATTATCTGTAGAGGTATATCCAAAAATAAGGCATTTGAAGAGATTGGACAACCATTTGCCTCAAATGGTATAGGGTTTCTTGCTTGAGCTGGGGATTGGATTAGATGATCTTCAAGGCCCCTTCCAATTCTGTTATTCTTGTATAGTACTATGCTGTCTCTAGTCTTTAACAAGGCAACTTTTGCAATTTCTCCATGGATATGATTAGGGCTTTTTTTTGTCACAGAATGCCTAGAACGGAGTTCTTTTTTGGATGGAACCTTGTAGGGTAGGCAAGGCGGGTTGTATGACATGTGTGAGTTCTGGCATCTTTTTTTTTTTTTCAAAAAAAGCACTGGATATGATTAACATCTTGAGCAAATTCTGCTTTTTCTCTGCTGGGGCCTTTATTGTTACAGTCAGAAATGTCTCTAGCATTTTCAGATTACTGTTTGCATTTGTATGTGTTACACATTTAGCATTGTTTTTATGTTATCCTTATAAGCACCCAGAGCTACAAAAGTGAATATCAAGCATTTTCAGTAGAAAGAAAGAAATCCTTCCTCTCTGTTTCATGTTACCTGTAGCTTTCTTGGTTATATAACTGGAGACAGTTAC
The DNA here is from genome assembly GCA_034064705.1 of Bothrops alternatus. Lineage (NCBI taxonomy): Eukaryota > Metazoa > Chordata > Lepidosauria > Squamata > Viperidae > Bothrops > Bothrops alternatus. The sequence goes on from JARGCV010000081.1 coordinate 19,525,804, forward strand.
CATAGTTACTTCAGCATAATGCTTGTGTTAAGGGTAGATTCATGAAAAGCATTTATCCCACTGTAGTGAAATTAGAGTAAGAGAGTATTGCATGCTGTGAATAGATTGCAGATCCTTTATTGGTAACATTCTTATCCTTAAATCCTTATCTGTCCATTCTTAGCCATCTTTTTGTACATTTAGGGGAAAGTGAAAAGTGATCATGTTGAGATTTCATTTCTTTCTTTCTTTTATTCATTCATTCATTTTTTGAAGTGGGATGGTAAAAAAAAAAGAATTGAAGTTATTAAATTAACCTCATGAAAGCCCTATTAAAATTCTACCCAAAACTGGAAGTTAACAGTATGTGAATGTTCCCAATAAGCCCTCCTTCCTAATTAATATAACTAATGTCACAACAGGAGGACAATTTTAATCTAAACTACTTCACAATTGTACATGGGATTTGAACTGTATCTCATCATAGAAATGTAACTTTCCTATGGTAAGCATGATGTAATCAGGACTCAGGGCAGACAATGAAACTTTTTTATTTCTGTAGATAAGAGTTCTTATCTAGAACATTGTTGAGATAAAATTGGCTTTCATTCAGTTTGGCACACTGGCCAAAATATAGTTAAACTAACCATAACTGTCCTTATTTTAACAGTGATGCTGCATATGGCACAATTGTTACTAAGGTTGATAGTCTATACCACGGGTCGGCAACCCACGGCTCCGGATCCACATGCAGCTCTTTCAGCCGTCTCCTGCAATTCCCTGTCCTCAGCCACCATGTATAGTCTGAAAAAAAAAAGTGGGACTAAAAAAGTTCAACCAATCAATTCAAACTTCTCATGAAGTTTGAATTTATTGGTTGAACTTCTTTGGATTGTGGGACTGCCCACAAACCTCTTTCCTTCTTCAGACAGCATGTGGTGGCCGGGAGGATTGATGGAAGCGTGTCCCTGGTAAGGAGCTGCGGATGGCCGTCTCGGGGTGTCTCTTCCCCGCCCGGCGGATCTCCCCTCACCCTGCTCCGCCATCGCCTCTGTTAGTGGGGGGTCACCGGGGGTCTTTGTAGCTTCCCCTCCACCTGCGCCTTTTGACCATCTCACAGGCAGTGGATTCCCCCGCGGCGCCTGCCCAGCCCTTTTCTCATCTGCTGTGCTGTCCTCTTGGCTGTCCTTCCACTGCCGCCGGTCATGCTGAGCAAGGCTGAAGAGGCACCGGCGAGCGGGCAGCCATACTCCTTCGCCGTCCTCCCACTGCTGCCGCTGCCACCCTTGGTGCTGCAGGAGGAGAACTTGGGCTGCGAGGGTGGCGGGGCTGGCGGCAGGTTGGGACCCCCCTTGTCCCTGCGGCAGCATTCCCCATTGCCAGCGTGGCCACCCATGGTGCACCCGGCCTTGGCTCCCTCCTCTTGTGACGGCGAAGTGGCTAAGGATGCGGCAGGGACCCCGACGATGCTGCAGTGGCCGCCACCATGCCGCCGCCACCACCAGAGCCGCTGCCTCTTGTCCTGCTTCTCCTCCCCGCCTTTTCGGCTGAGGGGCCACGCTGCTGCCACCAGAGCCACTGTCTCCCGTCCTGCTTCCCCTCTCTGCCCGTTCGGTGTTGTCTGCCTTTCGTTCTCTCTCTCCTCACCTGGAGAGAGAAAGGAAAGAGAGAAAGAGAAAAGAGAAAAAAGAGGAAACAGAGAAGAGAAAGAGAAGTGAGAAAGAGGAAAGAGATAGAAAGAGAGAAAGGAAAGAGAAGAGAGAGGAAAGAGAATGAGAGAGAGAAGAAACGAGAGAAAGAGGAAAGAGAGAGAGAGAAGAGAGAAAAGAGGGAGGGAGAGAGGAAAGAGAAAGGAAAGAGTAAAGAGAGAGACAGGGAGAGAGACTCTTGACATCTAAAACGAAGATAACACTGCATATATCCTTTTTTATCTTTATTTTATATACACGCACACACAAACACATACACACACGCACACACACACACATAAATATTAAGGGTAAAAAAGGATATATGCAGTGTTTTCTTCATTTTAGATAGCAAAAGGGTTTTGCAGCTCCCAGTGTTTTGTTTTCGGTGGGAAACGTGTCCAAGTTGCTCTTTGAGTGTTTTCGGTTGCCTACCCCCTTGTCTAGCTTATTAAAACTTTTATGTTAAAACCTTGACTAACTAAAGCTATAATGATTGGCAGAGGCTCTATCAATGGATCCATCTAGTGATTATCATGGCATGTGAAAGATTACAATTGGAACATAATTCCAATGAATGATAAAGAACATGAATTAACAAACAAAATGAAGAAACAAAGATTGATATGTAAATGTAAAAAAGAAAAAGTAACAAAGATGAATCAAAGTAGCCTGATCTTAATGGAGTAGAATCGATGGATATATGCAGGGAAGTAAGGTATAGGTTTAATTCTGAATGAAAGGGCCATTATATAGTGTCATCTAGGCTGAAAATTAAATAAAATTAAAATTCTATAGGTTAGTGACAATCGCATATTATATTCCAGGGATTGGAGATATTGGAAGAACCAGGAATGAGTTTGAGAAGAATTTGTGCAACATTCTGAATTAATGCAAAATGTATATTAGTGGGGGGTGGCGGTGGGGTGGGAGATTATTTTTCAGAGTGATATGAATAGATCAAAGAAACAAGATGAATAAGAAAAATTATTAATTTTCTATAGTACCAACAGTGTACAATGAGGAATAATAGTAATTGGAACTATATAAAAGGATGCTTGTTGGATTGATGAAATAAAAGTGGCAATGAATGCAGAAAAATGGTTATGAGAGAATATTTGCTGCAAAAAAAACAGAATAATAAAAAGATAATGTCTAATGGATTTCAAGAGAAATAGATAGTTGCAAAAAAATAATAAAGTACTAAGTTTGTTAGCATTAAGAAGAAGCAGAGAAAGCAATTTTGATGGGAATAAAAAGGTTTCTGGAAGTAGGTGAAGAGGGAGCAAAATGAATGGAAGTAAAAAGTGCTTAAATTGTTTAGAATGAAGTGAGAGGATGCTGCAAGGTACATTTTACTGGAATATCATTCTCAGATTCATATTATCCCTACCCTGTCCCCATTTAAATGAGCTCTTAAGGCTCTGAGCTAAATTGAATGATGTTTTGATTTTCTGAATAATTTCTCCCAGACTTTTCAGTTTGGTAGTGTACTGTAATCCCTTGTCATGACAGATTGTGTAGCCCATAAATTCAATAAATAAGTAAATGTGTCTTCTTCCTCCCTCCCCCATGAAAAGCAAATCATGAATGCTATGAAAATGTTGCAAAGGCATGAGGTGTTTACAGTGTAATAGGAACAGTGTTACAGTGAAAGCGATCGCCATCTTGAATGCATTATGTTGATTGTAAAAGTAGTTGTGGTCAGAAGTAAAATATAGGAAGTTACTTGCAATATAGATCTCCTGTATTCACTCTGCCTGCATGTAGGTCTCTCTTGGATATTTATCTTGAGCAGGGGTGGTCGCAGCGTCTTTTTCTGTCTGCTGACAGAAGCGTCCGGGGCAGGAGCGTCTTCGAGCGCCTGGGGAGCTCTCACTCTTTCCCCCTGAAAACTTTTTCAGGGGGGTTTTAGAGGAGCTCAACCCACGCCTGATGCTCTTCACCCCTTCTTTGCCCAAAGGGGGATTTTTCACTGTAAAAAACAGCTGATGTTCGCTGTTTTGCGGCTTAACAAAACCCGGGAGAACGGAGCCTCCAAAGGAGGCTGCGGCGACGCCAGCGGAGCCACCGGAAGTCGAAAAAATGATATTATTGATCCTCTGTAAAGGGTAAGTTAACAAAAATGAGTACCGTAATTATCCCAGGGAGATAAACTTATTAATCATATCTGGTTAGTTGTTTAGCAGAATTAGGATTGAAGAGCAAAGAAAAAGGGTAACAATGAACAAAAACTTGAAATTGCAAGGTGACATGTAAGAGAAGGGCTGTGCAGACAAGATTTTTATCTTTGGCAGGTCACAAATAAAATTAGGAACATGAGAAAGAAAGTGTATTTATATTATTTAATTTAGAGCAAGCATATTATAAAACAAATAACCTTGATTATGGAATGTTTTATCTGAATGTGGAGTTGACATTAGGCTGCTAGAAGAGGCATATAATTGAGCTAAAACATTTGTGTGAATAAATTGATTACTTTATGAAATAACAGAGAAAAGGAAGTAAGATAATATATGTGGTGTCTACTTTGTAGAATAATGTATAATGTATCTATGCATAAATATTTAAAGAATATTTGTTGCAGTGTTAGAACTTTGTTGGCTGGAAACATGAATGTGCAAGCATTTTGAGGTAGACGACGCTGCACTCTTGGCTGAGAGCCCAAATAATTTGTAGTGAATGTTAGATAGATGCCACGATCTGATGACAAATGTGGATTTAAAAATTAAAGTAGTTGCGTTTGGTAGGAAAAATGAAATGAATGAATGAATGAAAGTTATACATAAATGGTAAATTAAAAAGCTGTATTATAGAATTTTACAAGAGTAAAACTTCAAAAGCAAAGTGTCTGCTTTATGGACTATGGAATAAAGAGTGGTGGTGGCATTTATTTGTGTTACTTTCAGTTTTGTTTCATGGCAAACTGGGATTCTTTGGAAAAAAAAGAGGAGGGGCGTAAATACTTTTGAATGCATCTATATATTCTTGAAGAAAGTGACCGATGTATTTTTTCATGTATTTTAATCTAACATTTAAATTTCAAAGGTATAAACATCTTTATTTTTTTTAAATTTCAAACAGTTACCCTGCTGTATGTGACTTCCTACAGCACAATAACTTATTATCTATACTCCGAGCTCATGAAGCCCAAGATGCTGGGTGAGTAGTATCTCTCTCTCTCTCTCTTTTTTTTAAATTATGTGCTTTATATATATTCTTCTCAATACCAGAGGGCTTGATTTTGTCTTCCAAGCAGGTGGATAAAGATAGATATGTCAGAGTGGGCTGCTGCCTTTGGAGATGTTTCTTCAAGATCTAAACAACATGCCAACATTGCTGTTGTTTTGTTTTTTAATGAACAGGGAAGAAAAGCACCATCTAGCCTTTTTCAAAGTTCTGTAATTTCCATCAGTCTTGAAATTACATTCTCAGTATGGATATTTCCTTTTGAGCAAAATGTACTGTAAACGGGAGTCTGATGTCCTTCCTTATCTTCAAGTATTCCAAAATGAAATCCTGATGTTCAAACTGTTTTCAGTAGCCTTATACTCAAATTCTCATAACAATCCATAATGATGTAATGTTAGAGGTTTTCCCTTGTTCAGTAGGTAAGCAGCAGCAGAAAATATAATAGCTTTTTTCAGCCTGTTAATTTTCTAGACCTACAGATAAAGTTTGAAAGAAAAATATATTTTTCAATCTCTGAAATGAAGTACACTTTGACAAACTAATAGCTAAATTACAGAGAGAGAGGATTTTTTCCCCCCGGAAAATCAGGTATAAAAAATATAAAAGTTCAGTGATTTAGAAAAAGTAGAGCCATACACCAATTGCATAAGACCTTTCATATTAACCCTTTCTTTTCCTTTGATGAACTAAAAACTTACAGCATGTGACTTAATTTAATGAATGTCTATCCCAGCTTTTCCTCCAAGATGGCCTAAACTGCCAAGACTATGTGTTTATTTAAAACACCTTTCAAAATAAATGAGTTTGAGAAAATAAAATGCCAGATGGATCTTTTGAGCTACATAGCTCTATTAATTTAGTATAGACACAGAGAAAACGGGTATTCTGTTTTCCTATTGTACCTACCTGTCAACTCCCACATAGCTGGCAAAACCAAGAAAGCAAGAATGATACAGATTTCAGTAAGGTAGCTTAATGCCAATTTAGAATATATACAGAATCTTGAAAACTGTAATAGGACTTACCCAGTATGAGTTATAATGTGTTTATTATGTCAGAGGCTCTTTCAAGTATTTTCCCTTCTCTCTCAACAGCTGGACTTAATTTCTTTCTATGACATAAATATTCAGTTGACTCACTCCCAGCTTTACCCCAGTCTCTCAGAAAGCTACTGACAAAGATGAAATGCCTGCATGAGTGCAGCTTTATAAAGAAGTGCTTCACAAAGTATATTTGCCTGAATGAAGTGCTTGTGTTTCCAAAGCATCAAAGTAGTCATGTCCTCTGGAAGACTTAGTGCAGCTGTTTCAAAGGCTTTCTCCAGTCTTCTGCAAGTTTGTATGTACACAGGCAGATAACAAGGAGCAATATTCAAGACGGCCCTATCTTAGTTTCTGGGAAACATGCTTGTTTCAATAATTCAGGAAGGGAACACCCCCTTTTTGGAAAACCTTACAAGAGGTCCCTCACTGACTTCAGAAAGGGAGAACTTCATGCAGGAAAGATTTATATTAGTTTAAAATAGCAGTTTGAGATGAACCTAGGATTGGACTACATACTTACTTATTATGCTTTTATTTGCTACTTTTGTTGGAAGATTCTTGGGACTGTTAGCATACATTTTTTCTATAGAAAGGTTCTCTGATTTGCAAGCTGAAAAACTGAACTATCATATGTAAAAAGGGCATACCCATAACTGCTGTGACAATACATGTTGGGTCATTGCTTTATTTTGGAGAGGAATAAAAGTGGTGCACCTATGAACAGCAAAATAAAGCTTTTTTAAAGAGAATACTATTGAGAATAGTCTGAATTCAGTAAAAATGAAATACTAGTTTTATAACACAGATCAGCAACCTCTCTGACAACACATGATTGATCTGATACCATGAAAACTAAAAGAAATCTACTCAGAAGATGTTAGAAAGGCTAAAAGTCTTCAAGTTTTTTTGTGATAATACAAGATGCTTGTAAAATATGGGAGTTTACCATTTTTTGTTTTCTTAAAAAAAATGGAGGTCAGTGGATAATGCCATTTAAAGATGTTGCAGAAAGTATTGTTCCTGAATATGCCAAATTGCAGACACCTACTTTATAGGATAATATGGGTGAGCCTAGAGATTTGTCTTGTCCAGAAATCCATGATTACGAAGAAGACTTAGGGCAGGAGTGTCAAACTGCCAACCTGCAGCCAGACGCATCATCCAGAAGCCATGCCCAGCAAACAAACAAAAGAATATATCAAAATGATCACACTTGCTGTGGCATTATGACAGTGGTTCCCAACCTTTTCTATACCCGCATCCCTAGAACACTTCTGATATATTCTCACACCCCTTACAAAAGTTTGAGATAACAGCAACAAATTATCCATATGCACTATAATTTTGAAAACCCAAGTTTTCTCAGCCCCTGGAATATCATCTCACACCCCCAGTTGGGAACCCCTACATTATGAGATGCATCTGTCCTTGCCTACTTGCATCCTAACAATTGTTGCAAGTACTATACATAAGAACATTTATAGGCATGCATAGTAACACTAGGAAACTGAGTTCTGAGTTCTGCCTTAGGCATGAAAGTCAGATAATGACTGATCTACCGGTAGTCAGTCTCTCACAGCCCATCCCACGTCACTGGGTTGTTGCTGTGTACAAAATCGGAAGAAGTTCATTTTGAATTATGCTGAGACCTTGTTTTCCATAACTCTGCCTGATCTCCAGTATTTGCCTCCAGTGCCTCCTACTCTTTTAGATATGTATACATGTCCCAGTCTTTTAAATATGTATACATGTGTGTCTATAGACAAACACATAGATAATAGATAACATTATCTATAGATAATAATATGGTAACACACAAACACTCTCACACACATATAATTGTAAACAGGCTTGTTTTCTTTTTTAAAATGTCAGCTCAAATATAAAACAAATTCTGGATAATCAACAATATGAACTAATATTTCTGTTGACATTAATAAGTGTATCTAACAGTAGAAATTGACTATAGGCATGAATCTAATTATACTGATATACATAGCCCATGAAATACTGTAACTCACTTTTAACATTACATATTTCCCTTACAGTCAGAGAAGAGAGAGAATCTAAAATTAATTTTCATAATCCAGCTTAAAAAGTTCTAGGATTGCCTTTGCCTAAACCTGATTGCTTGCCAAGAGCCTTCCACTTAATTGCTGGCATTCTTCCCTCTTACAGTAGTTGCCTGTATCACATCTACTCTATCCAGGAGTTTTCTCCTGCATCCAAAGAAACTTGGTGCTTCAGAAAAAAAGGAAGGAACGGAAAGATCGTTGTGTATACCTTTGTCTGTTTAGATGATCTTTGAATCCAACCCATTGTTCCTTTTTATTTGGAGGGGTGAACAATTTTGAAGGGTGCCTTCCTTCTTCCTATTAAAAGCGGAGGTATCCAGTCTAAGACTTTAAGACTGAATGCAACTGTTGGATGTCCTTGCCCCCTGAAAAGCAAACTCCATAAGTTCTTACTACATTATTATTTTAATGTGGAGCAAGGGGGAAACTGTTAACTCTCCACTCATCTCCCGCAGTAACACGAATTATTTTGCAAAATTTGAGAAAGGGACCTGAAAGTAGTTTATGGTGCCTAGGTATATGTAGTGAGGTAAACAGTATCTAATTATGCCTTCATTCTTCTGTACTGCAGATTATTTGCTTGCTTTTATTTGGTTTTTGGATAGAGGGTTTTTTAAATCAGTAAACAGTTTTTTCTATAAAGTTTAATTGGCTTTCATTGGCTTTGGCTTTGGTTTGGCTTTAGTTTTGAGAGCCAAACTAAATAAATAATTTAGCATTTAGTTTGACTAGATTACTATTTATTTTTTAATAGCCAAGGTAAAATCATACCAGTGTTAGAGGGGAAAGAAGCTTTAGTCATGTGTTCTCCATCGTGTTTTCAGAATTTTATTAAAATGCCGTTACTATGGAAGAAATGCACGACAGAAGAAACCAATGACCAATGTAATTTTCTATCCATATATATGTATTTCTGTTTGACCCCTAACTATATGACCTTCCCAGATTTACTGAAATTATAAATGGTGGTATTTATTGATTTCTATCCAAACAGCATATGAAGTATGCACATGAGATATGAAACACATTTAACCAAAATCCATAAAACAGGCATCCACCATTACAGCCTCAATAACATTAATAAATAAGTAGTTAACGTTGCTATTGAAGTGTTTTATGCAATTTGTTGTAGGTATCGTATGTACAGGAAAAGCCAGACAACAGGCTTCCCATCACTAATTACAATTTTTTCAGCACCAAACTATCTAGATGTATACAATAACAAAGGTAAGAACATTTCTTTCACAGCATGCATTTTATTATTTATTACTCCTTTATTTTTATTTTTCCCTCTCTGTTGATACTAATAATTTTGACATGATTTATAATGAGAAAGTATTAATTAATGTTGAAAAATTAGGCTTGTTTTGGCTTAACTGCATCTGATATTTCCATTACCTAGGTATGGATATAGTATGTTTTTACTAATAGGATATGAATTAATTTGCTAAAGGAAGAAAAAGGAAGTGAAATTACTCCAGGTATGATTGAACCACCTATTAGTCTACACAGTGACAGAATGATCCAAACATTCTTTACATTGCAAGTTGAACTTCAATATATTTCATCTGACCAATTCTTTATCTGGGTATATTAGTAACTAGAACCTAGAGCGTTGACTACCAGAATATAACAGTCAGCAATTTCAGATTGTACATTAGTTTTGTTTAGAGATGTATGATAGCAATAGCACTTAGACTTATATACCGCTTCACAGTGCTTTACAGCCCTCTCTAAGGGGTTACAGAGTCATCATATTGTCCCCAACAATCTGGGTCCCCATTTTACTGACCTCAGAAGGTTGGAAAGCTGAGTCAACCTTGAGTTAGTGAAAATCAAACTGCTGAACTGCAAGAAGCTGGCGGTCAGCAGAAGTAGCCTGCAGTACTGCATTTTAACCACCGCACCACCATGGCTCAGAACCATGGTTCAACCCAGAACCAAAAATGGAAGATCACTAGATCTAGGAGACCCTACAAGAGCTACTTAGTCTTTCTAGGATTGAGCTGAAACCTATTCTTCCCCATTCAGAATCCCATTTGCACTCAGAAATATGTCTTTCCAACCATCACTTTTCATGCTGGAGGAAAGGGAGATTTAAAGCTGGGTATTATCCATGCCATTGAATGTCTTCAGTCAGCAGTTTCATAATTAAACAGGAGTAGTCAGATTGTTGAGCCTTGAGGAAAGCCCCAAAGCAGGGGCCATGGAATCCATCAGTTTCTGCATTCTGCAACACCAACTGGAACCTGTCTACCTCATCAGGATTAACAGGCTCAAACTCATCCCCAATAACATAGCCAGACTGGGCCTCAGGAATAAATCAGCACATGACCCTCCTCAAGAGAACAAAAAAATGCTAATACCTCAGTTGATGTGCATTCATCTCATATAAATTTATTACCACTGAGCTTCTCTTTCTATTTGAAAATTTGAAAGAAAGAAGGAATTGAAATACCACCCTATCATTAGTATTAAAAAGGGCAAGTGAACAATACTAGGGCCTGAGCAAAATTTCTGCTATGATTGTTATGTTACTTTTGCTCTAGAATACTGGAAACAATCAAATCATACAATTATCCATTCAGTAGTTTGGATTAGAATTAAATTTGGAAAGGAGTGATGTGTTTTTCTCTAAAGCTTAACTAGACAGCCTAATAATCTTTTGCATAATATTTGAAAATTAGCAGTACTTAAACATTATAGATTTAATGGGAAAGAACACTGTAGGAACATATTGAATTCAATTATTTTCCTCATCTATAGTTGCTTTCAGTTAGCAACTCTGTAACTGGTTATTTTCACAGTAATTGGTTATTAAATGTGTGTCTTTTCTTCTTCTTTTTTTTTTATAATGACTGCAATACCTTTTTGCCCCTGGCTTTTAAAAGAAAGAAAGCTTTTTTGAAACACGGTTTAAATTGTTTTAAAGTTACTAGTATTGGACTGAAGTATCAGCAATATAAATTTTTAATGTATTGTATGTTAGTAGTGTTTGATTCTCTGAATGAATTATTCATTTAATCGCTTATTTTCTAAAATTATAGGAGCTTTGTCATTAACTGATCTTTTATTGAGATTTTAGAATGTCTTTCTAGTACTTGAGTCAGTATATGCTGACTACAAATATTTGTCCATGCAGTTTTCAAAACTGATTTTTTTCATTCCTTCTTCTGGGTTGTTTATGATTTTCCAAAATAGCCCAATATATATAAGACAAGGAAATCCAATCTTTCTGGCTTCACAGACTGGCAGTAGCTGCTGTGGTGGCAACAGGGGGGGGGAGGGGATGGTTTTTATGTGTGGGAGCTTTACGCTGGTGTCAAAGAACTGATGATGATGCCCAGTTTGGTAATGAAAATTTTGTTGCTCAGAGAACATCAAGATAATCAACTCTGGGCTATGCATGTTGTCCATCATCTACCAGCTTATTAGGAACATGCGTATAAAAACTCCTTCCTTCCTTCCTCCCTCCCTCCCTCCCTCTTTTTTATTTAAGAAAAAAAAGCAAGCTAGTCTCCTCTGCAAAATTGCTTATGGGTAAAATTGAAAGATAAAGTGTATTTGATAAGCATCTTTTCCAGAAAATATGGAGTGCAGAATATTTCACTTTGAGATAATTAATGGGGAGTTAAAACAACATGATGCAATACAGCCTCTCAAGTTTTTGCACCTAACTTAAAATAAATGTAATTTAAGCATAATTTGGAGTACTGTTTAAGAAAAGAGCTGAAAAAATATTTCTTGTAAGAGACTAATAGCAAAGTGGGGAGACTTAAGACCATTATCAGGAACTTTGAAACTATAATAATTTGTTTAAAAATACTTCATCATTTTTAATTTTAATTGCTTTCTTGTTTTGTTGTTTGGGTTTTCAGTTGTGCTTTTTTACTTTTATATTTTGCTTTTTTCCCCATTTTTTTTAGAAAAGGTGCTATGGTGTTTGGTTGCTTTAAAATTGAAATAAGAAATAGCTAATATATCTGAGAATTCAATTAAATAAAATAAAATTTATTACAGGCTTAAGTCACATACAAACAAAGTAGTAAATAAGTATTATTTACTTATTTAATAAGTATGTAGTAAATAAGTATTATTTCTATCTCTATCTTTATCTCTATATATATCTATGAATAAAAGAAAAACAATAAGCATAGTTCTATTACACCTATTGTTTTCTGTTATACATATATAGTTAAGAATAAAGACATTTAAAAAATCCACATAAAACTGTTTACAAGAAATTCCAAATCTAAATAATGGTGCAGCATATCATACAAATGGTATCACAAAACTCTGTTACTTGAGAGGTTCTTTTTGAGTCTGTATCAAAAGAAGTAACATTAAATAGAAATCACACTCCTTATCTGGAATTTTCTATAAGACAGGATATATACATGAACAAAGCACTAGTGTATCTGAACTTCTCTGTAATTGGATTACACTCTAGAAAAATATATTATTAAATGCCCCAAATGATTGCTTTCTTTTTTTTCTTTTGCAGCTGCAGTATTGAAATATGAAAACAACGTTATGAATATCAGACAGTTTAATTGTTCTCCTCATCCATACTGGCTTCCAAATTTTATGGATGTTTTCACTTGGTCTTTGCCGTTTGTGGGAGAAAAAGGTATGTAAATTGTTTTATCAATGAGTAAAAAGAGAAGAATTTTTACTGAAAAGGGGCTGGCCCATTTTATATCCAGAATATTCAGAGATGTTGGAAGTGTGTCAGGAATAAGAGGAAACTAGATTAGGGCAATGGAACATGCATGATACAACCAGCAACAGTAATTGGGCTATGGTGTTGAGCAATGTAACCAGGACTGGAATTTCCCTTGCTAAGCTGTGCAGTCATAAAGTGCAACGTGACCACATTGCTTATCAATAGCGGTCTCCATTGCTATTGTTAAGCAAAACTCATGGGTCTTCAAGCAAGAACATCTGTGACTGGCAAATTCCTGATCGATTCCCACAAGTATAATCAACAGGGAATCCTGATGGAAGTTGGCAGGACCCAGGTGGTTCACAATCAGGCCAGAGGGCAGATGAATACCACAAAGTGACATGGAAAATGTGCAAGTGAGTGTTTGTGGGCTGAACACAGATGGTTGGGGTGCCACGTGAATGCCTGCATGTTAGGGAAAGGTACTGTTTGAATGCCTATAAGCTGGGGAGGGAATGCTGTGGTGCAAGCATGCACTATGGAATACCAAAACCTTGGTATCTAACAAAAGGGGGAATTTCTGTTACAGATGTTTTTAAGATGAAATATGCTGAATGATACAGGTCATGAGAAATGTCAGTAATATGTATCAGGATATTTTTGATAGTGATAATAACAATTTGTTTCATAGTAGTATCTATGAAATGACTTAACATTTTTAGTTTTTGCCATGATGTTAACATATTTTTGAGAATATTTAATATTTTGACACAGTTAGATATTTTATGACATTTTTTAATTTCTGCTATGCCTTATTGGTATATATATATGTGTGTGACATGTGCAGATGATTATTATAATTGCTGCTTTTTTATTTTAATGGTGACTTGGAGGATTTTGATTGGAATTTGACTCTAAAAAAGACTAATTGTGTCCAAAGCCATTATTTCTATATTTGAAAATATCACTGGTAGAATTTAACCTGTAACTATGCCGTTACTGCTATAACTACATAGTTATCACATATATTGATTTTAGTTCTTCATTTGAGTTCTATTTCAGCAAACCTAGTCTACATCCTTAAGACCAATAAGCTTAAAATGTTCTCAGATACCTCCACAGTACTAGACATAGCATCAGTAGAAGGAATTATTATTGCTTTTTGTCCAGTAAAACTCTGTCAGATGAATCTCTGCCAATTAAGCTGGATTTACCCAGCTGACATCCAACTCCAACTTTGAGAATGTTTATTCTCCAATTTATTGTACCTACACTTCACAAAGCTTCTTTTGTGAAGAAAGGTTTGTAAGCTTCTTAGTTAAACTAAAAAAAAAGGCCTTCTGAAATTTCTTCACAAAAGAAGCTATGTTAAGAGTAGGTGCAATGAATTTTCTAAGGAGCTCCTTAGTTAAACAGTAATGTTGTGAATTAAAAGGCATATTTTGGAAACAGAGGAAGTAGGTAGGTGAAATTAGCCAGGCACTTATACTGTAGATGAGTCTTTGTTCTCTGCTGTTTTAATTTTTCATAGAATTTTTTTTGATGTTGCCAAATGATAAAGGTGAGATGAAGTTGCTTTCTTATGCTTGTTATGAGGTGGGTGGTAAAGGTATTAGTCTATATCTCTGCCTAGATAATTTTCCAACAGAAGCTTGGATTTCTATAGAGAAACAATTATATGGCAGGTGTATGTGGGCACAAATACAGATAAATGGAAGTTTTGCAAATTGGACTTTGTAGTAAAATATAAGGGGATTTCAATTCAAGCGGGCAAGAGACTGAAAAGATTAAAGGCAATTAACAGATCTATTCATGCAAGTCAACAACAGCCTAGGAAAGTCAAACACTGGGAAGAAAATCAAGAGATGTTTTTCCTTTCTCAAGTGGGCTTATGTAAAGAAAAAGAGAGAGGGGCAGTGCCCATTTTATTTTTTTCCTTTGACATTTGTATTTTATCCTTTGAGGCTGTGTAAAATCAGGCTAAAGGCAGACTTCCAGTCAACTGCAATGGGCTGATAGTGAGATGAGGGTTTGCAGGCAAGTTACAACCGCATGTATGTACTCCATTATATACTTATAGGCCCGTGCATATTTCTGTATATCAAATACCCACTTTCTTTAATATATTTGCACACTTTTATAATCTTGTTACATTTCAATTAGTTTGTTTGAATCACTGGAATATTATTACTATATAGGTAGTCCTTGACTTACAACCATTTGTTTGCTGACTATTTTAATTTACAACTGCACTGAAAATGTACTTACGAATTACAGCTGTTGCAAGCATCCCCAAGGTCACATAATCAGAATTTGGATACAGTGTTCCATGGTATGCCATCACTTTTTGCAACTTTTTGACAAGCAAAGTCAACGTGGAAGCCGGATTCACTTAACAATCATGCTATTAATTTAACAACTGCAGTGATTCACTTAACAATGTGGCAAGAAAAGTCTTAAAATGGGGCAAAACTCACATCTATCTTGTTTCGCGAAGAAATTTGGTCATAAATTGAGGGTTACCTGTATTCTGCATAAGTCTACAAATATATGACTTTTGAATATTTTAGCTTTTCTAAATAACATCTGCTCATGCACTTTAGGGTATCAAATTTCCATCAAATCTTATCCTATTAAAAGAATTGTGTAATGAATAGTAAAAATCCTAGATTTATCAAGATCTAGTTTTGATTGGTATTCTGGAAAACATCTAGTTGCTGAGGCAAAAATCTATCACATATGAAAATACCACTCATTGGTTTATAAGTTAATATGTTCTTTTTCTGCCAAACTTTATCTTGCATAGTATTTTCCAGCTAGGCCTTTTTTAATATTTAACCTGTACACCAGAAAAATCCCTTATTTATTTATTTGTTTGTTTTCAATTTACTGTAACTATTGCAAAACCCATTTTAATCAATAAAAAGATTAATTGAAAAAACATTAAAATTTATCTATAATCCTAATTACAAAATTATTCATTTTTTACTTACCTTTGTCCTAAAATGTGATCTTTATTGCAGATACATTTTTTCAGTTGTGCAGCTTAGTATAACTTTATTTTAAATCTAACTAAAAAATATGATATGAAAAGGTGACCAATATCTGATTATAATAATATGGTTGCATCCTACTATCCTACCACTGCAACTGGCTGAATTGCCTGCCAAAAGTACATTTAGTAGCAAACTGAGTTTGCTGCTATGTAAAAATAAGTATTGTCTCTTTTAAGAAATTGTTTTTGTTTATCTTTTAATTATTCCAAGTAGGAATAATTTGATAAATATTGTTTAGGCTTACCTATCTGTCCAATAAAGTAATGAAATATAGCATATTTCCAAGAGAGTGAAAGATTATTGATACACCACACTTAAAAGGATTCAATTAGTTTGCATTTATGGCCAACTAGAGTTCGGGTCTGCTAATTTCATAGCGTGTTCATGTAGACAGAAATGCCTTCTTTCCCTGTTTAAATATTTATGAATACTTAATTAAAATATTTTATTTTGTGTAACTTGCAGTGCTAAGTTACCTCAGCTTTGTGCCTAGTGCATAAGAGAGAGGAAAAAGAGAGGAAAACAATACAACTGGCAAACATTGTTTCAAATTAATCTGACTTATCAAGTTTTTGGGAGAGAAACAAAAGGAGACGTAAGCTTACTTCTATAAGCCAGACATCAAAAAGAAGGAATGAATGTGTATTTATTAAAACAGGAGTTATATTTTTGTAGTGATCCTTCTGTTGAGCATTGAACTGTACAAGTAATCTCCCCTTAATTGCCTAAGGATCTGGACCTTATTCTCTGAATGTTCACACAAATTTTGCTTTAAAATTTTTGCTTAAAATTTTGTGTAGTTGTTACATATGCTGTGATTATAAACAGCCATGCTACAACTGAGAATCTTATTTTGGATCCATCAGGTTTGTCTCATTGTCTCAACCTTCCACTTGGTTTTCTTAACAGTAACAGAGATGCTGGTCAACGTGCTGAACATTTGCTCAGATGATGAACTTGGAACAGAGGAAGATGGTTTTGATGGTAAGAAGCATTGTGTCTTCTATTCAGGTGGTTTGCCTTGATTAACATTTGTGCTTGAAAATGTTTATTAATCTTAAAGAAAAGTCATAGGGTGACTTTTAGAAGAAAGAGTCTAGATTTCATTTCATCCATGCTTCCCCAAATAATATCCTTGCCGGATAATGTGTTTGCTTTTATGCATGGTTTGTAGAGAAAGAATGAACTTAAAATGTTCTGTTTGCTTCTTATCAAATCAAAATGGCATTTAATACTAAAATACATGTTCTGTGACTATGCTGTGAGTTGCAAGATTTCTAAGTAAGGAAGATCGTACTGTGTAGAAATTATAAACTTAGTATGGAAATTTTGGAACATGGACAGAATAGAAGGAGAATCATTCAAGAAGTTAAGTCTGATATTCAGAATCCTTAAGTTTTCTAGATGGCCAGACTAATGATGCTAGGCCAGCCTTCTCTAACTGTGCTCTAGCCAGTGCTATTTGGCTATGATGCTTAAAACTCCCAGTTTCCAGCTAATACGACTCATGTCCATGCTAGCTGGGAATTCTGTAAACTGGTATTCCATGGAGATACTAAATTTTTGATACAATATGACGTGAATTTTGGGATTTATGCAAAATACAACTTTTAAACTAAGAAATACAGGGGAGATAATTTATTTCATGTAGATTAGCATAGCTTTATTTTTCTCAAAATATTCAATATAAGATGGCCATCATCTGAAGAACTTCTAACACTCTTGAGATAAATTAAATGGAATAAAAAACTATATACTTTCTGAAGCTTATATATGAGAAATAATTATATCTGGAGAGTATTAGATTGGAGAGGTTGTGCTAGGAATATTGTTCTCTTTGAACCTTTGAAATTGGAAAACTCCATTTATGTCCTTAGGGGAAGAGAATAGCATCATCTACAAATACATGGTTACCTGATTCACACATTTCATTAGCAATGCCTTTTTTATCATCTTTCATTAATCTCAGTTGGGTGGTTTACATAATAGATTAAACAATAACTATGGCTCACATTTTATATTATATCATGTACTATACCAAGTCAGAAGCACTCTACATAAAAGAAAATATTTGCATAGCAGTTCTGGAATCAGAGAATGGAAATTATTTTGGGAGTATTGGGGTAAGAATAAAAGGAGTAAGAAATAAAAAGATACTGTTGTGGGAGTTTATTACATATTGCCTGAATACACAGAAAAAGCAGATCAAGTATTTCTGCATGAGATAACTAGTCTTTCAAAAAGATTAATGCAATACTGATAATGGGAGATTTCAGATATCCTGTTATCTTCTGAAAATCTAATTCTGCCAGAGGTCAGAAGGCCTATAAATTCTTGTCCTGTCTTGCTGACATCAGTTGTCAGAAAGTGGAAGAACTTAATCCATGGACTTTATCCTTGTCAACAATGAGGGATTGGTAGAAGAACTGAAAGTGACTGGTACCTCAAAGAAAAATTGTCATGTTATCCTTGAATATGTAATATCCAGAGGAGGAGTACCAGATAGAGTCAGACCTGCACACTGAAATTAGAGTGTGATGTTTCATGAATTCAGAAGGAAGATTTGTCATATCCAGAAAAGATGTTGAAGATGTAATTGCAAACAATCTCCACAAGAAATAGGATAAATTAAAGAGACTAGCATAGATACATGAAGTACTCTCTAAAATGTTGAAGAGAAAAAGTGACATATAGGAAATAATAAGATGGAACATAAAGAAGAATAGAAAATAGTCTCCTGAAACTGAGTCAGAAAAGCTACAGGTCAGAATGAGCTGAAGCTTTCGGCAAATCCCCCCCCCCAAAAGGGTTATTTGGATATATTAGAAATAAAAGGAAAGCCAAAAGGACTGTTGATCCATAGTGAGAGGAAAGAGGTGATGCAATAATGTACAATGATGGGAAAGCTTACCGTGTTTCCCCGATAGTAAGACACCCCCGATTGTAAGACGTATCGGGGTTTTCAGGGGGTCGGCTAATATAAGCCGTACCCCGAAAGTAAGACATATTACTCCTGCCCACTTCCGCCTCCTGCTTAAAATACTTAAATACTTAAAATACTTAAATACTTAAAATACTTAAAATACTTAATATACTTAAAATACTTAAAATAAAACTGACAATTGTTTTCCAATCAATATAAGCCGTACCCCGAAAGTAAGACATAGTGGGGCTTTTGGGGATAAAAAGAAAGTAAGACACTTCTTCCTTTCGGGGAAACACGGTAGTTTCTCACTCCTATTTTCTATGTCTTCTCTAGGAAGGGAAATTAAACTATAGTTATGTGACGAGAGAAAAGAAGTTACTGCTTAGGCTAGAAGAGGAGAGGGGAAGAGGGAATGCAGTTTATTTCAGTGAATTAAAGACTCCTTATATATAAGACCACTGAAAGGACTAGCAGAAGTTTCCAGAACTGGTATTCTGTGAGAACTCCTGGAGGACTGGTGAGAACCCAGAAATATGAAGAACAAATGTTATCCCCATATTTAAAAGGGAAAAGGTAGATCTAGGAAACTGCAGATCTGCAGGCTTGATGTCCATACTGAACAAAGTCTTAGACAAATTATTTAGGCGTTCACAAATAAGCTGTTTGGTAATCAAGCTAAAATTAACAGGAGCCAGCATGGAAGCCAAATGAATGATATCAGACTAACCCTGTCTCCTTTGATAGGGTTACTAGCTTATTAGATCAGGATTGTGGTGTACCTGGATCTCATTAAAAATTTCAGCAGAGGGTTTTGTGATATTGTTTGAAAAATTTATGCTAGATAATACTGCTGCTAGATAGTTTCACTATTGGCTAAATTATTGCAGCCAAAGAGTGTTCATGAATGACTCCACATCAAATTGAAGGTAGTATCAAATGGATTGCTGCAGAGCTCTGTTTTGAGCCATGTGCTGTTCAGCATTTTTTTAACCAATAACTTGGATGAGAGGAGGTATATTTTCAAAGTTTGTAGATCACCCAAAACTGGAAAGGTAACAAATATTTTAGAGAGGACAGATACGTTCAAAAACTTAACAGCTTGATGATTGAGGTGAAATGAATAGGATGGAATTTAATCTGGAAAAGATTGCATCTGGATAAGAAACAAAATCACAACAATATGATAGGAAATACCTGATCTCACAATAAAACATGTAACAGAGGTCTTGGCATCCCTGCTGACTACAAATTAAATATAATCCAGTAGCGAGATGCAGACCCCATGTCCACCAATAGTGGACATTAGGGACTGGAGGCTAAAACATATAAGGAACGGTTGCTGGAATTGGGTATGTCTAGTTTAACAAAGAGAAGGATGAGGGGGAACATGATAGCAATGTTCCA
The DNA here is from genome assembly GCA_034064705.1 of Bothrops alternatus. Taxonomy (NCBI): domain Eukaryota; kingdom Metazoa; phylum Chordata; class Lepidosauria; order Squamata; family Viperidae; genus Bothrops; species Bothrops alternatus. Next base: position 19,545,833 of record JARGCV010000081.1, read on the forward strand.
ATATCTTAGGGGCTGCCACAAAGAAGAGGGAGTCAAGCTATTTTCCAAAGCGCCTGAAGGCAGGACAAGAAGCAACGGGTGGAAACTAACCAAAGAGAAAAGCAACCTAGAACTAAGGAGAAACTTCCTGACAGTTAGAACAATTAACCAGTGGAACAACCTGCCTCCAGAAGCGGTGAATGCACCAACATTGGAAGTTTTTAAGAAGAAACTGGACAGCCATTTGTCAGAAATGGTATAGGGTTTCCTGCCTGAGCAGGGGGTTGGACTAGATGACCTCCAAGGTCCCTTCCAACTTTATTATTACTATTAGTATTATTATTATTATTAGTTCAGAGGGAAGAGTTCAGAGTGGAGCAAGTTTGCAAGAGGGCTACCAATACAACAGTAACTCTGGAAACTAAAACATCTGAGCACCAATTAAAGAATGTTTCTGTTTAGACTCTAGAAAGACAGCTGTAGATATGATCCTAGTCTTCAGTTATCTGGACAGTGTAACACAAAGGGGAAGTAGAGGGCGTTTCTGCTGCTGCACAGGGCAGGACCAGAACCAATGGGTTAAAGTTGCAAAGAGGAGTTATCACCTCACTAAACAGAAACTCGTTGAATTAGATGTCCTCTATGATGCTTTAAGCCTCCGTGATTCTATGAAACAAGCCACAATATGGCTTAATATATCCTGACAATCGGGCCAGCATACAGTTTTTATATACTACATGGTTAGTCCAATGAATCTCAATACATGAACAAGAGAATGAATGGCAAAGACTGCATAGAAGATTTATTTAGCTTAATTTAGAGGAAAAGTTTCTTCCTGGACTTATATAGCAATATTATCATATATAAGATTCAGGTTAACTCATAAATACAGCCATCATGTAACTATTAAAACTATTATACAATATTTGTATGTAATTATAATATCTTAACTATTAGCCATAGTACCATAATACATTTATTCCAAGGGAGAAAAAATGTCCAACAATTTCAGAGACTACATGATCCAAAATAGCAAATCAATTTTGTGATATGCCCCTTCTGGTTCTAATTCTTTTCATATTTTAAACTTACTGCTACAATAAAACATCCTGTAAAGTTAAAGGAGCAAAAAAACACACACACATATATAATACTTTACATTGGAAACCATGCTTTAAGGCCACAAATACAATTACAATATTCTTGCTTCAAAATAAATGTAATATTGAAGCCTTAATGAAGATAGAATTACAGTATTCAACAGTTTTCTTCTAGAAATTTCCATATAATGCCGGAGAGGAATCTTCAAATTTTGGGTTGGTTTACTGGCTGAGGAATTCTGGGAGTTGAAGTCCACAAGTTTTAAAGTTGCCAAGGTTGAGGACCCCTGCTCTAGAGATTGCAAAAGTAGACCTGGGGAGATCTTACTTTGACAATCATCTGTAATTGCCACCAACTCACATTGATATATTTAGATACTGTTATGAAATTAAGCTTATTCTTCTTTCTTGGACCCTCTTGACAAAAAAATAGTTTTCTGTTATTTGTAAAAAAAAAAGGGTAAGAAAGAGTTGCAGAATCTTTGGGTTGTTTGCTAGGGATATTGGTGAATAACATGCTCCTGAGGCCTGCCTGAAAAGCAATTCCCATTGCTCTGCTCCTATTAAATTGTTCCAGTCGATTATTCAACTATAATTCTTCAAAGGGAGAATTACAGCAAGCCAAGTAATATATTTATTTATATTATTTGTATTGATATATTTATATTTACATTTATATACCATCCAATTTTGAAAGATTCAGTATGATTGTATTATAATAGCAGTAAAAAACTAAATAACAGATTGATACCAAAACAGTTATAATGACAGACTAGGTCCACCATGTGCACTATGGAACCAATGGAATAAAATGGTTTAATCACCATATGAAAGATAAGTAAAATGGGAATTCCATATTTAATCGAGTATAGTAATCTATAAGATAGTGCTGCTCCTGAGAAGACATGCTTCCAATGCCTCACTTGCTTCATTTCACAAGGGATGGAAAATTCAGAAACGCCTCCTGGGTTTCTCCTGGGAAAACATTCTTACTGATTCTGAATAAGAAAATTAGTCCCATTAATATATTTTTGTTGGGGCATGTAGGGCTTCAAAATCAACACTTTGATTTGGACTCATCTGTCTGTAGGCTAGTGAAACAGTTGCTAAGATGCTACCAAACCTGTCCCTCTCTGGTAGTAGTCAACATTTTACACCAATACACGTTCAAGGGAAATCACATATATAGTACTTAGCATTACTCTAAATTCTAATGGTTTATATCATGAGAAACTTTGGTCCATACGTAGTAAACCAGCCAGAGTGGGATTTACATATCTATGGATCAGAGTAATGTAGACTGCTCAAGTAGGACCCAAAGGTATTGGAAGTCTCCATAGTTGCAGTTGGTTCTTATAAGGGGAATGGGATCAAGCCAGGTCAGTCAACTATATATAACAGCTTCATCTTGGAGAGATTTATCCACTCAGGCACTGGATCAGGACTATCATACCTTTTCCAGCTTTACCTGGGATGGTAATGTAAATCAGGTATCACCAATACTATTGAATATTCTCCTCTAATAGTTTCATGCAGATGTTGAACAAGCAATATGTAATTCCACATGGGAGTAACAAGTGGAAGTACCATAAAATATGAAATAAATCTCCATGACATGACAAGCTGTTTCCTTTCTACTTAATACTATATGGTATTAATATGGTCCCTCATATTAGGTTAAAAATTTTTTTGGATATTTCGTGATCTACTGCTTGATACGTCTTCTAAAATAATAGAAGTTATTGAATATTGTACTTTCTTAATGAAAAATGGCTGATATTATTTTCTCTGCCTCTGATTTTCAGAGAGAGTAGTCAGCAGTTTGAGATAATTATTATTCCTCTAATATTCAAGAAATCAATTTTGGATTGCTTTCATGATTTACAGTATATTGCTTGAGGTTTTTTCAATTAAACATTCCAAAGTAATAAATAAAACTTTTTGAAAGGATGGATACTTATACAAATTGCAAGAATAATTAGTAAATATATATATAGCAGAAGAAATTGCAAAAACAGATTTCTGTAAAATGGTAGGTGATAGATTAAGTTACAGGTTATTTTCATAATTAGCAGCCTAATCTATAAGATACTTTCCAAAGTGTTCAGAAAGCAAAATCTTTATTGTCCAATCTAATCAGATTTTTTTTTACTACAGCTTTATAGCTGTGGTCACCATATTGGATAGGCCTGATGACAGTAGCATAACAAAATATCTGAAAGGTATCAGATCACTCACTACTGCCAAGTATTTGTACTAACTTTTTTGTATAGTTTATATGGCAAAGGTTTCCTATGAAATAAAGAAAAGCCAAATAAGATGCAATATGGGTAATCCTCGTTTAAACTACCACCATTGGGCCTGACAACTTGATAGCTAAGTGACATGGTTGCTACATGGAAAATCACATGACTATGACTATTTATAATTTTATTTCAGCTTTCCTTTTTTCTCACTTCTCTACTGTTTGAAATGCTCACTCTGGTTCTGGATTAATTAGCAGGAAGGAGATTAATGTTTGGATTTACATTCATTGAGAGGATGAGATTACAATGGTATAAAGGATTATAAGAGAGTAAGATGGTACACAGCAGGAATATACATGAAAAGGAATGTGCTGGCATTGGCTGTTTGCTTAGCATACTTGAGGCTGCAGGCCAACACATTAGGCAAACACACACAGAGACAGACATATATATTGTGTACCTGCTTACTCTCCCACAATCCCTTCTTCTCCAATCTCTCAGCAGGGAGGGGATAGAAAAAAATGGGTTAGGCATAGGAAAGATTGCCTTAAAAAGTGATCTCTTTAGACATCTCTCCTGTGTCTCGCCCATTTTTCCTCCCCCCTACCTGCCCCTGCAGACTGAGAGATTGGAGAGGAAGAAATTACAAGAGAATAAGCAGCACACAATGGGAAATACATATTGAAAGGAATGTGTTAGCTTCAGCTGTTTGGCTAACACACTCACAGCAGTACTAATTGCAAAAGATCTTTTAAAATTGATACGTTGTTCAAAATAAATTAATCCCAAGGTGCAGTCTTGTTTTACTTTGGTAAATTATATTTCAATTACAACTTAAAAAATAAAAAATGCTGAGAGTTGCTTTTTTACTAATCTAGAAAGATAATGTTGGTTATCCTGTTTCTGAATCAAATCTGTAATAAAAGTTTAATTCCCTGAATACTTAATTTTTTTCTCTATCCTCATTTTTTGGGGGCCATCTTATTCATTTCCTTCAAAGGAAGACAAATTTCTCAATTCAACTAGTAATTTATAGTCAAAAAATAAGTCATCGTTTGTTTTTCTCCTAATTCTGCTTTTTTGATAAAAGAATTGGACTTGTAAGTACAAATAATCCTCAACTTACAACAGTTTGTTTAGTGACTGTTCAAAGTTACAACAGCACTGAAACTAGTGACTTGTGACATTTTTCCCACTAAATGACTCTTGCAGCATCTCGTGGTCACATGATCAAGTGCTTAGCAACTGACTCGTATTTAAGACTGCTGCATGCCCCAGGGCCATGGGATCCTCTTTTGCAACCTTCCGACAATCAAAGTATATATTTAACAACCATGTCACTAACTTAACGACTGCAATGGTTGACTTAATAACTGTAGCAAGAAAGGTCATAAAATGGGGCAAAATTCACTTACCAACTGTCTCACTTAACAAAAGAAATGTTGGGCTTGTGGTTGTAAATTGAAGACTACCTGTATTCAGATTTGCCAAATATGTTTTTAATGAAACCTAGCCAAAGAAGAAATTGTGTTTTTCATCTTGTTGTTTTCCTAGTTCCTGCTTCTATTCATCTTTAGAATCATTTGCTCTTATTATTTTGTCTAATTGACCTTAGCCACCCACATTATTGTGTTTATAGATACTTGTGATGTCATCACACCAGGGGTCACGATGTTATGAGCAAAATCATAGGTTTTGGCTAGATGGTGAGATAAACAGACAAGTGAGACAAAGCATGAAAATAAAGAAGAGATAAAACTTGCAGAGATGCAGCTCTTATTGAAATTAATACTAAATACTAAAAAAATAACTTCATAAATTGCTAATTGGCATGAGAAGAAAATAGCTTTTGACTCAGCTCTAAGAATACTTAATGTCAAAGAGTTATAAACAACTTTATAGTTGAATGATGGAATAATATTATTCCATACCATGCAATAAGAGCCATATGAAGAAATATCTATTTGATTTAGATGTTAATAATTAAACTCTGGGGACTAGAAGTAAACACTGTAGATATTACTGAATGCAAGCATTTATTTTAGAATTTTCATTTACATGTGTGTGTGCGCGCGCATGCACATAAATGCATACACACAATTATTCTAATTCCACTTAGTTTATTCTCTAGCATATAATGTTTATAAATTAATACAGAGCACACATATTTGCCTAGGTGTCTGAAACTAGCCTATGCAGTGCTTTCACAGTTTGACTTGCTTTTCTAATTAATAGGGATATTGACTTGGTAGGAATGGATGAAATAATTAAGTACTAATTAAAATTACCCACTTACATGATAGATAGCTTGATTTGTCCTCTGCGCTCTCATCAACACTGAAGCACATTTTGCTAATTACCTGGCCTAATTTTCTGTTCCTTAGATTAATTTCATTGAAATGTAACTGTAACACTTTTAATTGTGACAAATATTCACTAGATGACATTGCTGGAAATGTAGTTCTTTTGCTATCATTATAGCTAGGAAAGGGAAAGACTATACCTATTGGAGGGTTTTGATATCTTGAGTGTTAAAAATACCACTTCACTGTTTTTATTGATACTGATAACGATAAACATAAGTAGAATATAACTTTGGGATATGGGTGAGCTTATGCAGAAACATCGTAGGGGGAAAGTCAAAAGATGAAAGCTTCAATCCTTGAACAGATACATTTAGTGGGCTAGGGTTATGCTGTATAATGTAGCTTTCATCAATTGATGCCTCTGAACTTCTACTATTACTTTCAGGAAAGGAGAAAACTGCATTTGAGAAAAATAGTTGAATAAATTACTAACGGATGTGTTTATTAATATTTAAGGAAGATTACCGTAGATTGTAATGGCACTATATAATAAAATAACATCATGAGTCATTGATTATCTAGTACAAGAGAAGTTAAATTAGGAAAAATGTAAATTGGGAAATGTAAATTGAAAGTTGCAAACAGATTTTGCTCTTATACTTTATCTGTGACAAAGAAGGAACAGAGGAAAGGGGCTATGGACAATGATCTAATATATATAGAACACATAAATATTGTTTTTATAACTTACAGCATTAATAATCAGGAGCCAAAGCTGGGTCATGAATTGGATCTCAAAGTACCATAGTCTGTACCAAAGTACCATTTTTAGCGTTCATTTGATCTTTAGTGGGGGGGAGGTTTGAAATAGAAATGAAAGAAACTAATTAAAGAGAAACCAAAGGGGAGCAGAAAGCCAGAATGCAACCATAAAAATAAACATAGGTATGATGTTGCACTCTGAAGTATAAGTTCAGAGTTGAATATGCTAAATGCTATTGTTACAGAGCCTAACTGGGCTAGGTGTAGAACAATGCTGAAGAAGAGTTATAATTGAAAGCTACTGTCATAACAGTGATATATATTTATCTTGCTTTTTCTCCAGGGATTTTAGGGAGGCTTACATGGTATTCATCACTACTATATTATCCTCATAACAACCCTGAGAAATAATTACTAACTGAAAAGATCCAAGGAACTTTTTGGCTGCGTAAATACTTGAACCAAATCTTCTTCCTTGAGCCTTTACCCAGTATGCAGGAATGGTTATCAAAGAATTTCGATTTGTTTACTTAAGTCATTGAGTCTAATTATAGATAAAAGCCATAACCTGAAATGTCTGCCCAGAGCAGGATGCCTATGATTTGATAGTTGTTTAGATGGCAGTGAATTACTTAATCAGGATTCCACATGTTGCAGCTCATTTTCATAATCTTTCTGAATAGGCAGATGTCAGAAAGTGTTTGATGGCCACTTTATTCAATAACCAAAGAGTCACTGTCCTCCAGCACAAAAATGAAAATCATTATGGATCTAGCTGCTGAATAGGTCTCCTAGAAAAAATATTATGAAGTCCATTGTTAGAAGAAAAAAAACTTGATTTTACTTCAATAATTAATTAAATAGATTGAAAGAATACACAAAGAGGTCTCTCAGGTGCTGTGATATTTTTTATTGTTTTTAGACTCTGATTCTCAAGGATATTTATTTGAGAATAGGTTGCCTTGAAGATGATTTGCCTAATTCCAAATGAATGAGTTTGGATTTGAATCTTATTATTAAATGTGTTTATTTCCTGTCTTTCATTTAAGGGGTGTTAGACTGGTTCATGTTTCTTTTTCCATGACTCTTTTTGCTCTTTCTCCTTCTTTAGCTATCATGTTATGAGAAAGATCAGGGTTAGAGACAGGGATTGATTGGTGTTAGGTCATGGCTTGATGCAGATGTGAATGAATGAATGAATCTATGCTCTCCGCTCCTGGTCCAGCATTATATAATAAATCACTCTGGGAGATATACATGGCAGAAATACTCTTATATACATATTTCCCAATATCTATGAACTCTTGTAGTTAACATGTCATACTTGATCCCCTAAATGAATCATTGCATGACCAAGCAGCATGGCCAGTAGTGGACCAGCCTTATGGTTATCTTCCTGCATTTTAATTTATTGCAAAGTTTACTAACAAAGCTGTGCTGAAGTGTGTTTTTCTTCTCATAATTCTTTTTTCTATTCCTTTTCAGTGTTCCCTGTCTAATTTGTTTCTTTTCTATTTTTCAGAATTACTTAAGTATTGCTTTCCCATTGATGTTGTCTTGTATTACACTCTTCTTCGTTCTCCTTTCTTTTTTAAAAATCTCTTATCTTCACTGATCTGTTTTCTTTTCCCCCCTACTCTGGAATTTCATAAGAAGATCCTATTTATGCACAGAAGAAAGGTATTATTAAATGGTCAAGAAAGGCTTATATTTAATTTGCTGTTGTATAACTTTCCTAGTGCTAATTCTCAGAAGCTTTCAACCTCATATCTTCCTGCCAAATTCTCAAAATTGTATTCTTATATTATATGCACTTTCCTAAACTCATAATAATCCAATGACTACTTAGGAATAGATAGGGGACCCTGTAGCCCTTCAGACATTGTAAAACAATAACAAAACAGCATCCCATATTGTCAATAATTGATGAGAATTTTTGTTACACACAACTAGAGAAGAATAGGTTGCTCAATTCTCTACTAGGCAGACGTAGATCACTGTTGACTAATATTGTAAAGATCAAGTAGATTGTGGTATATTTGCATCCTAAAAACAAATTTGCCTTATTCAAATTAAAAACGGATTTTGTGTGTGTGTGTGTATGTGAAAATGCATTTCAAAGAAAAAAATGCTGCATGGAGGCTGCTGAATTTTTTTTACTACCTACAGCTTTAATACAAATAATCCCCCAAATAGTACCTTTCTTAACCAGTTGGATGTCACTTTCCACTATCCATTTTGTGCATGATTTGCTCAAAATTACAATTACTGACTGGGTTGCAGCTAATCATACTAAGTTATGTCACTAAGAAATGAAAATGTCTTTACATCTGCCATGATACTATCAAGCTTCACCATGAATGGTGTGGAAACTTGATTAAGGTCATGAAAAATTAAAGAGGTCTAAAATTTGGTTGCACCAAGATATTTCAAACTAGTTTCCAGGGGAACCGCTACTTCAATAAATGTTTTTAACTGCATGGCATTTTTCTGAATTATTTTGGAAGAACTTTCCACCTAAAAAACTTACAATTGCTTTGATGTTAATAAACTCTTTTTAATAGCAATTAATACATTGACAAATCAGTTCAGTATATATCACTTAGTGTAAAACTTTAGTGGGCACACAAAATTGCCAATTGCTTTAATAAGCCAATTGAATACTTGAAGTACTGAGTTCTGCTTTGTTATATTCTGTAATGCATTTTATACACTTGCAATACTTTAAGCAATGCCATGATAGAGGCAACTTTGCCTTTTTGAAATTTACACTAGTCTACAGCACAGCACTGGCTACCGCATTTCCTTAGCATAGAAATCTAGCTTTTCATTAAGCAGTACAATATAGACCTTCTGGAGCCATTTTGGTGTCAGGATCCAAAATTTAACATCTGTTTGTCATTGGCCATATTTAGAACTTTTCCTAGAATGAAGTTATTCTGACACATGGATCAAACCAAAACGCACCCATTCCTATCACTATTTACTTAATTTCGTCCAGTTCTTAGACTGTCCATGGGTCCCCTCCACAATGAAGAAGAGCTTTCAGTAGAATGCTGTTACTCAGTAGTGTTTATAGTACAGTTCCCGGGGCAGAGTGGTCAACATATTCATATGCTCACTTTTTTTTCTGGAGAAGAGGAAGCTAGGAAAAGAAAACTGGCTGAACAGTCCCCACTCTCCCATCTCTGCAAATAGTCCCTAATAGAAAGAGTAGATATACATATTAAATATTCTACTTTCCTGTAAGTCCTACATAAGCTGTGAAACCCAACTAGATTGTCAAGACTATCAGGAAATTACCAATAGAGGAGAAGAATTCTGTCCATCTTTAAAGCCCTTCCAGACATGGGTTTAGATTACTTGAGGGACAGTCTCACCCCACTGGGATTGGTGTGTAACACTTGTGCCAACAGAGAAGGAATGCTGCTGTTCCCGTCAGCCCAATTATTCTGGCCTTCTCTGCTGTTTCCCCTTCCCTCTGGAACATCTTGCCTCCTGATGTGAGGTTGGCCCCAACCCTCCTATCCTTTCATAAGGGCCTAAAGATGTGGCTCTGCCAGTGGGAGAACAGCACAGTGGAGGTGGTTGGTTGAGTAACAACAGATACCACCTCCCCCCAACTCCGTCCTTACTCTCCTCATGTATCTTTAGGTTTTAATGTTACTTTAAATTATTTATGTTTTAACTGTACATGTATAGATACATTTTTTATGATTGTAAGCTGTCCAGAGTTACCATATAGTAAGATGGGTGGCCAGTAAATTTTATAAATAAATAATAAAATAAATTTCTCAGGAAATTAGTCTTTAGGCGTTAATTCCTCTCTTATGGTATTTATAAATTGGGGCTGGACAGAGATCCAGATCAGGAAAGGTGATGCTGAGATGACAGTGGCCTGATTTTAGGAGTGATGTATGTGTCCACTTAATGTAAGAATCACCATTTGCCCCACAAATTCAGACTTCCGCACATCCCTAATATAAAAGTTATTATATGTATGCCACCCCAAATAATTGCTTTTCCTTACAGTCCCATCCACTTTAGAAAACCATGTCCAATTCTTATCTTCTCCATCTTAAGTTTCTTTTCTAGTCTGTCCACAATATAAGAAGTACTGAGATATGAGATCCGGTTTACAGTGTTATCTGAGCCTAGTCCAAATTTTTAAAGCATTTATCAATTCCTGTTCCAAACTGCATGGAGAGGTGGTAGTGGTAGAACAACTACATAGTGAGATTTTATTATTGTCGAGAAATTGCTAAGAAACTGAAGTAGTTCTTGGGTGTTATTGAAAGTAGAGTTTTTTTAAAAACACAAAAACAAAACAATGAAATGTATTGAGATGAAATATTGCAGATAACTTTTATCGGCCATTGTGATGTAAAAGTGAATGTTATCTTCAATTTCAAATTTCAGACTAAATTAGATTCTAGCAGGCCTCCTTCTTTCCCTTCATATAATACTCTTTTTATTCTTTCTTTCCTTTCTTTCCTATAATACATATTTCAGAGATATTTATAATTTTCTTCTAACTGCATCTTCTAGTTATTTTCAACTTTCCTGTGTAATATTTTCCCTATTTCCCTATTCTCTGACTAAAAAAAAATGCCTGAATTATTTTGCTGTATTTATGATTCATTTTTCCAAATCTACCCTGAAAATCAGTTTTAGTTTCTTCCAAATATATATATGAATTTAAAACATTGGTTTACATTTATTGATTTTGTCCAGCCTTATAAATATTACATCACATTCCTATTAATCATTCCTTTGATTATTATGGATTGGTAAACATCTTTATTTCACCAATTCATTTGTAAAGATAACTAAAAAGTGTCAATTTGAATTTTGAAAATAATTGCAAATAATCCATGTTTCTGAGCAATTTAGCAAACAAATGTTTTATTTCCATTGTAGCTGGAATATACTGGTTTGATTTCTTCAAACCCGTCTCAATTTATTTTTATTCTTTGTATTCTTTGTTCTAATACTATTTATACTGTTTCAACCAACATCCTAACCCAAAACACATTATGGTATACTTTATTCTCAGATTTTTATTACTGTATGCAACCATATAAACAAAGATAAATCTATCCTAACTTTATTATTTATCACATTCATGATGTTATGGTTCCGGCTAATGAAACACTTCAAAGAACTTCCAGGCTTTTATTTTCTAAAAATCTTTTATTGTTACAAAATGTCGGCACAAGCACAACAGGCTTATGCTAAGAACTAAGTTCTCTTCCTCTGAGCAGTTTAATTATCAGCATGTTCCCTCCCTAAATTAGCTGTCATATCTCATGTTATCCAATTAGTGTGAAGGTCAAAAGTTTCCTTCCTCTTTCTTTCCCCATACTTTGCTCCCACCCCCATCTGCTCTGTATTAACCCAAAAAATACCAGACAGTTCTGCATATTGTCAAAGCAAGAATATACAATATTTGCAGCGTTGACACATTACACAGTTGTTCAATAAGATAGCATTTGATAATAGCCTAGTTACATTTGTGTATTATCAAAGAGCATTTTAGATGCATCAAAAAAATTTTTTTACAGGGATTCTATCTATTCACATTGAATTTAATGACTAACAACTTTGGCTGCAATTCCATTTTTTCCCCATTGTGAAAGATATTTTTTTCAATTAGTGGTAATGAATACATAAAAATATTCAAAAATAATAAAATGTAGCTGGGGAAAAAAATAAAGCTGTTTTTTTTTGTCAGATCAAAGAATACAAAGCCATTTTTCTGAAAAAAAAAACCTCTGTATGAATAAAGCAACATCAGTTACTTGATTTAACTTAAAACCAACTTTTTCCAAACTTAAGTCTAGATACTAGTCAAAATCATCTAAGCCTGCTTAACAAAATCTCCAAAGGTTTTCACTGGTTTGTTCATAAATAATATATGAGTTTCATATAGATTTCTTTCTCTCTGACTCTTCATTTGTTCTTATTTTTATGCTAAAGAAATTACTAAATGTGTGTTTAATTATGACGTTCCTAAATAGGCCCTCTATAAACATTTTCAAATTCTGATCTCCATTTTCATGTCTAGATTTGTCTCCTTGTGTATATATTTTGTACCTAGTCTAATTTATTTGATAAATTTATTGTCCATATCAAATTTCTAAAGAGCAGAAGGTAAGTGTTTCACTGCAAGAGATTAAGAAAAAACATATATTTTTTACAATATATATTTTAGAGGTATATCAAGAATTTTGAACCATATATTTAAGTCTTGATTCAGGATGACTACAGATGTATGGATTTATTTTTGATGTGGATTATAATCTGATGTGATGATAATTTTTTTCCACTTCCAAAAATACCATCTAAGGTATTTTTGTTTTGTACGATATCACTTAATTTTTTAAATGAAGCTGCATTTGAAAGCAGATAATTTTTTCCAGTGAATCTGAGATTTTGTTAACTGTTCAGCAGTTTATTACTACAATTATAAATCCTGGGTATCTCTAGTTCATTGTATAATTTTGATTTGCCCTAAGAATTTTTAAAAATTTCCTCTAAGGGATAATATTAAGAATTAAAAAATATTATATTTTAAGGATACGCAGATCAATTTAAATCCTGGTCAAATCAGCTTGAATTCAGGAACTAGTCGGTTTCATCACATTTTCTGCACAAAATAAATAAACCCAGAGTTTTTGTGGTACATAATTTCTTTGATGTATGCATTTCGCATATTAGCATCTTTCCTTAATACTGTACATGCATGTTTTACTTATCTTTCTCAAGTATATTCTCTCTCTCTCTCTCTCTCTCTCTCTCTCTCTCTCTCTCTCTCTCTCTCTCTCTCTCTCTCTCTCTCTCTCTCTCTCTCTCTCATGCTCAAATGTATGCATTTTGTATACAATTTTTGAGCTGGAAATATTTCAAGATGGCTGTTGGTTGACTCCACGAATTACATGCATGTCCACTTAATTACTATACATTGTAGTGGATAACATTTTATTTGAAAGATACTAGTGATTTATTTCTATTACATCCCTACTTTATTTTCTCAATATATAATATTCACTGAAAAAGTTACTATTTTATTCATTATTTTAATGAAAGTGAATCACAGCATTATTTCTTATCTAACATTAAGCCTAATGTTTTATTTAGTTACTATAATTTATTTTTTTATTTTTTTGTCATTTAAAAAGATAAATATTTTCTACTTGAATACAATTAATTGGATCCACCTATTTTCTCTATGACTTGTGAATTCTTTGTGAACCTGTCTTCTTACACTTTTGACATTCATAGAAATTTATAATTTTTTCTATTTTTTTTCTTGAATAAAAAAGTTTCTTGAATCTTAATATGTCTAACTGTGGCTTTAAAAACTGAAATTGGCTATAAATATAGCACATTTTGCTTTATCTGTGATTTACACAATTATGTTTTTAAGAAAGTAAACTATTATATCTTATTTTTATTCCTATAAAGAGTTAATTAAAAAGGGAATACCATTTTATATTTCCAGGTAAAAATCCTGTAATCCATTTTGCTTATAAAATACTTATTCTTCTATTGAGAAACAAATAAATCTTTTAAAAGGAACTCAAGAAAGGAGTGGGATAAATATCATAGCACATTCTAGTTCAGAAACTTTTTAACATCAGTCTAGGAATTATTTTATACCTTACTTCTCCAGTTCTTCAAGTACAGTTCTAGTTTTCAAGTAAAATTTCCTCATCTGACTCTAGCTCCTTCCTTCTTTCTTTAATTCCTGACATAAATCCTTATGTTGATGTAACTTTGGACAGTAACCTTCTGGTTTTTCTCTACTCATTTCCATTATTTCAGGATTTTTTTCACATATAACTTCTCTACTTTTAAGAACTATATTTCTATGTTGGGTAAAAAAGAGCTTTGTACGTAAAGCAACCCTGCCATTTCTTCTTTTTGTATAATGATCCCCATTGGCATGATACAAAAAAAGATAATGATGTGATGATATCCAAATCAGCATAGTTGCCTAAACACCTACATAAAATTAGGAAACTGCCTAATTTGAGCACTGTTCTGAAGGTACTTGCTGCAGCATCTTTGGGGATACACACACACACACACACACACACACACACACACAGAGAGAGAGAGAGAGAGAGAGAGAGAGAGAGAGAGAGAGAGAGAGAGAGAGAGAGAGAGAGAGTGCTCAGATCAGGCTATTTCCTAATCTTATGTAAATTTATGTAATTTAATATATGAAATTTATAGGCTACCCACCTTACCGCAAAGTAACTCTGGGCAGAATTATGCCTTTCAGCTATAAATGCAACACTACAATAATATAAAAATGTGGGGGTATCTTCTGTGATATTGCAGTTCTCCTTACTTGTGACCCCTCCCATCCCCTTAATGCTACTGGTTATTTGACATAACTGCAGAGCATGCCGCAAATCAGTGATAATCACCTATCCATTCTTGAATTGTTTTCTGTTACCTTGTTACTTGTATAAATGTATGTTGGGCATAAACAAAAAGGATATTCCCTGTATTTTATATTTTAAAGCATTATTTTGCTGTTAGATATTAACAAAATCTATTTATTCTGATAGAGAGATAAGCAGTAATATGTACTTCAATATTTGCAAAGGCCTTAAAGATATTTTATATTCCGAAGTAACCAAACACCATCAGATAATGTTCTTTTCTGAAACTAAATACTTGTAATGTGAAATTCCTTTTGTTTTCTACGGCTTGATTTTTTTCCTAAAACTTCTTTTTTCTTTCAGTAATAAGCCTTGTTGCAAACATTTATTTTAAAGATTACAGACTATTTTATGATACATAGGGATTTTTTTTTCATCTCTAAATGCAATCTTGTTTAAAATTAATCAGGAACAGGTAGCTTGACTGAACCTTATCAATGTAATTTCTCATTTTTCACATGAATCATTTGCCATAAAGATAGCCAGGTCAGAAGTCAAACATTTTGATGCTTTTCTTTCAGTCATTAAAACTGATCTTGAACTAGTGCTCTGTAATGATTCATTATATATATATTATCAGGTGATTGAGAACTATATTCAAATTCTATGTACAAAAGTTGGAGATAGATTAATTTTCATGCATGGTCCGAGGCACAAGTCAAAAATCAACATTTTTCTGAGTGCTTTTGATAAAAATTCAGGGAGGACAGAGTCATTTGATCAAGAACTGGTACAACTTTGCTTCCAGTGTTAATTCTTTGAATGTATAACAGAAATACAAAGTTGGAAGGGATCTTGGAGGTCTTCTAATCTAACTCCCTACTCAAGCAGGAAACCCTATACAATTTCATATAAATGGTTGTCCAATCTCTTCTTAAAAATGTAAGCTAGCTGCCTTACACATTACACATTCATGTAATGTGCAAAGTAGCTAGTTCTATGCTTCTTCCCAGTTAGATGTAGAAAACATTTTTCAAACTATTTATGGTTGATATGCAAGCATTCCCAGAGAAGCTTTCTTCTTTCTTTTTCTTTTTTTACTTTCTCAGTGGCAGTTCAGTATACCTTTTTATTAAAATAAAGACTGATAAAGAAAAGAGTAATTTCAAAAAGCAGGGAAAAGCATTCTGAAAACCAGTAGAACTATACATGTTAAAGTATAATTTGATATATAATTTAACTGCATATAACCTAAATAAAAAGGTAACTCTTTTTTAAAAAATATTCTAACTTGTGGTTTTAAATTAAAATGTAAAAGTGACAGTTTATTTCATAGAACCATTGCATTTGTGTCTTGTAAAAGAATAAAAATCCAGGTTTTAATAAACAGAGAAAGCATATAGCTGCAGGTAATTTATGTACATGTGAACTACATTAACAAATAAAATGATAGGATTATGGGAAGATTTTGGGAGACTGTGGAAAATGAAATGTATCTATTATAGTTCTTGAAATTCAGGTATTATTCTAAAAAAAATTTACATTATTTTTATTTCTTTTTTTTTCTACTTATAGGAGCCACAGCTGCAGCTCGAAAAGAAGTTATACGGAACAAAATCCGGGCAATAGGGAAAATGGCTCGAGTGTTCTCTGTACTGAGGTATGGCTCCTGTGTATTTTAGAGTCAGAAATTATTCTTCATTCCTTCAGAGAAATATTCCTCATAAAAATAACAGTAGCAATAGCAATTAGACCTATATACTGCTTCAAAGCAGTTTACAGAGTCTGCATATTGCCCCAACAATCTAGTTCTCATTTTACCGACCTCGGAAGGATGAAAGTCTGAGTCAAACTTGAGCCAGTCAGGATCAAACTCCGGGTTGGTGGCAGCATCAGCCTGAAATACTGCCTTCTAACCACATTTCCACCACAATTCTAAAACAGGAAAAGACATTTTCCCAAAGACATTTCCTCAGGGTTTTACCCAATCAACTTCATTAAAAAAGGGAACTGCCTTTTCTCAGTTGAATGTTTGTTCACAGTACAGATAGATCATAAAAATTTCTAAATAGATATGCAGGTAATCCTCGATTTACAACCATTCATTTAGTGACTATTTAAAGTTACAGTAGCACTGAAAAAAATGACTTATGACTGTTTTTCACACTTACTATCATTGCAGCATCCTCATGGTCATGTGATCCAAATTTATGCACTTGGCAACTGGCTCACATCTAAAACAGTTGCAGTGTCCCGGTATCATGTGATCAACTTTGGAGACCTTCTGACAAGCAAAGTCAATGGGGAAGCCAGAGTCACTTAACAACTGTGTTCCTAATTTAACAACCACCATGATTCACTTAACAACTGTAGCAAAATGGGGCAAAACTCAACAACTGTCTCAATAACAGAAAGTTTGGGCTCAATTGTAATTGTAAGCTGAGGACTACCATCTCAGAATTTTTATATATTGCAAGCTTTAGAACAATCTAGGTGATTAAACTGCAGAAGTTAGTCAAAGACATTTTGCTGTCTGAAGCCAAAAACAAAAGCAAATATTCCCCCCCCATATGCACACACACTTCTTTTTGTTTAGAGACAATTCTGATGCAGATCACTTCTTTCTCTGGGATTTGGGTGGTCAAAAGCTGTGCTGCATAATTAAGTAGTGCCTTGTTGAAATATTGCCAGTGTTGTGATCAATTGAGCTGAGTGAACATTCAACCCATGTATGTGGGGGTCTGCACTTCTGTGGCTGTGTATGGCCTTGCTCTAATTTCTTATAGCTTTTACCTTCATTGGAAGAGCTCTAAACAGTGCAGAATAGATTACTGGTACCGGTAGCTAGTAAGCATAGCAATCCTTTTCCTGGAATTTAGGTTAAAGAGAGAAAAGAGAGTTGGAAATATAAGAAAAGAGTGGTTTCTCCTTTCGTCCTTTTGGCTCTGACACTATCTTTGACTTGCTTCAGCAGTCCTCAGAATGTTAACCCCAAAAGATTATTCCTGAAGCCTTCAGCAGAAGAAATGGTGGTATATCATTTATATAGAACCAGCGTGGTGTAGTGGTTAAGACATTAGGCTATGAACCAGGAGACCATGATTTCTAGTCCCACTTTAGGCATGAAACCACCTGGGTCATTTTTTCTCAGCTCTAGCAATGGTAAGCCACTTCTGAAAATCCTTGCCAAGAAGAAATTTGTCCAAGCAGTCTCTGAAAATCAGTCACAGTTGAATGGAAGAAAAAAAAAGTGTTATATGAACATTAACCAGTATAATGATGTGGTTAATAATCATGTGTTATTAATTTTTTTCTTTTTTTAAAAAATGCTTTTACTATCTAAACTTTCCTCATTTCCAGATGAAATCCTCTACCCACCCAAATGGACTTGAGATTTATAATTACTTAGAAATTAAAGGGATATACAATATGTCATAACTCCTAGGCCTGTATTACTGGGAATTTTGTTCTGCTTACTATATGTGGTCCTACTTTTTTACTCAAAGACTGGTGTCCAAAGCAGCTTGCCAAGCAATAAAAAAGGTGTAAAAAGAGAAGTGTTCTTCAATTGGAACAGCACCCTAAAGGGTTAGAAGGTGCCCAGCTTTACAACCTGTTTCCTCTGATTGTATCTGTTGTTAGCCATAGCTGACAGTCTCATTCTGTTCCTATCAGGGAAGAGAGTGAGAGTGTGCTGACACTGAAAGGGTTGACCCCAACAGGAATGCTGCCCAGCGGAGTGCTGTCTGGAGGAAAACAAACTCTACAAAGCGGTAAGTGCTTTTGCACATGTATACTGTGATAGATCTAAATTTTTCATCCTCTTTGCATTATAACAATACAGTATTTTCAAGAAAAAAAATGAGGGAAAGACCACAGATCTGGAACGTAGTTCACAAAATTGGGTTTGACACACACACGTACACACAGAACAAGTCTTAATTTTCAAACCATATTTATCCCACTTGATATTATTTAGAAGAAAAATAGATTATTTCTTAATTTCCGGGAAGGAATCTTTTGTAGAAGAAGCACAACAATCTTGGGGGGGTGGGGAAGTATGTCTAACTCATATCTATGTTAGCTTCCTAAAGTTCTGCTTCCTTGTAGTACACCTAAATGCCTGGGGATTAAACATAAAGATAAAATGTTCACATCAAACCAAACTCTTTCCCTAGTCTACCCCGTATTGTTATGAGCACTAAGAATGTAGATCTGCATCCATTTAAGAAGTCACAAGGAAGATAGGCAGCATTACAAAATGTGTCTGAGTGCCCAATTTATAAATGCAGAGATATTCCCTCTGCATGAATATGCCTGTGTAGTATTGTTAATAATGTGCATAATTCTGAAAAATCTTCCGTAATGTAAGCAAGCACACACTGGAGTCCCTGACACACCTGATACGATGCTGACAGTAACCTCTAGCGCTATTGGCTTGTCTGGCTGGCCTCGTTATAATATTAACTTCCCATCAGACAGTATTTGCAGTGCTTGTGTGATGAGCACTGTATTGTGGGAAAGGTAAAATAGGTGTGTGGGCATGGCCAACCATGGAACACTAGTATTCCACTTAGGCTTGTGATGTTCCACTGTTGCTCTGTTCCTTTCCTGCAGCAACACTAAAGCCAAGTCTATATGACTGGTGTAGTGAGCACAGCATCTAGTTTCATTTAACACAGGGGTTCTCAACCTTGGCAACTTTAAGACTTGTGGACTTCAATTCCCAGAATTCCTCAGCCAGCAAAGCTGGGAGTTGAAGTCCACAAGTCTTAAAGTTGCCAGCATCCCAATAGGCTGGTGTTTCTTTTAGCCCCATGTTTACCATGATGGCTGAACCCATTGTGGTTTCATAAACACAAGGAGCAGATTAGGGAATACAGTTTCAGGGATGCTGATATTTTTTAGAAGAATAGCTCAATACAGCAATACAAATCTGAGTATTTTTTAGGAACATATTATCCTTTTTTCCTTGCACAGCAAAATGCAGCAACCCCCTCCAGTGCTGCTTCCCCTCTCCAAAAAAGTGTGTCTTTATTATTCTTTTTGTTCAAGGAAATCTGCACATTTGAATTGGAATCCAGGTTTCCTTCATAGGTGCAAATCTAATGGGCAAAACTAGTAGTTATTCACTAATTCACAGATGGGGAAGTCATAAATGAACTTTAGAAAGCATTCATTAATTGAGCGTGATTTTTATCTAAATGCAGCAGGAAAGCATTATTACCCAGTGATTGTATCAAAACATATTTTGTATGAATTATGTTATGGAGTATAGCTAGTAGGATAAACTTCTTGAAGTAAGGAGCCACAATCAAATTCATTAATGTATATAACTGTTATTTTGTTATTTGTTTTTAACATATATTTCATGCACCCATGAGTGTCCTACTGTAATTATGATGCAACTTTTAGTAACCATGAGACATGGACATTCGCCTTTCCAATAACTCAGTCTCAGCCTCTAACTTTCCCATTTCTTCTTGGAGTTTCTTCCCTGTACTTTTCCCCTTTTTGTCTCTTTTTCTCTTATCTAGAAGATTCAGGTATTCTGTGGTAAACTCTCTTTTTGGTGGCTTGTGTGTTACATATATTGTAATATTCTGCTTTGTAAATGCTGCAGTATGACAGAGTATTTTTGATACACTGATGCAATTTGTAGTGCCTAGAGGATATTTGACTTTCAGATAATTTGGTCTACCAAAAACGCTGCAGTCCTAGTTAAAGAAGTAAAATTTCCTTCTGTCACATCATTCAAAAGTCTCATTAAACTATGCACTGGCAAATACTGCAGTATTAAAACTAGTAGAACATTACTATACCCATTAGTTAATATCTTGTACCATTCATCAAAT
The DNA here is from genome assembly GCA_034064705.1 of Bothrops alternatus. Lineage (NCBI taxonomy): Eukaryota > Metazoa > Chordata > Lepidosauria > Squamata > Viperidae > Bothrops > Bothrops alternatus. The sequence continues at coordinate 19,566,477 of JARGCV010000081.1, forward strand.
ATACTGAAATTCACATAATTTCTGTTAAGAGCAATTAACAGAAAATATGGGCAATATATTCTGTGAAATGTGCTCATTCTTAGTAGTCATTATTTTCAACATTTCCATGCAATTTAGATCTTGTTGCTCATCTTTGTTCTTTTATTTTCTCTTTCACGTTGATTATGCATATTTATTTTTATTACTTAATTCTCTTATTTTCCACAACAAAGGGCTCTAGATTCTATGGGGGAACATACCCTTGATACAATATGGCATTTAATGAGATATCACAGATGTCCATATTAAATATTTCATTTGCAAAAGTATAATATTCTGATTTGGTCAGACACAGGCTGATAATAAGTCAGACCCATCTGGCTGCCCAAGGAAAGTGTTTTTAATTTCTGCTTGTATATTCTTAAGCCCAGTTTTAAAAGGCAAAATTTAAATCTGTGTTATACTACAAAAGACTATGAAGCAGCCTGTTTTCCAGTATTTTAGTTCCATTCAAAAATTTACATATACATACACATAGAACATAGAATTCTAACATTTGTTAGAATTTCAGCCATTTATGGATTACTTCAAAATATATCAGTGCATTCAAAAAATAATAAGAAATGCATTAAACAAAATGTTGGACATTGGTGTGTGTGTATATGTGTGTATACAGACACACGCATGTAGGATGAACAGAAAATGGAGGAAAAGATGCTCACCAAAGTTCACAAATACCATATTCCTTCAAAAATTGCTATTAAGACCAAACTTCCACAGCCTTATGTCCTGTATGCATTGGAATTCAACTCCCAACAATTCCAAATTTACTGAGAATTAGGAGAGATGAAGTTCAAGGCATCTTCAAGGTTACCAGGTAGTAGAATTGAGAGAAAATGCTGTTTCAGCAATGGTGGTGATTTCTTCTGCCTGCTTAAAGTTTGTTTTTCCTATATGGCGCTCCTCTGTTTAACTTGCCCCATTAAATATGGCAATTGTTCTTGTCCTAAATTGGCACTTCCAATTCTATTTAACCACTGTGGTCATTTTCAAACACCAGATCACATGCTTCTTCATCCCCTGCAAAATAAACAAGAAATCTATTGCCTGCCAGTTACAATACCTGTGTTTGTTTTTGTATGTGGCATTTTGTGTTGTCTTCTATGTCAAAATCCAGCACTTACAATAACTTTTAAGTGTACTAGCTCCTTTGCTATTCACTGACTTGTTCTAAGAGTTAAATCCTCTGCTCATTTTTCTCATTCATTTTGCTACCCCTTTCTTCTCTTCAGCTACTGTTGAGGCTATTGAGGCTGATGAAGGTAAATTGGCCAGATCCCTTTCTGTTGTGGTTACAACAGATAAGGGCTCTGCTGGGTGTATTCATTTTTGCTGTAGCTTGTATAGAGTGTGTGGGTGTTGAGCTAACAATTGTGGCTCAGTATTAACCTAAGTTTACTTGCTTTAAAGGGGAAAGTGTTTCTTTTGTTGTTGATGTTGTTTCTTAGAGTTGGAAAAATGTTCTGATATGTGTCCATGAAGCTTCAAATGCTGAATCACACAAGGATAAGAAAGCTTGCAATCCAATTAAAGCTATTTGGCAAACAAGCAGTGGGACCAATCTATTCCTCGTGTTCTCTTTAGCTATCTCTGAAAACGGAGAGTACATAACTAAAATTGAAAGGAATTTCCCCTGTATTGAAGTCCATAGCAAAGTCAATGGGTCTTCTCTGTAATTCAACACATTTTAAAATACCCTTTGGGGGAAGAAAAAAAAATCATTAAAACAATGAGAGGATGGTAAGACAGTATTTTTTTCAAGCCTTGGGAACTTCCTGTAATTTCACCCTTAACATCAGCATTATTTTACAGGATTTCAGGCACAAATGAATTACTGTCAGAACAGTTTGAATGCAAAATGTTAAGCTGCCTCTCTTAAGCGTATCTTTCATTTCAACACCTATGGAATTTTGTTAGTTATACAGTTAAGAGGTCTCCAATTTTTATGATGAAATATTTTCTGTGCAATGAGAAAATTAATATTTCAAATTGTTTTGCAAGATGAGAAGGCTCTAAAGTTCCCCTTTAAAACAAAACAAAACAAATATATTCAGTTGTATTTTGTTCTTGCCCACATTAAAAATGTGAGTTTTTCTTAAGGAAAAAAAAAGTATTAGCTTTCTGGCAAGATGTAATAGTACCATTTTGGCTTCTCTTATCTATTTTTGCTTTTAAGAAAGTTTTTGTTACAGAGGTGGAAAAAGAATCATAGAAATAAGTAAGAGAAAATACAACTGCTTTCTAAATAGCAGTGAGTGAGCTGCTATTTACATTGGAATTCTCTATTCCTGTTGGCAAATTCTACTCTGCAGTGTGCATTCTTGTTGACAGTTTGGCTGTTTTTTTTTTCCTGTGATTTGTGTGACTGTGTTGTGTTTCTAGCATTACTCTCAATGTAAACTGCTAATAATCATTGTCTGACCAGCAGCAGAACACATTCTTCAACACTATGATGTATAAATATGTCTTCTTGACATAAAGATTAATTTACAGTATGCTTCCCATTCTGGAAATATATCTTGTTCAGGTTAAACTTCTATTTATTATTACCTTGTACTGTAATGGAAGTTTATAAAATCACTATTTTATAATGGTTTTCTCCTTTGGGAAATCAAATAGAGAATGTGATTATAAGAATAGCTTCACGGGTGGCCTCACTAGGCCACAGGACCCCTCCAATAGCTTCACATGCTCCACAGAAGTAGACCACTTCTACTTCACACACCTGGTTCATAACTGAATGGGTCTGGCAGCATTGTGGTGAATATGTAAAGGGAATGTTCTCAAAGAGTCACCATTCACCCATCTCTTAGCTCTGAAACATATCTGAAATTTGGTGGGGAATAGGTGAGATTTTAAACTTGAGTGATATGTAGGAAAAGAAAATGCCAGAAAAAAAAGGATATTTTTTAGCCCTTTGGCAATTTCCACAAAAGACTATCTGAAAGAAGCCAGTGTGCAAACTTCAAATGTATTGGATTAATATCCAGTACTTTGCTGAAACAATGTTCCATACACGAAAAATATTTTGCAGTTTATACTTCATACTGAAGTCTTCCTTGAGAGAACTAGAATCAAATTTAGTTATATGTTTTTTTGCTTGCAAATTCTTGTTCAAGTAAAAGTATAACGACCTAATTATTAAAAAACCCTTGGACAAGATTTTCTAGAAGTAAACTATTAATAACTTTCTTTCCACTCTTAATTCTTTAAATCCAATCCATCAGCAATTTGTTGGAATTTTCACAAACTGAATGCCATTTCAGATGGTGTAGTATTCCATCTGGCAACGAATAAAAGTAATCATCATATAATTTGGGGTGAGGTGGGGTGTCAGTCTTCCAGATCTTTCTGCAGTTCTCATTTCCATCCCCATAGTGGGCAAAACGTCAGCATGAGAGATGTTCTACAAAATTTTACCCAAGTTTAATAATAGCAGAGACAGCAAAATTGCAAGTCAAATCAAAATTCAGAAAATAATTTGCTTTCCCTCTATTGGAAAATAGATATGAACACACCAACAAAATCTCTTTACACTCTTACTTTTGCTCACATTCATCAAATAATTTTTCGTTTGGATTAGCTGGACTCTCTGTGGATGTAAAAAAAAAAACCTGAGCAGACATAAGCATAACCAAACATTTTTGAAATCTAATATAAAGCATTTGATTTGAATTTTATTGAAATAAAAAGAAGCATGGAGAATAGTAGCAATTGAAAAATTAAGCAATGTTAACAGATTGTTGCCCAAAATTCTCCCCATATTAAGAGCGGTTTGCATGGAGCCTTTGAAGGGACCAAAATGTATGTAGTACCTAATAAGAGCAATGGGAAACTCAATGCCAGTTCATTGATTTTTAGATTCAGTTGTCTTCACTCGTGTTCTTATACTTTCAAAGTTAAGAACACCAAATATGCTAAAAGAATTATATTCAGAGTCCATGGCACATTAAATAACCACAGTTGAGATTATTTTATAATTGTCTGGAATTAACAGAACTTTATTGTATTGAATAACACAATCAGTTCTGCTACGCTGAAGACACTGAAAGTCTTCTGTACAATACAGTAAAAAGTTTTCTTTCAGTAATGAATCTTATGGATACAACGCAGGTTCCTTAACAATGCGGCAGTCAGGATACCACAATAAAGAAACTCGGCTGTTACATAGCATGCCTCCGACTCAGCAACCCCTTTCTAAAAAAGAAATTCTGTTCGAACAACAGTTAAATGTGGCTTCAATAATAATATTAATGGGAATAAAAGATAAGGCTTTCTTCTAGATTAATCAGGATCTTTTTTAAAAAAAAAACTTTTTTTTAATCTTGGCTCTAATATAGCAGTTAGTAGGTGTGAATAATTCCTGCAAGAAGAGCAAAAGAACGGATGCTATTTGTAGTTTGGACCCTTTATCTTAATAGTGATTGAAAATATGATTTGTTATATTTTCCCTCTGGACTTTTCATAAAGAGCAACATAGCAAGTTTGCTAATCTAGGAATGTGATATAAAATGATTGGAAGAGTCCTTGGATAAGCTACACTTTTGAAATCTTAATTTTTCTTTTAGAGCTTTTGAAAGCTGCAATAAATTGCAAAACTGCTAAATTTTATCCCTTTATTTCAAAGAAATAAAATAATATATGAAATCAGCCTAAATTCTATCATAAATGAAATTATTAAGGGCAATCTACATTTTTAAAAAAAAAACAGAAAACTGCTATCACCTCATTGCAAAGTATTCTTAAAATCCTCGTTTCAAATTGGTCCTCCGTTCACATTCACAGTTTATTGTTGGTATTAAACTGAGTTAATCTCCTCAATGTTAGGACCAAACAGACTTTTTGCAATAATTCCAGCTACTTATGGAAGGAAATGAAATTTCCTACAGGAAATAATTGTGATCATCAATTTCTGCCATCCCCAAAGAAAACTCTAATGAGAATTGGTTTCCAGATTTTAAGAAAATCCATTTTAGTTGTCTTCTCTCTCCCTCTCCCTCCCTCTCTCTCTCTCTCTCTCTCTCTCTCTCTCTCTCTCTCTCTCTCCCTCTCTCCCTCTCTCTCTTTCTCTCTCTCTCTCTCACAAGTCTACTTGTCCATTTAGCCTAAACTATAGAACAAAATACCAGAACTGGATTTTGTTGGGAGCATATTAATCATTCAAGAGACATTGGCTGTTCACCTTTTAGCCGTTTCCAGTTACACTCAGAAGCTTTAATTGCAGTTGTCATTTTTTTTCTTCACTTTGAAGGAATTTCTCACTCATTGATCAGTAAGCTGATAAAAAGCCAACCCTTTGTCCCTACTGACTTTCTTTCTCGTTTTGTTTTGTTGTTCTTTTCTTCCCCACTCCCTTTTTCTCTTCAGCTATCAAAGGATTCTCACCACAGCATAAGATCACAAGCTTTGAAGAAGCGAAAGGGCTGGACCGGATCAATGAGAGGATGCCCCCGCGCAGGGATGCCATGCCTTCTGATGCCAACCTGAATTCCATCAACAAGGGGATCTCGTCAGAGACGAACGGCACCGACAGCAATGGCAGTAACAGCAGCAATATTCAGTGACCCTTTCTGACTTGCAGGGATATTTTTTTTGTTTTTGAGCAGGGCACCGTGGGACTGCTGCTCAACAGCAGTTGGATTTTCTTGCCTCTGACAGTAGCTTACCTGCTCTGGGGCCAGATGTTGGATTCAGTTTACAATATCATCTAAGAAGAGATAGTAAACTTTATTTGGTGGGGTGGGGGTGGAGGTGTAACACCTCCTTGGACATGCCTTTAAAATGCTTGTAGAGAAATAAACAAAAGCTAATGCTGGTCTATATTGCAAAGTTAGGGGAATGAACATGTTTTCCTATTGCATTGGAAACCTCTAGATATGTTAACTGAAAGGCCTTTTATTATTATGTTACTGGACATGACAACTTTGTCTGATTTCTTACTAACTATTGTACGTTTACAGTTGCAGCACTATACATGGACAACATCCAAACCATTTTTAACAGAGTGATGTACAAACTAAATAAGGAGACTATTTATTGATAATGTTTTGCTACTCTTGTCAGACGACGGCTATCTAAAACAAAACAAAAAAATAATTAGGCAATCTTTAAAAAATATATAAAAGAAAAAAAGAATGTTGCAAATTTGTTAAAAATGCCAAAAAAGACAATTTAATTTTGTATACATTATGCTTACCTCAGGTTTCTTTAGTGTGCTTGAATACCCTTCTTTAATTATAACATTTACCTTAATTAATTTGGCAGTGAGAAATCTTTTTCATTTATGTTTTTAAGGAAAAAAAACTGGAATAACTATATCCTTTTTTTTTGTTTTCCTAGTTTCAGTTTATATTTAGGATTATTTTCTTTTTTTTCTTTACTTTTTTTGGTAAATCAAGTCTTGGTTGTGGCTTGCTGAATTTAAATATTTATGAGTGGTGCATTTTTAAGTATAGTGAACAAGACACCATATTAAGTGCAGTGAAAGCATCTATATTCTGTAAAAAATCTGCCTATGCATGTTTTTTAAGAAAAAAAATTGGCTGTATAGGCCTGTATGGGACTGTAATGCGCTTAGTGGTCTGACTTATACTGGAAATGTATGTATACTGGCGTACTTTATATTCTCTAAAAAAGAAAATGCTAATGCCTTTGAAATTTTGTAATCAAAAAAGCTTTGAAAAAATCTAAGGGGGAGAGTATTCTTAAAAGTTTTTAATATAAGCTTGTCAGTGCACATATAGATGGTTAGCATGTTTAGCAAACCTTGTGAAATTTAAACTAAGTTTGTAGTTACACGTGAAACTAAATGCATGAGAACTGTTAACGTCATGATGAGTTAGTCATTTTGTTACGTTCTGTCATGTGCCACAAAATGTGTGATTTTTTTCACTTTTTTTCCCTTTATATATCAGTTACGGGTTACAACTGGTTCAGTCTTAAAGGAGGAAAAACCAACAAAACAGTCCACTGATATTTTTTATCAATTGTATAAGTGCCCAAGTAATTCACTACAGCCTACAGCCTTGCCTTTGTAATTTGACTTATGAAATGTTGGCAATCAAAGCATGCACTTGTAACAATGAAAAAAAGCATTTTATATTACTACTCAATAAAAATGTGCATGAACCTAGAAGTTCTCTTGTTAAATCTGCAGTATGTGATAGTACATATTTAACACTCGCTTGGGTTTCTTAGTGAGGGGAGCAAACCTCTTTATTACTTGGTTTGTGTGTTACCTCTCGTAGTCCACAAGCTCTCTGACTTGCCCAAAGGAATGTCCTTGTTGTCTTTTCAGTTGGCGGAGAAGTCTTCAGATAGGAGGTCCAACCAGGAGTGACCTGGTTGAAGAAGGCTAGTCAATTGACAATAGGAGATAGCATACCTGATTTCACAGAGACACCTTTTAAAATTTCAAGGAACTGAATGTGAGATCTTCTACTTTCCACATTTGCTGTTTGTTTATTGAAATTATAATCTGCCTAATAATCCATGTTCAAGTGACATCATTCTTTAATGTTTATAAATAAAGCAGTATACTGCAATAAATAAATAAATAAATAAATAAATAAACTTTAAAAATCCACCATACCCATGAAAAACAGGCATTTCAAATAAAATTCTTTTCAGAATTAACAGTATGCCTTTCATTCATTCACGTTTGTGAGGTACATATTTGTAACAGGAAAAACATGTCTTTTAGTTTAGAATCCCCTGCCAGACGTTCCCTCATTCCCTCTTAAAATAGAACGGCCTTTTCAAGTTTTCTTCTTTCCAAATTCTAATGGCAGGCAGTGAACTATCTTGCCCATCCTAAGAATCAAATTTATTCCTTATTTCCTGTTTTGAGTGATTGGCTACATGCCTTCAAGTCTGCCATGGACAAGTCTATGCAGGTTTTTAGAAGTGGTTTGCCATTGCCTTTTCCAAGGTCCTGACAAGCCAAAATCACCTAACTAACTGCCAACTGCAGAACTAAAGATTATAATCTCCTGGTTTGTAGCCAGCTACCTTTACTACTAAATCAAATTGGGTCTCTAATTCCTTTTAGACAAGTCTGTTCCAAACCTGCGTACCACTCAATGCAGACTTGGGTCCATACAAGCAATTATTCCTGGATCTGAAGGATTTTATTTCAGCAGTCAACATATAGAAACTTAGGCTTGGAAGGGGCAACCTTATACAGCTTCTAGCATCCTAGACAAATACAGGTGAAACTCGAAAAATTAGAATATTGTGCAAAAGTTCATTTATTTCAGTAATGCAACTTAAAAGGTGAACCTACTATATGAGATAGACTCATTACATGCAAAGCAAGATAGTTCAAGCCGTGATGTGTCATAAGTGAGATGATTATGGCTTACAGCTCATGAAAACCCCAAATCCACAATCTCAGAAAATTAGAATATTACATGCAATCAATAAAACAAGGATTGTACATAGAACAATATTGGACCTCTGAAAAGTATAAGCATGCATATGTACTCGGTACTTGGTTTGGTCCCCTTTTGCAGCAATTACTGCCTCAATGCGGCGTGGCATGGAAGCTATCAGCCTGTGGCACTGCTGAGGTGTTATGGAAGACCAGGATGCTTCAATAGCGGCCTTCAGTTCTTCTGCATTGTTCGGTCTCATGTCTCTCATCTTTCTCTTGGCAATGCTCCATAGATTCTCTATGGGGTTCAGGTCAGGCGAGTTTGCTGGCCAATCAAGCACAGTAATCCCACAGTCAACTGAACCAGGTTTTGGTGCTTTTGGCAGTGTGTGCCTCTCCATTCTTCCTCCAGACTCTGGGTCCTTGGTTCCCAAATGAGATGCAAAAGTTGCTCTCATCAGAAAAGAGGATTTTGGACCACTGAGCAACAGACCAGTTCTGTTTTTCTTTAGCCCAGGTAAGACACTTCTGATGTTTGTTGTTCAGGAGCGGCTTGACAAGAGGAATACGACATTTGAAGCCCATGTCCAGGATCCGTCTGTGTGTGGTGGCTCTTGATGCATTGACTCCAGCCTCAGCCCACTCCTTGTGAAAGTCCCCAACACTTTTGAATGGCCTTTTCCTGACAATCCTCTCCAGGCTGCAGTCATCCCTGCTGCTTGTGCACCTTTTTCTTCCACACTTTTCCCTTCCACATAACTTTCTATTAATGTGCTTTGATACAGCACTTTGAGAATATCCAACTTCTTTTGCAATTACCTTTTGAGGCTTTTCCTCTTTATGGAGGGTGTCAATGATGGTTTTCTGCACAACTGTCAGGTCAGCAGTTTTTCCCATGATTGTGATTCCTACTGAACCAGACTGAGAGACCATTTAAAGGCTCAGGAACCCTTTGCAGGTGTTAGCTGATTAGTGTAGGACACTTTGAACCTAAATATTGAACCTTTTCACAATATTCTAATTTTCTGAGATTGTGGATTTGGGGTTTTCATGAGCTGTAAGCAAAAATCATCTCACTTATGACACATCACGGCTTGAACTATCTTGCTTTGCATGTAATGAGTCTATCTCATATATTAGGTTCACCTTTTAAGTTACATTACTGAAATGAACTTTTGCACAATATTCTAATTTTTCGAGTTTCACCTGTAGCTGTGTAATCTTTGCTTGAAAACCTTCAGTAACCTCACAGGCTAAATAATTCACATCTATTAGCTTAATTGGTTAAAAGATCCCACAGCCAGGAAATCTCTTCTAATATTGAGTTACAGATCTCTTTGTGCAAAACTTCTACCTATTGATTCTTGTCTTTTCCTCAGATGTTATAGAGAACAATCCACATCCACTTACCTATAATGGCCCTTCGGGTATTGAAAAATGCCATGTCCTCCATTTAGCCTTTTCTTCTTTAGGTTAAGTGTATCAGCTCTTTTAATCATTCTGTAATAATTCTGTATAATATTTTAGTCTCCAAGACCATTGCCATCTTCCTTACTCTTCTTCCCGCACTCTCCAATTCTTCCGCCTTTTTTTTTTGTTTTGTTACACCAAAACTGGACACCATTCCATGTGTGGTCTAACGAGTGCAGCATAGAGCAGAACAATCACTTCCCATGATCTTCACACCATATCTCTGTTAATACCAGGGGTTCTCAACCTTGGCAACTTTAAGACTTGTGGACTTCAACTCCCAGAATTCCTCAGCCAGCAAAGCTGGCTGAGGAATTCTGGGAGTTGAAGTCCACAAGTCTTAAAAGTTGCCAAGGTTGAGAACCCCTGGTTAATACAGTCCAAGATTGAACTGGTTCTTTTTGCAACTGCACCACACTGTTGGCCCATGCTTAATTTGCAATCTACCAAAATGCCAAGATCCTTCTCACTAGTACTACTCCCAACCCAGGTATATTGCCTCTTGTATCTTGATCTAGTTTTCCCAACCTTACAAGTCTATCAAGAACCTTTAAATCCCTGAGCCTGTCTTCTGAGGTGTTACCAATCTTCATCCTTGGTAAAGATGGAACAAGTACTACCTACCAAGTTCCATTTCTGTTTTGTTTTTTCCAGTTCTCAATAATAACTTATCACTGAAAAATATCATGAACTGAATGTAAGATGCTAAGGTCACACATGATACAGTCACTCTGTCCCAAACATGCCACACTTCCTCCTCCTGTATTTTGGGAATAATGAAATTATGCAGACAGATTATTGCACAGGAGCATCTGTCACCATAAGGTACTGAGTGTGCCATTGCTTGATATTTCACACTTTGAATTCTGCAGAAGAGGCACCACAGAGATCTGTAGCATACGGAAAGAGAACAACAGTAGGCACCTTTCCCTGATCACAGAAAATCACAATCTGTAAACAGCTTGAGAAAATTCAGAGCACAGCATCACTAATGCGCTATATCACACACTTGCCTATTTAATTTTCATCTATGTTTTAGGATCTGAGTACGGTTTTAGTAAGACTTTTTAAGATTTAATATTTCAAGATTCCACAGTTAGTTGTTCTGCATCAATTAGTGCTAACTGAGGGCTTTTTAAAGCAGCTGGCAGAAATGTTGAGAGCTAAAAGATAGTTTTGTTACTTATATACTAGATTTGCACAATGTTCTTGGTTAAAATTAGCTAGTTTGTGGCTCTGAATATTGTATAAGCTCAATCACTACAATTAATTCATGCTTTGATATGTGGAGCAAAGCGAGTAAATTTCAGTTTAACTATGGGTTGGCTTACCATGTGAATATGGCCTTCTAGGACAACTTATGAGCTATATATTTTTCTCTTGCTCAATGAGTTCATGTCCCCTTCCCTCCTCCCCAATATTTTCTCCTCTAAAACTAGGATGATGCTTAAGGCGTTGACTTAGATAGAAGAGCCTGGTTCATATCTCCTACAAAGCCAAAGCCAACTAAAGCACACTGCATGAACCACTTTGTGTTTAATGGCTGAATCCCTTTTGAGCCTGAATCCCAAAGTCTAGCCTGACAGCACAACTCCATTAGTGGCTTGGAAGTGCTTCAGTAAAATGCTCACAGAGTGGGGGACATTATGTGCTGACATATTTATATTCATGTTACTGCAATCTGGAAATAATCCTATCATGTTGACTTGGGGGAAGGATCTAGATGTTTGTTAAAACTAGAAATAATTATCATGATTGACTTGAAAAAAGTTATTTGAATTTATCAGCCACTAATACCAAAGGGTTGTGTAGTTCTAGTGCTAGAAACCAATTCATTTAGCCACTAAATCTTGGTGATGTTACTAAGGCTATATCAAGTTTTGGACTGTTCCTACTGAAATCCAGCTTAGAGGGCTTTATGGGTACTTCTTGCATCAAAGTTCAAGATGACTGAGTTCCTGTAACACATTAAGTTAAAAAGTTTAGTAAATGGGAAGTTTATCTTGTTGTACACTGTTCTTCCACCACTTATTAAATGATGGGCGTCTGAGTTGAATAAACATCAAGTGCAGTGAAAACAGAATAAAATGACAGCAAATGCTCTGATTAATGAAGTTTTTGGGCTTAGCATATTGTGTGAAGGCTGCCTTCCTTTCCTCTCCTCCCCCATCTTTCATTTTGGTGGAACTATTATCAGAATAGGGAAGTGTGTTGGGGCCATGGTCACAAAGGAGTATTTTGTGTAGAGAGCTGATTTGTTTGAAAAAGCAGAGCCAGACCAACTGCACAAATATCTCAAGCTGTTATTCTTGGTTTTAAATATATAATCACAACAAAGTAAACATTTGCTCTAGCTTCAAATTCAGCAGTGCAAATATAAACCATTTTTAACTATTATCTCCATCGGAGATGGGGACTACTAACTTATCTGAAGCAGTCCAGATAATCTCCTATTTTCATGGAATTTGGAGAAAACAATTTTAATTTAATTTTGATTTTCCCTCCCTCCCAAAAAATATCTTCCAATTTTCAAGAATGAAATACCTAAAAACAACTTTAATAAAATTATCAGTTATTGTTAGATAAATACCTGATTTATTTCTTGTGCTGCAGATCCAAAGTCTGAAAAAGGTATAAATAAAATTGCAATTTGCCTCTGTGGGTTTGTTTTAACTCTTCAGGACAATATTCTGCCTGAAGATGTTTCTAAAAACAAACCTAGACTGTTTTGGTAGCATTTTTCATGGATTTGGTGAGTGCCCTTAATTTTGCCTAAGATGTGCTGGTTCCTTCTACATAAAAGTCAGTCTTTTATAGACAATCTTGAGCCAGAAGCAAATGTAGAATTCTGTTCTGCCTGGAAAACGGGTGTCCTTATTCACAAATTACCTACTATTATTTTAGGTTTTAGAAGGAAGAAGAAATGTAAAAAGTTAAACAGTAGAAAATGCACAAAATAGCCTAAAACTGGAGCAAGCAACCTTCCAGACCAATTGCTGCATGTTTAGAATTATATCACTGAAATTTGCACATGAGAGCTCTGGTTTTTTTAGTCATGCAATCTCCCATTTCCTATTTTACAAATTATGGTAAGTTTAAAATGTGTAAAACTATCTTAAAGCATTCATTTTGTTCTTCCTTTCTCTCAGACTTCCAAAATGTAATGTAAAACATCCAAAATCCATTGGAGGCTAAAAAGAATAAAAAATAAAATTCTATTCCTGCCTGCAAAAAAAAATTAAATTGATAATTAATTTAAGGATTTTTAGAAACTTGTCTTGTCATAGCCAGGGCATATATAATTTTTTTATTTTCTCCCAACATTCCTTATAGACTGTGTTTTGGCTTTAATGGATTAGAGGAAAAATGTCAAACTCACAGAGCAAAATATTTTATGGATAACCATGAGAAATAACTTGATAGCTTGACACACACACAGATATCAAAGTTCAATGATCTGTGAATAGCGATGCTACCTCAGATTTTTCTTTTCTTTATTTAATTGAGATTATGCTTTCCGTTCACAGTTATGTTTAAGCAAAGTCAGTTGCCATAGTGACACCAGAGCTTTCTAAAAGTATCAGTTCCTGTCCAAAATTGCATTTTGAAATTAACTGTTTAGTTGAACCATAAAGAGCTGTGAACCTTTAGATATTGAACTGTTCTCACCACAGATGTTAAAAATGTCAAAATAATGCTTACCATTTGCCTAGTGCTTTAGCACTTGATATTGTCCCATTTTTCCAACCTTTGATGCAAATTCTGGAAGACAATGCATTTCTCCATTTGATTCCAAATGCATTTGATCGTCTGTATTCCTGCCGGAAATAGTTCCAGAAAGGATACAAAAATCATGTACCCTAACTAAAATTTGGCACAAATGTATTCCTTCAAAGAGAATTGTCACATTCAGTTCTAAAATGATAGATTTTCAGTGCGTATAGTAGTGCTGGGAATGGGGAGAGACCATTAATACTGCATGGTTTTTACAAAATTTACCATTTCCTCATAGCATTTCTGGACTTTAATTCCATTTGCTTTGTTAAAAAACAACAAGCATGAATCCCAGAGGGAAAAAACCCATCAGCTTTTCCAAATCATATTCCAGATATGAACACCATATTGATAAGTATAGGAAGAATATGAAACTAATAAATAAATAAATAAATAGAAAATGGAAGGTTAATTCCCAGTGACTCCATTAGAAAATCACTCCCATTATAAATATTAAATCTTGGCTCAGTCTGAGCTCATGTTAGAGTCAAAAAACAATTTCTCCATAGAATCGTTATGGAGAGCTTCAACTAGCCTCATTATGTTCTTTTCCTTTCCTTTCTCCCTTTCCTTTTCTCCTTGTTTTTTCTGCTTGACCATTCAAAGTTACAACAGCACTGAAAAAAGTGATTTTTGACTGGCTTTTACATTTACCATCATTGCATCTTCCTCTTGGACATGTGATCAAAATTCAGGTGCTTGGCAATTGACATGTATTTATAACACTGACTTGGGGTCCTGTGATCACCTTTTGTAACTGTCCCAGCCGGCCTCCAATAAGCAAAGTCAATGGGGGAAGGCAGATTCACTTAATGACCATATGATTCACTGAACAACTGCAGCAATTCACTTAATAATGGTGGTTAAAGGGTCATAAAATGGGGCAAAACACACATGACTGTCTTTCTTAGCGATAGAAAATTTGGGCTCAATGCGGGCATAAGTTGAAAACAATCTGTAGAATCCAGTAAGCTTTAAAATGTAATATTTATTTTAGGAAATGGAAGGTTGTATTTATTTAAAAAGATTTTTACAGTTGCCCATTTTGTGATACACAGCTCTGGGCATCTAACAACTGTCATAAAAACATAGCAATAACACATTCAAGAAATAAGAAAAATGACATCTATCCAACCATGCAGAGCCCTGGGCTCCAAATGCTGGGATGGGGGTCAGGGAGGTGGGGAGCCAGCTCTTAACAGCTTTGGAAAACTAAAGAGGATGGGGTCCTGCTAAATAATAAGGGGAAGGGTGTCCATGGGGCAGAGGTTCTTCAGAAAATATGTCCTAATGAGGAGAATAAAAACAAGCACAAATCATCCTTCACTTAAATAAGAAACACATATATACATGCACAAGAGCCTGAAGATCATATGATCTTTCCTTTTATTGATTGCTAATTGGTTAAAAGGAGTGGGAATTATGCTCCATTTTCTCAGTTGAGGGAAGTTAAAAATGAAGTGTCTTGACGATATGAGTTGGAATTGCTGCTTTCTAATTTGTCCAAAAATGAACTTGACTTGTGGGTAACTAGTAAATTTGTAGATGCATTAAACCATACATGCTCGAAGTGACTGAGAAGAATTCCAGGATTTATTGAAGATGGGTGAATGACCAAGTAAATGGGGAATGCAATTCCAGCAAGCATAAAGTGATGCACATTGAGGAGTATGGGAAGCGGGTGGAGGAAAGACCCTAATTTACGTAGATATTGAAGGGATATGAACGGTCTGTAATTAACCTGCAATGAGAGATTTTAATAATAGTAGGTGATCCAACAACGTTGTAGAGCTAATGTGACAAAGATAAATTCCACCTACAGGATATTAGGGAAGGTTCTGAAAACAAAAATGACAGCAACACATGTCTCTAAATAAAACTATGGTTCATCCTTCTGAATTGTTGTCTAAACCTCCTTGAAAAAGGATGCAAGAGAGCTGAAAAAAGTGCAGAAAATGACGACCCAAAATTCACTCCTTTTTTAAAGAAAAGGCTAGAATTTTGAGAAGCCTACGATGAGAAAAAGGAAAACAACCAGAAGCATGATGGGGGTGCCTAAAATGATGGACCATAAAACTTAAAAGGAAAAGGTTTCACTGATTTATGTGGTTCTTTTCTAGAGTTGCTTAGGATTTGCCAGAAATATAGATAAAGATGTTTATTCTGGACATTACATAAAATGAAAAGTAAACTAGCAGCTACACAGTAGCCAGACTCATTAGAGCCAGTATCTAAGTCCTGGGCATATGCAGTAATTCAGACAAGATTGTTTTGATATCCATGTGTTGCAATTTCTATACCCTTGGAGCACTGCAGCTAATTTAAATCCAATTTGGGATCAGGGAGTGTTTTCAAAGTAGAAAGCACAGTAAGAGGCAAACAACACATTACATAATGTTGGCATGTTTCTTTACAAATCTTTTTATGGAATAGATAAGGACTGGGATTATTATTATTTTTTTACCATGGGACTGCAGATACACAGGGTTTTATAAAAAAAGTGACCTTTTGATAGTAAAGTGTAGACCAGGGGTAGGCAACCTTGGCTCTTTTATGAGTTGTGGACTTCAACTCCAGAATTCCTGAGCCAGACAATGGAAGCATCAGGAGGTAGAGGCCATTTCACTCTGAGGTAGAACTTCAAAGTTTTCTTGAAACTCTTGTATACATCAATGCCTTGTGATGGAGCAATGACAATGAAAGAGCAGAAAAATTGAATGCACCCGTGTTTGTCTTCTCCGTAGACCATAACATTTTACATTTCATAAATCCAAGTAGAAAGAGGAAGGACAATAGGGAAGCAAAGATGCCTTGAGGATGTGGCAGCAGTCTTTTGAAGTGCTGCCAAATAACTTCAGGGAAGAGGGAAAAGAAGGGCCATTGTAAGAAATGCAGGTGTAAACATGAGAGCAGGTCATCAACAAACATTTCTGACTAGGTTTGTGGCAAGAATCTCCATATAATATGCCAAAATCAATATGGATTTGTTGTCAAAACATCAGCACTGTATCTGATGGAAAAGCAGCTGACTGCAGAGTGGCCAAGTGTTAAAAGGGCATAAATGATACCGAATGTAATACACAGATGTATTACATATTTCTATATTTGAAATTAAAATAATTATTTTAGTACAGCATGTAGACCAGAAGAGAGAGATTGATGGTGCCCTCAACACTTTTGAATAGTTCACCCCATGAAGTTCAATCAGCTGCCATTTTATTGGTCTTGGAAAAGTGAGTCTTTGTTTATGGTATTTCAATGTTAACTGTGGCACAAGTTACTGTTGGGGTGAGACACTAGCTTTTGATCTTGGATTAAAATTATAGATTTCTTTTTTTAATGTGGATGATATTCTATCCCAATCCATAGTTTTCTGTGGGTGTGTTTGCTTGCTTGCTTAAAAATCAATGACATTAGCTGTTTTTATTGTCTTTTATATATTGCCTTATTACTGGATTAGTATTAGGCTTTCTATAAATGCCAAGAAGGACAAAGCAGGAAATTAGCTTTCTTAGTAATTAACATTTTATCTTATCCCAGAATATTTGCTGATAGCAGAGTGAGGTTAATTGAATAATTGAAATATCAGGTTAAAATATAATTTAAAATAAAGAATTTACATTGGACGCTACCTCAAAGGCGGGATATGCATGGGATTTACTGAAAACTGAATAATAGTTATACCTGTGCTGATTTATAAACAAACAGTAAATATTAACACGATTCTGTGAATAACAAAAGTAGTTCCAGATCACTTGCTCATTTAGATTGCAGCATACATGGAGTAAAGCAATGTTCCTCAACCTTGGTCACTTATGTGGATTTCAACTCTCAGAATTCCTCAGCCAATATGCTTCCTGAGGCATTTTGGGAGTTGAAGTATATCTATCTATCTATCTATCTATCTATCTATCTATCTATCTATCTATCTATCTATCTACCTACCTACCTACCTACCTACCTACCTACCTACCTACCTACCTACCTATCTATTTATCTATCATCTATCTATCTTAACATGACTGATGTTTAGAAACACTGGACTAAAGGATGGAGGGGAAGTGTTCTACAAGTGTTGGATTCATATCTTTTTTTTTCTTGGCAGGAACTCCACATTCCAGACACTATAATCTCTTCTTGAAGAAGTTAAATATTGTATTTTTCACCCTTCTAAGCTTCTTTCCTGAGCCACCCTCCCACTCAAATGCAGAGAATATTGACTATCACACCATTTGAGATTTTTCGTTCATATTGAAAAATCTGGTAGAGGGTATAATTTTCATCTCTTTCCATATTTTGAAAATGTAGCAGTGGTTATGAACAATGAATAAATGTGCTGGGTTAAGCTAATAAAGAGTCCACAAAGAACCCATGGATCTATGATATGTCTCACATGACTTACTAGTGAGATCTTTGGCCATTTTGATAAGGATTTACGACTGATAAGAAGCAGCTTGTCTAAAAAAGGATATCTAATAATAATGCAGGTCTTGCTTCTAGCATGAATCAAATATTAGGGATATCAATACATCTAATATAAAGGTGGAAATTTGGAACCAGCTCGGGCAATTATCGTTTTGTCCTATTCCCATTCCTATTTCTGAAGAACTAGCCAGGATTGCTTCAATTTTTAATATTTTTGCATCCGTTGCAAAAAAATTCAGAAGAACAATGGTGTGGATGACACACATGCATATGTACCAACATGGCTTTGTGATGGAGGCACTGAAAGTTGTTTTAGTGTAAGCATTTGTTGTTTAATTTGATTTCTAAACTTGCACAAGCATACCATACAACTCTTGGTAATATTTAGGAATAATTTTCAAACATGATAACAAATATCCCATGGTATAACATATATGAAATAAGAAATTAGTAACAACAGCAAGTAACTGAAACAGTATAAGCATCCATACAGCATTCCTCAACTCATTCAAAAGGTCCTTTAGAATCGCTGTGCTTTAACTTGCTTCCAGATTGGGGCTAATCTGTTCACAGGTAATCCTCAACTTACAATTTTACACTTAATTCAAAGTTCAAACGGCAATGATAAAGTGTCTTATGACCATTTTTCACACTTATGAACATTGCAGCTGTTATGGTTCCGGCTAATGAAACATTTCAAAGAACTTCCAGGCTTTTATTTTCCTAAAAGTCTTTTATTGTTACAAAATGTCGGCACAGGCATAAACAGGTTTATGCTAAGAACTAAGTTCTCTTCCTCTGAGCAGTCTAATTATCAGCATGTTCCCTCCCTAAATTAGCTGTCATATCTCACGTTATCCAATTAGTGTGAAGGTAGAGGTTTCCTTCCTCTTTCTTTCCCTGCACTTTGCTCCCACCCCCATCTGTTCTGTATTAACCCCAAAGATACCAGACAGTTCTGCATATTGTCAAAGCAAGAATATACAATATTTGCAGCGTTGACAGCAGCATCCCCATAGTCATGTGATCAAAATTCAGATGCTTGGCAACTAGTTCATATTTAGGACGGTTGCAGTGTCTCAGGGTCATGTGACCTTGTGACAAGCAAAGCCAATGGGGAAGCCAGATTCCCCATATTACTAATCTAACTGCAGTGATTCACTGGTCATAAGGCAAGGACTACCTGTACTTTATTGTATATGTCAGATAATTTGAAAAAAATGAATTCAGTATTGTGATGTACTATACTGTCCATGCAAGCAATTTACAACAGCTTGGTTGATCTCAAGTCGTAATTTTTTTTCTTCCACTTGTATTGACATTACAGTCAAATTCATATGGATTAACTTTGAGGAATGCTAAAAACTGAGATAAAATTGGTTTGTTGCACCCTTTGCATTTCTAAAATATCAAAAGTATGCCGTTACAGAAGACTGAAGGAATTGGATATTCACCTTAAAGCAACTTTTCTTTTACCATATTGCCTGCTGTGATATTTTTAACTCTCAGTATTTTTGGAGCTATTTTGTTTTAGACATGTTGTAATGTCCTGTTGATTTTTTTTTAAATGCACATACATCCTGCTTTTATTAGTAAACAGGAATTTGGAAAGGCCAGCAGGAAATGAGGGGCACTTTTTCACTTTTTATTTTCCTCTTTCCCATCTACTTTATTTGACCTAGGCTAGTGCTAACCCCAAAAATCAGAATCTGGCAGCTCACAAATAGAATACGCAAAAAAGAATGACTTGTGTGGAAGTTTGACTAGGAGACTTAGTAAGGAATGGTCCAAGCAATATGGACAGAAAGGGAAGCATTACAGATAGTCCTCAACTTACAACCACAATTGAGCCCAAAATTTATGTTAAGTGAAAAAATTGTTAAATGAGTTTTGCCCCATTTTACAGCTTTTCCCACCCCATTTGTCAGGTGAATCACTGCAGTTCTTCAATTAGTAACACATTTGTTAAATGAATTTTGTTTCCCCATTGACTTTGCTTGTCAGAAGGTCACAAAAGGGGATCACACTACCTAAGGACACTGCAACTTCATAAATGTTGAGTCAATTGTCAAGCATCTGAATGTAAATCACATGACCATGGGGATGCTGCAATGGTCATAAGTGTAAAAAATGGTCATAAGTCACTTTTTTCAGTGCCATTGTAACTTTGAACTGTCACTAAACAAACTGTTGTAAATCAAAGACCACCTGTATTGGGATTTGCAGAGATTGCACAATGGTTGTCTTCCAGTAGTGGGATTCAAATATGTGAACAACTGGTTCTCTGTGTGGATGCCAATTCTGGACATCCATTCTGGGCCTGGGCAACAAAAAATTAACTACCGGTTCTGCCAAAGTGGTGCGAACTGGCTGAATCCCACCACTGTTGTTTTCCTATCTAAAGATAACCCAAACTACATCTGCTCCAAATGCAAATTCATTTCTTCATTGGAAGAGAACATATAACAAACTCAAGAAGAAAGTTGCTGAGAAATGCATTGGAGAAGACCTTTTCAGACAGAAAAATGAAGCTCCCAGGAGACACTGAATTGAAGAGAATACATGGATCTCTCTCTCTCTCTCTCTCTCTCTCTCTCTCTCTCTCTCTCTCTCTCTCTCTCTCTCTCTCTCTCTCTCTCTCTCTCTCTCTCTCTCTCTGTCTGTCTCTGTCTGTCTCTCTCTGTCTCTCTCTCTCTCTCTCTCTCTCTCTCTGTCTCTCTCTCTGTCTCTCTCTCTCTCTCTCTCTCTCACACACACACACACACACACACACACACACACACACAGGATCAAGAATCACTCAATACCAGTGAAACTCAAGAACTTAAATAAACCACACAGCAGATTATAGAAGACTCATGGGCATCTGTGGACCAAAGAATGCAAAGGTTTATGCAGGAGACCAGCATGGGGAGTTTTGCAAGATCTTGTAAGACACCAGTAGGACATTAATAAGTAAAGATATGCATAATTGGTGTATTACATATTGTGGCAAACGTATCATATTCTTATGTTTGAGAGTTAGTAATAGAATGTCATAGACACAATTAACCAAACCTCAGCAAGGCTTTCAGCTAGATGTCCTATAATATTCTCCTCCACAAAATGGTAAAAGGCAGAGCAAATGATGCTCGTTTTAGATGAGATCAGAGTTGGCTGAATGACTGAACCCAAAGAGTGTTTATTAACACTTTATTAACACTTCCACAGTTTTGAGAATTGTACTAAGAGAAGTGTCAAATGGAGAGGCCACTTGAAAATGGCCCAAAGCTGTAATGGGTTGCTAATACTTTAGGTGAAAGAGAAAGGATTCAAAACATAGTGTTGAGCAGGGAGATGAAATGAGTAGGATAGAACTTAACTTAGAAAAATCTAAATTTGTGCATCAGGATCAGAAACCTGTATAAGTATAGGATATGAGGTATAGAATGCAAAGCCTCCTGACTCAACTGTAATACTTGGGAAAGGGGTCTGGTTGTGATGCTACGCAAAATGTAGTTGCTAAAAAAGCAAATGCTATCTGGGAATACATTAACGGAAGTATAGGGTCCAGATCACAGTAATTCTTCCACTACTCCAAGGTCAGACAGTGTGTCGAGTTCTGAATATTAGAATTCAAAAATGACAGTAAATCAAGTCTGGAAGAAGGTGGAGAATCATCTGGAAACCAAGCTACATGAGCAAGGTTAAAGATCTCTAATGTTAACCAATAGAAAATATGACTGAGAGAAGATATAGCAATTTTGAAATATCTGAAAGGTTGTCACACAGAAGATGGAATAGACTTATCTATTGCTGCAGAAAGTAGGATTTGAACTACTAGATTAAAAGTATAATGAAGGAGGTTTGGGCTAAATATCAGGAGGAACTTCTGAAATGTCCAAGGTGTCAGTCAAGAACAACTGACTACATGAAATAGTGAACTCTCCTTTGCTACACAACTTCAAAAAGGCAACAGCAAACCACTTCATAAAACTTGCAGAAAAAATTGCAACACTGACTCTGGGGCCAAAAAAAAAAAAAAAGACATCTTCAAGCAGAGGCTGGATGATTATCTGCCAGAGATGTTCTAACAGATTCTGCATGGAAAAGGATCATTATATAATTATGGATTGGTTCATGAAATTGATTAAAGGATTTAGTGTTTAGCTGTGTTGAATACTGCAATCTAGTGCCATAGATTTGGAAATGTGTTTCCAACCAGATGAAAGCATGGGTGCAGTAAGGCTCTCCTGTTCATGTTCCCCAGAAACTGGTACTCAGAGAAATGTGAGCTCCCATACTGCAGATTATACATAATCATCATTATTAGTATTTTACTTTATGCAAATTTGTAAAAATTATCTTTTGTAGTCCTCACTGCTGGTCTTAGTAACAAATTCCATAGTCAGTCATGCACTGAATGAAATAGTTATTTTTATCTACTTTAACTGCTATACTCTGTATACAATTATTGTTATCAGACACAAAATATTAAAAGCTAAGAACAAGGTATGATAGAAAATCAGGCAATGGAAGAGATCTCAGTGTATTTTGTGATATGGAAACTGAACACCCAAGTATATAGGAGGGGACCGTTGGGAAGAAGTTGCAATAAGATTTTGAAAGAGAACAAACCTGGTAAATTATAGATATACATATTAATACTCTATTCCATTGATTCATTGATTCATGTTTCCAAATAGTATTTAGTTTAGTTTAGTTTTATTAAATTTCTATACCGCCCCTCTCCCGTAGGACTCGGGGCGGTTTACAACCCAATAAAAACATATAATAACAATAAATATTTAAAAATAAATTAAATTAAATTAATACAAGGCTGTTACTAAAACCTGTTAAAAACCCAATTCTAAAACCCAAACAGCCTTGTTTAAAAATTTTAAAACCCGAGGAGATCTAGGCCAGGCCGGCTTGATTGAAGAGATGAGTCTTCAATTCTCTTCTGAAGGTGCGGAGATCATGACACGTCCGGAGTTCTGGGGGGAGCTCGTTCCACATCATTGGTGCCCCCACAGAAAAGGCTCTCCCCCTGGGCGCCACCAGCCGACACTGCTTAGCCGATGGCACCCTGAGGAGGCCCTCCCTGTGGGAGCGAACTGGTCGATGGGAGGTATTTACTGGCAGAAGGCGGTCTTGTAAATACATTTCTGCCCTAAATAGACCAAAATATTATAAAGAATCATACATTCTATGTATACCAAGTACTGCCATTAATTCAAAGTACTTTTCATACATCTCCTTATACATTTGGCACAAAGATGAGCTTTCACTACTATTTGTAAGTTGAGTAAAAACAAATGTTTTCTTTGCAAACACAGTGAGAGCCAAGGACTTTCACTGTCTTGAAGACATGAATCTCTGAAATGAATTCATACCAGCTTAAAAACTGCAGGTTTAATAGATGGCCCTCCGCCTATTTATCTGATTGATAAATATGGCATCATAACAGTTGCACCACAAAGTTCACCCATTTTGTATATGTGTGTAACACCACAATGTACATAGAAAAGGACCAGATTTTCCATCATGACATCATTGTGGTACTTTTGTCACCTGCCTCTGAGTTCACTCTGCCAACAAAGGCTTCTGCCAACCAACCTCTGTGTAATTCTGCACAAGCAGCATTCTGTGCTTCTATAAATCTTTCACCCAAGTTAGAATAAAAGTAAGTTTTCATAAAATGACATGATGCTGATAGGAAACCATCTCTGCATCCTTAAATCTCAAGATATGCCATGCCATTATTAACACAGACCTTTTTTCAGAGCTATCTTCAGCCACTTTCAATTGATTAACTATGTGGAAACATTAGTTGTCCCAAGGTTTATAGTTTTGGACATGCAGTAAATCTTAGGAGAACAAAAGTTCTAGATGTTCTGCAATACTGCCCACCTCCTCCTGTGATCTTTGAACTATCACAGCATGTCTGTCTTCACATAAGAAGTGAACTGCCTCCCAAAGGTCCAATTTAGCACTGTTTCATATCTTCAGGTGGGTGAGTCTGACAAATGTTTACTTTATACTATTCTCCAGAGTCTGTCTGCTTCAAGAAAAACTGGAATGTCATTTGCAAAAGAAAAAATAGCCAGTCTGATCATCCACTGAGATTGGCTGTTCCATTTTTTTTTTTAGCAGACACAAAGACATTATTCTCATTATTTTTCTTGTCAGGGTAACCTGAAGTACTTAAAGTACATGTTATTAAATTGCCCAGATAGAAACAGCCTATCTGAACTGTTCCAAAGATTTCAAAAAGGGTTGTCTTAGACAATTAGAAGTGACAAAATGACCCTACCAAGCCTACCATTAGGCAGTGAGCAACTATTTCAACAAGTTGATGGATGTCAAGAAAATCAGTAACATGCTAGTTGCGTTATGAAGGCAGGGCTGGTTAACTGATATTCACATCTCTGTTTAAACCTTGGGATTTAGTTTGAGTTGAGGAGGTTGAGAGTTGGGCCAATAGTTCATTAAGACTGTAAAACTATAGCTCTAAATATCCATATAGGCTATCATACCTACTTGACTAGGAATAATGGATATTGTAGGCCAACAAAAAAATAAGAGAGCAGATGTTGGAAATGATTTTGTTCAGCCAAAGACAGAGTTATGTATTTTTCCAAAGTTTATTCATAGCTGTTGTTGATGGTTGACATGCTTTTCTTCTGCAGTTATGGTTTAGTCATCCCAGATACCATCCTGCTAACATAAATGGCTCTTAAATTTCTCTCTGACCTCTCTGTTCCTGGTGAAAGATCCAGGAATACCTAATAGAAAGTTGGCTACCATTCCTCCTCCAGAATCAGCAACTTTAACCAATTGCCACTCAACAATGCTCCCTTGAAATGTCCAGATTGCCTTCTTTACTTCTCAACCTGAAAACAGAACTTAATCCTGACCTTGACTTTAAGATTTATCTGTCTTCTTGCTCTCTCCTGCTTTCTCTTGGGTCTTACAACTTCATTTTAGAAATAACTTGGTGATTTCTCTGTTAAATGCTGTTATTGCATTCCTGGCCATCAGACTGCATTTAGCAAAGAAAATTATAGGCATTATTTTTCTCTTGTCCAATATCTAGATTACTCTTCTGATTTTAAAATAGAGAAAACTATAGTAACAATTCTTCTTCAAAATAATTGTTCTTATGAAGTGGCTTTAAATTCTGGACTTAAATTAATTGCTTGTATGAACATATATTATTTCTCTTCTTTGCCCTTTGAAACCATGTTGTAGTAGTCTGGAGACTTTAATTACTGTGACGTCTGTTGGAGTCTCAGCCTGCAGAGCATTGTCCTTCTGGGAAATTCTTGACCTGTGTCACTGACAACTGTCTCCTTTACAGGTAGAGAATAGACAAGGGAATTTGGAGTAAAATGATAATGTGGTGTTGGGATTATTAATAATAAAGAAAACAGAAGCTAATTAAATTGTAGGTTTATGCAAAATTGCAAAGGGATATTTAGTTTCAATTATTTTTCAAGTGAAGTTCCTTTCCAATGCACTTTTCAATTTTATTTTTTATTAAAAAATTTAGGTATGATTTGTGAAAGCTAGGTGGGTAACCTTGGGAAGTCACTTTCTCTCAGCCTAACCTGCCTCACAGGGTTGTTGTTGTGGGGAAAATAAGAGCAGCAAAGTGTATTGGATATGTTCATCACCTTGAGTTATGTGTAAAAATAGTAAAGTGAGATACAAATTAAATAAACAAATGATACAAATTAAACTCAGAAAGAGAAAAAGAGATTGAGAGAAAAAATAAAAAGTGCAAAGAAATAAAAAATAGAAAAGAGGAGAAGTAGAATAAGGAAAAAGAAATGATATAGGTAAGGAAGGGACTTCCAGTCTTTATCACGATAAGTTAAAAACAAATTGGGTTCACTCATCACTTCCTATAAAGTTGGAAACAAATAACTCATTTTCCCATAACCCAGCCCTCCTATATCATAAATCATAAATAATGCATTTTTCAGCCCAGGGTTTAGCAAAAAGTCTGTAAAGGGTTACCCAAGCTTTATAAAAAAACATGTCTGACTTTAAATTTGATCAAACAAACAACTTCATTTTTTTTCCTCTTTTATGTCCAATAGTCTTTGATCTTTAATTCCTTCAGATATTGTCTTTTTTCTCACCTCATTGCAGAGGGTTTTTTTGAGACTAACATAAATCCAGTGGAAAGTCATTTCAAAGCCTTAACTAGCTTCTTTTGTGTTTCCAGTAAAAAGTTCTTCTCAATCATTCTGTTAGCTCTTCTCTGTCTTGTAATCCACACTTTTACTATCAGATGTATTTTCAATTTGAACACTTACCTGCTTTGTAATTCACCCTTTTTTAGCCAATACTTATGATTCCATCAGTCTATCTATAAAAGCAGACATTGTTATTTATATTGTTGATATGGTGCCTACTAATTTCTGTTGCCATTCTTCAAACATCTCCTTTAATATTTAATATTTCTTCTTTAATGTTTCAAATAGATTTTGTGTCCTTTTGTAAATTCCAATCTAAAATGAAAGCTGCTTTTTAAATTTTTTTGCCTGTATTTTGGTCCTTTCTAATGCCCAATTTAAATCGTAAGATCTTTTATCTTTGTTATGACTTGCAGTAGCCAAAATTACTCTGGTTCTCACAAAAACCTGTTTATGTGTTTTCCGATGAGACCGGTCTATCAGGGCAACCTGGTCTATCCCAAATATGGGACGGAGCATACTGCTTCCGTTTCCGCCTTTCAGCCTCAATCTAGGAGCCTTCACAGGCAGTCGCTTCTGCGACAGACTATTTCTGTGTTAAATTTAAATTTACCGACCTTTAATTCTTTGTTGATAAATTTAAAAAAACTTGTTTATTTCATATAGTCAATTCCAAACTCTTATAGTAGAAATTTAATGTACCAAATCTGTCCAAACTCTTAATTTACCTTCCCAAACTACTTTTCAAAGCAATGCAGTTTCCTGCTTTTAGAAGAAGAGAACAAAGCTGTCAAGTTGTTTCACTTCACATCATTTCAAAATCTTTTCCAGCTACAGGAAGTGTCAAGAGGTACAGTACTAGTAGTAAAATGTGGTGCTTACAAGACACACAGCTTCATTGCTGTATTTCAGCGAGGCAAATCGTGTCATATTTGAATACAAAACGTTTTTATTGAAACAAACACATTTCACATAAGCCACCTCAAATGTATGTCTTACACTTCAAGAAAGTACATTGTAATAAAACCAGAGCAATAAATATAATTC
Organism: Bothrops alternatus; assembly: GCA_034064705.1. Taxonomy (NCBI): domain Eukaryota; kingdom Metazoa; phylum Chordata; class Lepidosauria; order Squamata; family Viperidae; genus Bothrops; species Bothrops alternatus. The sequence goes on from JARGCV010000081.1 coordinate 19,593,792, forward strand.
CACGGCGGAAAATGTCAATGGCAAAAACAGCCCACTATTTACAGGAGTTCCTACAAGAAGAAACAGTGAAAGCATAAATGCACACAACTCCAATGGTGAAAAAAAGGGAAGAAAAAGCCAGAGGATCAATGCAAAAGAAAAGAAAAGAAAAGAAAAGAAATGCTTGGTAAAAACCGAACATTCCAAAAGTGCATGTATTGAATGGGAAAAGAGAAAAGTGCATTCAGGTACCCTTAATTTGTAGAGATGGTGCAGGAAAGCTAAATCTCAGATAGGAATTAGTGAAAGACGGCAACCTAATTAGTGTTCAATAGTAATTAATAAAGTTAACGTTTGATGCAAACTGATAAGAGTTTGTTGGGACTAAGCGGTAAAGTTAAAACCTGATTGCAAGGACCTATAGTTGGGTTGTTGTTGTTGTTTTTACTTATTAAATGTATATGCCTTCCATAACACTGTCAAGGGACCCTGGTGGATTACAAACTCATAAAAGCAAGTACAAAATGTTAAAATCCTAAATATTAAAATAAATAAATATTAAATAAGTTAAGAGTCAAAATACAACAGGGTAGAGGTGGGATCTTCTTCCTAATCTATTAATCACCTCCAATCCCATTAAGAACCACTGAACTATATTTTTGAAAGATCCCGGAGCACAGCGAATTACCAGAGGACTGGAAAAGAGCTGATGTAGTTCCCATCTACAAAAAAAGGGAAAAAAATAAACCCAGAAATTACAGACCTATCAGCCTGACCTCAATACCTGGGAAGATCCTGGAAAAGATAATCAAACACCTAGAGGCAAACAAAGCCATTATTAAAAACCAACATGGGTTTGTCAAAAATAGATCATGCTAGACAAATCTTATTGCATTCTTTGACCAAGTGACAAAATTAATGGATCAGAGGAATGCTGTGGACATAATTTACTTCAGTAAGGCATTTGATAAAGTAGATCACAATCTACTACTTGATAAGATAGAAAAATGTGGGGTAGAAAGCACCACCACCAGATGGATCCGTAGCTGGCTGACCCGCTATACTCAGCATGTGGTCCTCAATGGAACTACATCTACATGGAGAGAAGTGTGTAATGGGGTGCCCCAGGGCTCTGTTCTGGGCCCAGTGCTCTTCAATATCTATATCAATGTTTTGGATGAGGGGATAGATGGGGAACTCATCAAATTTGCAGACGACACCAAGCTGGCAGGAATAGCCAACAGTCCAGAAGACAGGCTTAAGATACAGAAGGATCTGGACAGACTTGAACACTGGGTGCTATCTAACAAAATGAAATTCAATGGTGAAAAAAGCAAGGTTCTACATTTAGGCAAGAAAAACCAAATGTACAGGTATAGTATAGGGGAGTACCTTGCTCAATAGTTGTAACTGTGAGAAGGACCTTGGAGTCCTAGTGGACAATCACCTAAATATGAGTCAGCAGTGTGCTGCAGCTGCCAAAAAGGCCAAGTGCTAGGCTGCATTAACAGAGGGATAGAATCAAGATCACGTGAAGTGTTAATACCACTTTACAATGCCTTGGTAAGGCCACACTTGGAATACTGCATCCAGTTTTGGTCACTGCGATGTAAAAAAGATGTTGAGACTCTAGAAAGACTACAGAGAAGAGCAACAAAGATGATTAGGGGACTGGAGGCTAAAGCATATAAGGAACGGTTGCTGGAATTGGGTATGTCTAGTTTAATGAAGAGAAGGACGAGGGGGGATATGATAGCAGTGTTCCAATATCTCAGGGGCTGCCACAAAGAAGAGGGTGTCAATCTATTTCCCTAAAGAGCAAAGAGGCAGAAACAAAACAGAATTAGGAGGCTTTAAAAAAGAGCAAACTGTTGAAACAAAAGAGCTGTAAGGATAGCAGACAAATGTGAAGTAGCTAAAGAAGAGTTCAAAGAGGTATCACAGCAAGGAAAAAGAAGGAAAAGGATGAAAGGAGGGGCAAAAAGAGATAAGAAATAAACTGAGCAATCATTTATTGTCTGAAAAAGAAGGGTAGGAAAAATGGTTTGCAAGAAAGCAAAGGATAAAAGGAAGAACGTTCTTTTATAGCAAGGGTTCCCCTCACTTCTCTACGGCCAACAAGGAACTGAAATGCAGCCTGGCCTTGCATGGAAACAAGGAACCCCAGTTATTAATGTTCCCATACCCTACTGGCAAGCTTGATCTTCCCCATCCTGTACTTATGGCTTTCCTTTTTTTCTCACCAGATGCCAGGCTGGGCATTTTTTCTGGTTACATTTCACCTTTTTTTTTTTTTTGTTTAGACTCACTATTCAAACTTATCTAGTTTCTTTTGCATCTTCTCTTTCTCTTCTAAAGTTGTATGCTGACAGCTGCAAGATCAAATTTGGCACAATAGTGAAAAAGATGAATCTTGCTGATATCAGATTAGGAAAATAAAATTAGAGATATATAGCAATGACAAAATTGATGGAATATGCACAATAGTCTAACCAAATGTAAACAAGAATGGCTCCCATGTATAGTGCACATTACATAGTGGAGCAAATTTCATTTAGATGACCTGCAAGGTCCCTTTCAATTTTACTATTATTATTATTATTATTATTATTATTATTATTATTATTATTATTATTATTATTACTATTATCCTTAAATAATAATTTGGAGTAAGTCTTATTGACTTTTTCCATAACTCTTTCCATTGTTGTACTGTGACCATTTCTTTGACATTGTATGTCACTTTATCATATACATATTTATTTGTTCCATCTCCATGTCATATTTATATATATTTCCTAATAGCAATGTTAATTTTGTATAAGTGTTTCAAATTCTATCAGTTTTGTCAAAGTTCCTATTCTTTCTACAGTTGTGTTTTTAATTCTTCCAGACATTTGTAAATATATCAACCATAGTATATTCTTGCCTGTATTAAGCAGTTCTTGCTGATGTATCATATTGGCATGTGCAATTAAATGTTGCTTATTTTAATTTCCCCTAAAGTAAAATGCATTTTATGGTGAAGCATTTTTTTTAAAAAAATCTTACAAAATCTTAAATCCTATTCTTGTTTTTGTTACTTATTCTTACTCTGTTGACCATGGGAGTTTTTTTTTTTTCTGAGAGGGATAGCTAGTACTTTAGAAGCAAGGACAAAACTTTAATAGAACTTGATGGATTAGAGAAGTGGTTTTAAAATAACAGAATAAAATTAACAGAAACAAATGCAAAAGACTTCACCTTGGAGTTAAAACTCATATGCAGAGGTATAGAATGGAGTAACTGTTTTAATAAAAGTATGTGTGGAAAAGATCTCAGAGGAATAATTACCAAACAGTATGAGTCAGCAGAATAACATTGCCAAACAGGAAATACAATTTTAAGCTGTATCAACAGAATATAGCTGCCATCACAGGAACAATTTCCATTGTGTTCTGCATTGTAACCAGTTCTAGCAGCCACATTTTAAGAAAAAAAAATCAGGAAATTGGAATAGGTGCAGAGAAGGACAATGAGAATTAGTTGCTTTTCTCTCTGAAAACTTTATTAAAGGAAAGAGTTGAATAGAGCTGGGAATGTTTACATGCAAAACCTAAGTTCTAAAAGGATGCTATGTCTTTTCAAATAGTTTGAAAGAACAAAGCAAATCATTTCAGCCTGAGCATATAAAAACTCAAATGTGAAAGAAAACAAGTATAATTCTTGCACAATTAAAGATATATAAGAGCTCAACAAAGGATTCTCTTCTAGAAAATTATAGCCATGCTTCCTTAATGTATGAGTCTCTGCTTTCCCTTCCTCTAAGTATCAACTTTCAGTGGCCACAAAATCCCATCTTTTTTAAAAATAACACTCCATCTCTCCAAAATATCACTGCATTGCATCCAATTAATGACACAGGTTGAAAGGTTTCCTGATACTTTCTCAAAGTGTCTGTGAGATATTTCCATGTACAAATTTCAGTTCATTTTTGTGTGTGCAAGATTCAATACCAAACAAAGGCATGGATCAGGCAAGTTATTCCAATTGTTATTCCATGCTAATGGAATACTAGAATGTGTTGCTTTTAATACTAAAACTTGTGAATTTGAAGCTGGGGAAAGGGAAAGATGCTTCCCAAAAACTAAGCAAGCCTCCATATTTCTGCAAGCAGTTCCTGATATCTAACAGCCAAGCCTGTTGTCTGACTGCGTGCTTGTAGCTAGGAAATACTGCTGGGTATTTGAAAAAGCAGCAGTTTGAAGGAGGTGGGTAATCTGTGGGTGTATTAGATAGAACTCCATGTTAAGCTTTTCAAAGATGAACTGTTTTTTCAAGACTGTTGCTTAAATTCTGCATTGCTGTATAAATGGATTTTGCAGTCCTAGTTTCCATGGAAGTATGGGTCAAGCTTTTCTGAAAAACATTGGGATCTAAAGCTTGTCTTTTACTTTAATTCCAGTTTGGAATCAGGAAAATAATTACCATAAATTTATGCCAAAAATAATGAATTAAAAAATATACATAAATTTGTGACAGGACCTTTCCTTCCTTCCTTCCTTCCTTCCTTCCTTCCTTCCTTCCTTCCTTCCTTCCTTCCTTCCTTCCTTCCTTCCTTCCTTCCTTCCTTCCTTCCTTCCTTCCTTCCTTCCTTCCTTCCTTCCTTCCTTCCTTCCTGGCAAGAAAGAGAGATATCTTACTAACCTTACTATCACACACTAATCCTAACCCTGAATTATATCCTGATGTTACACTGGCTGAAATTTGTGCCTAATATTATTTTAAAATAATCTTCAAATGAAGCCTCGTGGTCATTAAACGAGTCCTGTCCAATTTTACACCTGTTTAGCTATGGTCATTAAGCAAATCGAACAATTGTTAAGCAATCTGGCTTCGCCCATTGACTTTGCTTGTCAGAAGCCCCTGGGAAGTTAATTGTTGCATATATTAACAGTAGACCAAGATGACTCCATTTTAAAAGAGGTGACTCCATTTTGAGGAAGTGACTCCATTTTGAGCCAGGCCAGGAACATTTGTGTTCTGTAAGTCTGGTGGAAAGTTGCTAGGGGAAAGTTCCAGAACATGCCAGAAATGATGGATGTGACAAAAGGAGGGTAGGCAAATGGGAGGAGAAAGGGGAAGGCCCAAACGGTGTGGTGCAGCAAGAAATTCATATATTGGGTAAAATGAGACATTTGATGTACAAAGAGTTTGCATATGTGAGACAATAAAAGGAGGGCCCAGGGATTGTTCAGGGCTCTTCACCCCAAGAAAACCTGTGTCCTGGGTTTTTCTTTATTGGCCCGTGAAGAGACCACCAAGTTGGAGCCCACTGAGCCAAACCCCCGATGCCGTTCCGGGGGACTGAGGCTTAGGAAGCTTCATTAATAAATGATGATCATGTGACCCTAGGATGCTGCAACCATTGTAAATACATACTGGTTGCCATGCACCCAAATTTTGATCACATGACCATGGGAATGTTATGACAGTCATAAGCATGTGGACCAGTCATAAGTCATTATTTTCAGCATCATAACTTTGAACTGTATTTAAGGAATATTCCTAAATCAAGAACTTCCTGAACTTTTCTTGGTGTTTGCATGAAGATCATTGCCCCTGCCTTCTTTTCCTCGCTATCTCACTTTCCAGTGTAGCAACGGCTTTTCTCAGTCAGCCAAAGTCATCCTAATTCTGTAAATCTCTTTTGTATAAGGTGGTATTAAAGCACTGTTTTAAAAATACATATAATGGCTTCCAAAATCCTCTGGCAGAGACTCTATAGTATCATAGAAAGTATTAATCCATGAATGAGAAAAATTGACCATATAGTATTATCCATGTCACTGCTGGTAAGGTAGGACTGCTGGGTTAATTTGGTAAGATTTCATATAGTGCTTAAGAACAGACTATGTATCACTGATATTTCCTTCTACAGATTTCTCAGCTTAACTGTTACCAATCATACAGTTGTCACTGCTTGTATTTAAAATAATCAGGAAAATATTGAGAGAGAGAAAGAATGAGAAATAGCAAGGTCAGAGGGTTGACAGTGTAGGGCTTGAGGTTTGTGTTCATGACATCCTATGACAAAAAAAAGTCTTGGAGATGATCTCTAATGGTCATCAGGTCAAGTTATGGACAAGCAAGTTTTAAATAGTAAGACCAAGCATTAGTACCAAAGTAGGTATGCTTCAATGGATAAGCTATCCAGAGGAATATTTATTTGAAACCATCAAATATAAACCTCAACAATGCCTATCTTTGATCTACTGATTATGATGGAAAAGTAGATCTAGATTGGCTTTAGACAACTGAATAGAATGAAGAATTGGGTTTATTGGATTCTAAGGGTGTCTAATATTCTGAAACAACTTCTTCCAATGCAGTATATTTCAGATATATTGGATGGAAACTCCAGTGATCTCTAGTTGCTGGAAGGGGATTTTGGGACCTGAAATTGAATTGAATACTTTATTTGAATTGAATTGAATTGAATTGAATTGAATTGAATACGTTATTTATAGTCTGATTAGACACACAAAGAATTTGTCTCTGGTACAGAAGCACTCAGTGTATTTGCGAGGCAACAAAGAAAATAATAATAAATAAGTAAAGAAGACAGGAATAAATAATAATACTAATATGAAAAATATCAACTTGAACAAATCTGTTCTGGAATAATATACTATGGGAAGGAGGAAAGTGTGTTCTCACGTTAGTACTGTATAATTAAATGAATATTTCTATCCATAGAAATGGATAGGAAGCCGATTATCTGGGCCCTCTGCAGTCAGGGTTCAGGCCCGGCTACTCCACTGAAACTGCTTTGGTCGCTCTGATGGATGATCTCTGGCGGGCCCGGGATAGAGGCCAGTCCTCTTTCCTGGTGCTTCTTGACCTCTCAGCAGCGTTCGATACCATCGGCCATGGTATCCTTCTGCACCTGCTGGAGGGATTGGGAGTGGGGGGCACCGTGTTGCGGTGGTTCTCCTCCTATCTCACTGGTCGGTCGCAGTTGGTGTTTGTGGGGGGTCGGAGGTCCACCTCTAGGTTACTCCCATGTGGGGTGCCCCAGAGGTCGGTTCTCTCCCCCCTACTTTTTAACATTTACATGAAGCCACTGGATGAGATCATCCACCGGCACGGAGTGAGATACCATCAGTACACTGATGTTACTCAGCTGTACATCTCCACTCCTGGCCATATCAGTGAAGCGGTTGAGGTGATGTGCCGGTGTCTGGAGGCTGTGAGGGTCTGGATGGGCGTTAACAGATTAAGGCTCAACCCCGACAAGACAGAGTGGCTGTGGGAGATGCCTCCCAAGGACACTTCAATCTGTCCTTCCATTACCCTGGGGGGGTGAATCTATAAACCCCTCAGAGAAGGTCTGCAACTTGGGAGTCCTTCTCGATCCACAGCTGATATTGGATCATCATTTGTCGGCTGTGGTGAGGGGGGCATTTGCCCAGGTTCGCCTGGTGCACCCAGTTGCATCCTTATTTGGATCGGGAGTCTCTCCTCACAGTCACACATGCCCTTGTCACCTCGAGGATTGACTACTGCAACACTCTCTACATGGGGCTACCCTTGAAGAGTGTTCAGACACTACAATTAGTGCAAAATGCAGCTGCGCGAGCAGTTGTGGGCCTTCCGCGTTGTGCCCACATCTCACCAACTCTCCGCATGCTGCATTGGTTGCCTATTGGTCTCCGAGCGCAATTCAAAGTGTTGGTTATTACCTATAAAGCCCTTCATGGCATGGGACCAGGATACTTACGGGACCGCCTTCTGCCACATACTTCCCTACGACCGGTGAGAGCACACAGGGTCGGCCTCCTCCGGGTCCCGTCAGCGAAACAATGTCGTCTGGCGGGCCCTAGGGGGAGGGCCTTCTCTGTTGTGGTGCCCACCCTCTGGAACCAACTGCCTCCTGAAGTCCGCGTTTCTCCAACTCTCCCGGCCTTCTGGAAAAACCTAAAGACTCATCTTTGCCAGCAAGCCTGGGGATGATTGTGGTTGACTGTTGAATTTGAGTGGGTGTTTTATTGTATTTTTAGATATTTCTTGTTTGGGATTTTTATTGTAATTTGTTGTTTATATACCGTATATGTTGTTAGCCGCTCCGAGTCTCCAGAGAGGAGAGGCATATAAGCCCAAATAAATAAATAAATAAATAAATAAATAAATAAATAAATAAAATAAATAAAGGAGCTCACAGGAAAATTTTAAGATGCCTAAGTTATCTTTAGGAGCATGTGTCATTAAAAGTCAATAAAATGTTAAAGCCTCAGGTCTTTAAAAGCTCCCTCTTGAATAATGGAAAACTTGGAAAAGCAAAAATTCTTTTTCCCGCTAAGGAATACATTCTTGGATGTATTGCTAAAGATTATTGAGCCAGCTCCTGGTAGCCTAACTAATACCAATGTTTAAAATAAAAATAAGTAAAACTACAGTATTTTTATACATACTCCACTGTTCCCAAATAACACCATTCCTATTAATGTGTAGAAGCTTGTGACATTTTTTTATTTACTTATTTACTTTATTTATTTACTTACTTCATTTATTTATTTACAGTATGCTGGATCATGGAGAAAGCTAGGGACTTCCAGAAAAATATCTACTTCTGCTTCATTGACTATGCTAAAGCCTTTGATTGTGTGGATCACAACAAATTGTGGCAAGTTCTTAAAGAGAGGGGAGTACCAGACCATCTTATTTGTCTCTTGAGAAACCTATATGCGGATCAAGAAGCAACAGTGAGAACTGGACACGGAACCATTTATTGGTTCAAAATTGGGAAAGAAGTCCGACAAGGCTGTATACTGTCACCCTGCCTATTTAACTTATATGCAGAGCACATCATGAGAAAGGCAGGGCTAGATGAATCAAAAGTTGGAATTAAGATTGCCGGGAGAAATATCAACAACCTAAGATATGCAGATGATATCACTCTAATGGCAGAAAGTGAAGAGGAACTAAAGAGCCCCTCTTGATGCAAGTGAAGAAGAGTGCAACTCAACATTAAGAAAACCAAGATCATGGGATCTGGCCCTCTCAATTCCTGGCAAATAGGAGGAAATGGAGGTAGTGACAGATTTTATCTTCCTGGGCTCCAAAATCACCACAGATGGGGACTGCAGCCAAGAAATTAAAAGACGCTTGCTCCTGGGGAGGAAAGCTATGGCAAATCTAGACAGCATACTAAAAAGCAGAGACATCACCCTGCCAACAAAAGTGCATATAGTCAAGGCCATGGTATGGCTGTGAAAGTTGGACCATAAGAAAGGCTGAATGCTAAAGAATTGAGGCCTTTGAATATGGTGCTGGAGAAGACTCCTGTGAGTCCCTTGGACTGCAAAGCGTTCAAACCAGTCCGAGAAGAGATCAACCCTGACTGCTCCTTAGAAGGCCAGATCCTGAAGTTGAAACTCAAATACTTTGGCCACCTAATGAGAAGGAAGGACTCACTGGAGAAGAGCCTCAAGCTAGGAAAGATTGAGGGTAATAGAAGAAGGGGACGACAGAGAATGAGGTGGCTGGATGGAGTCACTGAAGCAGTAGGCATGAACTTAAATGGACTCCAGAAGATGGTAGAGGACAGGAAGGCCTGGAGGAATGTTGTCCATGGGGTCACGATGGGTCGGACACAACTTTGCAACTAACAACAACAACACTAGAAAGCTACTGGAAATAATACATTCAACAATGTTTTCAAGGGACAGTCAAAATAGGCAAGAATGTGAAACTAATATTGGAAAGAAAGCTCACTCCTCTTATATCTTTGTCCACCTCCGAATATTAAAAAAAGAGGCAGTGCTTGCACCATGAAGTCCACTGTCTTGTGCATTTTGAGCTTTTCTGGAGCATATAGATTTGTATCTTACATATTTAACATTAATCCAGTTTTTCTTTTTCATTTTTCTTTAATAATAGGCTCTTTTGATTTCTCCATAAGATCAGCCACCAGTCATGTTGTTTGCATATCCCAACTGATTAGTCTTTGACCTCCACATTTTGACCATCGCTTTCAATAATACCATTCATTCTTGTAAGTTAAACAAAGGATGGGACAATGTTTTATAACTGTACTTCTTGATTGAATTTATATTCTATTTTTGTTCAAAAGTTCAAGACCATATGCATAGTTTTCCTTTCTCCTGGTTTTGCCCACAACTACCCCTGTGATGTAGGCTGGGCTGAAAGACAATGACTGGTGAGGGACCTCCTGTGTTGGAGAGTGAACCAGAACTTTGATTTCCACACTTGTTGTCCAGCACCTTAGCTACTACATTATGCATCCGTGTCTTATTCCCTTGTGAACTTTCTGTTCTTCCAAATTCAGCTTTTATAGTAGTATTTATTCATTCTAAAGTATTACAACAGACTGTAATAAAATGACTCAGTAGAGGTTTGGAAACTTTTTATCAAAGCATGTACCATAAGGAAGCCATATCCAAGGATATCTGCAGGATCCAGAGCTTTCCTCTGAATTATGCTGCAACTTTGCTGTTTTTGTATGTGCATGCAACATTCTGGCATGTGATGAAAATATGGAGAAGAAAAAAATACTGGATTGAGTAGTATTGAACAGATTTATATTGAAGAAATTAATGTTAAATACCTGAACCCAGACAACACGTTGTTTACTAAGCACTAAAGACTATAATTCTTAAAAATTAATAAAACTTTTATTTTAAAAAAGTGATGATTGTGCTATAACAGTACAATACAGCAGCCCTGGTCTCCTTGAACCTTCCTGCAGATGCTTCATGACACTTCTTTTAAGCTCACACAGAATCTTGAAAAATATGTATTTTTATACAGTACCCGTAAGGTTCTGTTGTCACATTTACTCAAGGTGCAAAGGATGTATTCTGAATTATTTCTGAAGAGTGCATAGTCCTTATGATTTGTGTATTTTCATGCAACTCCCTTTTTTGGGATATGAACTCATATTTCCCCATTTTGGGGTCAAATAATATTGTTCAATTTGACAAAATGTAGCTAGCACTCAAATGCTTCCCCTGGAGTCTTAAACAATGTAAGAAATATTTCATTTATACCTGGTGGGGTTTTTTTCTGTTTGAAAACTGATCTGTTGCTCATCATACCTCACTTTCTAGTATAGTCAATTCCTGAACATATTGTATTTCCACAAATATTCCAATCATTTTATAAAACCCTTTGTAAGAGATTTCAGTATCTTTCTACCTTCCTTATCTCTATCAGAACTATTCAGTGATGATTATAAAATATTTCTATATTAAGAGAAAATTTTTCTTGGCATTTCTCTGATAATCATTAAAAAGGCATCTCAGTTTCCATTTCTTGTAATAATTATCCTCTCTGTGTGTGGATATTTTTAATTAAGATCTCTTTCCTTGTGCTTTCTTGTTTGATATTGGAAGTCTGTGTTCAGTCATCAAACATCTTTCTTGATGCTCAAGGCTTACATCCTCTCTCTTTTGCTGGTTATTACAACAATTTATTCTGAAAAATACTTCCTGTGTAAAATATTGGAAACGTTTTTTTCTTCTGCAGTTTGCATAATGTCTCACCTTTTCTAGTACTTTCTCAAGATTTCTTCTGCAAAAATTAAGCATATTGAATCAATCTCTCTACTTAGGGCAAGCGAAGCTGTTCAGGAATTTGCTCAGTGCTGAAGAGTATAAGGGCCTGGATGGAGCTCAACTGGCTGTGTTTCAACCCTAGCAATGCAGAGTGGTTGTGGGTCTTTGGTGCTCTGGGGTCAGGAGTGTTAATATCGCTGACTCTGAAGCGGGTAGTACTCCCCCAGAAATAATTGTTGTGAAATTTGGAGGTTCTCCTGGACACATAGTTCTAGCTGGAAGAGAAAGTGCCAGCCATGGCCAAGGGAGTCTTTGCACAAGTTCAACTTTTGTGCTAACTGCTCCAAGAAGACTTGCTTAGAGTCATTTATGCCTTAGTCACCTCCAGACTGAATTACTTTAATACAGTCTACATGAAGCTACCCTTAAAGACCAACCTGCTCCAGAATGCATTGCCAGGTGAAGTTCTGATACCTGCTGTGATTCATCTTACACTATTGTTGCATGAGCTGCAGTGGTTCTTAGTTGCTTTCCAGGTGCAAGGTGCTTGTTATCACCTTTAATACTGTACATGCCACAGGACCAGACAATTTGTAGTATTGTTTCTCTTCAATGTTATCTGCTCATTCCACTAGGTTAGATAGGGCAGGCACCTTCCTTACTAAATGTTGTTATTGCAAGATCTTCAGAGGCACACCTTCTCTGCCCCAGCCCTTTAAATAGGTTTAAGGATCTGCCTGAGATTTGAGGGTCTCTTTTTTAGCCTTCCAAGGCCTAAATTTTCCTCCCAACATTGAGTTTGGATAGAACTTGAATCAGATTGCTAATAGTTTTGTTGGTCTGGTGCCTGGTAGACAGGCTTGTTTTACTTTTTATTCCTGTTTTTATTGGTTGTTTAGGATAACTTTGTAAGGTAGGTAGCCATGTAAGGTCTTTAAATACATAAATACAGTTGTAGTTGTGATATTCCAGGCATTCCTTGCAAACAATTCATTTTCATTCTTTCATTATTTACAAATCTGATTTTAGATGGGCAAAAGACAAGTGGGGGAGGGAGCTGAAGATGAAATAGGTGAAAAGGACAAGGAAGTTTCAGCTGCTTCATCAGTAGTTTCAAGTAGTGACAAAGACACTTTTCAAGACTGTGTTCATAATTATAAAAGGCCATCATTTGAAGCTTACTCATATCCTCTCTTGAACATCACATCATCTTCTAAACAGCATAAATTTGTTTAATAAATAAATAATAAAATAAATCTCTTCAGTACTTGGCATGTCTCATAATGCCTTGTTCTCTGGGATTTTCCTTCTTTCCCTCCCACTTTCCATCTGTTTAAACTTTTCAAGAAAGAAGAGACTTAATAATAGTTAAAATTGAAATGAATTGTGGATAGGTTTACTCTCCCCTCTACCAAAACCTGCTGCCAAAAAATCTTCCTTTGACTCTTAAAATGCTACAATTTAGGAAATCAGCAAAGCTGGCTGTGCTGAATATTCTGCTGGCCATGCTTTTCATGACCTACCAGTCTTGCTAGGAAAAAAAGAGAAGAAAATTGGCAACTATCATCCAGCAAATATGCACTTATGTCTCAATGGGGGTTATAAAGAGAGTTTTTAGAAGACCCACAGTGCTTCTTCTTGTTCAGAGTTTCAGACATGTAGAAGCAAATGCAGGTTTACAATTTTTATTGTTCATTTCCTAAACTGAAAACTCCTCTTACTGATTCATTCACATATCCATGCGTATCTTCCCAACTCTTGGTCTGGCTGGTAGGCAAGGTCTTAGTTTCAGAAGAATTGAGATAAGGCATCTACTGTAATCAGTGCCTCTTCTATGTGATGATTCCAAAGAACTACAATTCTCAGGCACTTTCATAATTTCTAACAAGGATTGACAATTTTATCAAAATTTGACCTGCCCCACCTTGGCACTTTTCCCTACTTCTTAGTGCTTTCCCACTGAAATACAAGTAATTTATTTAATTTGTTATGATTGTTTTTGTCATCACAACAAGCCATCATTTTTCCTATCCTATATAAGCTGAAAACTTTGTGAATGAATATTTCTGCCTTTTTGGACTGCTTTTAATAGTTCTCTTGTGCTCTATTTTTCATTCAAGTCCATGTAGTTAAACATGTGGAAGTAAGCTTTATGTCAATTGGCAAATAAAATATAGGGTGCCAATCTGTTGATTTATAGAGTACATGGTTATATATTAATACTCAAGCACTTAATCAACAGATAATTAAATTAGGTGATTTAGTTATGGGCCTTTGTTATTATCTTGCAAATATTGCAACTGATACATTTATTTCCAAGTTTACTTTTGTTCAGTTTCTGATTAAACCATAGACACACTTTACTTATTTTTAATGATCATTTGTAGATCATTTCCCCAGATGGTTTCTAAATGTGATATGTATTGTGGAGATTTCTGGCACTTGTCAACATTTTTTAAAAAGTAATTTTCAGCTTCTCTTTAAGCAGAAAGCTTCAACTACCTTGTCAGACTTTAGAGCAGGGATGTCAAACCCAATTTCATTCAGGGCCACATCAGCATTGCGGTTACCCTCGGGGGGCTGGGGGTGTGTGGCCAGGGTGGGTGCAGCCTACTGGGTTGGCGTGGATGGAGTGGGTGTGGCCTACTGGGTGCGCATGGCCAGCTCTACATTGTTTGCGTCAAGGATGACTGTGGGGGCCTAGGCAGGAGTGGGACAGATCTGAGGGTCTCTGGCAGAAGGGGGTGGGACCGGGGCAAGCGCCAAGGCATGGTCCATTTCTTCATTCCTCACAAAGGGTGGCACCTCCCCAGCATGCATCCAGGGGGCGAGGGCGACACAGCAGGGGCTGGTTCCTCGCTGTTTCTAGATGGCCTTGTGGAGCTAAGACTGAATGCGTTTCAGTATAGATGCCCACCACAAAATTGTACATTGGCTCCCGGCTGGCCTGGGCCAGGGCCAAGGCAGCGGGGGCCGTTCCCTCACTGTTTCCAGGATGGCTTTGCGGGCCACATGAAACCACTTCGCAGGCCACATCTGGCCCCTGGGCCTTGTGTTTGAGTGACTATGTTAGAATTACCAAAGCTATTTTATTAATTTATCAGCAACAGCCTCCTGCCACATCTAAGAATGCCTATTTCAATGACAAAGACTTTATCCTGCAATGTACTGATTCTGGCTGAGGTATACACAAACACATATACATGATGGCACACATATTGATTATGTGCCATCAAGTTACTGTTGATTCTTGGCAGCCATGTAGACAGACCTTGTCAAGGATGATCAGTCCCCAATCTGCTCCTTCAATCTCCTAAAATGGCATCCATCTATGCTGTAATCAAGTCCACCCAACTTCTTACCTCTTCTCTGCCCATCCACAATTCCTGCATTATAAACTTCTCAAGAGATTTCCTCAACCTTTGCATATTGTGTCCAAAATATGAGAGAACTTGTGAGAACTACGGATGAATTTGTTGTAAGATGCCTATTTGTTTGGCTTCTTGGATATCTATGGAATTCTCAGGACTCTTGCCCAACATCAAAATTTAAAAGCATATTGATACATTCTCTATCCTGCTTTTGATACCATTGAGCGCACAAGGAAAATTATTGCCTGCAGAGTTCTTAACTTGGTAAGTGTAGACATGTCATAATATCTGGATAGCTTTTCCAAGAGTCTTCATTGGTACCCTAAAAAGTGCTGGTCTGCAATGTATTTCTTGACTGTTAGTTCCTTTACTGTTGACAACCAAGCCTTAAAAGCAAACGCTATCCACCAATATCTTCATTGTTCTTTGTTAGTTCTAAAAGTGGCTGCTGTACCTGTTGTCATTATTATTATTATTATTATTATTATTATTATTATTATTATTATTAAATTTGTATGCTGCCCCTCTCCCAAGACTCGGGGCGGCTCACAACAAGAACATAGACATAGATAAAAATCAATAACAATAATTACATCCAATTAAAAAATCGACACATACAACAAGCAAACACAATCAAATAAACACTCAGCAATGGAAGGCGATTCCTCGGCCCGGGGGCAGAACAAAGTTCATACCCCCCAAGCCTGTCGGCATAAATGGGTTCTTAAAAGTTTACGGAAAGCTAGGAGGGAGGAGGCAGTACGCACCTCCGAGGGAAGCTGGTTCCAGAGGGCTGGGGCAGCAACGGAGAAGGCCCTTGTCCTAGGGCCCGTCAAATAACATTGTTTGATGGACGGGACCCATAGGCGGCCAGCCCTATGTGCCCTGACTGGTTGCTGGGATTCATGAGGCTGAAGATGGTCCCGCAAGTAACCTGGTCCATTGCCATAAAGGGCTTTATAGGTCATAACCAACACTTTGAATTGTGTTCGGAGACCAATTGGAAGCCAGTGTAGCTCACGAAGGGCCGGAGTGATATGGGCATGTCTAGGAAGACCCAAGACAGCTCGCGCGGCCGCATTCTGGACAACCTGCAGTCTCTGGACATTCTTCAAAGGTTGCCCCATGTAGAGTGCATTACAATAGTTGAATCTCGAGGTGACAAGGGCATGAGTGACTATTAGGAGTGACTCCCGATCCAAATAGGGTCACAATTGGTGCACCAGGCGAACCTGGGCGAATGCTCCTCTCGCCACAGCCGAAAAATGATGTTCCATTACTTTGGTTTTTATTTTATTTAAGTATAGGCTCCATCAATTTCTTAGTTTTATGACTTGATAATGACTAGAATAAATATCTAGCTTCTTTCTAGTATTAGAGATTCATGTAATTCATGTAAAAAAGCCGTGGTGGTACAGTGGTTAGAATGCAGTATTGCAGGCTAATTCTGCTGACTGCGGGCTGCCAGCAGTTCGATTCTCACCGGCTCAAGGTTGACTCAGCCTTCCATCGTTCTGAGGTCGGTAAAAGGAGGACCCAGATTGTTGGGGGCAATATGCTGACTCTGTAAACCACTTAGAGAGGGTTGTTAAGCACTGTGAAGTGGTATGTAAGTCTGTTCTATTGCTATTGCTAATTAGTTAGGAATATTTCTAGATGATGTTTTTGTGATGTGTTGTTTTGAAGATTATCTTACAAATAAAGAACTCATTGGATTGACAGATAGTCATAAAAAGAAGACTATTTAAGGAGCAGTGATTCCTTTTTTCTGTTTTGTTTTTTTTTGTCAGTGGGCAACCATTCAACCGGCATGGTATAAGGTCTCCTGCCTTGAGGTTGGACTAGAAGACCTCTAAGGTCCCTTCCACTCCTATAATTCTATATTCTATTTTATATAATATGGAATAAAATAGATATAAGTAATGTCATTTAATTATTTTCTCAGAAAATGTGATTATTTTCCTTGAACTATTCTTCTGATAATTCCTCTTCTGAGTCCTTAGCTTAGAAATAAAATAACTTCAACCTATTGTAAGCCTAATGCTTGATTAATTTTGAGTAGGCAAGGGAAAATGTTGAAGAGAGAGAGAGAGAGAGACAGTGAGAGAGGGAGGGAGGGTGGGAATCTCTAGAATTGTGAGAGTTTTAGACAGCCCTTGCTCAATTCACAGAGTAATCTCTCATTTAACACTAATACATTTGGCAAGCTGTACTAATCTTGAACAAACTGCATGAAAGCTACTTAATAAAACAAAACAACATCCTCCAACATTTCTGGTAGCTGGGCGGTTGAACCCACGCTGCTTCATTATTATTATTTTTAAATGTAACAACAACTTTTAACTCATACAACATTGTTCTTTGCTAAAGAAGAGAAGGTCATGGAAGATGGTATGATTTCTGACTTTCTTTTCAAATATATCTCGTCTAATATAAGATAACGGAAAATCTTTCCTATTACATGTTTTCTACTAAGTCTTGCTTTTAAAGTTCTGTTAAATGCTACTTGATGGTTCTTGCTAATGCCCTCATTATTTAGAAGTGACAGGAAGAAAATATATTGTTTTCAGGAGAGTAAAAGGTCTTAATTTTCTTAACGTGTTTATTTCATTTGGAAGCTATTCTCAGTGCAGGGCTATTATAACAGCATACATTTAGAGCAATTGCTGAAAGCTGCATGCTTAAAGACTTTCCTTATTTATTTGCTTTGTGAATGTGGGTGTTCCAATGATAATCATGATACAAACATATTGATGGGCAAAAATGGAAGTCTTATTCCTGTTTTATAGTATTGACATGCCTGAGCATTTTCCCAGAGACTCCCAGTTTTGAGTGAGTCATCCCATTGAAAAACCCACCATAAAAAAATAATGCAGACATAGGAAAATCAAAACACCAAAATCAAGTGGCCCTAGCCATTTCCCTCTAGAGCAGGAGTGTCAACTGCCGGCCCGCGGGCTGGATGCATCACAACGAAACCGCGCCCACCCCATTGCCGGCAGTAGCAAAATGTTGCGATACGTCGTGACACATCACATTACGTTGTGAGTTTGACACCCCTGCTCTAGAGCATGAGTGTCATGGGACTCATCTGTCCATTATCTACCTGGAGGATCCCATTTTTTTCATTGTTTATGAAACATCTCACCTGCCCCAACATTGTCTTGTCCACCTCATGCATCGGGGGATGAAATCATCAGGGGACAGCTGGTGGCATGGCCAGTACCCTACCTAGTGCATTCTTGGAGATATTTGAAGTTAAAACTTATTTTTCAAGCATAGGAAGACAAGAATCAGTATGCATGAAAATAGCAGGAGGAAGCAACTGGCAAGGATAATAGCACCACACCCAAAACTGCTATCATATTACAGAGAGACAAGAGTAGGAAATAACTATCAATGTAACATGAAATATTTGAAAGAGGATCAAATAACCTCAAATTCAGTACAGAGAGATCCTGAACACCAAACAACTATCAGAGTTCATGTAAATGCCAGTGGTCATTCTTAGGCAGTTGATTCTACTTCATAGAGGGCAAAAGTTGAAAGAGATGAATATTTGTGAAAGTTTCTAAATCCCAGAATCAACAACTGTACTATAACAAGTAGTACTGTTATGCAACTAAGACATTGGTATCTGAATATAGATCTTCTTAACATTCATATTTTACTGGGTTTTTAATTTAGGTGAAATGTCAATATACATTATAAGTCCATGTATGTTATACCATAAGCTAGCATAAGCTAGTTATGTAAGTTATGCCATTAACTAGCTACCTAAATTAATAAATAAATGCAACTAAGAGAAGATAAATATATGAGACGTGAACATTAGGTTCAAGCCCCTGTTCATTATCAAGATTATTTAAATGTTTTAAAATTATTATTTGGAATTTTAATGATACCATAAACTCTTAAAGTAGGGTTT
The DNA here is from genome assembly GCA_034064705.1 of Bothrops alternatus. Lineage (NCBI taxonomy): Eukaryota > Metazoa > Chordata > Lepidosauria > Squamata > Viperidae > Bothrops > Bothrops alternatus. Next base: position 19,612,628 of record JARGCV010000081.1, read on the forward strand.
TATTTAAACAAAGAGTTGAGGCAGATTAATGCATTTTTGTTGTTGTTTAAGGTGATTCCAATATAAACTGGTGGTATTTAAAAGTTGGGTCAGAACACAGTATGGTTGGCTTGCCTTGGCTCTGCTACAGTATGTTTTTTTGCAGGCTGGGTTCCAATAGAATAATAAAAGTTTCTTCATAGCTACCTGACTGATATCTCCTTAGAAGGAAAACTACTATAGAGCTTCAGTTTCAAAATGTTCCAAGCAAGTGACGTTCTTATCCTAGACAGTATTTTATTTTAAAAAACCACTTTAAGTATTTGAGTAAAAGGCATTTTTACATAAAATGTTTTTTCTGATTTTCAGAAACTTCCCCTGAACTGAATATAAGACATTTTCTTAAACGCCGCCCCCCCCCTCAAAAAAGGGTCATGGTAATACAGTATTATATTCAGTTCCTCATTCTGCAGATAGCAAGGGATTTATACAGACATCTGGTAAAGGAAAAACAAATGCCATTTGGGAAACATGTGCTTGGGACTTCTTAGTATTTCATAATTGGATTTATGATGTAAAGGGATATATCATGCCCACTTTCTTTTTCATTGATTAATTAAAAGAATCTTTACAAATTAAAGTTAGATGTGGTAGACCACCAAGTTAATGCCTAGAATATGGTGTCAACAGATACCATTTCATCCAGTCTTCTACTAAGATATTAAAACCTACCAATCAAAATAAGTATGAAAGGTATACAATGTATACCATGGGAATGCTAAGCAGGATGACTCCAAACAGATTATGAACTTTAAGAATATGTACCTAATACTGGATGTAATATTCTGTTCATAAAAAAAACCCACCTGTGGTTACTCCAAAATTTTCATTTCATTTTTACCATTTTAGGTGAAAAAAAAGTCATACTGGTGTTCCATTTGGGAATCAGGCTTTTTTAGCTGATATACTGCAAATCACTCAGGGATTTATGAGTACATCCTAATTTATGTTCTGCCCACATCTGCCTTAGTCCAACTGGGATGCAATGCAAATGTCAGTGAAATATCAGACATATGAATCACAGAGCCTCTTGGCCTGAATCAGCATTCTCAGCCTGTGAGAATAAAATCTGTGAAAACAATATCTCCTCCCTTGAACTGAAAAGACAGTGTGCATGCAGCCTAAGGAGCAATTAAGGTATGATGTTAAGTGCAACTTTAAAATTCCTCTTCGAAAAGAGAAAAGCAAGCAGGAGAGGAAAGGATCTACAGCTGGTAGAGTATAATCAAATCATTAATGTTTCCCTTGGATGAAAGACAGCCATGTTAAGATCTCTACCCCCCTCCATCGCAGATCTGGCTAAACAACTCTAGCTTTTGCAACCCAACCTGCATTATGAAGGTATTGTGGAAATATAATTATGGAAATATCCATACATTGCTACCTTGAGCTGTGAGGGGAAAGATAAGATATAAATGTAAGTAAATAATAACAAAAAAATAATTTCCTTCCCACAAAAATGTTTATATTATCCATTTTAATCAATTAAAAGGTACTTATTTTTTCCAATGTTAGGAGGAAACTGGTAATACCTTTTCAGCTTATTAATAAAAGACATGCTTTTGTGAAACTGTATTTCATGCAAGTATGTTTTTTAACATAAATGATTAATCTGAAAAAATACTACCAGACTCCTTCCTGTCAAGCTGTTTTTGAAAATGTTTTTAGAGAAATGAATGGACTACTTTGTGGAGTCTCTAGGAGTCAAGACTAACCAGAAGGAAATTAAGAGACAGAAGGACAGAGATGGAGATTCTACTTATGGGAATCGGTTATTATGATAATGATTTGCTACTGTATTCTTGTTTCTTGTGTCTTGCCCTCTCTGTGCCCACTTGCTAACCAATGATTTATCCATAATGATATATCCATGAATTCTAGCAGTATTTTGGCATCAGGAAAGCTCAGGGTAGAGATCTGAAAAAAGAGGAAGAGGCAATCACTGTGAAAGCACTGATAGAGACTAAATGGTGGGATCCTTGGATAATAGCCTTTGGTTTGGGATCTATGACCACATCAGGGGAAAAAACTCCTATCATGGAGATATTTGATACTTCAAAAGCACACATATACACAGACAACACACACACACACAGAGAGAGAGAGAGAGAGAGAGAGAGAGAGAGAGAGAGAGAGAGAGAGAGAGAGAGAGAGAGAGAGAGAGAGAGAGAGAGAGAGAGAGAGAGAGAGAGAGAGAGAGAGAGAGAGAGAGATGGTATTCAGAGCCAGTTTTTTATTTCCAGTTTTTAAACCAGTAGGAAGTTTTTAAAAAACTGCAAGTCTGCTATTTTCCATTAAAAAAAAACTTTGTAGCACATTATCTTAGCATATTTTGATGCTACATATAGAATCGGGTTTTTTTTTCAGACTTTTGTTTTTGTTGTTATTGTTACAGATTCCAATATTTGGGTTATTATGCCTTTATTTTTACCCAGGACAAAGTGATCATGTAATTTTTCTACCAAGCCAAACTCTCCACCATTTTCCAACTCTTGATGGAAGGTTTTACATTAAATAAAATTAAAATAAAATCATTGGCACTTTGTTTTCCCCCACTCTCCTGCAAACGGATGACATTTGCTTTGGCCTTTGTTACTTGAAACTATGAACCTGAGCACTCAGAATGTCTATTGCAAACTTTCAATACTTTCAAAGATTACAACTTTGCAAATAAATTGAGGGTTTTTTTTTAAAGAAAACAAAACAATAGCCATCCTTTCCTTCTGAACTGGTAGTTGTGACTTCAGAGCAAGCTGTTCGATTTTCTTCTGTGTGGCAACCCCTTCATCTCAGGAATCCTCTTCAGTGTAGGGCAGGGGTCTTCAAACTTGGCCGCTTTAAGACTTGTGAACTTCAATTTCTAGAATTCCACAGCCAGCCATGCTGGCTGAGGAATTCTGGGAGTTGAAGTCCACAAGTCTTAAAGCAGCCAAGTTTGGAGACCTCTGGTGTAGGGTAATTCTGTGATTGAATTTATAATGGAATGAGGTCACATCAACTAATTGATTGATTGATTGCCCTAGCTCCCCTATTTTGTTCAAGTGCAGCCCCAGACGTGACTTTCTATTGAGAAGTTGTACATTTCCCTGGCAGATAGCATGGAGAAAAGCAACACTATATTTATTAGTATAAAGCTGAGACTCAGCAATGACAGAAATAAAGATTTTGGCACTCACCTCTGGCTCAAATTAAGGCCCATCTGCCATCGTATGTTAGCAGGGTAAGTGGAGAAATGAGAAAGAATATGAGAAAAAAATGATGCAATCTGAAGTATTCAAAAAAGCCATTGCTTCTCTCTTATTTGAAAAACAGCTTTCTAGAACCTCAGGGATAAATATTGTTTCACTATCACCTCTTTTTTTTCAGATTCATTGGATAATTTGGGGTTAGTTCTTCTTCCTCACAAGTTAGCTTACTTCACAGAAGTGCTGCTACAGTGATAATATGAGGGGGCCTATGTGAGTCATTTTTTTTTGCTCCTGCAGTAAAATGAGATATAAAACTACCAAACAAATAAGCAAACACTTCGGAAAGTACAGTTTTATTTTAAAACACTTAAATGCTATTGAAGTTTTATTAAGATTTACATCTATCACATGTTTCAGATACCTATAATATTTGTATTTATTGATATAGCTATTGGCTTACTGTTACTTAGTTACTTGACCCTTACACAATTAATCACCAACTCTCAGTAACATGCATAAATAATAAATAAAATTAAGGCATGAATCTAGGATCTAGTTTGGGATAACTACCTAATAACTGAGTTGCTCATTGAGATCTAGTCATTTCAGCATTCGGCCAGTGGCTAAACCCTTGAATTTTCTTAACTGATCAGAAAAAGTGAAGAGGAATTTCCTGCCTATGAAACAGCTAAAATGGATGCCAGCAGCTGACAAAGAATAGGAAATTGCCGTAACAGAAAAATGCCTCAGATACTCTTGCTTTGACCTGGCTAGGATAATGACCTATGATTGCAGGGGAGCCAAAAGCAGGATGGGGAGTGAGCTGTAGAGCAAAGTATTGCTATGTTCATGGTGGTGTGCCATAACATATTTTTTCCACACATCCTGGCAGGCAATTTAAAACTTGCAGACCTAATTGTGTATATTTAAAGAGGTAACCTGTATGTTTGGGAATGCTACTTATTTGTTTTTAGCTTAGTGGTATTTGTGGGCCACTGTAGCTTGTTCATCAAGCCATAATTTTAAAAAATCTTGATTATGCTTGAATTCATTGAATATTGCATTAACAGGATCATTAAAAGAATTACCAATGACAAGATGGTTTTCATGGAGTTATTGTTAATTAGTTATCGAAAAGTTCTCATGTGTCTTCTGCACATGGAAGCTGAAATATTAATTCTTTTTACTTCTTCTGTAAAAGTGCTATATTAATGTTAGCGTAAAATCTTCTTTGTACAATGCTGGGACATTCAGTTACAAGACTGAACTATATGGAATGAAGGACAGTAGCTCACATGTTGCATGTTACACTTCTTTGACAGTAAGTGGCCAATAGCAGATATTATTCTTAATTAAAATTTGTGGGAGAGACTCACTAGGACTAAGCACATTTTTATTGCTTTTATTGGGCTAGTATACAAACACACACATACCCAAACATTTCATTTGGAGATTGGCCATATTGGCAGAGAAGACTAGGACTGTTGGCTGTTACCAGAAAAGAAGCTCATTTTCAGAAGCTAGTATTGCCCAGAGCTGGTGTTAATGAGATCTGTAGGAAAGCCTTGATGATAATGAATTTAGGTGTGCAAATTTCTCCAGAAACATTAAGCTCCTTAAGAGATTTTATTATTACTGGTTTTGAATGGAAAAACCATCCATGTATTTGCTAATTAATTTAGATATCCTAATATTTGTCCAGAACTGAGTGTGGCTACATCTCTAGTGATAGAGATTAGATACATCATGCTGTTAACAATTTAGATTTCAAGCTGCATTCAGAGATTATACTCAGATTGATGGGAGACATTCACATTAGTTGTCCAAAAGAAGCATTTTTTGTAGATTAATCCTGATTTTAAAAAAAATAATATGGAGTGTTAAAAGAATAAGACCAAATGATTTTGAACGGAAGTCTTAGCTTTGCAAGTGGATGCTGCAAATATCTAAATATTATTACAGTGTTGAAATAAGTAAATCTGATCTATAATCGTGGCACTCTGGATCCGTAAAAATCTTCAATGGACTTTGAGTACATCTGAAATCTCCATGATGGCATAGGACACTTAACTCACTGCTGGCTGGTTCCATCTATGATGCCTGTGTTACTTTCTTACAATATTATAGTGGTGATAATATGTGAGAAGACATCACTGTCATTTTTGACAATTAATGATAATGTTTTGATTATTCAGAATTAATAGGATGAAGGAGAGAACTAGAGAATATCATGTTATTGGCAATTTTTTTTCAAGATCCAATATGTTCTGAGGTCATCATGCTGAGAACAAAGCCTTATGTCAACACTTAGTAATAAACCAGATTATCTTGTGGCAATACAAGCCCATTACCCAGACAGCAGGTGCTATAAAGAAGTTTGAGAAAGGTTCTCAAATAAGAGAAACTGTATTCAATTTGCCTTGCCTTGTGTTCTCTAAGTTAGTCTCTGGTCTAAGGTGTTCTGTAAGATGATTTTCAGTGTCAATGGAAAGAAAGACTTTGCTGCTATTTTGACCATCTTTTATATTTAGGGGAATAAGCTTAAACTGTTTGTTTCCAACTGTTTCTTATTCAACTTCAGAAATTCCAACTTGGAGCATCTTTGCCCAACATGACAGAAAAAAGGTGTGCATATTAGGAGATACAAGAGTTGAACACAACATGAACTTTCCAGTTGAACATAGTTCATTGACTTAGTGGGCTATTGTTAGATCAACTGCAAGATTATCCTTTAAAAAACAACCACTGGTTATCAGAGAATAAAACAGTTCACAAGTCAAGGATAAAATGGCTGCCCAAGGCAGTGTCTAGCTACTAGAGGAGATGGTGTGCCAAACATTAGAGCCAGTCAGAGCTGAGACTGCAACTGGAATGAAGCATTAAGATCTATCTGAACTAAAGGGCTTAAAGCAGGTCAGGATTTCTTTTTTAAAAAATGGAGTCAAAACTGGGAAATAAAGCTATGGAGTGCATTTTCAATGGATTAGAGTACGAGGAGGACTAGTAAGAATTTATCTTTGGAATGGGAATGAGAAATTTATAATTAAGGTCTTCTAAATGGACTGATACTTGAGAGGGCAAAAAAACAAATTAGTCCAGTATGTGAAGAACCATATATGATACCCTGTATTCATGTCTCTGTACTCAGTATAGAGTTTGAATGGGAGAAGAATAAATACATGTCCATGCATCAGAATCCTGTTTTGAAGGACTTATGATTAGGTATCTTTGCTACAGAATCAGGCCTTGTGTTTGTCAAGAAAAAAATCTAGCAAGAGAATCTCTAGAAAGGTAATAAAATAATATAAAATTCTCACTTCTTGCCTATCCTCAAAAACTCAAAAGGCTGTTAGTACAATTGTTAGCAATAATGTAGTCCCATGAAACCTGGCCTTTCTCAAGTTGAGGAACACTAGTAGAGAATAGATGAATAAATTTAACTGTGAATTATGTATAAATTATGATATGGGGTATCATACAAAAATAAGCCGTTATTATTGTTAGATATAAAGATTATGTCCAGTTTTGAATTCTTTGTTCTTTCTTTGTGACCATTATTTTCAACTCTAGCGGCAAATGGCAGGAATAACTCAACACATGCTTTCTATCAGAATGTTTATTCACATAATATTTGCGGCTTCCTGGAGCTTCAATCACTGAGGCAATCCAACATGAAACAAAAGCCAGGTATCAATACATCTAATTTTCCTTTACTGGTTCTTAATGAGAGAAAGTGGGAGGGAAAGTGTTGGCTGCATTAAACTAATAAAGAGCAAATTTTACTTTACCTGTTTTTTTATTTGATTTGTTGCTGATCTGTTTCACCTCAAAACATATTTACATTTTTAAAAAAATCTTCATCATTAAAACCCTAACATGCGTATTCATTGTCAGTCAGTCATTCAGCCAGCCAGCCAGTCAGTCAGTCAGTCCCCTATTTTATTGCAGGCAATCTTTTTCTACCCTCTTTGCTCAGATTTCAGAGATATCAGGTTATCATCATCATGCCCCTTATTGAGCTGTGAAATCATGAAACCTAATATAGAAATTGCCAATCCATCTGCTATTGCAGAGGTAAATAAACAACATGGAACCAAACCTTAGAAATGGTAGCAAGCACCATGTTGCTTCCACTGCTTATAGTCAACTATATATAAAAAACTGTTGTACAACTTTTTTTTAAAAAAAGTGTCCCAGATGACACTAAATGATAACATGATGAAAAATTGGAAGAAGGATATAAAGAAAAACAAATATTAATCAACAGATTTCCTCCCCCTCCCTCTAAGCATGAGTGTCTCAATAAAACATTTGGCCTTTCTCTGAATATAGATAGAATTGAAGCTGGGAGAAACCATTGATTATAGGGTATATTAGCGTAATACTACAGTTTATGCCTGCTGGATTCTCAGAGCACTGAACACCCTCAGCTTTGCTTTCAGCTATTAATTACCCAACCAGTCATTAACTGCTGCTAACAATTGATTTACAGGGAATTATTGCTTAAATAGCGGGAGGTATTTAAGAACAAAATAAATTAAAACAAAGAGCCTCAAGATCCAAGGCATGGAAAGGAGACTGTTTGTAACAAAGAGCAGTTGCTAGTTGCATTGCAATTACCCACTGATAAACAATCATTGGGAAGTGAAATTCTTTTCTACACGAATGACATTGTGTATCGTGGACCCAATGTCTGTACTAATTGAATGATTGGAAAAGAATTATTGTTCTATTATCAGAAATCTAATTGAGTCTGCTCATTTTGTTCTGACAAACCTATCAAAAATATTTAATTGCAAGCTGTGTCTTATGATGAATCACAAGTAATATGGCATCAAACCAGTTCTGGAAAAGTAGCCTTTGGTAAATTCTTCACTGTTAGATTCTCAGCATTTTTTCTCTTTGCTGTCCTACAGAACAAATGAAATCTCATTTCCCCAAAAAGCAACATACAATAGCTTAGTAATAATTTTCTTTTCTCTGTCTTTAGCCATTTGGCTAGGCCTAGCTTTGAAGGCAATGTAGAGAGAATGTCAAGAATTACTAGAAGTACTAACATACGACAGAAACAAGACAATGGGAGAGGAGTATAGGATATGGTCAATGAATATTAGGGGGCTGAACTCACCAGTAAAGCGTCGGAAAGTCTTTAGTAAACTTACTAAATTAAATGCGGATGTTATTGCATTACAAGAGGTTCATATAAAAAATGACCAAGAATACATACCGGTAGTAGAACAACCTAAATTAAGAAGGTTATATGTTTCATTAGATGAGAGGGGAAAAAAGAGAAATTGCTTTGTATATCAAACAGGAGATGCTTCCAAACAAATTTATAAGGACAAAGAGGGAAGGATTTTGATAGTCGAGGCTAAACTGAACAAAAAAAATATAATAATTGTAGTGGAGCCCAAGTATCCTTTTTTAAAAACCTGTACAGTAAGTAAGCTGAGTGACATAGAAGGAGATGGGTTTTGTGTGATCGGGGATTTTAATGCGGTTGTAGACAGAATAAAAGATCACAAAAGTAAGGAGACAAGGAAAGGGAATAAAAAAATATTTCCAAAAACCTTTGTCTAGATGGGCATAGACCTTAATTTGCATGATGTTTGGAGGGAAAGAAACTATGATAAAAGGAAGTATACATATTATTCTAATAGACACAGATCGTGGACCAGGATAGATATGCTATGGTTTTCAAAAGAATTAGATTCGGAAATTCAAGAAATTAACATGGAACCTAGTCTTTGGGCAGATCACAATCCCATAAGTTTTCACTTGAAAGGACAAAAGAGCAGGCCGAGATGGACCTTCAAAGAGCAATTCTTAAAGAAAAAGAGTTTAAGGAAAAGATGGAGAAAGAAATGCACTTTTTCTTCCAAGCGAATGACAATGAGGATACATCTCTGCAGAATATTTGGGATACGGCTAAAGCATATATGAGGGGCATTGCAATTTCATATATGACTAAGAGTAATAAATAAAAAAACAATATAGGATAAGGCTTGAGGAAGAATATAAACAGACCGAAATACAATACCAGAGAGACCCCGATAATAAAAAATTGAAAAGCAAAATGGATCTAATTATACATAAACTTTGTATAGAAGAGTTGGAAAAGTTAGCACAAAAATTGCAGGCAGTCAAGCATAATAATTTCAAACACTCAAATAAACCTGGAAGGTGGTTGGCGTATAAATTAAGAAAACAGAAAGAGAAGCAACAGATTATTAAGTTGGAAGATGAGAAAGGAGAGATGCAGCAGGATGAGATTACTAAAAGGGGAATCGCTCAAAGATATTATGGAAAACTATATAAGAGGTGCAAGCTGTGTCTTATGATGATTCACATGTAATATGGCATCAAAAACCAGTTCTGGAAAAGTAGCCTTTGGTAAATTCTTCACTGTTAGATTCTTGGCATTTTTTATCTTTGCTATCCTACAAAACAAATGAAATCTCATTTCCCCAAAAAGCAACATACAATAGCTTAGTAATAATGTTCTTTTCTCTGTCTTTAGCCATTTGGCTAGGCCTAGCTTTGAAGAATGTAGAGAGAATGTCAAGATTTAGCCCTGGAACACATCAACATTAAATACAGAATGCAATTCCATTACTTACCTATAGAACAGACATGTCAAACACAAGGCCCAGGGGCCGGATGCGGCCCGCAAAGTGGTTTCATGTGGCCCACAAAGCCATCCTGGAAACAGTGAGGGAATGGCCCCCACTGCCTTGGCCCTGGCCCAGGCCGGCCAGGAGCGAATGTACAATTTTGTGGTGGGAATCTATGCTGAAACGCATTCAGTCTTAGCTTCACAAGGCCGTCTAGAAACAGCAAGGAACCAGCCCCTGCCGTGTTGGCCCCGCCCACTGGGTGCATGCTGGGGAGGTTTCACCCTTTGTGAGGAATGAAGAAGTGGACCATGCCTTGGCGCTTGTCCCGGTCCCACCCCCTTCTGCCAGAGACCCTCAGATCTGTTCCACTCCTGCCCAGGCCCCCACAGGCACCCTTGACGTGAACAGTGTAGAGCTGGCCATGCCCACCCAGTAGGACACACCCACTCCATCCACTCCCACCCAGTAGGCTGCACCCACCTTGGCCACACCACCCGGCCCGCAGAGGGCAACCGCAATGCTGATGTGGCCCTCAATGAAATTGAGTTTGACATCCCTGCTATAAAAGCTCTACATATGCTGGAAAATATTGCTTGCTTCCCAATGACATCATTTTGGGTTAAATATGGCCAATTATTAACAATGATAAGAGTTGTAGTACAAATCATTTGAAAGTATATGTTGCTAATTTTTCATTTATGATTTCATTCATTTTTATTCAACATGTATGGCTGTCCAACTTTGGATGCACACAAATTAAAAACAGTGAAGATAGCAATCATATAAAAAATGGCAAATTGGCAACTGAATATGTGTCATGCTTCCTAGAGGTGGGCTTACTCAACATTCTGACCCAAGGTCCCCCCCCTCCCACAAAAATAGCCAGTTCTTAAGAATCTCCAACTGAGATAGGGTCATCCAAATCTCTGGAGACAAACTTTCCACATTTCAGGTTCTTTAATCCAGAAACCTATATTTTTATTTTCCCATCAAAATTATCTGATATAAGTTTAAGATGGACATTTAAATTAAAGATAGTAAAATAGAAAATGTACCATTATGGAAATGTGCATAGGTCATGAGGATCCAGAACATCCTGAGAGACCATAATGAAATGTTCCAAAACTTACACTGCACTGCAGTAAGATCATGGAGAAAATTTGATACATCTGAAGTGAATGACCATATTAACTTAATACAATATTAACTTAACACAATTTAAGTCATTTTAAATTAAATGTCAATTTAGTTTTTGCCCTAGAGATAGCTACTTCTTGAGGTGTGGCCTCTACAATATTACTGAAAACTAAAATGTTATGTTTTTGTGATAGAGTTGACTAGTTTTTATGTAATAAAATACTAGATTATATAATAGAACAGATTGCTAGTGATGCATGTAAAATATTAGCAAGACTTTGGACTGCATGTAACAGTCTAGTGCAGTGTTTCTCAACCTTGTCAATTTTAAGGCATGTGGACTTCAACTCCCAGAATTCCACAGCCAGCAATGCTGGCTGTGGAATTCTGGGAGTTGAAGTCCACATGCCTTAAAATTGACAAGGTTGAGAAACACTGGTCTAGTGAACTTAAATGAAGTTGACTGGTCAGCTTAAGTTTTTTTTTAATATATAAAATTCTTTTATTAAAACAATCAACATTGAACATAAAAACATATTGTGCAGCAATCATCATGGCACCTGATATACAATACTAAGTATTAGTCATTGAAAACGTCTGAATTAGTAAGCCTTTTTCCACCCCTCGCGTCTAGCCTCAACTATACTCCTGTTACACTTTGTTTGATTGGTGTTTCTCTTATCTGGTTCCATATTAATGCCCCTGCCATGTTAATGGTTCCAAACCATGATTGGAAACTAGTCCTTGCTGAAGGAATTTTCCTGACTTAATTGCAAATAGCCCTGCCTGCATATAGCATGCTTAAAATTAATCCTCCAAATTATTCTCTCTCCTCTGAATTTGTTAATCCAGAAAGAATAATTTAGATATGCCGATAATATGATAGTTCCTGCGGTGAGATTTATGCTCGAGTACATACTATAATATAGTGGTCCCCAACCTTTCTGGCTTGGGTGGCCTGGCAAAGAAGAGGGGGGAGATGGGATAGTTTCTTATGAATGGTAGGCAGACACATGCAAAACTCGTAGCTCCATTTGTATGAATGGCAAGCACATGCAGCCCCCTCTTGCACAAAGGGAGTTTTGCATGAAGGGAGCTTCTTGTCAACGCTTGCAAATACTGTATATTCTTGCTTTGACAATATGCAAAACTGTCTGGTATTTATTGGGTTAATACAGAGCTTAGAGTGGGGGGGGGTAAAAAGCCCAGGAAAGAAAGAGGAAGAAAACATTTGACCTTCACACTAATTGGATAATGTGACTTGTGACTGCAAGATAAGGGAGGGTTTTAGCAAGAAAAGTTAGATATCACAAGAGGAAGTCAGATTCTGGCATAAACCTCCACGATGTGCCGTCAATTTGTAACACTGTAATAAAGGCTTTAGGATAAACATGCCTGAAAGTTCTTTGAAGTGTTTCATTAGTCGGAACCATGACACTTCACACATGAAGGCATGTGGCCACTGCTCAGACGAGGGGAACTTCGTATGCGAGCCTAAGACAGCTGCCGCTCATGCGAGGGGAGTTTTGTATGCACATGCTAACCCACCACCTGTGTGGCCCAGTTCCAAACAGGCTGCAGCCCGGTAATGGGACACAGCTTAGGGATTGTGAACCCATGCTGTTATCCATACTGTCACACATGCAGTCTCTTTCATTTCTCAGTGTGGGCACATCTTCCATTTGATTTTTATTCTTTTTTTTTTTTGTAGCAGTACTGAGATCAAAGTGATAAAAGGATCTTTTCCTTGAAAAATCATGGGAGAATTTCTTCCTCTGCAGGAAATGTTTTGAGAAACCATTCGCCCAATTTGTCTGCCCACAAAGTTGCAAGACAATTTAGAAAAGGCCATTTGTGCCAAATTCTCTTGCATTCAACTGAGAATTTCTCTGAATGTTACTACCCTCGGGAGAGCTGCAGTAATACTTTAGGCAAAGACTGTTTAAAAGGGTGGAAGAGGACAGACAGAAGAGAAGTGGTAGGTGGGGCTCATTTGTCTGTTAAAACCAAACTGTCTTGAACTTCAAATAAGGGCAAAGGCTGAAGGAAGGAAAGAATATAATTATAGTGAGATCTACTATTTATTAGCATTCACAAATCTTAAGTAAACAGCAGTAATTACATACCTATGGAAGATTCCATTATCCACTGGTCATACAATTGTGTTCAAATAATATCTCACTAAAACAAGAAATGTGCAAATTTATAATGATTAGAAATATGGGAGGATATCACCAAATAAAACATTATGTTAATTTTTCTTTCCTTTCAAAAAGCAAACACTTGGAGGATAGATCTGCTCCATATGTTTCATGGATTTAGGGAGGAATAAATGTTTTCCAGAGGTAAATCATGCAATGTTCAGGAGAGTGGTGAGGGATTCGATGTGGTAAGAGAACGGGAAGTTAAAACAGGATCTCAGAAGGTGGAGAGCACACCCGCCTGCTTTCTTTTCTTCAGCCTCCTCTACATTTGCTAGCATGTTTCTCAAAACTGTGCAGTCATTGTCCTCAAAAAGGAGGGGGGAAGAGAATCACTAAAATCTACAGCTATTTCTATTACCATGGCAACTGTTGCAAGGAAAGCTTGTGGTACAGTGAAATAAAGAGTCCTTCCTTCCTTCTTTCCTTCCTTCCTTCCTTCCTTCCTTCCTTCCTTCCTTCCTTCCTTCCTTCCTTCCTTCCTTCCTCACATGGATTTGCACAATCAGTTCCTGATTTAGATCCTCTAATGTAGAGGTTGCCAGCTTTTCATCTTACCAGTGTACTAATCAATATGTTCTAAATTATACGAGTTTTAGAATGGGGAAATTTTCATTATTTCTTGCACATCAGAATCCTATAAAAAGCATAAAGCAGAGCAGGGACATTAATGAGCTATGGGGTTGCTGTTATTATTTGTACATTGTATACAAATAAGGGCCAGTTTACTGTAGTAATTAAAGTGCTATCCTAGAAAACAGGAGACTGTACATTCTAGTCCTACTTTAGGCATGAAAGCTGGCTGGGTGACTTTGGATCAGTCATTGTCTATCATCCCAAACAATTTCACAATATTGTTGATGGCAAAATAGGAGGTGGAGTAGTAGGTGAATACTTCTTCAGTCAAAACTAAAGGTAGGATAAAAAGCAAACATATACATATAACAGTGTACCCAGGAACTGCAATTAATATCTGCTTCAGCATGTCATCTCTTGTTTTTCTCAAGCTCTTGGAGGTGCCTAAGTTTCCTTTCCTGAAAGAAAGAAACAGTCTTCACCAGGACCTTGACCAGGCTGTCTCTGAGTTTGCACTCGTCCTTGTCCTGGACTTTGCTAGACCAGTCTATTTACTTGTGGCTTAGAAAGGAAATATTTTTGGGAACATACTTTGGAAAGTATCCCTTTCAAATATTTATCCTCTGTCAAGCACAGGTGCTACATATTGGGACAAAGAACTTGGTGGCACATTTTATTTGTTTAATGAATTTCTATTCTATGCTATTTATTTATTGCATAGCAATAAATTTATATTGTCAGCTCCACATGTATTCAAAAAGAATGGGACCTATAAAGGTTTCATTCATATAGTCCACTAAACCCTAACTAAATAATACATCAGCAACATTAAAGCAAAATCAATGCTCTTTGAAATGCTTCTGTTTTAATTGCCTTTCTTGCAGCCATCAGCAAGGGCATCACCAAATTTTATGGAGAAGGCTATTCTTCAGGGACTGAGCACATCCTGAAAAATATTGCTCTTTAGTTATCCCATGAATGCACACCTCCAAAAGCAGAGAATCACTACTCATCACTATCTAGGTTTTGGTTACACATGCTTCCTCTTTCCTAATCCTAACTTCCAATATATGAAGTGACTAAAATACCTAGGATGAATTTCTTAACACTTCTCTAATCAGATGTCAAAGTTGAATTGACTTTGACAGCTGTCAGTCTAAAAAAATATTCTCACATAAATCTATGGTATATATAATTCTTCTAGGAGTAAAGATGTCCGCAGGACTTCTTAAATTTTGTGATCCTGCAGACTCTTAAAATCAATTACTATGGCCATCCAGGAATAAATCAAATGCTTTTGTGGAGATAAAGACTGGGCAAGAGAAAAATTATCCTGCTTATTTTTACTGATGATATTTTATGTCAAATGGTGCTCAGAGGAGGAAAATATCCATGGAGTAAGTATTTATTTGTTTGTGTTTGTTAAATGTATTAGCCACCTTTCTTGCCATTGGGCTTCTCTAGGCGGATTACAATAACAAAAAGAAAGAAAAATGAAAAAGCGTGTAAACAGAACTATAATAATAGAGTAAGAAAGTAAATAATGACAAAAGAACATGAGAATAAATAGATCAATAGAATAATCAAAAAGATGGATCGATAGAGACCAAAGACCAAAGACCAGGGATCGGGTGGGGAGAGGAAGAGAAGGGGTTTGCCATCAATCTTGCAGCCATCTGCAGTGTGGGACTCCCCTATTTGGTCCCCAGGCCAACCAACAGAGCCAGGTCTTTAGGCTCTTGTGAAAGGATAGAAGGGTGGGGGCAGTTCTTACCTTAGAGCAGGGGTGGGGAATGATGGCCCTTTTATGACTTGTGGACTTCAACTTCCAGCTATGCTGGCTCAGCTATGCTGAATTCTGTGAGTTGAAGCCCACAAATCATAAAGGGGCCATCGTTCCCCACCTCTGCCTTAGAGGGTAAGATGATCCAAAAGGCAAAACCTTTTGATAATGCACCTTATGAAAAGGCTGATTTTAAAAATGTGCAAGCCCCACTTAATTTTAAGGGGTTTTTTTCTTTTCCAACCCAACAAAACATTGGAAAGAAAACATTAAAAGGGTCTTAAAATGTAGTCTCTCTGTCTTTCTGTCTATCCATAAGCAATTTGTAGTCAGTCTCTATGCTGCCTCTATTGCCTCTGTTCCCAGTCACTGAGATTTCTTCTAGGCAATTGGTAATGAAGCCTTTCATATATTCCATACCTTGAGAGAGCCCTTGAATGATATATCTAAATAAGTGGGATGATACTACTTTAATACCATTGTAGCAAGTGATGATTTAAGGATCTGGACTGGAGATGAGTTCAAGGAAATGCTGTACAACAAAGAAGGAAACGGCTGATGTCAAGGGATGAATGTGTTCTGGTTGGATGCAAGTGGGAAAATAGGCTACATGAACAAACATATGCATCTAATTTGCTTAATTTTCACAACCACAAACTCATTCCACAGTGTACATCACAGAATCTCACAAATAGAGACAGGCATGTGGTTGTTTGAAGAAAGGTGAGGTAGAAGGCTATGGCAACCAACCAATCAGCACTATGCACAGATGGTTTCGGGAACTTCCAATATTATATAACTGCATTTGGGGTAATATTTTAATTTGATAAAGATAATGAGATTACTGAGTAATTATATAAGCAGTTTTAATCAGAAGTGAACATATTGAAGTTCTTTAGGAAAAAGGATTTTTCCTATCCCCCTTTAATCCCACAGTGAAAGAAGTCATTTAATAAACCATAAATTACCATTAAGAGAACAATAATTCCTTACAAGTATGTAGGCTTCAAAACACATTCTCACGAGATTGTTTTCAGTATTTTGTCACTGTAGTTACAGTTCACATATCACAGCATATCCCCTCCATTCACAGATCTTTCAGAGTAAAAGAAATGTTAGAGAATTTTAATTTCTCTGTTGGTGAAAAAATAAATCAGAAGCTCTCACAGTTGACTGCATTTAGCTGATTCAAAATAACTTCTTTATATTTATATCAAAATATTTACAATACCATACATTCTTCTTTACAGCAACATAGCTCAATGAAGACTTCTTACAGAGAGATACAGAGAGAAACCTGAGATTGAAAAAATCCAGCTCCTAACTCAATACCCTTTTGCACAGACTCAGTAGCACTTTCTTCACATTGGCTGACTGAGTTACCACATGACTCTTCCTGCTCATGAATATTCCAACATGAAAGATGTTAGAATATAAGATGCGGCTTATATTCTACTTTCAGGGCAACTTACAAGCACACATGAAACAATTTAGGTGTGTTTGTTTTAAAACAAAGTAGATGCTGGAACACCTGGAACATACAGCAGCTAGGATGATTCAAAAGAAACTGTTTAAGGAAACTTTTTCCTTGATACTGTACTCTTTTTTTAAAATATAGCTATCATCAGTGCTTTTTTTGAAAAAAAAAAAAAAAAGGTGCCGGAACTCAAACATGTCATACAACCTGCCTTGCCTATCCTACAAGGTTCCATAAAAAAAAAGGTGCCGGAACTCCATTCTGGGCATTCTATGACCAAAAAAAAAAAAGCCCTGGCTATCATAGCTGTGTGCAGTTCAGATTCAATCTTCAAATGGTGCTCTGGAGAAGAGTTCCCCAATCTTTCTGGCTTTGCGGACCAGTGGGGGTGGGGAGAGGGGATGACTCAATGCAAGCAGCTGGCAAGAGTGCGTGTGCGCACAGCTCCATTTGCATGAGCGGCGGACATGCGCATCCGTCGCTCATGCAAATGGATCGCACATGTGCATGCGCGCTCGCCCACCACTTCCACAGCCCAGTTCCGAACTGCTCAAGACCCAGTAGGGGCCACAGCTGAGAGGTTGGGGACCCTTGCTTTGGAGGATACAAGAAATCAAATATAGTAGCTACACACAACATGGAGGCATATGAATTCCTAGAGTCCATATTGTTGTACAGCCATGAGTTTATGCTTATGTTTATTTTACTCATGACACTATGCTGTCTAAGATAGAATAGCAAATAATCCTCCTTCTCTCTGCAAAATCATGGGTTCTTTTTATTCAAAGTGAGGCAATATAGTTTGACACTGGAAACAAAAGATCCCTGGCAGTGAAATATAAAAAGATTTTTTAAAAAATGAAAATTAAATAAATAACTATTGTCTTTTCATGACAACCTGAATTACCTTGTTCTGACAAATGGTAGGGACTATCCTTAGATACATTAGTTAACTAGAATGTGATGGGGATAAATGGGAATGGCCAGTGTAGCGGAAAGATTTAGGCAGGACTATACAAATATAGTCTGACATATATTCAGTTGGGCATGTGGTTAACATCTACAAC
This sequence comes from Bothrops alternatus, assembly GCA_034064705.1. NCBI lineage: Eukaryota > Metazoa > Chordata > Lepidosauria > Squamata > Viperidae > Bothrops > Bothrops alternatus. Next base: position 19,630,713 of record JARGCV010000081.1, read on the forward strand.
TCTTGTTTTCATCAAGTTGTACATCTGAAGACTTTGTACATACCAGTTATAGAACAAACTATGGCTCTGTATTATGATACAGTCCAACATGAAAAATTTCTGCTGCAGACATCTTGATAATGCAATCTAGGAACAAAAGTACCTGAGGCTCATTTTATCAGACCCTCTAAATGTTAAAATGTTAAATGTTAGAATGCCCTGTTAGAAACAAAACAATGTTCAGGGTTACTTGTAGCAATCGTGAGCTTCTTTGAGATAGTTTCACTGAGCACAAAATGTTAATATGTTCTGAATAATCCAACATTTAGGACCATTAAAAATATAGAGTATATTGACATTCTTTGACCATTTATAAAATCTACAGGCTAAGACTTTTCCAGTGCCACTGTCATCCAAGGCATTGTAAGCCATTCCCAAACTTTGATGCGTGCCGCAAAGGAAATCTTGGATAGCTGCTGTCCTCCTGTCACAAGTCATGCCCATCATTTTTACAGCCATTGTTGGCATCCAAGGTTTCCATAATATGCCCACCAACCCAGGAAGTTAGCTGAAACCTTTCCTAAAGCAAGTGACAGACCTATTCCCACAAATCAGGTAGTCTGTTTCCTTTGGTTACTCCAGTCCAAATTCTACCAGGCACACAAGATGTCAAAACTTGTTAAAATAAATCCTGAATTTGCCAGTTATCATTCTCATGCAAGAATTATTAAGTGCTCCTAATGTAACTCCTGGGGGGCATAATGGCTCAGTGGTTAAAGAAGCTGAGCTTGTCAGCTGAAAAGCTGACAGCTTGGATTTGAGACCCAAGCACTATGCAACAGGGTGAGCTCCCATTGCTTGCCTTATCTTCTATCCACCTAGAAGTTGGAAAGCATGCAAATGGCAGTAGATAAATAGGCACCACTTTAGTATAAAGGTAACAACATTCCATGCCCTTCAGTATAAGGTTGTCTTGGCCACCTGACCAAAGAAAAGTCTTCAGACAACCCTGGTTCCCTTGGCTAATAAACGAAGATAAGCACTGCCCCCTAGAATCAGAGACGACTGGACTGGTGAAAACATTACCCTTAATGTAACTCACAGAAAAGGGCTGAAGATAGCAAATCAATTTGTCAAAGAGACTGTTTTGCCCTGAACTATAATCTCAATACTTTTTTTTACCAGCAGACTTCTTAATTAGCAACAGGTTATTAATTCATGATGTAGCATCCAATAAGTTGCTGGACTTGGGGACTTACAGGAGTTACTTTATTAAATAACAGGTGGTATAGAAATTGCTGGCAGGAACAGAGCAGAAGATGTGGGCTTCAAATAATGCAATGAAAAAATGGTGATCCTTTTTCCAGTAATAATATCCAGATATATGTCTGTATCTTTGTGTAAAGAAATTACTGCTGAAAAATTTGCACTGATTTCCACAGTTTCAATAAACTGAGCTCATTCTCTTATCAGAAACTCCGAAAGATAGGCATGTATCTTTCTCCTTGTGATTCGTATTTGTAAATTATCCAAAAGAAAAATTAGTCACATAATGATTTCAGATTGGGATATTGGGTCTCTGGGTTTTGCCACTTTCTTTAGTTTAAGGTGGACTTGGCTTTTGTGGACTGCTGTTAATACAAACCCAATGACTGAAATACCGACGGAATCCCTGCTGAAAAAGAAATGCAAAAGAATTATAAATTGCAAAGACGTAGCTGCATAAATTATAGATTTTTCCCCACAAATATTATTATTAATATTGCATTCATTCCAAAATTTCAAAAAGAGAGTTCTTTAAGTCATGTGAGTTCTGGTGATTAGAGGGACGCATCCATTCGTCTTAGTTTTCTTTGCAACACTATCAAAATACTTTGTTATTGTCATCTTCCTGTTCCTACTCGTACAATCCTGAGATTTTCTCCTGGTCTCCATTCAAAATGCTAATAATGTCCAGTCCTCTCTATCCATTTTTAGTTTTAGCCAAGATCAGCTATGTGCTTAAAAGGCTTAATTTTCCATACTGACTCCACGTTTCCAAATATTCCAACTTTTATGCCACTTGCAGCAAAATCCTAGACATGTTTATTTAGAAGTGACTACAATTGTCCTTATTAGACTTGTTCAAGTTAACATGCATCAGATTATAGTGATCGATGAGCCTTTTTTAATGCTTTTGAAAAACACAAATAAATAGTTTACATGGAGAAGTATGGATTCACCTCCCTAGCTGATGAATGTAATACTATACATTTGCCTGTATTAAGTGCCTGTATTAAATTATTTTGTTGAAATATTTCTTCCATTTTCTGGTCTATACAACTTTCAAGGCAGCTTATAGCAAAATATATACTGAAAACCTGAAGGCAGTTAACAACTTGAGTTGTTATTTTTCTAAATGCTGGACTAATATGGTCCAGAGAGGACAGCTTCAATTTCTCCAGTTGGAAAAACAAAAGCTACCAAAAGCCATAAATTCATAGAGTTGTAAGGAGCCATTTAGGTATCACGTCCAGTTGTCTGCTCAGTGCAGGATTCAAAATGAAAGCATCCCTGGCAGATTATTGTCTAGCCTCCACTTAAACACATCTATTAAAGGAGTGTCCACTTTCCTCTGGTTTCTCTGACAAGCTACTCTTACTATTAAGAAGGGTCCTTTTCTCCCTCTCACTGACATTTAATTGGAATTTGCCTTTCTGTAGCTTCAATCCATTATTCTCTGTTCTGCACTTTTGGAATAATAGGACTTGAGCTTCTTCTGTATGGCATCTTCTTCAACCTCTTTTCAGAGGATTTATTTTGCAGCTCTCTAATTATTCATTTTGGTATTCTCTGAACATATTCCAGGGGACCTAATTCCATATTCGAGTTGAGTGCCCAGAAGGCAGCACAATAATATATCAACAAAGAGTTAAGTGAGGTGGTAGAAGCCAACTTGCACAAATAACTTGTATTTTAAAAAATATGTAATGTGTTTTATAAAACTCCCACCTGATTCTTAAATGATTGTAAACACTGGGTCAAAATCTACTCTTCTCCACTCCATTTGAACTACCATTTCCAATTACATGAAGAGCTTTAGCACATAATTAAGGCCTATTTGGAGGCCTTCCTAATTTAATGTGCTGGCTTCACACTACAACACATGGTCAGTTGATTTCTACAGAGACTGGTTTTAAAAGAGCCACTCATAACATGAAAATGAGCTTATAAAATGCTCCAAAGGATCTACAGTCAATGGGGAAGGGATTCCAATTTGGAACTGTTGCCAGTTTGTTTTCTACAGAAAGTACTGGCTTAAGATGATTTAAAAAAAAAAAAAAAAACTTAGATGGTAGAGAAGGATTACTGCCTTTAAAATATAACACCTATTTAGGGGTTACAATTATTCTGGATATCAGTGGAATATCTATAAGAAAAGGCATACTTTTCAGTATGAAGAACAAAGTTGGAAGGGATCTTGGAGGTCATCTAGTCCAACCCCCTGCTCAGGCAGGAAACCCTATACCATTTCAGAAAAATGGTTGTCCAATTCTCTTCTTAAAAACCTCCAGTATTGGAGTACCCACAACTTCTGGAGGCAGGTTGTTCCACTGATTAATTGTTCTGTCAGGAAATTTTCCTTAGTTCTAGGTTGGTTCTCTCCTTGATTAGTTTCCATTCATTGCTTCTTTCTGCCTTCAGGTGCTTTGGAAAATAGATTGATACCCTCTTTTTTGTGGGAGCTCCTCAAATACAGGTGGTCCTCAATTTACAACAGTTCATTTAGTGACCATTCAAAGCTACAATGGCAGTGAAAAATGTGACTTATTACCATTTTTCACAGTTACGACCTTTGCAGCATCCCAATGATCATGTGATCAAAATTCAGATGCTTAGCAACTGGTTCATATTTATGACCATTGCTGTGTCCCAAGCTCATGTGATCACCTTTTGCAACCTTCTGACAAGCAAAGTCAATGGGGAAGTCAGATTCACTTAACAACCAGTTTACTAAATTATGACCTACAGTGATTCACTTAACAACTGTGGCAAGAAAGGTCGTAAAATGGGGTAAAACTCACTTAACAAATGTCTCACTTAACAAAATAAATGTTGGGCTCAATTGTGGTCATAAGTTGAGAACTACCTGTATTGGAACACTGGTACCATGTCCTTCTCTTCATTAGACATACCCAATTCCTGCAACTGTTTTTTATATATTTTTGCCTCCCTAATCATCTTTGTTGCTCTCTCTGAACTTTTCCTAGAGTCTCAGCAGCTCTATGGCTAGATTGTTCTCCAGCAGCACAATCCATGAAAGAAGTATATTATTTATACACAATATTTGTTTCTTGTATATACTGTGTTACATTAGAAAATGACAGATCCAACAGAAGAAAACATTAGAACTCCAAAAACAGTCCCCTATAGTTGGATAGTGACTGAGCAGGCTTAACTGTCCTTTAAGGTGACTTAAAATACCAAGTCTTGGATGGGGGGTGGGGGCAAGTACTGTCTGTCTTCTGTGGGACTCCTGAGCCTCAGGGAATCTTGCTTCTGATTCTTCACTTTTCATTACATTATTCTCCCTAAATTATGGAGGTTAAAAATAGGAAATGAAATGAAAGGAATGTGCTTGTTTCTGGTGATGCCCTTGCATAGTGCCTGTAATCTGTCATCTGCTCTGCTTAAAGACAATTCAGAAAAATCATATTATTTATATTATTCTTTTATCTCGCCTTTATTTTTTTTATATATAACTAAAGACAACAAACATACTTAATAGTCCTTCCTCATCCTCTTTTCCCCACAATAACAATCTTATGACATGGGTTGGGCTAAGAGAAAGGGTGACTGGCTCAAAGTCACCCTGCTGCTTTCATGCTTAAAGGGGGACTAAAACTCACAGTCTAGCCTGGTGCCTTAATTGTTAAACAAAAGTGGCTCTCTTATGAGAGAAAGATATATAAATATATAATTACATGATGAACTTCATCCTCAATGGATCAAAAATGGTCAGAACTATCAGTCATGTGCTTTTACAGGGATCTCCTTGTGAAATTATTTCACCTCTTTGACAGTATTATACTTTGCTGGGTGCTATACAAGTTTGTTACTTTTAATAGATAAGAAACTTTCTATCATGCACAAAGCAGCTAAATGTTATGTACAATGTCCATTAGGACATTTTAAAGGACTTTCTTATTTGTGTAAAGATTTTGAAGTTTGGTCTTGGGCCATAATAGAAAGTTCAATCTAATTTATTGTCAAATCAGTGTTCTGACAAATTTGTTAATTTATAAGGGAAAACAAAATTGGCGGAAAAAAGCCACATTTTTTTCTCCAATCACTAAGTCAATTTCATGATTTTTAGGAAGATGGAGATTGATTTCTTAAAAGTCGTGATTTACAGATAGCCAACTGTGATAGAAAAAGAATATTAAGCTATTGACTGCCTCTGTTAAAACAAACAAGGAAATTGTCTGAATAGAGAAAACTCATGTAAGCTAAGGGACACAATGGCCTGAGATTCAATCAGAATAGAGCTGGAAGGGAGCTTGGTGGTCTTCTAGTCCAACCCCCTGCTCAAGCAGAAGTCCCTATATCATTTCAGACAAGTGGTTGTCCAATCTCTTCTTAAAAACCTTAAGTGATGAGGCACCCACGACTTCTAGTCCTCCCAAATTCTTGGTTGTAGCCTATGCAACCTCCAAGGGTTTTATCAAATAGTAATTTTTGAAATGATTTGATTAAAATAAATATTTAACTATATTTAAATTTAACTAAGAATACCAGTTGGATGTATTCAGAGAATAGTAGACATCAGGGTAGAAATCAGAAGACTGTGAGATCTAATCCCATCCTCAGCATAGTTGGTTGACTTTCAGCCAGTTACAAACTTTCAGCCCTGAGAAGGAGGCAATGGCAAAACACTTCTAAAATCTTGCTAAGAAAGCTGCTAGAATTAATCCAAGCAATAACCAGGAGTAAACAATGACTTGAAGGGACCCCCCCAAAATCCCTTAAATGTAATTTAAATTTGATTTTTGTCCCCTACACTTTATGGTGTACCCCCTGGTATGCCACGGAAAACTGAAGCACAGCCTCTTCCCCAACTCCATTGCACATCTCTAGGTTTTGTAAATTTTCATATAGTAGCAAATATCTGTCTTGTATAAAATAGTTCAGCAGCATTAATAATTAGTTAAGTATCTCCCTCTTCTATTTCACCGTTATTTGATATTTTTAATCACAGAGCTTTTGACAAAGTGTGACATTAAACAAAGATACAGGCTGGTAAAGGTTTCTTAAATTAATCCTAGTAATCTATTTAATATATTTTTCTGATATGGCTAAATAGATTTTCCCCTCTCTCTCTTTACAGTGGAAGCTAATGACTGATGATAGTTGCATATTGCCATAGAAACTAGGAAGAGCTCATCCATAAATGAAAGGTTATAAAGTGAATACACTCAAAATATGTCATTTGGTATCAAAGTCATCTCACACTGATTCCTTTGCAAAATGTCCTGCACCTTCCTCCCCTCCCCAATTTTTTTATTGGGTAGGAATTGAAGGGGAATTTATCTGCAAAGTGTTCTACAGGACAACAGACTAGATTAAATATTTTTGTAGTTGTGTTTGCAAAATGCCAATGTGAATGACAGCCCAGGCTCTCTGTGGGATGGAAAGCAAAGCACCAGTGAGTCATTGTGTAGGATACTGTTTCACACCACAGTTGTTTGCTACACATACTGAGTAGGTGTGTAAATCAATACAAGAAACAGGGGAAAGGTGTGCGAAGGTTGTCCAGTGTGTGTGACATCCAGGTTTGTGGGAGCCCAGTTTTTTTTAAATCATTCCTTAGGTTTGTACTTAAAATTTGCAGGATTAAAGTATTCTTGAGAGCTGGACAGCCAGGGTATGAACGGGTGTGGAAAGCAATGGATTACTTCCCCGTTTTCTTCTTTTTCTATCACAGTGAAGTCAGCCAATTTATCTTATGCAAATGTTTAATGGAATTAGGCTAGCCAATAAATCATTGCATGCTTATTTTGAGCATGTGTGAAAGCCCATGTGGGAAGCTTCATGTTGAAAACTAACCAAAAATCATGTCTTCACTGATCAACTTCCCACCTCACAGAATGTTAACATTTTAAGAAAACAGTACTTCCGTTAGCCAAGCTGTCTCTCTAACCTGTTGTTCTATAAGTGTTCAGTCTGAGATTGTTTGTTTCTTTTAGATACATGAAGCAATCAAACAAACAGCAGCGTCTGTCAGGCTCTTGGTATCTGCATAAAAATGGTTCTTTTCTCAGCATAATTCTCACAGGGGCTCTTTAGTGAGATTTAATGAGAGGAAAAGGACAGGGTCACAAACATTCCAGCAACTGAACTGTGTCCCATCTAAACACAATATATCTTCAAAATGCATTAGAGACTTATTTAGGACTTTTAAAAGCATCTTTATGTAATGGATGGATCCTTTCATTAATAGACCTAGTTGTCTGAGATATTTCTTCTCTTTCCTGGTAAGATTTCTGGTAAGATCTGACACAGTGGGCATGCACCAGATCCCATTTTTAAAGCAATGCCATCTGACAGTACCCAGGAGTCATGCCTTCTTAGCTGCAGTGCCATTCCTCTGAAATAGTGACACACAACACACACACACACACAGACACACACACACAGACACACACACACATTGAAATTCAAATAGCTCCAACCCTGCTGTCCTTTAAAATGGTCCTAAAGATCTTCTAGCTCTTTCCTGAGGCATTGGATTAAGGGAATATGTGCTTCTGAAATAAATGTATTAGCTTTGTTCCACCTTTTCTTTTTCTTTCTTTTTTATTGTATTAGGTGTGTTTTTAAAGTTTTTAAACTTTTAAAGTTTTTAAACTCTGTCACCCAGAGTTATTATGAATTGGCTACTGTTAGAATTTTGAGAATAGCTAAATGCAAGCTTGCAGGTGGTTGTTTACATAACTGTATCCTGAATCTTTATTAATCAGGGAACTGACCATTACAACCTTTTACTGAAATATGAAACCACTAAAGCAGAAAGAGAGAGGGTGGGTAGAAATGAGTGGCATAAAAATAAATCAAATAAACAAAAAGCAAATAAACAAGTTGCTTAATATGCTCAGTAAATCAAGGTACATTTAGGATTGTTCACTGCCAGAATCCAACCAAGATGTATTCTATCGATTGAGGGGAGTGTAGAATTTGTTTTTGCTGTTATTTCATTCCAAAATCAAAAAGTGCCTTGCACAGGGTCGCTCTTTATTTTAGCCCTCTGAGGTAGGCTGGATTGGGAGATAATAGAACCAAATCACCCAGGGATTTCTGTGGTCTTCACAAGCGGAAAGCTAATCCTTCTCTCTCTTTCTACTCCTAGCCTGACATCCGGACTTTATGTGATGGGTGAATTTTAATACTGAGTAAAACATGTAGCATAACGATATATTAGCTGTGTGGTGTCAAATTAGGAACTGCGATATCCAGACTCTGCAACCTGCTTGACCACAAAACTCATCTTGGATCAAACATCAACTCAACAGAATGTTATATGTTACATTCCCAAGAAGAATATTAAGAAATAAAGTGAATGTGTTATTATGCTAAAAAAAAAAATCTACCATTTCCAGGAGACTCTGTTAGGAGAGCCAATGGTGAAGAAAAGTGGGAGCTTATTGTTCAACTTCCTTATCTTTATGGTATACAGTTTCTAGAACAGGGGTTCTCAACCTTGGCAACTTTAAGACTTGTGGACTTCAACTCCCAGAATTCCTCAGCCAGCAAAGCTGGCTGAGGAATTCTGGGAGTTGAAGTCCACAAGTCTTAAAGTTGCCAAGGTTGAGAACCCCTGTTCTAGAAGAAGTTAGTGATGGCAATAATTTACTTGCTGGAGAAGTGCATGCAGAAAACCTAGACACAAAGCAATATAATCAAGATGAAGCAACATATTCAAGTAATATAGGGCAAATGCATTTCACTATGATTTCACTAGAATCCTACCTTTTCCGAAATGTGTGTGTGTACTACCACTGAAAATGTCTTACACTAGTGGTAGCAAAGTCCCAAATCAGTCTAATTTGCTAAAGTTCCTGCTTTTAGGCTTTTTTGTACCCTTTTCCCCATCTTCTCTAGAAAATGAGGCACTAGTTATCACACTTGGATTCTGCATTCCAAGAAAATGTAATGCTGTGATTTAAATGTTATGCAAATAGATAATGAATGCAAAAATGTGCATTTTAACACTATTTTGCATTATTTATGCTGGTCTTGCTATTCAGAGAAACAGATAAGATTTCTGCAGGGCATTAAAAACTCTATTCCCAAATGAAACTTTTTTTAAAAAAATTCTTATGGCTTTAGCTTCAATAAGGACTTTAATTAATTATATTTTGGCAATCATGTTGGACAAGTAATTTAAAAATTTAAACCCCCATCCCTGCTCACCTCACCCCACCATATTCTGCATTTTTTTTCTCTGCATTCTTGCTAAATTCCTCTGTATTCAGATAGGCAGAATTATTAAATACTAGGTATTTCACTTTTTGTTTGACACTTTGTGATGGAAAAAATGGGACACACATTTGAAGTTATATATAATATATAATTTTCCAATAATAAGTAAAAATAAGTACAGGTAATCCACAACTTATGACTACATTGAGCCCAACATTTCTTTTTTTTTTTGAATAAATTTTATTGGTTTTTTAATTTTACAGAAAAAGAAAAATGCTCAAGTCACATCATAGTGTTAAAATAAACAATCATCCATAAACAAAACATAAATACATATTTCAATCAATACATCTAATAATAATAACTCAACTGAAAATAATCATAGACCACATTTACCAAACAAGTAACATAACTGCTCGGTACCTCCACCACCACATCCCCCTAGCCCTAACCTTCCCCCCTCTCTTACCAACTAACTACCTACTTTCCCCCTCCTTCTCTGTACTCCACCTACTTATCCCTACTCTTCCCCCCTCTTGCCAACTTCCTACTTGCATTACCTTCACTCCTCCTTCCTCTTTCCATCAGATGTGGTGCCCAGAGGCCACCCGAGCAACCCCTTAATAACTATAATTGCATTTTCTTACATCAACCCCGATTACAGTTGAGAAAACTTAATTTATAAAATTATAAACCCCCTCTACCCCCCCCCGACTTCCTAGAGTGAATACAGGGTAAAACAAAAGAAAGCCCCATACATCAAACAAAATTATTATATAATTTTAACAAGAATTTTAAACTATATACTAAATACAGTCTCTACCTTACATTTATTCAACCTTATCAATTCAAGTACATATCTAATCCATCATCTAATATCAAACCTTAAATCATATCAATCCATTAAACATCAGACAAACAAATCATCTTGTTAAAAATAATAATTTTCCAGTACTTTCTTGGACTATATACTAAATACCATCTCTATAATCCAATTCTAACTTGCGTTTATTCAACCTTTATCAGTTCACATATTATATATCTAGTCCGTCAATCTAAGTCAAACCTTAATTCACTTCAATTCATTGAGAGGTTATGTAAAATCACCAAAACGGCCGGGTTTAAAATATATCTTCCATTAATCACCCTCTCTTAATATTCTAAACAATCACTTCAATCCATTAAACATCAAATAAACAGAGCCCAACATTTCTGTTGCTAAGTGAGACATTTGTTAAGTGAGTTTTCCCCTGTTTTACAACCTTTCTTGCCCCAGTTGTTAAGCGAATCACTGCAGTTGTTAAGCTAGTAATACAGTTGTTAGATAAATCTGGCTTCCCCATTGACTTTGCTCCTCAGAAGGTCACAAAAGGTGATCACATGACCCTGGGACACTGCAGCCATCATAAATACAAGTCAGTTGCCAAGCGCCTGAATTTTGATCATGTGACCAGAGGGATGCCACAATGGTTGTAGGTAAAAAATGGTCATAAGTCACTTTTTCAGTGCTGTTGTAACTTCAAATGGTCATAAATGAACTGTTGTAAGTCGAGGATTACCTGAATCAGAAGGAATGAGAGTATACAGTAATCAGATGATCCATTGGCTTGGTCACTCTGCCAGCTAACTTTGATGGGCAACATTAAATCCACCCATCTCTCCTTATACTGGATATGCTGGTACTATTTTTTTTTCTTTAAATTCTTCAAAGGCCAAAACTGAATTAAAATTATCATGTAATAAAGCAGAGAGCTTTCAGTATAAACTTTATTGGCTTAAAGTTTCCTTGTTCAGTCTTTTTGCTGGATGAATTTTTAGAAAACAAAAATGAGATGGAGCTGTAGCCATTTTAAGCATGCTCTTAACAGCTTCTCAAAATTTAAAATTTGCCCCCCACTCAAGAAAGTTGAGGGTCTCTAACACCATGAGCACTTTTGAAAGGGGATCCATTCTATGGCAGCTCTTGAAATAGAAAATATTAATCTGTAAGTTAAGATGTCAGCCACCATAACTTGAAGGCATTTCCTCTGGCATGTGCCTTTGCAGCAGTTATTTTATTTAGTGAGAAACAAGCATGCTCAAGCTATCCATCCCATTTTATAACTTCAACTCAAATCTCTGATGGATTTCCCTATGCTGTTGCTAGGAAACAAAGAAGCTATCTAACAAGGCCTGCATTGATTGCAAGCTATTATTATTCCTCTTCTCACCCTCCCCCACCAAAAGAGCCTGTTTTGTTATGATAACATAACTTGCACTTAAGTGGATGTTGAAGGATTTATGAAGAGATAAATGGCAGTGGCAAAACTAAACATATTTATTTCATTTAAAAGAAAAGCTACTCTCCCAAGACGTAATCCTGCTTAATAAAGGATGCTTCTGCATGGAGCAGTTTTGCAAATGCCAGGGAGCTTGGATTAATGTTCCTGACACCTTTAAGCAGAGCAGATCTGTCATGATGCCCCATGTGAAATGTTCCTACTGTCATGGATTAGGGGAATCAGCAAAGTTGTCAAGATCTAAATCCATAACTGAAGCGTTAAACCTCCACACTTCAGGTTCCTGAAATAGCTTTTCAATCCTTAACAAAGTATCTTGTCAACCTGTATGAGATCAATTCTCCTTTGATGCCTGGCTTGCATTGGATGCTCCTTTCTACTGGATTATTACCCTAGTAATATGGAGGTTCATGCGTTAGCTTCTCCAGTGGGGACTGGGCTCGAGGGGAGAATTTACCTTTACCTACAATTCCTTCAGAGAAGTTTTGCTTTGTCAGGAAGCAGGTGATATGCTTTTGGATGCAGCCCTCAAGAAGAGTCAAGGTTTGGGTCTAAAGATGATTTATTAGTAATAAGGTGACCAATCGTCCTCCTTTAGGGAGGACAGTCCTTCTTTTGTAAGTTCTGTCCTCTCTCAAAAAGTGTCCTCCTACGTCATCCTTTTCGATATTTGAACATTAATCTGTAAATCTCTGTATTTGATCGATGCCGATCCGATCCATTGCATGTGATGTGACGTATTTGTATTTGACATGACGATTTGTCAAGGCTCGGTACAGTGCGGTGAGACACGATTATGAGACGCATGCGCTCCGCACAGGAGAATTGTTTTGAGAGAGTGCGCCGCATGCAAGTGGCTTTGTTTACTTCTTACCGAAACACGACATGGCATACATGCACGCATTAGACTCACTTTTTTTTTCTTCAATTTATATGTGTCCTCCTTCTCATTGTAAAAAAGTTGGTCACCTTATTAGTAATAGTACTGAAAAATTAAAGGATCAACCTTTGTCTCTGGGTGGCAGACAGAGAGTGGTGGTGGGACTCACCTAGACTGAAAGAGCATTCCCAAAGCCGTAGGATCCTAGAGAAAGTAGGGAAATGGGAAATAAGGATTCTTGGTCCATGTGTGTGCGTGTGTGTGTTGAAGATCAAGTGGGCAATTGGTGTTGAATAGCAGGAGATATAATTGATATGATAGGTCAAATTTTATGGATGGCTTCTGGTGATGGGTTAGCTTAATTGAAAGAATATTTCAGAGTTGGGGGGGATTTCGCAATATTGCAAAGACCTAGAGGCAAATTAACAAAGCTATGAATGAGGTAGGTATCACATAAGATCAGGGGTGTCAAACTGCCGGCCAGCGGGTCGGTTTCATCATATTGAAGCTCCGCCCATCCCATTGCTGGCAATGCAAAAAGAGTTGCAATACGTCATGACACGTCATGTGACGTGGCACATTTGACATCCATGCATAAGATGATTGGGATGATCATTATGAAAATAAGGGAATCAGCAGTTTGCATTGGTCTACTCTGCAAATTTAACTGCCTCTTCCTTACATTCCTATTTATTTATTTGCAATTTTGTATACTGCCTGATTCAATAACTGATAGTCAATGCCAGGGCTCTAAAGCAGGCATGTGAAACTGCCGGCTCAAGGCTGGATGTGTCACATCGAAACCACATCCACCCGATTGCCAAAAATGGGGGAAAAGTCATGATACATCACGCAACATCACGTGATGTTTGACATGCCTGCTCTAAAGCAATAATACCTTATTTATTTATGTGTGTATTTATGTATGTATGTGATTATTTATTTATTTATTTTTAATTTCTACAAACTTACATGAATAATCAAGACCTGACTGAATGAGGATGAAGAGATAACTCTATTTTAGCCATTCATTCTGGGCTATTTCAATCTCCAATCCCTAGGATTCATGAATTTATAGCCTCCATGACATCTGAAAGCTTGTCTCAGTTCACAGCTGATATGTAGCCCAACTCAATCAGTTGGCCATACAACTGATCAAACTGTCACCTCAGAGCAGGAAGGTATTGTGATCAATTCTTTGTCATGGCCAGATTATTCACTGGTCAGCTTGCACCACTGATTTCTGGAAGGATGGTGAATTAATTAAGACAAATGACTCAAAATATCTGATAGAAATATCAGTTTTCAGCAAATACTTGGGGATTTTCCCAGCAATATATTGGAAAGTTGCCTCATGAAAATTTTTGTGCTTTCAGTGACAATGGAGGAAACCAAAAGGTGTGACCAAACAAAGATAAACATCAGACTGTAGGCCTACATTACAGCAATGAATGCAGTGGAACGTCACTACTTCTTTGCTCTTACTTGTGAGCAGAATGTCATTTAGTCACACTCTTCAAGATACCCATACTCTATTGGTTAATATGGTTGTGTGATCTACTTTCCAACCACCATGACATTTTTGTGAGGCATTGTTATGATAAACTCAGTTGTATTTGCTCTTTGATTCCACATTGGCAAAAATAAATGGGAGAGTTGTGGCAATGTATTGTGAGGTTATCTGCCCTTATCTGCAAACAAACAGGAGGCAATTAGCACACTTCAAAGGATTTTATTAGCTAGGCTGTAAATCTGTTAAAATAATGCTGGGACTAGGGGACTATAAATTAAGCAAGGAAATATCTGCAGAGGGGAAAAAAAAACCTCTTGCCTTTTCTTGCAACTTGTGGCACTCCAATAGCATATGATGATGTCCACAATATCCATTCCAGAGATCCTAAAAATATAGCAATAGCACTTAGGCTGATATATTGCTCCATAGTGCTTTACAGCACTCTCTGGGTGGTTATAATGTAAGCATCATTTGCATATTGCCCCCAACAATCTAGGTTCTCACTTCTCAGAAGGATGGAAATATGAGTCAACACTGAGCTCCATCAGAATGGAATTCTAGGCTGTGGACAATATTGCACCTTGATCACTGCACCAACAGGGCTCAAAATCTATTTGGGCTGGAAGTCAGGAAAAACAAGTAATAAGAGGCCCAAGAAATGGAAGTCAAGAAATGGAGAATGATTTTTGGGCGGATGCTTTTTATAACTGGACTTTCAAGCATTGCCTAATTAGAAGAGTTGATCCCTCTTTTCTCAAGAAGATGTGTCTATTTTGTTTGCTCAGCCTCCTTAGCTGAGGATATGTTTTTAGGACTGGCACTTTCCCAAATTCAAGAACCAACTTCTTGTTCTATAAAGGAAAGCTACCTGCACTCGGTAGGAGTTGTTACCGTATTTTCAGTGGCTGACAGCTTGTGGGCTTCCCAACTACAGACTGAAAGTCTGAAAAGTTTACTCCTGTGTCAGAATCAAACTAGTCCATTACATTGTCTGGAATTCTATGGTCTGGTAGACTCCAAAGTTGGGACAAGATTCTTGGTAGCATGAGCTCTCACATCCAACCAAACCTAGATCCTTGAGATACTAAAAAAAATGTTATGACTAGACAAGCCTGTGGCCCATTAGGTCATACTTTGAGAGAAAGATGTAAGCCATTTGGAGTCTGTAAAATTAGGCAGACTATCATTTATGTGAGTAAAAGAAAGCAATAATGATGCAGGTGCAATTTGCTGATCAAATGTCCCATTATGTCAAAAGGCTTTAGCTATAGTAAACTCTACTTATCTCTATTGCAGTGGAAAGAAACCATGATTGCTAAATGTTTTATGAATGAGGGAACACAGTACATGAGATGCTCCCTTCTTTTTCACTTGAAATATTATTGGCCATGTATCATAGAGATTGCTGAAGCTTATACACACTTCTAAGTACACGTCTGTGCATGGCTTCAAATGAATTAATGCAGTCAGATTGCGATAAAATCACAAGATCTGCCCGGTTGAATGCACACTCTCAATATACATACATTTAGCTACAAATTCAATATAGTCTGCAGGAAAGAGGTAGAGCCTCTGATAGAACACATACTCTGATAGCTTATTCTGGCTAGCAGTACCTTCCCTGGCAATGTAGCAGAGTAGATATGGTAGAATATGTGAGACATTTTTCCAATGACAGTATTAACTGATGGATGATATCCCTAATGTCACACCATTTGTTCAGATGACTTTTCCTTATTATCATAGCTGCAGATAGGGTACCAGGAGCCATAGGTTCTCCACACCCAAATCTTACTCCCCTCCTGGTGCAAACAGACAAAGCATGATCACTACAGCTCCACAATAGGGCAGATTTTTGCAGAGTGATATCATTTAGCTGTCCTGGATTGTCCATTTAAAAAAACTTAGCAGGGCTTGGAGAACTTTTAGCAGAGTGTACAGTACTAGATGGACAAATCAACTGAACAAATCAATTTCCTATGCATCTAGACCATATGAAAAGGCATTTCTTGTACTTTTCTTCCAAGAAAAAAGATGGAGTTAAGTTGATCTGCCTAGAGTACCCCTAGTAGATGAAATTATAGGAATTTGTTCAAATTACTAGCAATAAATGAGTAGCAGTGAGTTGAAATAAAGCAAATGAATACTAAGTGCATCCATTCACTGGGGACACAGGGAAGTGGCAGCAGTAATCAAAATGGGTATAATTATATTCTGAATTGCTTCTTGCATAACATCACTCCTCTAACTGCTGCTAATAATAGTCAATGCCCTAAATAATTCAGATTTGAGATAACGTACACATGGTATTTTCTAAACTGCCCCATTGTTCAATTTAGAATGTTGTGTTAAATTGGATAGGCATTGCTACCTGTATCTTTGCTGGGTTTTTCAGGTGCAATCACAACAATACTGATTTGTTGCTATTTCAGAAAAAAATATTTTTTTAAGTATGAAATATCATGTGCAGTGTGGTGGGTTCAATAATTGCCAGCTTTGCCAAATGTCAAAAAAAGTAAATCTTTGGATCTAGAAATCAGTAGTAATGCTGATTTTGGAGAAAAAAGCAACTGAAAGCAATGCATGGATATTATAACATGTTAGGAAAATAGTTAGCAAGTCTGTTACTAATCAACAGGTGAAAGACATCAGTAAATATTTAATTTTCCTTTACCCACATCAAGGACAAACAAGGGAATATGCTAGATCTCCTCTGGATTCTACAAAGGACTGTGCAAAAAAATTGATGGACACAGGTTTGATATTAGGACTCAAAACAAAATAATATCTGGACACTATACTAGAGATCTCAAAGAACCCTCTTAGAAAAAAGAAAATTCACCAGCACAATTTTGATAGAGGCTGCTGAATTCATGTACAGTACATCAAAAGATTTCAGGCTACAGTATCTCTGACGGTCTCAACAATCACAATGGATTTTAGCACAAAACAATTGTTAATTGATAGAGTATTTGTGATGTGTCGCACAGGTACCCTCTGTTAACATAACACCACCCTCTCTTCCCCACCTCCCCGTCTTCTTAATGAAAATCCTTTAGTCTAGCACATGGGTGTCAAACTCAATCCCGTCACATGACATATCATGACATATCGCGATTTTTTTTCCTTTGTGGAGCTGGGGTGGGCATGGCCCGTGGGCCATCAGTTTGACACCACTAGCCTACAGTGTTTCCCCAAAAGTAAGACCTACCCTGAAAATAAGCCCTAGCTTGATTTTTGGGGTAGGCCTAATATAAGCCCTACCCCCAAAACTAAGCCCTAGTTTTGGGGCGAAGCACACATTTAAAAATCAAGCTAGGATGGGGGGGTGGATCTACCCCATGCACCCAGCACCCACTTACACTGCAGCCAGGCCTCTCCTCGCCAGCCCACTTCCTCTCGGCATCTTCTGCAGCCAAGCAAATTGAATCCATAGCTAGTTACTTGGCTACATAGGCCTTCCAGAAGGGCCTGACTGCAAAATGCAGGCCAGAATGCAGCTGCAGAATGCAGCTGTTCCTTCAGCCACAGAAGAAGTGATCTGGCTGGGTGGGACTGTTGGTGCCAGAGGTGAGTAAAACATCCCCCGAAAATAAGACCTGGTGCCTCTTTTGGAGCCCCCCCCCCAAAAAGACCTGGTCTTATTTTCAGGAAAACACGGTAGCTGCTCCATTGCAATTAGCAAAGTGAGCAGTAGCTCATTAAAGCTTATGCCTTTAATAAAATTGATTAGTCTGATTTTTGGCCTCCATAGACTAATGTGGTCTCGTTCTACACTGTCTCATTTCTTATTCTTGCTCAGAGAATGGTGGATGTGGGCAGCTCACCCCTGAGATCATTCCACGCTCTTATTTCAAGAGACAAAAAAGCTGAGAATGAATCATATGCCATTAGAAAGTTTTCTTCTTGCAAATGATGATAGGGCAACTGTTGGTCTGTTTTTCTTTTTTTTTTTCTTTTTTTTTTTTACAGCAACACAATTTCTGCCAAGACCAAAGGCTGATCAGCAGGTCACACAAATCACCTTGGCAAGGTACCAATTCTGCCCACACAAAATCCAGAATGAAACAATACATCATTATTAATGTCTACTAAGTACTAGCACCATCTAGTGCTTTTGGGGATGCAGAAGAGTCCGTATGTAAAGTGGATTTACATTTATTTTAATTGCAGCTTCACCCCAACTCCCATCACTTGCGTATGTCTTATATTTCTATTATACACACACACACACACACACACACACACACACATACATATACATATACATATACATATACATATACATATACATATACATATACATATACATATACATATACATATACATATACATATACATATACATATACATATACATATACATATACATATACATATACATATACATATACATATACATATACATATACACACCATATTAAATCATTACTGCAAAACCTAACAGCAGCAAAGATCATCTGTGATTGTTGTGAGTGATATTGATCAAATACAGTATCAGCCCTGTTAGCCTACAGCACCTGATATGTACCCTGGAACCTGGTTTTTAATATCTGTTCTCATATAGCATCTTGAGGGTGAATTTGTTTCCAGAATTTCTTCAAAAGGAAATACATTTTTTGATGAAATTATCATTGCTAGCCAAGAAAGTATGTGGCTTTTATTGTACATTCTGGCAATCTACACTTTTCCTTGCTCCTCTAAATCCCAGGAAAATTTCTCCTAACAAAACTTTTCTCTTTAGCCAATTCATATTGGGAAATCTAAGCAGCGAGAAGTCAACAGAAAGCAGGAATCCCATCCACCATCTTCAGTAATAAACTAAACTTTAAGACCTTGCCAAGAGAAAATCAGAAAAATCTTCAATCACCCTAAGAATAAAATAGAAAAACAGTGAGTCTTTCACAAGGGAAGAACATTTTTGACAAACAGCAAGACAGATTTTGGCATAGTGTAACTGATAATTGCAGAAGGCTGCAATAACTCTATTAATTCACTCCTTCTGAAAAAAAATGCTTCAGCTGAAAGCATTGAAAAATATAAATGGCCTCTCTATTCTTAATTGGCAGAGTTGCTCTGTCCGTTACAAGCTATCTTTCCTAATGTTTGTTTGGCAGAAATGTTGGGATGGAAGCATTAAACAAGTCAAGAGAAAGCTACAAATGCATATCCAGAAAGTTGAATCACGTACAAGCACATTTCAAGAGGATTGTACTACATTAGATAATGCATGATGATTCATCAGGAGCACCACAGATGACTTCTCTCAACTTCTGGAATATATATGGAATCTTTGCATGAACAATTGTACACACATTGAGGTTTTTTCTTGTAATCTGGACCCCTGCTTTTCTAGATCTTTGATTATGAAAAGTACTATCTGCATATAAGTTATACACAACATTCAAATACGTCCATTTGCACATAGCTCACCCAGATATTATTTGTATTAAAAAATAAGTTACATTGACCTCCAGGGGAAGTATCATTAACTGAAAATGCCACCACAAAAGCAGACTTAATGATTTGCAAAAACCGAAGAATGGGTGAGTAGACCAGTTCCTTGGAACATCTCTGAATAAGGAGAGTATGGGAAATCACTTACATTATTTCAGACACCTGCACCTTGGAAGGAGACTGCAGAACAGCAGGCTTCAGTGGGTTTGAGTGTCAGAAGATGAAGGGTTTAGCTATTTTGTTTGCAACTGTGGTGGACCATTTTAAGGACATTAGATCTAATCGGAAATTGCCTATTAACCATCCTAAAGCTATTAGAGACCTTCAGAATGACAACTTGTAAAAGTCACTGGATGAATTTAACTTCAACCCTGTGCAAAAGAAAAATTAATTAAGGTAATCCTCGACTTACAACCACAATTGAGCTCAACATTTCTGTTGCTAAGAAAGACAGTTGTTGAATGAGTTTTGCCCCATTTCATGTCCTTTCTTGCCACAGTTGTTAACTGAATCACAACAACTAAGTAAGTAAAACAGCTGCTAAGTGAATCTGGTTTCGCCTTGACTTTGCTTGTCAGAACTTCGCAAAAGGTGATCACATGACCCTGGGAAAACCATCATAAACACATGCCAGTTGCCAATAGTCCAAATTTTGATCACGTGATCATGGGGATGCTGCAACAGTCACATCATAAGAAAAATGTTCATAAGTTATTTTCTTCAGTGCTGTTATAACTTTGAATGGTCACTAACAAATGATTATAGGTATATGACTACCTGTATAAGCTTAAGAACTTTTTAAACTAGACATCACCACCAGAGTAGACAACATTACCACCAGATGGATCTGTAGCTGGCTGGCAAATCATACTCAACAAGTAGTCCTCAATGGCACTACATACACATGGAGAGAAATAAGCAGTGGAATACCACAAGGTTCCATCTTAGGCCCAGAAATCGTGGGCACTTCATCACTGGAGATTTTTAAGAAGAGAATAGCCACTTGTCTGAGACAGGGGGCTGGACTAGAAGACCTCCAAGGTCCCTTCCAATTCTACTCTATTCTTTAGCAAAGGCTAAATTAGGTTTTGATTTTTAAAATTACAAATGGATTAAGAGTCTAGTTAAATTTGGGATACTAACTTTTATTATAAGAGTTTGGAATTGTCAGATAAATCCAAGGATGATGAAGAGTAATTTAACCAGAGTTAAGTTCTTTATTTGCTTACACACAAGAGACAGAATCTTGCCAGTATAATCCCTTACTAATGTCACCCTAATGATTATATCTTGGGAGATTCTAGAGAGTGGCTATCCTTGCTTTCTTCTTCTGTCTCCTGTCCAGATATAGGATGTAATGCCTCTTGTCTGGCCACTCTTTCTGGAATGTTTTCCCTCCTTCCTGGGAAACTGCACTTCACGCTACTCCATCACACCATCCCACGTGAAAAAGCATCTTTGGGATCCCACCATGGGCTTCCCCTCCATGGGTACCATCTCTCACAGGAACTAACTGTAAAAAAACAAATAACTGCTCATGGTAACCAGTTATTTTGGATGTCTTGGTTCATCACAAAGATAAATAACTTTATGATTTTAGAAACTGGACACTAGAGGGGACTAAAAGTTCTGAGTGGAAGGAAAAAGAAATACAAACCAGTGGTTGAGTAGGACTTAAAAATTGATACTAAACATAACATTGGAAGTATTAAAGGATATTTAATATTTAAAGATCTCTGAAGACTGGAGCCAGAAATTAGTAGCTACAATATCAATAAATAATGGTGTCTGATTCTATGTATAGATTATGGCCAAAAGCATCCTTTCTGGGGCCATTGTAACTTTGAATGGCTGTTAAAAGACCAGTTGTAAGTCAACAATAAGGGATGAGATATAGCACCAGGAGATATATGTCTAACTTTATAGGGGGTGAGGAGTTACTAAATTTGTCCATACTTGTTGTAATGAATGTTGAAATTCACTTATTTACATACTTTTCCTTATCATATTCTTTTTCGTTCTTTTTCTTTTTTCCTTGCATATTTTATTCCTTCTTACTATTCTTTTTTCTTTGTTTAGTTTCTATTAGTTTTTACTATGGTAATCAAAATCCTTAATAAAAATAAGTAAACTATGCTAATGTTTTTGAAATGTACTGTTGTTTGATTCTGAAAGCATCTTATAATAGATTTTTGAATCTGGCTGCGATTCTTTCTTTTACATCCAGTTTCTGTTTTGTATAAAACATAATTTAGTTTTAGTGACTAGGCTTTATTTATATATATATGTTTTATTTATATATATAATCCTTTTATCAACCTGCAGTTAAACCAGTCAACTTTGCTTTCTGCAGCATGGCAAAAAGGTAAGGAGGTAGTCCCTTGTTGCTTATTCATTTGATCAGCATCATTCTGGTGAGTCATTTGCACTGGCAAGTCATTAGTCAACATTGTAATTTTCAGCCATAATACCCCCTACTCTGCATATAGATAATGAAACAGCTCACCAGTTTTTAGCCAAATTCTGTTTTCTTTGATGTTGAAGAGGGTTTTATCCATCAAACAATAGACCCATGTCATCTTTTTCTTGAAGAAAAGCACATTAAAGAAAAGTGCAATAAACTGTGTACTGTAGCTAACAGGCAATCAGAAGACCTTTCTATGTTTTACTAGGCATGTATCAGCGATGGATCAAATACTTCCCATGAAGTGACAGTCAGGTTCATTTCTCAGTATCTACAAGTAAAGCTGGAAAAGCAGTCTCCTGAAATCATAAACAATCCTCTCCAGTCACCATTTACAACTTTGGTAAGAGTGAGATCCTGACAGAAGATTTCTGTGTGATAAATATGAGACGGATATAAGAACTGTGAGGTTAGGCCACGGGTCAGCAACCCATAGCTCCAGAGCCGCATGTGGCTCTTTTAGCCGTCTCCTGCAGCTCCCAGCCTCATGCAGTGCCAAAAAAAGGACTAAAAAATTTGAACCAATCAATTCAAACTTCTCACGAAAGAAGTTTGAATTGATTGGTTCAACTTCTTTAGTTTGTGGGATGCTGTTCGCCAAGGGCTCGACATAGATGGGACGGGGAGGAGAAAGACAGGTCCGGAGGGAGACAGCCCTTTAGCAAGAAGCCGGCGGTCCGAGCGGAGTGGCACAGAAGACCTACTGGTTGGTGTGGGAGGCTCCAGCGTTGCAGGTGAGAAAGCCTGGTATCCGCAGCCCAGTTCCACACCCCGACGACCAGCTGGACCCGCTTTCACTGCTTCTTTGCCAACGAACGCAAAAGGTTTCAGGGTTTTGATCGCCGCTTAGTTCATGCTGCCCAGCCTCTGCCTGCCTGCCTGCCTGCCTGCTTACAGGCCTCCATGCTCCTTCCCCGAAGCCTGCAATTGCTCAGAGCCCATCCCAAAAGGTGCTCCTTCCCTGGCAGGAGCCGAGTTTGCAAGCCTCGTTGGCAAGCTGGGAAAACCGAAGGTCCGGAGGGTTCCCTCCTGCTTTCAGGGGTTTTCTCGCCTGCCCGCCCGGATGGAGAGCCTGCGCCTCCCCTTCTTCTGCGGCCGGGGAAAGATGGCCGGCCCCGAGCCTGTCCTGGAGGACTTTTTAAGCCCCGGATACCCCCCACACCCGCTCCCCCATCAGCCCAGGACCAGGCACTGCAACTCCGCAGCAGGAGGGAATCCTCCGGACCTTCAGTTTTCCCGACTTGCCAATGAGGCTTGCAAACTTGGCTCCTGCCAGGGAAGCAGCACCTTTTGGGACGGGCTCTGAGCAATTGCGGGATTCGGGTGTTGCGAAAAGTTTCTGTTCCTGAAAGTTTCTATTTCCTGAGATAAGTTTCCATTCTGCTTCTACAGATTGCCACACAACTGGCAGTTGGACTAGAGCGTGGAGGAACAAGGAAAGATTAAGTTTCATTTCCTGAGAAATGTGTCAGGGCTTTCCAAGTGTATGTGTAACTGTGATTGGCTGTGTATCTGTGGGATGACAATTGAAAGGGGAGAAGCTTTTGATGTGAATAAAAGGACGTGCCGGATTTCTATCTGGGCTTCCACTCCGAGACAATCCCCAGTCTTTGTCTTTTCTCATGGGAGCCGGGTAACGCCACGGACTTTCGCCACAAGTGGTGACCCCGACGTGATGATCCAAAGAGAGTGTACGTCCCTGGACCCCTGAACTCACCGCCCGGACGTGGCCAAGCGCGCTTTATCAGTTCATCGCTGGACGAGGACTGACCACAGAAAGTGCATTTAGGGGAACTCAGAGAGATAACCAAGAAAAACTATTTTTATTTTAAATTGAATGGCCAGGCGATTACAAACTCTCCTTGAATATGTTTGGAAACACATTCCTTCATACCCGGAGACAGGTAGTATTAAAATTGAAACCTGGCGAACAGTAGGAGATTTTTTACATACAAATCCCAGGTCTCCTGCTCCCATTTTAACAACTTGGCGGGGAGTTTTTGAAGCCCTGCAAACGCAGGAACAACCCTTATTGAAACCTTTATTGAACCCACCGCATTATAATGAAATTCAACTTCTTCTCCCTGCCATTGAAACTCCAGTAACAATTAAAAATCACAGCAGGGTTTTTCATAGCGATGTTGAGTCGTGTGATCCTAATTTAAATGCCATGGCTCCAGCTGTATCCAAAACAAGTAATCTTATTTAGGACACATTACAAAAAGCCTACGAGGCTGGAGAATTAGGCGCAGAAGATTTAACAATGTACCCAGTAACGTTGGGCATGGATGCACAAATGAATCCAGTAAGAGAATGGAAACCGCTTCCGTTGAGAACTTTAAAAGAATTTAAAAAGGCAGAATTAGATTATAGGCTAAAAAGTAAATATTGTATGGGCATCATTGAAGCTTTAGGTTACGCTCACTGGATGGTGCCGGGGGATTGGAAGGCTTTAATGCAAATGATATTGACCCCGGCCCAGTATGCAGTTTGGGATTCACAATATCGCATTCAAGCAGTTCAAAGAGCCACTGCTCACTTGATTGCGGATCAAATTTATGGGGTGGGGCAATTTACTGGCATTGTCCAACAGAGAGATGGAATCCCAGAACAGCATTTTGTAGTGATCGTGCACGCTGTTCTGGCGGCCTTGAAAAATGTAGATGAAAGTGGGAAATTTGGAAGAAGTTTTACACAGATTAAACAAGGAACAACGGAGCAATATCATGAATTCATTAATAGATTGAAGGATAGCATTGACAAGCAAATTGACAATGAGGCAGCGACAGAGGAAATGTTGATGAAATTGGCAATTGAAAACGCCAATACCGATTGCAAGTGAGTGCTGCAACCTTTAATTGGCACAGGTCCTAAAACTCTTGCAGATTTGATTCAGGCGTGCAGAGTTGTTGGTAGTCACGCCTATCAAATGGAAAATTTGGCCATGGCAATTACCAGATCTAATAAGCCAACAGGTAATTGCTTTAATTGTGGAAAACCAGGACACTTTAAGGCACAGTGCCGCGCTCCTGGCGGCGGACAAAGTAAAACACCCTCTGGCACAATAGTCAAACCAAAAACTGTTTGCCCAAAATGTAAAAAGGGCTATCATTGGGCTAATCAATGCTGTAACTTTCAACAACAAAAAAACTAAGACAGAGGTGCTCAGCTAACCCGACTCAAAAGGCTGAACACTTTCCTGTCCACATTGATCATCCATCTGTTCGACCTGCCACCAAAGGAAGCGCTGGTGTTGATTTACAATTAATGGCACCAGTACATCTTTCCTTTCCACACGTTACACAAGTTTGTGACACCCAACTTCAAAGGCCACTCCCTGAAGGCACTGTAGGCATCATTTTATCCCGATCCTCCGCAGCAAAAAAGGGCGTTTTTGTTGTTCCCGGGGTCATTGACTCCGACTATACAGGAATCATTAAAGTTCAACTTTATGCCAACCAGCCACTTCATTTGAATCAAGGGGACACCTATGCACAAATGGTTCTATTTCCCTATCGACCTATGGGGACTTCCGACGCTGAACGGGTGGGTGGGCTTGGATCTACCGATGTTCATTTTAACAGCACAATTTTAGCCCTCACTAAAACGCTCACCCCTGATAAGCCGTTGACCGTTATGGTCATTAACGGTGTTCAATTTTCTGGTATTATACATACTGGAGCCGATGTTTTCGTGATTCGGACTAAGGACTGGCCACCTCACTGGCTGTCCCAAGATACCCCCGCTGTACGAGGCGTTGGAGGACTTCAACAAGCTAAGGTCAGTTCTGACTGGTTCTCCATAAAAACAAAAACGGGAACTACTACAGTACTTATAAAACCAGTTATACTTAACATTCATGTAAATTTGTGGGGAAGAGATTTATTGGCTCAATTGGATGCAAAAATTACGTTAGAAGACTAAAATGAATCCACTTATGAAATTACAAACCATCCATCAAAATCCTGTATGGGTTGATCAATGGCCATTAACTGAGGAAAAATTAACAGCTTTGCATATGTTAGTGCAGGAACTGCTAACGTTAGGACATCTTGAGCCATCAACTAGTCCTTATAATATCCCTGTTTTTGTGATCAAGAAAAAAATCTGGCAAATATAGATTTTTACATGACCTTAGAGAAGTTAACAAAATTATTGTTCCCATGGGACCCCTACAGTGTGGCCTGCCAAATCCAAATTTGATTCCTCAAACATGGGACCTTGTTATCATAGATTTAAAGGATTGCTTTTTTAGTATTCCTTTATTCCCAGAAGACAGAAAGTTATTTGCCTTTACCTTGCCATCAATTAATAATAGTGCTTCTGCCACTAGATATCAATGGACTGTGCTACCTCAAGGCATGCTGAACAGTCCAACCATATGTCAAATGTATGTGGATCTTGCATTACAACCATTTCATAAAGCACATATTAATTGGAAAATTTATCACTATATGGATGACATTCTCGTTGCCGGCCCAGGGCCAAAAGGCACGATTATGGCTTCATATAAAGAATTAGAAACCACACTGACAGGGCAGGATTGGTTATTAGCCCTGAAAAGATACAAAATACAGTGCCATATTTATATTTGGGACACAAATTGCAACAAGCTCATTCGTCACCCCAAGTGGTACAATTTGATTTGCCACTTGCACCTACATTGGTTCAACTACAACAATATTTATGAAATATTAATTGGTTAAGGCCATATATAGGTCTTTCTACCTCTACCCTTTTTCCTTTGTTTATGGCATTAAAAGGCCTCAAAAGTCCCACAGATGTTGTGACACTAACCTCCGACCAGCTATCGGTCGTTGAGAAAGTCCAAACAGCCCTCAACACCCAGTGGACTGATCGGTGTGTTGACAATCATCCTGTGCATTTGAATGTGATTTTTGACCGACCACCCACAGCGGCAATTTTTCAACTTGTAGATAAGAAGGTTTTTATTATAGAATGGATTCATTCTCCCAGTACACCTTCATGCTCTATTAACCCTCCAGCTATGACCTTGGCAGATATTATACATCATGGCCGTGTCCGTTGCCGACAAATAGCTGGACTAGAGCCGCTAATAATTTTTCTTCCATTTTCTCTAAAGAGCTGGGAGGTAATGATTCAAAATAATTCTGTTTTGTAATTATTGCTTGGTGATTGGCCTGGTCAATTTTCATGCCATCCTCCCACAGATCATAGATTTATGGTTATAAAAAATTTGCCACTAAAATTGCAACCTTTGTCATCTTCAACACCTTTAGAAGGTGTCACAGTTTATACTGATGGTGGGAAAATCTATGGCGCCTGTGCATGGTGGGCTACAGGAAAATGGTGCACCAAAATAACTCCACCACAATCATCAGCTCAGCACGCCGAAGTTGCCGCAGTTATTTTGGCATTTCAAACATTCCCTTGTCAAGACGTTAATATAATTGTTGATAGCTTATATGTTTATAATTTGGTTTCTCTTTTGCCATATTCTTATATCTCTCCTAGCTTGGATGAGACCTTAATGTCATTATTTTTGACATTACAACACTTAATTGAGACAAGATATTGTCCTTATTTTATTGCACATATCCGTAGTCATCAAAATTTTCCAGGAATTCTCAGTGAGGGGAATTCCCGGGCGGATATGGCAACAACCATAGTTATGACTATGCAACAACCAACTCCCTGGGATAGTCATGGCTATTTTCATCAAAATGCCAAGGCTCTGGTTAAACAATTTGGCATACCCCCCGGGGAGGCAGCTGCTATTATTCAACAGTGCCCCACTTGTTCACAGGGGCAAGCAATCGTGGAACGCACCAATTCCACTCTTAAACACATGCTCGACAAATTAAAAACAAAAATGGGGAAATTAGCCCTGGACTACCTGGAGCGCAAAATCATCTTAATTTAGCTTTATATACTCTTAATTTTTTAATCCTTACTGGCACACCACCTAATACAGCTGCCAACAGACATTTTTCTCCCCTTCCAGACGCAGCAACCACAGCTCGACTGCTAGTCTGGTATCGTAAGCTACCAGACCCCCAGTGGAAAGGACCAGCTGAACTTATTACCTGGGGTCGTGGATATGCTGCAGTACAACATGAAGGCAATACGATATGGGTTCCTGGTCGCAATATTCGTCCTTACAGTGTACAGCCAAAAGATTGCAAAAACTCGGGTGAGCTCAAAGTGGACGAACAATGAATTTTGGAAGGACATAAAAAAGGCTAGTACCCTAACAAACCATACTGACTGCTGGATGTGTATGCTGTCACCATCGGATGCCAGTCAAGGACTTCCTTTAGTTGGACTTCATTTGAACAACACTGGAGCCAGCGAAAGTTTTGTAAATCTTAATGCGGCAGGAGATTATACGCTGCCACTTAAACTTTATTATGTAGATTCTGCATTAGTGTGTTTTAATTTTTCTAAGGAAAATATCCCCTTAGGTATATATCCCTCTTGTAATATCACCTTAATATGCCTGCTAATTGTGATTAAAATAATAACAAAATGTATGAAAAACGTGATGATGGAGAGTATGTAAACAGTACAATGCAAATGTATTGGGTTTGTAGTTATTTGAATGGCGCACGGAATTGGACTGCAGCTAATGACAGTGAAGGCCATTGAAATGCTTAATGAAGAACAAGGACAAATGAGAACCTTTATCCTCCAAACCCGGTTTGCAGTCGACCTCCTTTTAGCCAAACAAGGGGGAGTCTGTACTGTGGTTGGTCCAACATGTTGTACATATATTGCAAATTTCCAACCCAATATCAGCCAAACCATTCAAAAAATTTAAAATGTTATCCAGGACAACCCCCTCCACCAATATCCAGAGACTATAGGTATTGAGGATATTTGGGATGCATTATGGTCTTGGCTACCAAATTTTCAATGGTTAAGAAATTTGATAAGTATTATTTTTGTAATTGTTATATTACTCATTTGTGGATGCTGTTGTATACAATGTTTGCCTGGTATTATTGCTATAATGAAATCCTTATTGCCAAAGACAAAACTCTCTCAACAGGTAAATGTAATTCAACAAAACTTTGCCAAAACACCGATGCAAGCCTTGCCAACTAGCTTTTTGGATGACTGCCACCGAATCTGAATGAAATTGAGTACATGGACTGAACGCCCTTGCTTCCAAACAAAAACAAAAAGGAGGAGATGTTGCGAAAAGTTTCTATTCCTGAAAGTTTCTATTTCCTGAGTTAAGTTTCCATTCTGCTTCTACAGATTGCCACACAGCTGGCAGTTGGACTAGAGCGTGGAGGAACAAGGAAAGATTAAGTTTCGTTTCCTGATAAATGTGTCAGGGCTTTCCCAGTGTATGTGTAACTGTGATTGGCTGTGTATCTGTGGGATGACAATTGAAAGGGGAGAAGCTTTTGATGTGAATAAAAGGACGTGCCGGATTTCTATCTGGGCTTCCACTCCGAGACAATCCCCAGTCTTTGTCTTTTCTCATGGGAGCCGGGTAATGCCACGGACTTTCACCACATTTGGGGAAGGAGCTTCCCTGGCAGGAGCCGAGTTTGCAAGCCTCATTGGCAAGCCAGGAAAACCGAAGGTCCGGAGGGTTCCCTCCTGCTTTCAGGGTTTTTCTCGCCTGCCCGCCCAGGTGGAGAGCCTGTGCCTCCCCTTCTCCTGCGGCCCGGGAAAGAGGGCCGGCCCCAGGCTTGTCCTGGAGGACTTTTTAAGCCTCGGATACCCCACCCCCTCCCCCGTCAGCCCAGGACCAGGCACTGCAGCTCCGCAGCAGGAGGGAACCCTCCGGACCTTCAGTTTTCCCGGCTTGCCAACAAGGCTTGCAAACTCGGCTCCTGCCAGGGAAGCTCCTTCCCCGAAGCCTGAAATTGCTCAGAGCCCGTCCCAAAAGGTGCTGCTTCCCTGGCAGGAGCTGAGTTTGCAAGCCTCTATTGAGGCAAAATTCAAATCACAGGCATTGAGGAGTTTTAAATATTCACACCAAGAACTCAGACTCCATGAAATCAGCAAGACTTCTCCCGCGTTGTATGCACAACGTTGTCCCTCAACCCTCACTGAAGCCACTGAGCAAATGAGGGATTCCGTCATTGGCAACATTACAAGCCGATGCTGGGGCTTCAAGTCAGTTGCGCCCATTTAGCCCACAGGATCAGCTCCTTAAGAAGCTGAGAATTCCCCTAAAAGTCAGTTAAATTTAAAACATTTAAAACAGTTAACGAAGCCCCCTAAGCATTCTATGGGTGGGAAGATCCCTCGCGCTCGGCTGTTAACTGGCTCATTTGTGGGAGGGGTCGCGCAGGGACCGTTGGTTGGGTGAAGTGAGCGGGGGTGATTCCAGGGGAGAGAAGAGGCGGGGCATTATCTCCATGGTTACGGAGCTTTCATCCTGCAGTAAGTCTTCCCTGGGCGGGCCTTTATCCGGGCCTTTATCTGTGTTCTGTGCTGGCAATACCCGTGAAAATGATTTCATCAAAATCATTTGTGCCGCCCCTCGCGTTTTAGTCAAGATTGTCAAGAGGGGATGAAGTACCACTCTGTGATTGTTGGGGAGGGAAGTTTCATTCATTTACCATATTTTTACCTCGCTTTTTGGTCAGTGCGCTCAATTCAGAATCAAGCCACGTGTGTGCGCATGCGCGCACATGCATGTGTGTGCGTGCGCATGCGCGCACGCGCGCATTTTGCAGCTCCCAGGGTTTTTTTGTGAGGGAAATGGGTCCAAGTGGCTCTTTCACCGTTTTAGGTTGCCGACCCCTGGGTTAGGCTAACTAATTGCAGATAATCTTTGACTTATGGCCACAATTAAGTTCAAAATTTCCATTGCTGAGCAAGGCAGTTGTGAAGCAAGTTTTGCCCCATTTTACAACCTTTTTGCTGCAGTTGTTAAATGAATTGCTGGCATTGTTAAGTGAATCAGACAGCTGTTAAGCGAATCAGGCTTTCCTATTGACTTTGCTGTTGAAAGCTGCCTGGGAAGGTTACAAATGCTGACTAATAATAATAATAATAATAATAATAATAATAATAATAATAATAATAATAATAATAAAGTTGGAAGGGACCTTGGAGGTCATCGAGTCCAACCCCCTGCTCAGGCAGGAAACCCTACACCAGTGGTTCTCAACCTTTTTCAGGTTGAGACCCCACTTGCCCCGCCCATGCGCGGCGTGACCCCGACCCGCGTGTGCATGCGCGTGCGACGGGCCGATCCACGCAAGCGCAGCGTGCGCGCGACGGCCCGAACCGCGTATGCGTGGCACGTGCACGGTGGGCAAAAAATGGCAGACCGCGGTGTCCGACGACCCCCGCGAAACGGTCGTTCGACCCCAAATGGGGTTGCGACCCATAGGTTGAGAACCGCTGCCCTACACCATTTCGGACTGATGGCTGTCCAGTCTCTTCTTAAAAACTACCAGTGTTGGAGCATATAACTGCTTCTGGAGCATATAACCCTGGGACAGTGCACCTGTGATAAATACATGCCAGTTGCTAAGCATCCAAATTTTGATCACCTGGCCGTGGAGATACTGCAATGGTTGCAAGTGTGAAAAGTGGTCATAAGTGGCTTTTTTCAGTGCCATTGTAATTATGAACATCCACTAAATGAACAGTTGTAAATTGAGGACTCTCTGTATACTGCAGAAGCATCTTATTTGTATTAGACTTCGTATTAGACATTTGAAGATTAAAAAAAAGTCAACTTAATCACAATGCAAGTAACTGTTGTCAATCATTCTAGGGGTATATACACTTTATGTCTCCCTTGATCTGAAATATTCCAGCCCATTTCTGAACACAAACTAAGCTTCTTCTGAACAGTTTATTCATATTCCTAAATGGTCTTGTACCTCAACTGAATATCTCAAGATATTATTTTAATATTATGTTTGGAAAGGACATAATATTATGTTTGGAAAGGACATTTTCTCATGTTTCCCTGCAACTGAAAATGAGATTGGAATTGATAAGACATAGGAAATTCCTAATGACTTCTTTTCTATCATTTGGGGCTCCTGCCTTGAAAATCCAGTGGAGTAGAAAATCTTCCCTAACATACTTCCAATGACATTGCTGTAGATCAATAGAATAGAATAACAAAGTTGGAAGGGACTTGGAAATCTTCTAGTCCAGCCCCCTGCTCAGGCAGGAAATCCTATATCATTTCAGACAAATGATTGTCCAATCTCTTCTTAAAAACTTCCAGTGTTGGAGCATTCACAACTTCTGGAGGTAGGTTGTTCCACTGATCAATTGTTCTAGCTATCAGAAAATTTCTCCTTAGTTCTAGGTTGCTTCTCTCCTTGATTACTTCCCATCTGTTGCTTCTTGTCCTGCCTTCAGGTGCTTTGGAGAATAGCTTGACTTCCTCTTCTATGTGGCAACCTCTGAGATATTGGAACATTGCTATCATGTCACCCCTTTTCCTTCTCTTCATTAAACTAGACATACCCAATTCCAGCAATCGTATCTTATATATTTTAGCCTCCAGTGCCTTGATCATCTTTGCTGCTCTTCTCTGCACTCTTTCAAGAGACTCAACATCTTTTTTACATTGTGGTGACCAAAAATTGGATGCATATTCCAAGTGTGGCCTTACCAAGGCATTATAAAATGGTATTAATTATAATCAGGATTCTCCAAACCTGTCAACTTTAAGACTTGTAGACTTCAACTTCCAGAATTCCTCAGCCAGCATCCAGGTTCAAATCCACTTTGACAACTATAGACATTTATTGGTTAATTCTGGACTAGCATTCTTCCTCAGGCCAACCACAATAAGGGGAAGGCAGGCTACATATGCCTTGAGTTGCTGAATGAAAAAGGATATATAAATCTAACAAATAAATAAACTTACCAACTGTGGTGACATATGGTAGAGGGCTAGTAACCACTGCAGCTTTTCATTCCATTTGTCTTCATCTCCTAAATGTATCAATGTCCTTTCCACTATAGTAGATTAGACTATAGTAGATTAGTAGTTTAAAAAGATATGTCTGCTACATTTGCTTTTCTTTTGATGTAGAACCAGGCAGTGGAGACTATGAATAGTCCAGCCAAACAAAATGTTAGAAGCTCCCGTGCTATAAAACAGTTTTATTTATTTTGGTTTTTTTATTTTATTAAATTTATTATAGCTGTGCATTTGAACAATCTCTGGGTTGCTTTCAAAATCTAATACAAGTAGTTTTCGTTTAGCAACTGCCTTGTTTAGTTATTCAGTAAGTAGTTATGACAATGATGAAAAAGTAACTTTGCAGATCTTTGCAGTTCAATGTTATGACCTTTGCAGGTCTCTCCCCCCCCCCGCCGCCCTCTCCTTCTCCCTCTCTCTCCCTCTCTCTCCCTCTCTCCTACTGTGTCAGTCCCCCTATAAGCATTCTGGATGCTAAATTGATAAAATTTGAGGGGGCGGTGATATTTGTTTCCATATTGATATTGAATACTTTAGTCAGATATGATATAATGATCATAAAAAGGTAAAAGAAATCATAGCCTATATTTGTTTATTTAACCAACTTATATCCAGGATATAAACAGTACTTTTTCATTTTTTATTTTTGCTTTGATTAATTGAATAAAAAAGAGGCAGAGAAAAATAAATAATACATATTATGAAGAAGAAAAAAGAAAAAACTATAAGAAATCTAAAAAAAGGAAAAAGATACAGGGCACATATTCAGGCACATATCTACAGTATATATTTCAATGAATGATAGAATTTTCTTGTATGAACAGGGCAATATCACAGTAAATACAAAATAAAATAAAAGCAATCCAAGTGTTTAATATGCATTTTTGAATTAAGGCTTGCCCTGCAAGAGTTAATCAAGTGAGCAATTTGAAGAATAAATATATTCTTATTTACATATGCCTACAGGAGTCTTGTTAATTAGGTTGACAAGTTTAAAAATGCAGGCCATACAACATTCTGTTTTATTCTTAATTTCTTTATTAATATACGCAGTGAATATGATGGAGACAGTTTTTCAGCCTATTCTCACACTTAAAATAGACTTGTCTTTTCTAAAGCAAACCACACAATTTCTGAGCTCTTTTCAAGCCTTTTCAAAAGTTCAACTTTTCCTTCTACCACCTACATAGACAGAGCTCAAAGCTTCTCTCCTCTCTACATATTTCAGAATTTTGATTACCACATTAACACCAGCGGATATATTCTACCTTTTAGTTTGTGTTCTTAAACCATGCTAGAAACATCATTTCTAAGGGCTAAATAAGAAATGAATGACCAACCAACAACCAATTTTTTGCTATATCTCAACCAAAAAGTGAGTAGCATTTTCTAAATACAAGAATAGTGTAACTTTCCTAAAGCATTACAGGCTTAGGACTTGTTCACAATACAAGAAACTGTTGCTAATGGTTTTAGTATTCTTCCAAGGCAGAACACTAAACAACTAAACTAATGAACATATAATAATTCCAGTCTGGTTGATGCCTAACTCCTGTGCCTCCTAGC
Source organism: Bothrops alternatus (assembly GCA_034064705.1). NCBI lineage: Eukaryota > Metazoa > Chordata > Lepidosauria > Squamata > Viperidae > Bothrops > Bothrops alternatus. Next base: position 19,665,219 of record JARGCV010000081.1, read on the forward strand.
CAGCATAATCCTAGTAGTAAGAGATTATGGGAACTGCAGTCCACCAAAATTTGGATGGCTACATGATGCCCAATGCTGATTTTTTTCAGGTTGTCAGATAGCATTCTTATTCGGAATTTGATTGAAGAGGCCCAGATAACATACAGAATACAACATCAGAATTTTCTAAGGAATGTAAAAAAATTTCCTTAGTAATTTTCCTTCGCCTTATATTGAGTTTAGGAGCATAGAAACCAAACGAAAATAATAGTTACTAGTTCCATTCCTGTTACATTTGACTTTCCTACTAAAGTCATTGTTTCTCACTCATTTATTTACTGATTCTAAGTCATAGTCCAAGACTCCAATGGTGAAAAATCACAAACTCAAAACATTGGATAAATATATCAATATTTTAATATTCCATTGCTATTAGAAGCAGGGCTGATTTAAAAATAAACCTCCCTACTATTATATACAGTGGTGGGATTCAGCCAGTTTGCACCAGTTCAGCAGAACCAGTAGCTAATTTTTTGTTGCCCAGGCCCAGAATGGACTTCCAGAAGCGACATCCACACAGAGAACCGGTTGTTCACATATTTGAATCCCATCACTGGGTATATAGAACCATATGCAACAAATTTAAAGGAAACTATTGCAAAAGTTACTATGATTTTATTTTTTATATTATATTCTCACTTGAACTACCATATTTTTTTTGAAGTTTACATTTTGCTCTTTTTGGGATTTCAGTTATGAGGGGGGGGGAGAAGGGATCCCTGTATAGAGAAACAACTCATTGTTAAAAGCTACTCATAATCTGTCAGTTCCTGACAAAAATGGAACTTGAAGCTAGCACTTTTCAGAAAACTTTTGAAGGGCTGATAAGTTAGTTAAATTTCAAGGAGACTGACAAAATTCTCTCAAGACAGACTAAGAATCAAGCTTCAGAGACCCTTAAAAATCAGCACTCAAGAGAGTTTAGATTCTAACAGAATCAAACGTTTCTTTTCCTTCCAGTTCTCTTTATCAAACTAAGGAATAGAATTTTGAAAAATATTTCTTTCAAAGACTTCAAAGGAATTCTTAGAAATTCTCATAGAGGGACTTTTGTGTAATTTCCTAAAGTGAATGAAGTTTCTGACAGAAATGCCACGGCATGTAATTGTCATTTTTTTCCTTCATGTTTTGTCTTCAAGTATTTGTGTAATTCATTATTTTTTCTTTCCCCAGTTTCATCTTAATTTTCTGACTCTGTACTTTTTTAGCCTTGGATAGTTTTTCCAAGGTGGATAATCCTTCTGCTTCTTCTGATTTTTGTCAATAATCTTTTTTCAATTAAATATTATTCAGTTCATTATGATTATCATAATTCTAACTGAAGCTATTCAGAACTTTTTAAAATGTTCTCTTGCACATCTTTCATCTGATTAATTTTTTTGCTTGTTGATTATTCTTTGAGTTAAATCTTTTCAGACTGGAGTTCTTGTATTTTCTCCAGATTTTTCTTCTGAATTTTAATAGTGTCCTTTGGATACCCCCAACTGCAATTGTTACTGTTTCTTCTCTTTTTACATTCTACCAACTTATTATTTTTCTTTATGTGAACTTCTCATGCACTTATGGGTACTGCATATAGTGATGAAATCCCATTAATTGTATTTTTAGTTTGATAGAGATGATCTCTTTTCTGAATAGTAATAATAATAATAAAGTTGGAAGGGATCTTGGAGGTCATCTAGTCCAATCCCCTGCTCAGGCAGGAAACTCTATACCATTTCAGATAAATGGCTGTCCAGTCTCTTCTTAAAAACTTCCAGTGTTGGAGCATTCACAACTTCTGGAGGCAGGTTGTTCCACTGGTTAATTGTTCTAACTGTCAGGAAGTTTCTCTTTAGTTCTAGGTTGCTTCTCTCCTTGGTTAGTTTCCATCTGCTGCTTCTTGTCCTGCCTTCAGGTGCTTTGGAGAATAGCTTGACTCCCTCTTCTTTGTGGCAGCCCCTGAGATATTGGAACACTGCTATCATGTCCCCCCTCATCCTTCTCTTCATTAAACTAGGCATAGCCAATTCCAGCAACCGTTCTTTATATGTTTTAGTCTCCAGTCCCCTAATCATCTTTGTTGCTCTTCTCTGTACTCTTTCTATTTGTTTTAATTTGTTTTAATTTGTTGTTTATTTGTTTTAATTTTATGTTTAAAGTTTGCTTTGTTAATTGTGTGTGTTAAGCACTTTAAATCAAAAACCAGTTAAAGTCAAAAAGATGCCTATGTCTTTAGGCTTGAAATCTTTCTGCCTGTCATGCTGGCTGTCCTACTGTAATTTTTAAATGTTTTTTAAACTTTTAAAACCTAATTTTAAACACAAGTGTTCAAGGAATCTGCAAAGGACAAGCTTAGACCTCCATTCTTATTTTACAAATTATTCTTGCATTTCATGCAGGCTGCATAGGATACAGATACAACATAACACAACACAAGGCACAGTGAAATTAAGATTTTTTTTTTGTAAATGTACCTATGTAACAAAAAAAAAGTTGAATGGTGATAGTGTTTGGGAGAACTGGAAACAACTTCATTAATTCACCATTCCTTAAATGGGGTGTGTGATTCGCGATTACCATGATATATCAATCATTTTTTTTAAGCATTTAAGCATAAGCATTTCAAAATATTAGAGTTTGGGACTCTGTTCTAAGAAAATCATTCAGCTTCCCTCATAAGAACAATGTGACACAATTTAAAGTAAAATATTCAAGCTGTCCTAAGGTCCCAGGGGAAATATTGTTTCTGAAGGTCAAATTACATGTTATACTTATCATGAAGGATGCAGCTGATTGTGTTGCTGTTACCTTTAACCTTAAACAGGACCTTATGGTTTTGTTCTGTCTTTGAACTGAAGCAATGCTATTTTTCCTAGTTCCATTCATTCTCCATACGGCTGTTTCATTATCTTATTGATGTCCAAATATTTTGGTAGGAAAGTTGATTTAAAAAAGTTATATTTATATATATAGGGGCACAAAGGCTCAGTGGTTAAAGATGGTGAGCTTGTCAGATGGAAAGCTGATAGCCTGGGTTTGAGACCCAACCACTGTGCGATGGGGTGAGCTTCCATTACTTGCCTCAGCTCCTGCCTACCTGGCAAATGTGAGAAGATAAAAAGGTACCATTCTGGTGGGAAGGTAACAGCATTCCATACACCTTTGGTGTATAAGTCATGCCACCCACATGACCATAGAAATGTCTTTGGACAACACTATCTTTCTTGGTTAAGAAACCGAGATGAGCACCAACCTCTACAGTCAAACACGACTGGACAGGGAAAAACTTTTCCTGTACTTTTATTTATATATATATAATCATATGAAGAAATTCATATCCTAATCTACTGGGAGAGTCTGGCTCAGTTTCCTGAATAACTAGCTGAAGACATACATGCAAAGTTGGGCCAAGCCAAAGGCATGGACCCTACTATAAAACCTACAGAGCTCAGCAGGGAAAAACCATTTTCCTAACTGGTTTAGGAAATCATAACTTTCCCAAGGGCAGGTGTACTAGAGTCTTCTTATTGTCTTCTTCTCTTTGTATTTTTGTTGCAATTGTATTTTCTAATGAACGAGACTAGAGCAATAGGAAGTTGGTAAAATAGTGAGCCTTCAGTTTATTCTTGAAAAAGCCAATAACACTTTCCCCATGCCCCCTTTTTTTCTTATTCCCATTCACCCCATTACCTCTTCCATCTTCCTGCCATCCATGGAAGGAAACTCAGAACAGCTCTATACATTTTGTCCATAGTACTAGATATCCTTTTGATTATTTTTTTAAAATATTTTATTAGTTTTATAATTTTAAACAAAAAATCAAATTAAATACAACTCAACTTAATACATTTTTTTCAACTTTCTCCCACACAAAACAAAACATACATTCTTTTAGATGCTTACATAAAATAACTATGGGTGTTGCTCTGCAGCACCCCCTTCACCACATCCCCCTCTTCCTTCCTCCCTATCTCCTACTTCCACCTATAGAACATCTTATAAAAGTTCTCCCTTAACTGTTGCGCTTGCGTAAATTTTACATTTCTCACCCAGATTCCCTCCCATGTTTCCATCGTGATAGGTTGACCAAAATCTTGTTCCTACTTTACCATACAGTCCTTAACTAGTACAGTTTCAGAGTCAATTTCTATCAGTACACTGTACACTCGTTTGATATGCATGGGTCCCTGCTCTCTAACCTGTTCAATTAAATTCTCATCTGTTCTGGATAAACCCTTCTTCAGGTCTTTTTGCCATCTAGACTGCAGTTGCAAATATGAAAGCCAGGTACACACTATTCCTTCATCTGCTAGCGTATTCGATGGTTTTAACGAAAACACATTTCCTTCTTCCATTACTAGTTTACTATAGGGCACCACAGCCTGACCTTGTGTTATGTTTATGTCCCCTATTGCGTGTCCGGGGATCATCCAGATGGGAATCTTTTCGTGTAGTAGGTGCTGATATTTCTTCCAGACCCACAATAGCGGGGTTCTCAGTGGGTTCTCCCTGAAGCTCTTGTCCACCTTCTTGTCATACACTAGGTATGCGTGCCAGCCATATAGTAAACCATGCCCTTCAACATTCAGTACTCTGTCATTCGTTATATTAATCCAGTCACTCAGCGCCACCAGCGCCGCAGCATAATAATATAACTTCAAATTGGGCATTTTTAAACCACCTCTCTTCCTTGTATCCTGGATGATTTTTAATTTAACCCTCGGTTTCTTGCCATCCCAAATAAATCTGTTAATGCCCTTCTGCCATTCGTCCAAGTCCACATCCTTTTTGAGTATAGGTAGCATTTGAAAGAGAAATAGAAATTTTGGCAATACGTTCATTTTTACTGCCGCTATCCTGCCCAGCAGAGACAGTTGTAATGTTTTCCACCTGACCAGATCTGTTTGTATCTTGTTCCACAGCACCTCGTAATTATTTTTATATAATTTCCCATTTGTAGCTTCTATCTCCACTCCTAAGTATTTAACTTTCTTAACTATTTCACAGCCCGTTATTCTTTCTAAGTTCTGTTTTGAGTTGTTATCTAAATTTTTAACTAGCATCTTCGTCTTAGATATATTTACTTTGAAGCCCGATACCCTACCATAGTCCTTCATTATCTCCATCAATCTCCTAGCTGAATGTGCTGGTTGAGCCATTGTCACCAGCAGGTCATCCACGAAGGCACATAGTTTGTAGTCCTGTTGTCTAATCCGTATGCCTTTTATGTCATCTGCCGCTCTTATCTTGTTCAGTAGAATTTCCAGTGTTAAAACAAACAGCAAGGGGGATAGCGGACATCCCTGTCTAGTACCTTTCTCTATGTTAAATGAGTCTGTTAAGTCCCCATTCACAATGATCTGGCCTGTTTGTTTCTGGTAAATTGCCAGTATAGAATTAATAAACTGTTCTCCCATTTTCATCCCCTCAATCAGTTTTATCAGAAACGGCCAATTCATTTGATCGAAGGCTTTTTCTGCATCTACAAACATGAGAGTAGCGGGCACCTGGTTATGCCTTTCCAAATACTCTATTATGTTCAGCAGTTGTCTTACATTAGTTTTCATCTGACATCCTTGTATAAATCCAGTTTGGTCCGGGTGAATTATTTTTTGTAACACTGTCATTAATCTGTTAGCCAAGATTTTTGCGAAGATTTTATAATCCGTGTTCAATAGCGAGATGGGTCTGTAGTTTTCTGGTTGAGCGTTGTCTTTTCCCTCTTTAGGGATTAGGGAGATGTAGGCTGTTTTCCACAATGGTGGAACTTGACCACCTTCTTGTATGTTGACAAATAGCTCTCTAAGGGGTTCTATCATTTCCTCTCGAAGATACTTGTAGTAGGTCGCTGTTAACCCATCCGTCCCGGGCGATTTTCCCTTTTTCAGTTGTTTAATCACTGAAAGTATTTCCTCTTGTGTGATCAATGCATTCAGACTATCTCTTTGTTCATCGGTGATTATCCATAACTTTTCATTTTGTAGAAACTTATTTATCTCCTTGTCTTGTGTCTTCTCTTCAGCGTATAACTTGGCGTAGAATTCTGTAAAAGCTTTCTTGATCATTTCCTGTTGAAACTCTTCCTTTCCTTTATACACTATCTTTTCAATTATGCGGGATTTTTGCTTCTTCCTTAATATGTACGCCAGCCACCGACCAGGTTTATTGGAATTACGGAATGTCCTGTACTTTGCGTATTGTATATTCCTTGCCACTTGATCTGCCATCAACAAGTCAAATTGTTTCCTTAAAATCTTGATTCCCTCTTTGGTGACTTTGTCCTCTGGTCTTTTTATTAATAGTTGCTCTTTCTTGCTTATCTCATCTTCTAACTCCTTTCTTTTTTGTTCTTGTTTGCAACGGTGCCTTTTGTTCATGTCCATGAGAATCCCACGCATGTATGCCTTGCTGGCGTCCCATATCATTTCTATAGGTGTCTCTTTATTCATATTTATGCTAAAGAATTCCTTCATAACATTTTTGCATTCATCCACCTTTTCTTCATATTTAAACAGGTTTTCATTAAGTCTCCAGGATCTCCTAGGTTTCTGTCCATGTCTTAATTCCATCCACACCGGGTTATGGTCTGATAGTACTTTGGGTAGGATTTTCACCGTCTTTAGGCTAACAAGCAAGTCGCTGGTTGTTAATATAAAGTCAATTCTAGAGAATGATTGGTGTCTGTCTGAGAAAAAGGTAAATTCTTGCTCTTTGCCATGTCTTTCCCTCCAAATGTCTATCGGTTCGAAGTCATCCTTTATGTCAAAGAAGGATTTAGGCAACTTGGAGTGTTTTTGCGGGTTTGGTGCTGTCTTCTTTTTATCCAGGTCGACCTCTACGACACCATTCCAGTCTCCCATTATAATACATGATCTGTAGTTGAGTTGTGTTAACTTTTTATGTACCAATTTGTAGAATTTTCCTTGTTGTTGATTTGGTGCATATACGCCCATCAAGAGGATTTTCTTATCTTCCTGTACTATTTCGATTGCTAGGTATCTACCTTGAGAGTCTGACTCTATTAATTTAGCTCTTATATGCTTTTTCACATAGATGACAATGCCAATCTTCTTTACTGCTGCCACTGCAACAAAATGTGTGCCTAGCTTGTTGTTGATTAAATATTTCTGGTCCGTAGCTCTGATGTGTGTTTCTTGTAAGCAAATTATATCATTTTTACCTTGATTCAGATAATGGAATATTTTCTTCCTTTTCTGTGGGGAGTTTAACCCGTTAATGTTCCAAGTCAAATATTTACTTGTCATGATCGGCTTCGGGACACTCCTGCCAGACCACTTCCGCTTTTTCCCCTGCTTTCTTCTTTGGTCTCGCTCCCATGGTGTCCAGGTTGGTGTTCATGTTGCTTTGTGGGATCTTTTCTTGCTGTTCTATGCGTTTAGTAGTAGCCCTCGTCTGTCTTAGCTCTTTAATCTGCCCTGCTTCCATGATTTTGTTGACATCCATCCTCTGTGCAGTCTCATCCCGAGAAGGTCCTTTCTCTTCTCCTACTGCTGTGGCGGTCAGTGCTTCTGGGGAGTTTGATCATTGTTCTAAGTCCCTTCTTCTTTCACGTGGCCGGTCTACATTATCCCGTGTTGTGGGCTGGGGTCCCCCCGCCTTCAGTTCCTTTTCAAGAAATTATTTTGCTTTCTGGATTGAGTTCAGATGGTATCTTTTGCTATTATAGAGTACTGACATTCCAGTTGGGGCTTCCCATCGATATCGTAGAGCGTGTGTTTTCAGTTCAGTGACCAAGAACTTATAGTCTTTTCTTTCTCTTAGCATCATGGGGGGGATCTCTTTCAGTATCATCACCTCTTGCCCCTCTACATACAATTTCTTGTTGTAAGATGTTGTAGAAATACGGTCTCGGAATCCCTTTGTTACAAAATGGATAACCACATCTCTTGGTAGTTTTTTGTTTCTTGCGATCCATGAGTTGACTCTGTGGATTCTGTCAATTTGCCCAGAGATATTTTCAGCCTCCTCTCCCAGAAATTGTACCAAGGCCTTTACAAAAATTCTTTTCAAGTCTTCTTGCTTTTCATTTGTTGATTCTTCCAGTCCTCTGACCCTGATAGCAGTCATCATTTGCCAATATTGCATCATAGTTGAATGGTCCTGCATCTGTCTTTTCATCTCAGCCATCTGGCCCTCAGTTTGGCTCTCCACCTCTACCATCCTTCTTTCAACCCCCTCCCAGACCTTGTTAAAATTTTCCTCCATGTCTTCTCTCATTTTCTTATTGTTTGTTTTTATTGTTTCCTTGATTTGGTCTAGGTCTTCAGTAACAGCTTTGCTTTGTGCCTCCATCCTCCTCTCCAGGTCTCTGATCTGTTTCTTCACCTTCTGTTCTAGATCCTTGTATTGTTTCTCCATCTGCATACCCATTCCCACTATCTTCTTATCCACTTCCTCTACTCTCTTCTCCACTGCCTCTAGCTGTCTTCCCACTGATGACATTATCTCTTTTAATTCTTCCATCATATGCATTTCTGGAGAAACTTGGGTAGACAGGGGGGCCTGGGGTTCTGTAGGCTTGGAGGAAGATGAGGGAACTGGTAGGTTGTTGCCTGGTGTTTTAAGGAACTGGCCTGGGGAGGGTGTTGCCACCTTTGGGGCTGTTATTTTGGACTGTTTGGTGGTGGCCATCCTGGGTTCAGTCCACTGTTTGCCAAGCTTTTTTATGCAGAAGATTAATCTTCACAGTAATTAATTATCTTATAAGTAGTAATTACTATTATGAGTTCATTGGCAGTACACAATACCATTTATCAATTATATTTATAGGTGTATTCAACAGGGTATACAAATGTAAAAGGTCTCTTTGTAGTTTTAGTCACCAATTTTTTTCTCGGGCAGTAGATGTCTCCCTTCTCCTTTTTTCCCTTTCAATGCTGTGCAGCTCTCAGCTTGAGATGTCTGCTTTCCCTGCTTCCTAGCACTTTTTGTCTCTCGGTTTTTGTTCTGAGTTCTTGCTTGCTTCTCACGGGAAAGGAGAAGGGCTTCTCTTTGCTTTTGTCCTTTTCAGCCCACAAAGTCCAGCTAGTTAAGGTAAAAGCCTCCTTTGCCCCAGCTTTTCTATCGCTGCTAATCCATGGGGGGGGAATTCCACCCTTTTCTCTCTGAGGCTCCTTTCCCCTCCGGTTACTTTTGTTTTAAAGTAAAAGTCGCCATCTTGGCTACTTTTTGTGTATTGTGAATGTAGTTAATCAGCTGTATAGTATAAGAAATACTTGCTTTTTTGGGGGAGTCTTGCTTTCAGTCCATCTGTCTCCTTGCTTCTTTGGTGCAGTTTCCTCACGCAGAGGTTGTTCTTAGCTTGTAAGTCTGTAAGTCTGTCAGCTCCTGGCTGGAACTATCGTGAGCGTCCGGGGGGAGTCCTCTTTTGTTTTCTTCCCGAACTCTCTTCCAGGGAATTTTTAGAGGCTCTCGACCCCCTATCCCCGCTCTAGACCCCTTCTCCGACCAGGGAGGGGTTTTTTCCTGCCGCGAAAAATAGCTGTTTTGTGCTGTTTTCGCTGCTTATTAAGTCCCAGAGTTCGGAGCCTCACAGAAGCTGGCTTCTTCCATGCCTTGCGCATGCGCCCTCCGGTAAAACAAAAAATTTTTGAACACGCAAATAAACCGGGGAGATGGCTTTCCTTTAATCTTCCATTAACTGATATCTTCAACAGTCCATCTCTTTCACAATGAACTTCCCCAATCAGGAGGCAGAATGACAGGTGAGAAGGACCACAGCAGCTGGATCCAGTTTGTACCAGCACCCCACAGTCAGGCACGGTGAGAAGTATGCAGATGTGGGATTTGTTGTCTAGTTGAAATAAAACATCACCAGCCAAAACTTCCGAACCCGGCTCAGATGACGCCGCCACGTGACTGCTGCCAATGCCCGCCCACTATCAGCCCCCTGCAGCCATCTCCCCCCCCCACATTACCAAGCGGCCTTCAACTCGGCCCGATCGTGCACCAAAAGAAGCTATATCCTTTTGATTTTTATGTCATTGGGAATAAACCCAGGGCTGCTCTTACATTTTCTTGGATTTCAATACTTTCATGTTGAACAAGACACATATGTTTCACAGAGTTACTTGAAACAAATCTTTCAATAAGAATTGCTTAATACCAATGTACTCATGGCACTTGTCTTAACATTTAAATGTTGTGAAAAGAACTGAAGCTTACAAGGTCAGGCATTCAGATACCACCAGCAGGATATGATTTTATCTTCAAAAATAGAATTTCTCAAATTCAGTCCTTCCAGACCATTGTATAGGCAGCCAAGATCATGTCTGCATTCCTGCAAGGTTTGGAATCAAGGGGGGGGAAGTATCCATGAGCTACACTCTCTTGCTAACAGACAACAGAACATCCAAATTGTTATTTGGTCAGTGTCCCTTGCCTGCAGGAGCTTGGGTCCCAAAATATAAAAACACGCCTTATTTCCCTAAATTAGGAGATTTTAAAATATTAGGAAGTTATAGAAAATCCTCATTTTCAGAAGAGAAAGAAAAATTTTCATGATGCCTGATTGTAAGTTTCTGAAGAACTCACATTAAAAATAATCTCTGTAATGCAAATTAAATACAAATTAAAATCATCATTACAATGTTCAAAATTGCTCAAGAGGCTAGGAAAAATCTAAATTCTCAGAACCATCTGGACATCCCCTGCTTGATCAATTCTTTCATTCACTGGTGACTTGTTATTAAACGTTCAATTGCATCGTCAGGAAATGGTCGTTCAGCCAGTGGAAACATGTATTGCCAAATATAACCTTCCTAGGCAAACACGGAAACAAAAGTTATTGTTTATTGTCCATCTAGTCATTCATCACAGTTAATATTTGTTGGTTTGTTTAATCAGATTTGTGTGTCACCCATTTGGTCTAGTGAGATGTATATGTCCTACAGTGTCCTAAATATTGGGAAAATGGGGGAGGGAAAGCACATGAAGGCCACAAATCATTGTAGAAATATCTGGAAGGGAAAGGGTTCAAACTGTCATCTTGTCACACATTTCAAGTCTTTTTCCAGCCCTCTTGTTATTGAAAAGTAGCATTTATGCTACCAAACGTTAGTACAGCTTTGACCTATGGATTGCCCACTTCTGCCCTCTTCCAATCTTGCCAGCAATCTTGAACAGAAAAGCACATTAAGCCTCAGGGCCACATGATTCCCTTTAAGCAGGATTGATCAAAGCAGTTGTGTCTGACCTGATGTCTTCTAAATGTATCAGAATTATATTTTCAAGGCTCTCTTGACAGCTGAGCCATTGACCCTGCCAGCTGGAGATTCAATATGAATAAAGGCTAGATTTAAGGATTGGCGCCACACAAATCTAGAGCTACTGTACTGCTTACAGATTCTTTTTTTCTTCCTACAAAATACATGTCCGATGTATATATATAAAATATATGTCCATGGACGCAACTCACATAAGAAAAACAGGAAAGGAAAATAGAAAACAAAGGAGAACTGTAGGCTTGGCACTGGTTGTAACTAAAGCTTGTTCTGTTTGTTGTGCTCTTACATTTTCTTTTCCTCCTATATCTTTTAAAACAAGCATTTCCATACGTTTAGATACTAAAATGTTCCCTTTCCAGAAAGGAAAAAATAACAATGTTTTTCCAAAATCCTAACATGTAGACAAAAGAAAAAAATAATACTATATAGGAGTGAAAGTTGATCAGCTGAATGTTGTTATACAGAGACAAGGCAGACACATCAATAAGGCAGACATAGACACACTTATGTGTCTGAAAGGAACAAAGAGTTCCTAGTATCTTCAACTAAACACCCTTATTGACTGTTTCACTGTTATTTCCTGAAAAGGAATTTGTTGGCTTATCTAATGTAGTACCATGGGCCAAAGGTCAGCTTTCAAGACACACAAACTCTTTTTTCAGGATGTGTAGGCTTCACTACCACAAAATGGTCTTGAGAAGCAAATGTGGTCTAGGCACTTGCAATATTTATAGTTGTGGGAGAAGAAACATTCCAACTGGTGCACAAGACCAGTCCTGTTTCTGTATCGAACACGCCCTCACTAAATATGCAATTTAACTGTACAAGAAATATTTCTTAACCATGTTTTATGGTGGACGGTATAAATAAATTCTGCCTTGTGTACTATCCAAAGTTATCCTGTGGGGGAAAAAAGAGCAGAATTCTTGTGCATAATGGCTGTGTAGAAGAGAAGAATGGGGAGAGGGGCATTCATCCCTGCTAAACCAAGTAATCAAGAGCAGGGTTCCCCTTAAGCAGTACATCACCCAAGAACCCATTGTGGCCAGACCTATCCCTCTTCCTGATCCAGTGTTTTTAAGGTGAGTTCTTTCTCTAAACTTAAGATAAAATTGTAGCTAGGTTATAGGATGGTTTCTAACTCTTTGCTTCCACCTTCAGTTTCATCTTCTTCAACACAGTTACAAGTGCAGAAGTCCTGCTGTCTTTTGTACAAAGCATTTTCGAAAGAAGCCTCCTGCCCAGCTATCTTTACTCCAACTTTTTATGCTAACAAGCACAGGTTTGTAAACCATCCTGTTCCCAATCTGGCCCAAGCAGGCACCTATCAGAGAATTGAATGCACCTGATAAATATGAAAGTAGGTAAATTTGCATATAGATGGCCCGCAGCTCCACATTCCCTGATAATTACATATATAATATGTAAGAATCCTATCATATTTGAAAAAATTACACGTAGATCTTATTCCCATTGAGCTGGCTCTTCAGGACTATCTTATCCTTTTGTAGTACTTGGATGTTGTTTTCTCCCTTGCCTCCTCCTACTCATGTGACTGTAGGAAACCAGATACAAGGTTCTTGTAGCTGGTCTGTATGTCTGTTATGGGGCTACTGGTAGCTCCATCCCATCAGCCTTAATTACCTTTCCTTTCATTACTACCACCAGGCCATACTTTTCCAGTCCAAATGACATCCCACTATAGATTTGTGTTAGGTAGATCAGCAACTTGATGTTTTGTTCACTCTTGGCATACAGCTTGATGTAATCCATATAGAGGAGATGGCTTCCATTATCTTCTGCCCTTACTTCTGCTCCAGCAGCTGGTTCTTCTGGTTTTATATTAAATTTGGGAGGCACCACGGCTCCAACTATAACAACTATAACTGTATCCATAGGACTTTCTCTGAGGGGAGCCCAGACTGGTTTAGGAGGAACACTGTTCCCAAATGCAAGTACAATTACAACAGGGCTTGGACAAAATGCTTTTAATTTTTTATCTTTTTATCTATGTAAATTTTAATTACCTTAATGTTTTAATATTGTTTTAATTCTAATTTTACTGAACTTATGGATGATGTGGGGGGGATTGATTGTGGAGTGAATCGGGTTGAATGGATGGGTGGTTGTGTGGATTGGATGGATTGTGGACCTGTGATAAATGGAAGGGCCGACCTGTCGGCATTTACGGAAGCTAGAGAAGTGGAGGAGCCTTGCTCTGAGGGATCAGAGGGCCTGTCTATACCAGTCTTATGGGGAAGAGGCAGATATGATGGGAGGCCTGGGGTAGGCCGCTCTTGGGGAACAAGGCCTCGTTGCCTGAAAGCGATCTCTTGTTCCAGCCCCATGAACCTCTCTCGGGGTACTGGTAATGGGCGAAATCCGGACCCTGGACTCAGGCTGCTGCTGCTCAATGCCAGGTCGGTGGTAAATAAAGCTCTCCTCATCCGGGACTTAATTCTGGAGGAGGAGGCCGACCTGGCATGCGTGACTGAGACCTGGCTGACCCCAGAGGGAGGAGTTCCCATCTCTGAGATGTGCCCAGCTGGGTTTCAGGTATGGCATCAGCCGCGACCCCAGGGAAGGGGGGGAGGAGTGGCGATTATAGCTAAGGAGACACTCGGGCTGCGCAGACTCGCTGCTACTGAGATATCAGGTTGTGAGTCCCTCCTTATGAGGTTGGACCTAGGTGTACAGGTGGGTCTGTTGCTTATGTACCTGCCTCCCAGCTGCGTTTTTACAGCCCTGCCCATGCTACTCGAGGAGGTAGCCAGGTTGGCAGTTGAGTTTCCCAGACTTATTGTCTTGGGGGACTTCAATGTGCCATCACTCGGTGAGTCCTCTGGGTTGGCGCGGGAGTTCATGGCCTCCATGGCAACCATGGACCTGACACAAGTAATTGAGGGTCCGACCCATGAGGGGGGACACACACCTGACCTGGTTTTCCTCTCGGAACAGTTGAGCTATGATCTGAAGCTAAGGGGCTTAGAAGTGTTGCCCATGTCATGGACAGATCATTTTCTGCTGCGGCTTGAGTTTATGACACCAATCCTCTCTTGCAGGGAGCGGGAACCGATTAAATGGTTCTGCCCCAGACACCTGATGGACCCTATTGGTTTTCAAAGGGCACTTGGGGAATTGCCGGATTCGCTCGTACACAGTTCGGTGGAGTCCCTAGTGATGGCCTGGAATACGGCCACTACGGGGGCTCTAGACTGGATTGCGCTGTTGCGACCTCTCTGTGGTAGCAGACCCAGGAGATTTCCTTGGTTTACCGAGGAACTCAGGGGGATGAAGCACCAGAAGAGACGTCTAGAGAAGCAATTGAGGGAAAGCAGATCCGAATCTCATCGAACCAAATTGAGAGCTTATATTAAGACCTATTTGGAAGCGATCACTACAGCAAGATCTCAGTATCTTTCTGCATTGATTGCATCTGCGGAATCTCATCTGGCTGCCCTGTTTAGGGCGACTCGCTCTCTCCTGGATATGGGGAGGAGGGAGGAACCTTTGCAGGGCAATGCTGAAGAATTTAACATCTTTTTCGCAGACAAGGTCGCTCAGATCCGGGCTGACTTGGACTCCAATTGGAATGCAGTGTCGGCTGACAATGAGTCAGTCGAGATGACAGAGGCCCGTCTTAGTCCTGTTGAATGGGATGAGTTTGACCTGGTAACTCCTGATGATGTGGACAAGGCCATTGGAGCTGTGAGTTCGGCCACCTGTTTACTGGACCCGTGCCCCTCCTGGCTGGTTTCGGCTAGCAGGGAGGTGACACGGAGCTGGGTCCAGGCTGTTGCTAACGCTTCATTGAGGGAGGGGTCCTTTCTGGCTCCCTTAAAGGAAGCACTTGTGTGCCCCCTCCTCAAGAAGCCTTCCCTGGACCCAGCAGTTTTAAATAATTATCGTCCAGTCTCCAACCTTCCCTTTTTAGGGAAGGTTGTTGAGAAGGTGGTGGCACTCCAACTCCAACGGTCCTTGAATGAAACTGATTATCTGGGCCCTCAGCAGTCTGGGTTCAGGTCCGGTTACAGCACGGAAACTGCTTTGGTCACGCTGATCGATGATCTCTGGCGGGCCCGGGATAGAGGTTACTCCACTATCCTGATGCTTCTTGACCTCTCAGCGGCATTCGATACCATCAACCATGGTATCCTTCTGCACCGGTTGGAGGGGCTTGGAGTGCGGGGCACCGTTTTACGGTGGTTCACCTCCTACCTCTCTGGCCGGTCGCAGTCGGTGTTCGCAGGAGGTCAGAGATCGGCTCCGAGGCCTCTTCCATGTGGAGTCCCTCAGGGGTCTGTTCTCTCACCTCTGCATTTTAACATCTACATGAAGCCATTGGGTGAGATCATCCGTCGACACGGGGTGAGTTATCATCAATATGCTGATGATACCCAGCTTTATATCTCTATCCTGCGTCATTACAGCGAAGCAGTGGAAGTGATGAACCGGTGCCTGGAGGCTGTTGAGGTCTGGATGGGTGCCAACAGGCTCAGACTCAATCCCGACAAGACGGAGTGGCTATGGGCTCTGCCTCCCAAGGACAATTCCAACTGTCCATCCATTACCCTGGGGGGAGAAGTTTTGTCCCCCTCGGAGAGGGTTCGCAACTTGGGTGTCCTCCTCGATCCACAGCTAAGTTTAGAATATCATTTTTCGGCTGTGGCGAGGGGGGCATTCGCCCAGGTTCACCTGGTGCGCCAGTTGCGGCCCTATTTGGACCGGGAGTCACTCCTCACAGTCACCCATGCCCTTGTCACCTCGAGATTTGACTACTGTAATGCTCTCTACATGGGGCAATCTTTGAAGAATGTCCGGAGACTACAAGTAGTCCAGAATGTGGCCGCGCGAGCTGTCTTGCTCATATCACTCCAGCTCTCCGTGAGCTGCACTGGCTACCTATTGGTCTCCAAACACAATTCAAAGTGTTGGTTATGACCTATAAAGCCCTTTATGGCAATGGACCAGGATACGTGCGGGACCATCTTCTGCCTCATGAATCCCAGCGACCGGTTAGGGCGCATAGGGTTGGCCTCCTACGAGTCCCGTCTGTTAGACAATGTCATCTGGCGGGGTCTAGGGCAAGGGCCTTCTCTGTTGCTGCCCCAGCCCTCTGGAACCAGCTTCCCTCAGAGGTTCGTACTGCTCCCTCCCTCCTAGCTTTCCGGAAATTGCTAAAGACGCATCTATGCCGACAGGCTTGGGGCATATGAGCTGTGCTCTGCCCCTGGGCCCTAGGAATGTCCCTCCATCAGCGACTGTGAGCTGATTGTGTTTGTATGTTGTATGAATGCAATTAATTTTTAAATTTTTTATTGTATTGTTGTTGTAAGCTGCCCTGGGTCCTAGGAGAAGGGCGGCATATAAATTTGAATAATAAACAAACAAACAAACAAATAAATAAATAATGATAATTCACTCTTGAACTTGTATCCATCTATTTCCATCTGTATCTATCTCTGTCTCTCTATCTCTCTATCATCTATATATATAATCTATTCTTTATCTATATGATCTATATCTAAATATCAATATAATATATTACACCTATACCTATATCACCTATATCTATATCTATCTCCTGACAAATGTATGCAACTGAATGTTCAAGAAACTAGAAATGATCTCAGTTGGTTGGGATAAAGAAAACATGTAAATCAGAGGAAGGTCTGTGTCCTGAGCATTCCTGACTGTTTTCATAAATGTTTTACAATTTTCTCTACCTCATAACTGATGACCAAAATCAAAAGCTTTGAAAAGCCCTCCAGCATTTTTTGGTAGACCTGAATCTCTGTTTTTAAATCTCTCATCTGTACAGTGGCTGAAAATAATTGCTATTTTACCGTTTTTAATATGCACAATATATATAGTGCATTCAGAAAATATTCAGACCCCATTCACTTTTGTCAATTTTGTTATGCTGTGGCCTAATTCTACAGTTGTCAACATTCATTTTTCCCCTCATTAATCTACACTCAGTACCCCCTAATGACAAAGTGAAAACAGAATTTAATAAATGTAAATTTATTAAAAAGAAATATCACATTGGTATAAGTATTCAGACCCTTTGTAACACTTGAAATTTAACTCTGCTGCCTCCCATTTCTCTTGATCATTTCTGATATGTTTCTACACCTTGACTGGAGTCCACCTGTGGTCCACCTTGATTGGACATGATTTGGAAAGGCAGACATCTCTCTACAGAAGGCCTCACAGCTGACAATGCATATTGTAGCAGAGCAAAAGCCATGAGGTCAAAGGAACCGCTTGCAATGCTCAGAGACAGGATTATTGCAAGGCAATGATCTGGTGAAGACTACAATAAAATTTCTGCTGCGCTGAAGGCGTCTAAGCCTCCATAAATCTCAAATGGAAGAGGATTGGCACAACCGGGACTCTTCCAAGAGCTGATCACCCGGTCAAACTGAGTAATCAGGGAAGAAGGACCTTAGCAAGAGAGATGGCCAAGAACTTGATGATCACTCTGGCTGAATGAAATTTCTGCAAATTTAATAAATGTATAGACATTTCTAAAAAAAATTTCACTTTGTCATTATGGGCTATCGAGAGTAGATTAATGAGAAAAAAATGAATTTCAACAACTGTAGAATCAGGCCGCAGCATTACAAAATTGATAAAAGTGAAGGAGGTGTGAATATTTTCTGAATGCACTGTATTTTAGTAGAGGCTTTTTTCTTAATGTAAGATACAAATATAAATAAAGGCAATGGAAAACTGGAAAGGAAAGGGAATAGAGGGGACAAAGTGAAGAAAGGGGAAATAGAAATTTTTAAAAAGCAATGAGTTCTGACTTTTTTCAGTGCAGAAAGATACATAATGGAGTTATAATATCAACGTTTTAGTTATGCCAAATACTAGCCACTAGCCATTTCTATAATGATAACCCACTTAATTGTCAAAACCCAAATTTTCATTTTTTTCTCTTTCATAAAGAAAGTCCAAAAGTGGTTTACAAATAATTAATTAGGATCTATTTACATTCTTGTCCCTAATCAATGCAGTCAGCTTCACCTTCTCCATCAGTTCCATCACCCTTTCAGTCCATTCTTTGATTGTGTGTTGGGGGGTAATGCTTCATTTCATTTCTGGGCTATTTTGTGTGAGATTTGATTTTGTTTAGCATTCGACTCAAATATGGGTTGCTATTCAAAATCTTCATCCAAAGTTCCTTCAGCTATCTGAAATCACTGAGGTTCTCTCTCTCTCTCTCTCTCTCTCTCTCTCTCTCTCTCTCTCTCTCTCTCTCTCTCTCTCTCTCTCTCTCTCTCTCTCTCTCTCTCTCTCTCTCTCTCTCTCTCTCTCTCTCTCTCTCTCTCTCTCTCTCTCTCTCATTTACAAAATGGTGGCATATGCAGCCAAAGCAATACAAGTTAATCACTGAAAGAAAAAACTTTTTATTAATTAGAATTTTTTTTTAAAAAAAGCTTTTAATCACTTTCCAACTCTCCCAGTCAAATTTCCTGCTTGCTGAGAAATTGTCTCTCACCATCAACTGGAAGCAAGTGTGAGGTTCCAAAATCCATTAGAAACAATACTGGGTTCCTAGTAGAAATGATAAATATTAGAAAGAGAAATATAGTACTGATATAGAACTAGCATCTGCAAGGCTGATAAATGACACGTGTGTCATTTCATCATGCAACTGGCCGTTTACATATTGTCTATAATTACATCAGTTATGCAGTGAAGTCATAGCACATCAGTTGGCCTTTGACATTTTCTTGACTTATTATGGATGCCACTTGTATCTAGTATTTATTACATTTTATTTGCTACATTGCCTCCAAATAACCTACAGATTTTTGGGGGAGCACATGTTCCAAAATTCCAAAGCAGTTTGGCAATAACTACTGCAGATTCTTCTTCTTCCTTCCTTTCAGACACACAACATATTTTTGATAGATAGCTGCTGAAAGATAACTGGGTTTCAGATGTATATGAGGATTTGATCCTGCATTTCCCACACCTAGACCAAAATCTAATCCCTACAAACCTCCATAGGACTAGGTCCCCTAAATTTAGTGAGACTAACTGCTGAATTGACACATACAGGATTAAATTGTGATTCATGCTTCATATGATGCAATTTATAACTTTGGAGCAAATACTATGTCATTATTCTCACATAGGCATCATAATTAAGGCCTAAAGTACCAAGATTTATTATTATTATTGTTATTGACAATATTTCAAGAATTGTTGCTTTTCTATAGATAGAGGAGATTTAAAGAAGGAGTATCTCTACTTCCTAAAATGACCTTTCTAAAAAAATATGTGACTATAAAGTATAGTTCCAATTGAGAGGAAACGGCTTTACTTTTGGGGGGCAACACCCCACTTTAGGGTACTATTTTAACTGATTGATTATTTCTATATAGAACCTCTGTGTTTAGACAAAGAAATCCATTGAATTCCAATTCTGCAAAAAAGAGAGACAGGACATTGTAGCATTGTCTGTGTTTCTCATTCTGGAACTCTGGAACTCTGACATTTGAACAAATTTGTAAAGAACACAGAATTCTTTAATATACAAGCTTTTGGATCTTGCATATTATGCTTCAGCAGACCTTTTTCAATTGTTTACTTGGGCTCAAGTCCTAACTACTAATTTGTTTTATCTATTGTCTCATCTATTAGGAAGTTTATTTATTAAGCCTGAAGATCTATAGCATCACCAGGCTAGATCATTAGCACTTAAAATACATTTAATCTCGATTAGATTGTACATGAAGTTTGCTATTGGCTTGCAGATGTTTTGTCTTTTTCTAGAAGTGAACAATAGGGGTTTAAAAGAGACAGACAGGATTAGCAGATCATATTTTCACAGCAGCCACAAGTACTGACACTGGCCAGAGATCAAGTTGGAACACAAAGACTCATAATCACTGGGATTCCCACTCCTCCTGCTATTAAAGGAATGTGTTATTCTTCCTGTTTTTGGTCATGAGATGGATGAATGACTCACTGGAACACTTTCGTTTCCAAGCTACATCATTCAGGGGAACAAGAATTTCCTTGCAATAGGATCCACAATTCTCAGAGAAATGCATGCAATATTATTTAGAAAGAGGATAATGCATTGACCAGGGCTCTGTGAATCCTATAAGAAGATGCACTGCAACACATGGAAGGTCATAGAAAGCTACTCTCTCTGAATCAGGAAAGCAGCTGCTTCTTTCTTTTTCTTTTTTTTCAAGTTTGCACAGCTGCTCTGGGAACTATTCCTGAATGTTTTCACATATGATGTGAAGGAAAATGAGTGACTATGAGTGGCTTCTGAAGCAGCTGCAGAAACAGGGAAAGAGATGAGGTTGCTTTCTTGATTCAAAGAGAGGTGCTTTGTACATGTTCCTATTTATTGCAAAGCATGTTCAAAGGATTTCCCATCAACTAATAGATAGTACTACAACCAATAAAGAAAGTATGCTCAATTTCCTTCTACTGTTGTTTTGTATACTACATACATAATATTATAAAATATTAGTTGAATGCAAAGAAGATATTTAATCCAGGCAACTGCTGTTGATTCATTTTTCAATACATTATCCAGACATTTTTGTCTTTATTACTATTATTATGGGTCTCTTTTATTTTGGTAATTTTATTCCTTCTGTGCAAGATTTCAAGGCAGTTAATACAATATAGAGGAACTTAAATATGACCCTTGTACTACATCAGGGGTTCCTAACAGGGGGTGTGAGACAATATTCCAGGGGGTGTGAAAACTTGGGTTTAGAAGTTTCAAAATTATAGTGTGTATACATAACCCATTGCTGTTATTTCAAACTTTTGTAAGGGGTGCAAGAATATATCAGAAGCATTCTAGGGGTGTGGGATATAGAAAAGGTTGGGAACTGCTGTACTACATGAACCCCACATGGGTGCAGTCTCCAGAGGGCTTCTTAACAGTTGGAAGGGACCTTGGAAGTCTTCTAGTCCAACCCCCTACTCAAGCAGGAAACCCTATACCAGGGGTTCTCAACCTTGTCAACTTTAGGATTTGTGGACTTCAACTCCCAGAATTCCTCAGCCAGCTTTGCTGGCTGAGGAATTCTGGGAGTTGAAGTCCACAAGTCTTAAAGTTGCCAAGGTTGAGAACCCCTGCCCTATACCATTTCAGACAAATGGTTGTCCAATCTCTTTTTTAAAACCTCCAGTGTTGGAGCATTCGCGACTTCTGGAGGCAACTTTTTGTTCTGGCCACTTTTAGGGAGTTCATTTCTGTCACATAAAAGAATGGGTTTTATACTCCTGCCCTAGTAGAATAACAATTCAACAAAAGGAAAATAAAAGAAAAACAGAAGGAAGGTGTTAATTAAAAAAGACATTGAAGCTTTTAGCGACAGACATTTGTTTCGTTTATAAATAAAATAAAAAACCAGCATAATAAAAAAATAACTGAAAGGCGGCCAGCACATATAAATGTATTTAAGTATAAGGACTTGCAAGGACTTCTGCAAGATGGATCAAAAAGTCAAGACAGTGAGCAGGGCCATATAATTGAAGGTCTGCTCTCTTTTTTAAACTTGCTTGGATGCTTGTGGTACATATTAAAAAGATGTGGGACTTCAATTCTATAAAAGATTGCACCTGCTATCTTGTTTTTTTTAATCACTCTTCTCCCATGGACTATTAACAATAGTATTTATTTGTATTTAAGATATAATTTTATTTTAAGAAGATTTTATTTTAAGAAGACTTTTTTCAGAGTGTCCATGGGAGAGGAGTGATTAAAAAAACAAGATCATTTAACTCATCAGAAACAGCAGTTGATGAAGACAATAGGTAACAAGATAGGACTTTATTATTAACCTAGATATAACCAGGAACAGATCAATTCCTACTTTCAAATGAAATTACTGTCTATTTTTTGTTTGGGGGCATTTTATTTTACCCTATACCTGAAATTTAAAAATATTCTTCTAACCCCAGTAGCTGGAATTTCTCCAAAAAGAGATGAACGCATGCTGGAACATACCATTATGAAGAAATGTCCAACACTGTAATAAATTACCAGAAATGTATATGTATGAAAAATAATCTATATCCGCAACATTTCTATGGGTAATTTAAAATATTGGCTTTCAGCAAGTCATTTTGACTACTTGATTTTCAGCTGGTTATTTTACTGTAACAATTGATAGCTTTCTATGTGGTGGAAAGTAATTCATTCTGCTTTATATAATAATAATAATAGTAATAATAATAATAGTAATGGTAATGGTAGTGGTAGTGGTAATAATAATAATAATAATAATAAAGTTGGAAGGGACCTTGGAGGACATCTAGTCCAACCCCTGCTCAGGCAGGAAACCCTATACTATTTCAGACAAATGGCTGTCCAGTTTCTTCTTGAAAACTTCCAGTGTTGGAGCTTTCACCACTTCTGGAGGCAGATCGTTCCCCTGGTTAATTGTTCTAACTGTCAGGAAGTTTCTCCTTAGTTCTAGGTTGCTTCTCTCCCTGATTAATTTCCATCCATTGCTTCTTGTCCTGCCTTCAGGTGCCTTGGAAAATAGCTTCTTTGTGGCAGCCCCTGATATAAACTGGAAAGTGGAAATTCTGGCAAGGGAAGTGGTGAAATCTGCAAAGAAAAAGAGACACAGTTCACCAAGTTGCCAAAGTAGGAGTTGGTGGAATATATTTTTAACTCTGAAAATATTTTAGCCATTATTATATATTTGGGGTTAAACTGTGTAGCCAGTAACCTGGTATAGAGAACCTCTGGTGATTACTAGAATCAGCTCAAATGTTAACAATCTGTAAGAAATTGAAAATTCTCTCTCTCCAGCTCAAAGGAGATGGAGGAGACAAAAAGTTAAAATAGTGGTTGTGACCATATGATCAAAATCCTACTCCTCTTTACATACATAAAAAGGTTGCAGTTCAGTCACCATCTTGATTTTTAACCCCTCCCTTCTAAATACTCCAGTTGTCTCTTACCCCAATTTTCAGCTAATTCTTAGAGATCCAGTAAAGGTGAATTAGTGAAGTAGTTCGTCTTCTTAATGGACTTTTTTCCTGAACAGAAACAACATACCGGTAGAAGAAACACTGGGGGGGGGGGGGAATAGGATGATTACAAATGGAAAATCATGAATGAACCCCCTAAAATTCCATAAGAAGGGGCCCCTTTTCCTCTCTGTCTGATGAAGAGAGAATAGAGATTTTCAGTTCATACAATCCAAATATCGTAAATTTGAGGTGTCCCTGTGTGCAAGAAGTATTTTTTTTTAAAAAAAAAATGCAAATAACAGCAGCTACAGGGGTTTCTGAAAATAATTTGGAATAGAGAATATATTAACATTTATCATCATTACAGGTAGTTGTCAACTGATGACCACAACTGCAATCAGAATTTTGATTGTTAAGCTACGCAGTTGTTAAGCAAGACATCATGTGACCAGATTTGTTTTTATGATCATTTTTACTGTAGTTGTTAAGCAATCAGATGGTTATTAAGTGAATTGCTTAATTGATTTTGATTGTCAGACGCCAAATGATCATATGGTCAAACCATCATTAAATGATTATAAGTTAAAAACTACCTGTGCCTGAAATAAAAAAAAACACTCTGGGACTTCAGGGAGAATGATGAACTGAAGACAGCTTTGTGAAAGCAGAGCCAACAACTGTGGCAAAGATTAAGGAACCAATGAGTAGGCTAGTCCTTTGGAACTTTTCCAGAAATGGAGAGGCCAGCTGTTTCTTGCAGGGCAGTGATTTTCTGTGAGTTTGACCACCAGGAGAAGAAAAGCATTAAGCTATTTTGCCCAGAACCATGGTAGAGATTTTTAAAAGACAAGCCTCACTTTGTAATCACTTGCTCATTAACTACTTCTAAGTTAT
Organism: Bothrops alternatus; assembly: GCA_034064705.1. Lineage (NCBI taxonomy): Eukaryota > Metazoa > Chordata > Lepidosauria > Squamata > Viperidae > Bothrops > Bothrops alternatus. The sequence goes on from JARGCV010000081.1 coordinate 19,689,359, forward strand.
TACAATAGACAAGTTTGAAAACATTGGGTGACTCTGCCTTCAATTCTAACAAAAAAAAAGAAAATTTTAATCATAAGCTTAAGAATTTAAACTTAAATAATTTAAAGAATCTGAACTAAACAGCAAAAAAAGGAACAAAAGCAAAAAGCAAAAAACAACTGATACAAAAAACTGTATTTATTTATTTATTTATATTTATTTATTTATTTAATTCAATTTCTATGCCACCCTATTCTAAAAACTCATTTATGGAAAGTAGTCAATCGTTCCAGCAATTTAAAGGGTTTGTGATGCTACCAGAAGGCAAGATTTTGCACATTGCTCCCCATTGGTTGAGTTCACACAATACAATTCCAGCATTCAAATAAGTGTGTGACATGGAAACAAGATTGCTTCATTCACACAGAATATAAAAATAATGAGTGATTTCTCAAAGACTCTGAATCACAAATTACCCAAGTTCATTTTAGCCAAGATGGCTGCCCAACTATAACATATCAAAATACAAAGGATAAGAATTAAATTATTATTATTTTCTTGAAGAGATTGACAATTTAAACATGGAACTGATTTGGTGATTCAAAAATTTAGTGTTAGAAAGCTAGTGCAAATCATTATCAATCTAAATTTGGTATGTCATTTAAAATAAAGGAAAATGTCAACTGATATACACAATTAGCAACAGCAACTATGAGGAAATTGTAATTTCTTTTAAGATACTGATCTTAAACTTGACCTGGACATTTTTGACCCTCTAGCCACATTTCCTGCTCCCTAATATAGAAGTGTATACTCAATTAATTTAATAAACATGCAGGACAGACTCTCCCTGGAACACCAAAAATTCATTTGTAAAGACAGTTTTGAATAATAAGATACCACAGAGCCACAAATTTAGGCCAAACATCTGCAATAAATAGCGGATGACTTTTTGGCTCAAGCAAAGAAAAACAAACCACTAGTCTCAGATATTAAATCTCATAACAAACTGAAATTATCTTCAAGAAGTTTATAAAATTTATAACTAAGGTTTATTAGATTTCAACATAAGCAGAAAGACATCTTTGACCCAGCTTCATATATTTGCTCTCATAATATTTGTGGATCTGCAAACATTCATTATTTTTTCTTTCACTTTTACTAGTTTAATCATACTTCCCAACTGACTCTTCACTAGAATATGCTAGCAACCATTTTTGAAGGGCAGGAACATACATCATCACTCTGTATTCACCCTGCATCAAATATGACCTCTAGACATATTTTTGGCTGCTGTTTTTCTTTTTCGCTTATGTTGCTTGAGCTCTCCTGTCCATTTTGGCTTCTGTGTTTTACTTTGCTGCAAGCTAACTCCAACAGTTCTTTGGCTACTTCAGAGGCAGGAATTCCTCTGCAACTGAGTCAACTGTTACCATGGTTTCTAATGATTTCTACAGCTAACTTGTCTTGCAGATAAAAAAGATTGCTGCTTAAACACTGGTTTTTTTTTAATGTCATTTTTCTTTCTCTGAATTTGATATTTTTCCCCTCAGATTTTTAAAAATAAGTCCAACAGTGCACCATTTCATTATTGTTCTAATCATTCTTTGCTCAATGCCAGGAACCTTCTATTGTCAAGACAAGTGTTAAAACCATTGTGCTATTACAGCATTTCTACTAAAGACAATTCTAGAAGACAGACAGAGAGAGAGAGAGAGAGAGAGAGAGAGAGAGAGAGAGAGAGAGAGAGAGAGAGAGAGAGAGAGAGAGAGAGAGAGAGAGAGAGAGAGAAACTTTTAAGTGTGTGTATCTGTGTCCAGTAAGATCCACCACATGAATAAAAGCAATTATCAATTGCTGTCCAGGAGAGAAGGCACAGCAGCATCCAAAGAGAACATATGGTTACCTGCTCTGTTGGTTAACTACCTTGTGAGCTGTTGCTAGGTATCTTAATCCAGACAACACTTTCTTATATGAGTCTAGAATCATGCCCACATGAGTATAATAAGCAGAAGCAGCTTAAAGGGGCAGTGTTAATATCTGCACATTGCTTAGTCCACTTTTCCACCTCATGAGGTTCTCCAGAAGGGCTGATCTTACAGTTTGAAGGATAAAAACAATTCAGCCATAATCCATGATTTGAATAAAATCTTATGTGTTTAATTATCAGTTATTAGTTTTATTCCTTCCTTTCCACCTCAATGACCAAAAACACCTCTCCCAACTAAAGTAGGGGTAGAAATCAACATCTCAAAGTCTTCTAGACAACATCTCCAGTAAGCTTAGTTAGCATCAGGGCTTTTTTTCTCATAGAATGCCCAGAACGGAGTTCCACCACCTTTTTTAGATGGAACCTTGTAGAGTAGGCAAGGCAGGTTGTATGACATGTGTGAGTTCCGGCACCTTTTTTTTTTTTTTTAGAAAAAAAGCACTGGTTAGCATAGGTAATAGTCAGAATTTATGGAAATATAGTTTAAAATATCTGGAAGGCACTTGGGTATCTATTCCTAGTCTGATGATAATTATATGTGTTTTTGCTTCTTATTAAATAATTGCTTCCATCTATAAAAGTCACGTTGATCATCTCACCTTTGATATAACTAATGGCATGTGAGATTAACTGTCTTTGGTTATGATGCTAATAATAATTTTAGGATACCTGCTTTACCCAGATGCTACAATATTGCTACACAAATTATTTCATAATTACAAAGGCTGAAACATATTTTTTGGCAGATACTGAATGATTATTTGTTCTTGTCCAACTTCAGCTTCTCCCTTCATTTTCATTGTTGATTTTACCTAACATAAAATTTGGATCAAGATGTAATTAGTGTTACAAGAAGTGAGTTTGCATTCTTTTGAAAAATGAAGCCTTACATATGGCTTATATTTTTGCTTCCAGTAAAAAAAATTATAAATATTTGCATTTAAAAAACAACAACAGCAACATGTTGAGGAAATTGATTCACTGTTTCCCTTTTAATTAGTCTGGAATACAATGTGGAGCTCATTGACATGTAGTAGGGGCCTTTGTCTGACATAGTTTCTCACAAAATGCCTCAATTTCAGTGTAAACGTTCACTAAATTTCAAGTATAGTAACATGGCTTTAATGCCATAAATCAGTGTTTCCAAACCTTGATGACTTTAAGATGGGTGGACTTCAACTCCCAGAATTCCCCAGCCAGCCATGTTGGCTGGGGAATTGTGGGAATTAAAGTCCATCCATATTAAAGTCACCAAGGTTGAGAAACATTGCCATAAATGTTTATGGCCTCGGCCTATTTTTATCATCTAGTCTACACCATGAAAAGGACACAGGAAGATGCTCCTGTTGAGGCTTTGGTACCATTTGAATGCCACAAACTAGAAGTATAGAATTTTTGTCATCTTGATAATATGCCAAATTTAATGCAACAAGTTGATATGAGTAGAGCCAGCACTCATTTTTGTATGGGTTTCAGATTTTGGGGGTAAAATAGGTGCCTTAAGTCACTACAAAGCCAAATACCAACTTACACAATAAACCTCTCCAAAACTAAAAAAGATATTGAACTTTTTAAATCCTGGACTTTACTTCTTTCATTCCTACCATAAATTGTGATATTGTTTTAAACAAAGGTGGCGATATTTTATTTTGGAGAAAAGCCCTCCTCCCCCCAATATGTATACAATAGTACTGCATGTTCACTTGAAAATCCTCACTGAGTTTAATTTTTATTTGTGTTTAATTTGAAAATATCCATATGTATCTCACCTTTACATTTAAATCCCAAGAAACAATGTACAAAATCAGTATCTGAAATTAATAATAGACTTGATTAAACTTAACCGACACAACTGAAACTTAAGTGTATCAATCAACATGGAGGGCATTCAGCTGAAAAACAGGACAGAATGTCACAACTCAGTAAAACAAGACTAAGAGATTTCATGGTCTTAGGCAGGACTTTTTTTGTCATAGAATGCCCAGAACAGAGTTCCGGCACCTTTTTGGGATGGAGCCTTGCAGGGTAGGCAAGGCGGGTTGTATGACGTGTGTGAGTTCCGGCACCTTTTTTTTTTTTTTTTTTTACAAAAAAAGCACTGGTCTTAGGTAATGTATAAGAAGCATTTCCTCTTTACTCTCAAATATTCTAAATACAGAAGTTGACTGACATGAAAATTTAATCTTCAATATGCAAAGCAAGCAGTATATTCACTGTTAATTTAGGATGCATCCATTTTTCCCAAGGTATGCTGTCTGAGGAAGCTGACTCATTCTGCCTCAGCTTCAACCATTCTTGGAAATAGCATGTCTTCAGGTTGAATTTAAAAAATGGTAGCCCAAATTGCATAATAAAAGCCTTTCCCTAATCAGAACTGTTCATCAAACATTCTTCTAAAAGTCTGGAGAGCGTATTTCTTAAAGTAATAGAAGCGTTCATCCTGCTTTAAGTATGGCCATCATTAAGTGTGAGTGGATGAATTCCAAATGCCTTTTAAAATACATTTTCAACGTTATCAAAGTGACCTCTTCTAAAGGGAGATCCGTTCCTTTAAGCAACCTTTCCTGACCTCTGCAGCTAAAGAACAAAATAATGGAGCAACAAAAACACTGACGCCTGCCAAAGCAGAAGGAGTTCCTGTGAACTGGCTGAAACAATAAATCTCCTCCATGCTGAATTCCCGGAGGGAGGCTGTCGTGTTTCCTCCTGTTCTTTATCAAGGTCCCCCAAATAAGCAGGATGGGCAGTGGCTCTCCACAGCTGGCCTTACTCCCTCTTTCTCTCTGCTACAAATCTTTCCCACCAGCTAATTAGAACCAGGTTGTGTGTGAGAGTTTTGGTCCTGCTGCGGCCTTTGTAAGGAGACGTCTGGAGCACCCTGAATGATGGCTGGGAAGCTGTGGAGCACTGTCCTCCTTTCCCTGGCTTTGTCTGGATTCTTCTGTGAGGAGGGTAAGGCCTCAGATTTCTTTGCCACCCTTTCAGCTTTCTCAGAGCAGTGGAGCTAGTAAAAGGGCAGCCTGCTATGTTGCCATTTTGTCACCAGATTGCGGTAATATTTTGCAGTAGACTGCAGTAATATTTTCTGGGGTCTCAGAAACTGTGCATCTACAATGAAAGAAAATACATAATTCTTTCTAAAACTAACAAGTAAAAAGATCTGTCTATCATATCTTATCAGTAAACTTTTTCTAGAGGACTAGCTGCTAACAAATTATTATAATTTATTTATTTAAAATATGACATCTACAGCGGCCTTGCAATCACTGATACAAATTTAGTTTAAATAATATAATACAGCATATGAGCATAATGCTATATAGGAGATAATATATTAAATTAAGATAAAACCATAAGAAATTCACCATGATATGGAGCCATAGATATTATAATATGATCTCAAGGAAGCTCACCGTCTAACTGCTTCTGGGGTGGCTGCATAACATCATCCCAGGTGCATTGAAATGATAATATTTGTATTGTCATATAGGCATCCAAAATGGTTTTTAGAAGAATTCCCCATCTGTGATAAAATGTCACAAACTCAGTTTAAACTCCCTTTTACAACCTTGTAATCCCTTAATTCAGAGTAGAGTTGGGGTGGCTGGATGGAGCTGAGCAATAAAACATCACAATCCTGCTAAAAATTAACTATTTACCTTAGAAATATTGCATTTAAAGAAGTAGGTTGTTTTCCATGCACAGTTATTAGAAAGAAACTCCTTTAACCACAAGGATTTACTTTGCAAAAAAAAAAACATAGAATTGCATTAGGATATTCCTTTGGTGCAAATCCCATTGTATTTAATGAACTCAGTGCCAGAAAAATAATTATGCTATTATAGTGCAGCCATTTTCTATTTGTTATTTCTAATTTTATTCTAGTAAGAAGTATGAGTGGGGGAAAAAGCAACATCCTGGCAAGAATAGAACACTCTGGTCTGTGACAGTTTGGGAACATGATGCAACTGGGACTGGAGATATTAAGAATTCATTTCTTAATATTTATTATGGATTCCAGCACTGATATACTCTGTAGTAATCTTTAGAGGGCTGCTCATTTATCAAGAAAGTAATTCAAAACAATAATCAGAAAGCAACTAGTATTATTCCTTTCCAAATGTTCTGAAAGAACCCAAGGCAAGAAGTTTCATTTAGCAAGAAAGAAAATTGTGTTATTGTTGTTTATTCTAGTTGTGTCTTCTAAGTAGGTGCATAGTATCCTTTTATCCTTTCACAGATGCAGGAATAGATCAATTGACTGAATGGCTAGTAACTATCAGGATCCTTGTGGTTAACTAATTAAGCAACCCTAGGTACTGAATTAAAATCACTTCCTTTTGTGGCAAAAGAGAAGACTGGAATTAACAGAGTTCTCACTTGAAAATTCTGTTTACAGCTCAAAATTCTCTTGTATTTTTCAGTGCTGAGGTCTAAAAATCCTTCATACATTTTTGTCTGACATACATACGTGTGCATTAACACACTTAACATGGAGAAACATTACTATTGATACAGCAAAATAAAAAGGGTTGAACAAGGGACAATACAAAAATTGTATTCATACCAGCAAAAATGTGTGGGTGCATGTATATATTGCTCAAGACAAACTGAGCAGATGAATAAATACTATGTTATTCAAGATAATAAACTCTTTTTTTTTTGAACTCTGGATTCCTCCCCACACTCCTTTTAGTAGTTACTAACTAAAGTTTTCTAGCATGACAGAATGCAGGATATGGAATCAAGGATTTAAGTTACAGGAAGACAGATTCCTGTTGAGGGTTATGAACAGGAAGAGCAGTTCAGCAGTACATAATGAGGAGATAAAAACTCCTTCACTGGATATGATAATGGCTGGATAGTCATGGTTTAATTTGGATTTCTACCTGGAGCAATGGGTTGGCTTTAATGGCCTAAGTGACAATACATGCTCAAAAAGGGGGGGGAATGCCATTGACGTAGGATGAATTGATGGAGGGGGCTGAGTTGGATGTTCTGTCTCCTGGAGTCTCAAAAGTCTTATAGACCGCCTAGTATGTAATATATACTAAGGCAGTGAGTCAGAGGGCAGCTACAGAAGGAAAAAATGGAAGTGCTGTGAAAGAGTTAGAGACATGTGCCATGTTTGCACCCATACACACTCTAAACAACCTTCATAGAAAGAAATTTAAAACAATGTGCAATATGGTAGATACACAATGTAATCATAGAATTGGAATTGGCCACTTAGGCCATTAAATTGATTTTGTAAAAAATTAGCTTGTAGAGTTCCTTGCAAAACATCATTCCTTAGAAAGTAACTTAAAGAATGAAACAGCCATTGAAAGCTATGAAGAATATATACCCTTTATATATTCATCTATTTTCTGGGTGCACTGGCAATATATGAATGGACATATGTTATGGCATAATGTACAGCTATCTTTTTGTAAATAATGTTACATTACCAATGTATTTAGCCATAATATAGCTAGCACCAAATTTGCAAATCAATATCCATATGCAAAATATCATAGCAATATCACATATATCTGGCCTATAGTCATTAAGACAGTTATGCAACACTTCATATTTAAGGTAAAAGGATACTTTGGAGCACAAAAGAACACCTTTTAGCAATTATAACCTTTAAGCTTGTCCTTTCTCAAGATTAAGTGGCAGTAATGGGGAGCAAAGACACAGCTTTTTTAAGTGCCACAAGGATATCCCCCTCCTATCTTTTTTTTAAACAAGTTTTATTAGTTTTTTTAGCTTTTACATCAAAGTGCTTGGGAAACAACATGGTGATAGGGTAATCAATCATCCAAAACCAAAATCATACATATATGGCTCAGGTTAATTCTTTAAAGATTTCCTCTCTATTTCCCTCAATTAATATAACATATTCAAATTAATACATTTCTAAATAGAGTTCATATCCATCAAAAAAATTATCAGTAACATTTCACCTATATAAGTCCAAATCCTGTTTTTAGGCTTTACTAACTTACAGTTACCACAATCCAATTTAGCCTTAAATAAACATATTATTTACACTTTGGGTATCCCTAAATTCCCTTGTTTCATAACATAATAATTATGTCTAAAGTAAACATATTATTCCAACAGTTACATTCTTACATTTCCCAAATATATTCTATTTCTTATTCTAATAACTCATTTATTAATGCCATGTCTTCCTTTATCACAATCCATTTTCTTGTTCTCCTTCCATTGCAAAGTGATTATCATACCTTAAATAAAAATATTACTCCAAAAAATACATTCTTACTCTATTTCAAATATATATTCTATAAATCAATCCATACCTCTGAAAAGCCTTTTTAACCCATTAAGTAAAATTTAAATCCCATCAAAGTAATTATCATACTTAAAACAAACATATTGTTTCAAAAGATACCTTCTTACTATATTTTACATATATATTCTATTTCTTATCCTAATAACTCCTTATATAAAACCTTTTCCATATTACAATTCCAAACTATAATCTAGTCAATCATTCATCTTGGTTAGTATTAAATCAGTCAAAATCTCTAAAAGCCTTTTTAACCCATTAAGTAAAATTTTAAGTCTCATTTTTGAATCTAACTCTGGCTTTCTTTTTGTGCCAGACAGGTTTCCATAAAAGAGCCTCTATAACATTAAATCTCAGTGTTTGATTAGGAGTGTTTATCAACAATTCAGTCTGGTCGTACTTCTCTTTTCCTTCTTCCAGTATCATCTGAGTAGTATAATCAATTTTGTTCAATGTTGTGGTTACTAGTTGGTTATCCACATTATCACAGTTTTCAATACCTCGTATTTGCAAATCAGTTCCTGTTGCTTTTGGCATTACAGGTGTTTTAATTAAAGTCATTCTGTAGTCGTCAAAGTTCTCAATGAGTTGTACGTAGGATTGTGTAATATCCTCTTCTGTGTTGATTTGTTCCTCTTCTGTTGTTTTTGACTTATGGAGTAGTCAATTGGAGTCTGGAAATCAGTTTAAAGTTTTTGGGCAATTCTGGAATTTATTCTGGAATTCACTTGCTTAGTAGCTTCAAAAAATTTTTCCAGTATAAGTTTATAGTTAAGTTGTGGGTGAGGTTTCTCCATCTCATTAAATTGTGTGTATTGTTGCATACAGGCCTCTTTGAAGTTGATCTGTTCCTCCTCTTTATTCCTTGGCCTATAAGTTGATCAGTTAAAATTTGAGGTTCAATTTGTAGTTCTGGAATATCATCTTTGATATTCATCCTAGAGTTCATTTCCTCCGTAACTTCCAATATTTTTTCCAATATAAGCTTATAGTTAAGCTGTGGGTAAAATTCCTCCATTTCAGTGGTGAAATAATCTTTTAGTCTTTTAGCGGAGGCTATGTTTACTAACAGTCAGTCAATATCCACCTCCACAGTTTCTAGTAGGCAGTTTCACCACCCAGCTGTTTCAAATCCTTTATCTTTTCCCTTTTATAATAATTTGAAGGTCAAGCCCAGACTCAAAATCAAATTGCAGTGTCAGCTTTTGCTACAAGATGGCCCCAGTAGGCTGTAAAATCTTTTTTCCAGATTCCAATAAAGTTTTATCCAGTTAGGAAAGTAAAAAAACAACAATATTCTCCAGCTTAATAAATAGATAGAGTAATAAAGAGTAGAGTAATAAAGTTCTATAGTAGGGATTTTTTCAGGACCCCAGAGTATCCAAGAATAAAAATAGTAAAAATTAATTATTTTTTCTTTGTTTCTAGAGCTCGTTTTCCCCAGTAAACAGACGCCACTCTCTCAAAGCAGGGAAATAATTCCAGAAGCTTTTCACAGGGAGATAGTTAGAGTAAAGAGAGGGAAGGAAGAGTCTCACCCGGATCTTCTACTGTGGTTCTTTATGCTTTATTCTTTATGCTGGTGCAGCTAAGTGATCAGCCATGTTAATGGCTGATCTTTTCTCCGTCGGCCCTAAGGAGCTGCCTCAGACTGCGGAAGGAGCTGCTGCCCTTCTGTGGTCAATGAGAGTCCTCCTCATCAGTAGTCACCCCTCCAGGGCAACCTTTGACCCTGTTAAGGGTCTACCGGCGAAGGGAAACCGGCTGGCAAAGAGATGACTCTCTCTGCATGACTGCCAGCACTGCAATCCGGAACTGGAAGTCATCCTCCTCCTATCTTTTGAAGTCCTTTTTTATATATAAACAAATGATCGAATGGCCCGAATTTTACCCATCCAGTGCAAGCACTTCAGTGGTGGGATTTGTGTATGTGTATGTGTTAATTGAACGTATTATTGTGTTGATTATAAATGGATATTACCTCACAAGATCGCTTATTTTGTAACTGCCAAAACATCTCAATACTACACTCCTAAAATCTGGTTTCAAAACACTTTCAGCAATATTTTTTTTAATGGTTAGTTTTGGAAAAGGTATAAAATAAGTTTTAACATACTTGTTTTCCATTTCAGGGACATTCATGGGTTGATGAATGGAGGGCATGTCTATGAGATCTTTATCCCACTTCTTTTTTACATGCATTAGTGGACATTAAAAAGGGGCAGGGCTGTGATCACATGATCATAATCACCATATTTTAGCCCTTCCCCCAATTGTCTATTTCAATCACAGAATCACACAAAAAAAATTCCCATCACCACAAAGGGCTTAACTTTTTTCCCTCAGAGACCTTTCTTTTCTTTCTTTTTTAAAAATTCAACTCTTGACAGAAAATTTTTATCACTCCATGGAAATACATAGCATCTGCAATCCCTCGATCAGGACAGATGCTTTTCCCTTAATTTCCAGTTCCTAAATTCTAATAAAATTTTAACTTCTTAAAAGTTATTCATAGTAAGAAAGAATAAGTCCTCAGCTGTTAGAACAGTTTCCCCTGAGGTCCTCTTTTGGGCTACCAAGCTGAAGCGTTAATACTTGAATGATGTTGGAAGCCAAGTCTATTTGTTATTTTAACATTTTCTACAATGACCCCCAAAATCTGGAGGGATTCTCATACATTCACTTGTCTTTTTTTAGTTATAAGATCCCAGCTGTAGTTTTAGAAATTATTCTTGCAATTATCCAAGAATACTTGGTCTTGATATTAACTCTGCTACTGCCATATTTTTGGTAAAAAGAATGCTACTTTAGTTTAAGGACAGATAAGGAAGCAAAACTAATTAAGGAAATGGACCTAGACTGGCATATTTCAGTTGAAAAGGGAGATAGGAATAACCTGCAGAACACATGCCTTTAGCTAATACATTCTGTCTCTCTAATAACAACCAAGAAAGGCTATTGATTATAGACAGGAGTATCTACAGGGTGCTGTCAAAACCTACAGGATGGTGGCCATAGTGTTATGATCAAAGCTCTAATTCCTTTGCATAAGTGTGTGCCATCACTGTATGTATAAAGAGGGGAGGGCTTTGATCATGCTGCTTTGCCTGCTGTGTTGCAGATTTTGATGCTCCCTGATGGATGACCATGATCATAAGGGATAGAACATTCATATTATAGGATGTACTCGTGGTGAAGCTTAGGAAGTAAATGGCCACTAACTGGCCTTATTATAGGATTGATAGTTCAAAACAGCCTAAGGATAATTATTTGCCTCTTGCAAAATAATCATACTGAATTAGACCAAAGGTTCATAGAATTTCACTTTTGTTCCTGAATGAAGAATATCTGTGCAAAACCACAAGGAAGGCATGAATACAATAACAATTCTCCAATAATTGAAATCCAGAAGTCAGTTTTCTCTTCAGAGAGAGAATGTGTCCATAGTCCTTACATGGTCATGAATAGTGGACAGCAATCTTTTCTCTCTCTCTCAAGTTCCAATGCAATTATGCACAATTTTTAAAATTATTTCGTTATGTTTTCCAAATTTGCAACCTCAAACTTTGTAACATGTCTTCCGCGCACTGACCTAGTGAAGTTTACCTTGGGAAAGAGTCTTAAGGTCTTCTTCATGATAGCTCTTTCATCACAAAGCTTCATAATAATCCTGCATAGACTCACTGAGCTTCAAGTGATAAGTTCTGACATTTTGTATTTTGTAATGTTATGTGTAAAAGACTTTAGAAGATGGGGGGAAGAGGTGCTGTTTAGGAAATAGTAGCATTTATAAGAGATAAAATTATAAATGTTAACACTCATAAAAAAATAAGAGAGGACGTGGTCCATAGCTGCATAATGGACAGAGAAAGGGGCTCAGAAGAGACCGTCCCCAACTTCTCAAGCTGTAAAGGAGACAGTGGGAGAAATGCACTTTCAGACTTGTGAGATTCTGTTAATGCAGCCTTACAATAAAGTAATATTAGCTCATTTGTTCATGTTTCCTGTTTGGTCTATAGGTTAGGACAGGTTGGGACTGGAAAGCATGATGCTTCATTCCTTTTTTACTTAGTGATCTTCTTAGTCAATGTACTTTCTATATATAAGTGGAAATCAGCTAAGTAACATTTTAATTGGTTTTTTTAAATCTCTTAGTAGCTGATAAAAAGCAGAATGTCAATTTCTCTGGAGCTCTCCCCTTCCTTTGATACAACAGTGTCTTAATGTGCAGACTCTAGCAAGTGATAGAAGGCTTATTTATCTTATAATCTTTGAAGTGCTGAGATGGAGTCATTGTGAATTTGCTCTCATTTCCTGCTCAGTTTTAATTAAATGCTTCTCATGCAAAAATAAAATTTGTGCAATGTATTGTAAGAGTGACCTTAAAGGGTGAGGGGTGCAAAATGGCAGCCCTTGGGGATATAAAAGTTTGGATGCTGTCTAATAAACAAATAATCTCAATTATTTCCTGGTAAGTCTGTGAAAGACTCTTGCTTATCTTGGTTAGATGGAAAAAAGGAAAAAAGGGATCCATTCCTTACAGTAGCGGCACTGAAGAAAACAAAAGAGCAAATATAACAAGTGGAAAGAGGAGGCACATAACCAAGGCAGAATATAAAGCAAATAGCCTGAGCCTGCAAAGAGGAAGTGAGGAAAGCTAAGGCTCAAAATGAACTAAGGCTTGCAACAAAAGTAAAAAATAACAAAAAAAGCTTCTTTCAACATGTAAAAACTAAGAAAAAGGTTAAGGAAATGATTGGTCCACTAATAGGAGAAGGTGGCAAGAAGGTGACAAGCAACAGGGAGAAAGCAGAACTACTCAACTCATTTTTTGCATCTGTATTTACAGAAAGAGAAAGAACAGTCCAACCTATCAAAAACAGTACAGTAAAAAACAGATTAGAAATACAAGTTAAGATAGGCAAGAAAATGGTAAGTGAGTACGTGTCCACCCTAGATGAGTTCAAATCACCAGGACCAGATGGATTACACCCCACGTTTCTGAAGGAACTGGCAGATGTGATCTCAGACCCACTGAACTATATCTTTCAAAGATCCTGGAGCACTGGGGAACTACCAGAGGACTGGAAAAGAGCTGATGTAGTTCCCATCTTCAAAAAAAGGGGGGGGAAATGGATCCGTGAAACTACAGACTTATCAGCCTGACCTCAATACCTGGGAAGATCATGAAAAAGATAATCAAGTAATGAATCAGCGAACACCTAGAGGCAAACAAAGTCATTAACAAAAGCCAATATGTTTGTCAAAAACAGATCATGCCCGACAAATCTTATTGCATTCTTTGACCAGGTGACAAAATTAGTGGACCAGAGGAATGCTATGGATATAATTTACTTGGACTTCAATAAGGCATTTGATAAAGTAGACCACAACCTACTACTTGATAAGATAGAAAAATGTGGGTTAGACAACATCACTACCAGATGGATTCATAGCTGGCTGACCGGCCATACTCAGCGTGTGGTCCTTAATGGAACTGCATTTACATGGAGGGAAGTGTGTAGCGGGATGCCCCAGGGTTCTGTTCTAGGCCCAATGCTCTTAAACATCTTCATCAATGATTTGGATGAGGGGATAGATGGGGAACTCATCAAATTTGCAGACGACACCAAGCTGGCAGGAGTAGCCAACACTCCAAAAGATAGGCTTAAGATACAGAAGGATCTTGACAGACTTGAACATTGGGTGCTATCTAACAAAATGAAATTCAATGGTGAAAAAGGTAAGGTTCTACATTTAGGCAAGCTGTCAAAAAAGCCAACACAGTGCTGGGCTGCATTAACAGAGGGATAGAATCAAGATCACGTGAAGTATTAATACTACTTTACAATACCTTGGTAAGGCCACACTTGGAATACTGCATCCAGTTTTGGTCACCACGATGTGAAAAAGATGTTGAGACTCTAGAAAGAGTACAGAGAAGAGCAACAAAGATGATTAGGGGATTGGAGGCTAAAACAATAAAACGGTTGCTGGAATTGGGTATGTCTAGTTTAATGAAGAAAAGGACAATGGGGAAAATGATAGCAGTATTCCACACTGTTCCACAATTCAGGGGCTGCCACATAGAAGAGGGAGTCAAGCTATTCTCCAAAGTGCCCGAAGGCAGGACAAGAAGCAATGGGTGGAAACTAACCAAAGAGAGAAGCAACCTAGAACTAAGGAGAAACTTCCTGACAGTTAGAACAATTAACCAGTGAAACAACCTGCCTCCAGAAGCGGTGAATGCACCAACACTGGAAGTTTTTAAGAAGAGACTGGACAGCCATTTGTCTGAAATGGTATAGGGTTTCCTGCCTAAGCAGAGGGTTGGACTAGATGACCTCCAAGGTCCCTTCCAACTATTATTATTATAAGATATTTCAACAGCGATCTGCAATTTCTTCTCACAGCTATCAAAACCAGGAGATATATGTCATCATTTGCACCTGTCGTCTTGGCTAAAAGTTATTAGAATAGGTTAGCATATAAATGAAGGATCGCCATTACATATACCAGTGTTTCTCAACCTTGACAATTTTAAGGCATGTGGACTTCAACTCCCAGAATTCCACAGCCAGCATTGCTGGCTGTGGAATTCTGGGAGTTGAAGTCCACATGCCTTAAAATTGTCAAGGTTGAGAAACACTGACATATACATACATACATACATACATACATACATACATACATACATACACACACACACACACACATTGTTTATTAGACAACATCTCTTCATCCCCCTCATCATCTACACATTCCTTTACATGAGATTTGCAAACAGCATCATTTAAAAGGTTCCACCATGGTTATAAGCAAGATGGTTCATCCCATCATCTTCTGGGTGTTCAAACCCATGGAAAACCTATGTCCTGTGTTCTCCTTGTGAGAAATAGCTATCAGGAGGATATGTGAGTGATCTCTTATCCTCTCCTTACCTGGAAAGGTTCCAAAGAATTGATCTACTTGCTACCGTAGTTCGTTGGTGTTTGCAGTACACAGAGGCTTCTGCACTTTGCTATATCTCCCTTGGAAACCTCAAAACTATATTATTGCTTTAGAACACTAAATAAGAGTTAAGCTCAGCTTGAAGACAACTTACCATTTAACTTGTCCAAGCCTCAGCACTTATTACTTACTCAGCCAAAACTAGTTGACTTTAGAAATCTGAGTAAACACTCCTCCTTGAATAGGAGACCTTCTGGATATTCCATGATTCTTGCCTAGGCTGTTAAACATATCCATAACAATCACAGTACAGGTAACACTGCCAAGAAACTGCTGGAGCTTATCTCAATTTAAGGGCATTTTTATCTATTACCTTCAGCTGAAACCAAGAGAACTCTGAAAGTAGACTAACCATCTTCAACTTACTTCTCTAAATATTTAGGGGGAATTTTTAATCATTTCTGACTCTCTTGGCTATGTGTAGATACTTGTTGTAATAATAGGTCAATACCATGACATAGCCAAAGATGCATTAAGGTTCCCTTATCTTGCAAAGGGGAAGCTACAGGTGAACAAGGGGGTAGAAAGCAAGCCTCATGTTTGGACTGGTCAAGAATGTATGCATTTGGATTGATTTCAAAGTGGGTTATAAATATTTGAGCAAAGAGGTTTGTATTTTCAAACCTTATCCTCTTTGCAAGTGCATATTTATTCATATACCATTATGTCCAGAGTCATTAAAATTTATTGCACCAAGCCTACTTCTTATTTGGATAAGATATACTGACACTAAAGCTACTTTAAAAATAAATCCAGTTCTTGAGACATGCTGCTAGTAATCCGAAGTGCTCACACAATTACCCTAATCTCATTTGTGTTGACCCAGTATTTTTCATAAATTAGAGATGAGAGTGACCTTATCGATGTAAGTAAATTATCTGGCTATTATCTGGCTTTATGCAGACTAGATTTTAATTTAAATATCTTACTTAAATAATCAGTATTTTAGCTGGTCATTTTTTCCTTCCAAGCTTAAGTAGTAAATGCCTGTATATTTTTGGTGATATGCAATTTGAATAAGAAGTTTTGCTGTTGTTTACAAAATGTCGCTTTCTTTCCTAAATAATAGACTTGGATTTGATACTCCTTGTATATTTTCTCCTTCTCGATTTATATTTTTATGATCTTTTTGGGGGGGGAGAGATAAAAGGATTGGAGCCTAACCCTTGACAATGAATGATAATCTTGAAATTTTTGAAAACAAGTCCCAGTAGTTAGCTAATTGTCATTAGCAACAGTTCATTTTAATCACTGTGAAGAAAATATATAGCACTGTTGCTTTCTCTTTCCCCTACCTGGAAACCAAAGTATTTACCATGAATGAGAAAAGAGGTGATAAAATAGACAGGTGGTCATTTTCCTTCCATTCAGAGATAGGTACCCTTCACGAACTGCAATAGTCTGTTGAAACTATTTTTTTTAGCCCTAAAATTCGATTAATGTTAAAGAAAAAAAATATAAAAAGAACTCATCCCTCCCATTTGCCCACATCTTATCTAGTGAAAAGCTTGAGTGTCTTCCAGAAGATTCTCCAGTAGCTAAAGAAAGCCTGCTGGCTTTGTATAGGTTCACAGATGCCTTCCACCTCTACACAAAGAGAAAGTCAAAGAACATGAGGGATGAGGAGGAGGAGGGGGAGGAGGAGATTATTCAAGCATTTTGGGGGATGATAACCTTTCAGAGTATAACACTATAATCTGATGCACCTTGGTCATCAACCACTTCATCGTTTCATGTGTTTGGAAAAGGACTTGAATGTTATTCATGGTGGAATAACATCCAGGGTAGAAGCAATTATTAATATTCGCTCAGAAAAGCTGCATGTGGGAATGTAATGCTGCTCAGTGATTCTAACATAATCATTTTCTTCCAGGAACATGTCAGGAACAAAGCAGCTTAGGTGTCGTATCATGAGCATATAAAAGATAAGAAGAAAGCCTAAAAATAATTGCATTATAGGTGCATTTGCAGTGACCCTCTTCAGGCAGTACACAGCTTAATCACATTCTTCTGGTAGAAGTTAGATTTTAAGGTCAAGCCAGTTACATACTAAAGTGAGACTGAATAATACGAAAACAATCCCAGACCTCATTTGTCATACAGAAGAGCTGTTTTTCTCTGCTTGGAATGATAACTACTGTTTTGATTTTTCTCATCTATATAAAGACTGGCTCATATAGTACTTGCCAAATTTCTAAACATTGCTGGGTACATATGATCACAACCATGGAAATGTATCTCCATTTGGAGGTGCATAGGCCACCTTTGAGGCAGAGGGACTGTATGAAATGGACGAACCCAAGTTTGAGTTCTGAGCTTAGTAAATGCCCTTGATCAGGTGTCGCCTCTCAGCCCATTCTATTGTACAAGGGTAGACTATATGTGCAGTAATTAATGAATGCGCAAAGGATGCTAGCTTTTCTGCTGAAAGAATTAATGGAGAGGAGGAAAGAAGGAAAGAGGTAGTAATGACCCAGCATTGGCAGGAACTTTGGAAGTCTTCTAGTCCTGCTCAAGCAGATAAACCCATTTCAGACAGGTGGCTGCCCAGACTTTTCTTAAAAACCTCCAGTGATGAAGCACTCACAACTTCTGAAGGCAAGCTGTTCAAGGCAAGCCGGTTATTGTTCTGTTAGGACAGGGCTGTCAAACTGCCGGCCCGTGGGCCGGTTTCATCATACCAGAGCCGTGCCCACCCCATTGCCGGCAATGGCAAAAAAGCTCCGATACGTCGTGCGACATCACATGACGTCACGAGTTTGACATGTCTGTGTTAGGAAATTCCTCCTTAATTCCAGGTTGCTTCTCTCCTTGATTAGTTTCCATCCATTTCTTCTTGTCCTACCTTTAGATGCTTTGGAGAATAGATTGACCACTTCTTCTTTATGGCAGCACCTTAGACTGCTATCATGTCACCCCTAATTCTTCTTTTCATTAAACTAGATGTACCCAATTCCTACAACCCTTCTTCGTGTGTTTTAGCCTCCAGTCCCCTAATCATTCTTGTTGCTCTTCTATGCACTTTTTCTAGCATTTCAACATCTTTTTTATAATGTGATGACCAAAAGTGGATGCACTATTCCAAGTGTGGTCTTACCAAGGCGTTATAAAGTGTTGCTAATACTACAAAAAGATTCAATGTTTGAACTATCAGTTCTCCCTCCAGTGGACCAATAGGAGAGTAGAAAATGAGGATTCAGAAAGGATCACATTCTTCAGCTCTTGGAGTAAAGATTCCCTTGCTCCTGCTCTGCACAAAAAACATGACAATGCTGTTCTAATCCGTTTTCATTAGATGTATGCATTCATCTTTGCAAAAAAAAAAAAACATGGGAGATGATGGAGAGTCCTTTCATTTCTGCTAAAACACCTCAACTGGCTATGTTGCAGAAAGATAGTGTGTAAGCATATTTTCAAGCAAGCATTTTTCACAATAGCTCTAATCATGGTTGTAGGTTACATTTTAGAGCTATTATATGTGCATAGGGAACAAAGTAATGACTCACTGGAGGACATAAGAACATAAGAAGAGCCATGCTGAATCAGGCCAAAGCCCATCGAGTCCAGCATTCTGTGTCACACAGTGGCCCACCAATTGTACATGGGGATCTTGAGCAGAAAGAGAAGGCAAAACCCTCCCTTTCCCTTGACCCCCAACAAATGGTACTCAAGGGAATCCTGCCTGCCTCAACCAACATAGAGGCGGCACATGGACATCCGTTTTAATAACCACCGATACACTTGGCATCCATGAATCTATCTAGCCCTGCCTTGAAGCTGTCAAGGCTGACAGCTGTCACGACCCCTTCTGGAAGTGAATTCCATAAATCAACGACCCTCTGGGTGAAGAAATATTTCCCTTTATTTGGCAGGTAAATCTTGTATAAGCAGAAGAAATCCACTTGAACTCAGCTCTTTATAAAGAGATTATGAAAATGACTAGAAATTTGAGTGGGTAGCTCAGGATTGGGTTTGTTGATTTAGTTGCCAGTATTCTTTCTCTAAAATAGTTCTTCATCAAGAACTTACTTGAACCCTGGTCTTGTTTAGGCATATTAGAGCAGAGGAAAGGCAGTAGAAAATGATTAGCTTAACCCTGTTACCCAAACGCTCTCCCCCATTGTTCTAATTTCAAATAAAAAAACCTGGATTAATGCACAGAGATACACGGCTGGAAGCTCAAGTGCCTCCTTAACGTAGTGCGCCCCTTTCTGGCTGAAGAAACAACAAGGGTTTTTAGCACAAAACACATGTCATAAGAATCTATAGGAAAACATACAAGAATCTACAGAGATTAATAAGTGAGATGAACTTTAGAAATTAGAGAACTCCTCTGCACTTGAGTGCAGCATGAAGCCAGCCTGATTTAGCTCACAGTAAATGTGCATAAGATTGCTGCACAGATTAGTTAATCAGAGTGATTAATCATCTAAAGCTTGAATTGCAAATTGGAATTGCCTCTCAATTTATTGACAATAAACAAAGACTCTAGGATGAGAAACACTTAAAGGGCCTTCCATCACAGCAGGCACTCAACTTGGCTGCTTAAATACCATTAATTCCACTTGCTTCTACAGATACGCCTACCCAACATCTATTCTGTGAGCAGCAAGGCATTTCTATAGGGACATAATCACTTCTGCCTGTTCTGGATTCTTAAGCAACTCCTTTGGTGTCATAATACACATTTTAAAGTAAAGATTGCAATTTACATGGCACTGAAATTTTCTGATCTTTCCTAACTGCCAATAGACTTTTCTTGTGCCTGAGTTCTCTACTATAATTTACTTTTCACATGATAATATCTGCCATATAATTAAGCCTTTCACAGCAGATTGACCCAGTCAAGATGTCAAGCATAGGGCTATTTAAATATATTTACTGGGAGGGGGATGCTAAACTCAACAATATATCCCAACTGATTGCAGTTATACTATCGTGTTACTTACTGCTACTTATAAAAGCATTACATTTACAATGAGCAAACATATTATTTATCTTCTTGGAAACTGAAATCTTTCTACTGTTAGTATAATAGAGTTAACCCAAACCAAAAGAATTTATATGATTTTTGTCTCTTATATATATACAATGAAAGTAAAAATGCCCAGAAGTACAGCTTAGTTCCTGGTGATTACCTGTACCACAACCATGCAATTTTCTTGGCAAGACTGTAGAGATGTTTTGACATTGCTTTGTTCTGAGTTGTTTATTTGTACTTTTAAGTCTAACCTATAGCCCTGAATTTCCAAGTATTAACTAGGCTCAACTCTCATTAATGTCAAATAAGAAAGGCATTTGAAGACAGGTTTCCTTTACTTTTTAGAGTTGTGTACAAAAAAAAAAAAGGAATATATCAGGTCCAGCTTCTCATGATGCTGCTCCATAAAGCAATTTTGAAGCACTAGACTTTAATGAAACAGAATGGCAGAACATTTGACAGATAAATGGAAATGCTTCACGTAGCTCATAGTTAACTGTGCAATCATAAAGAGATGGTAATCCATCTGGCTAATTTTAAAAGCATTTGAACAAATATATGAAAAGGTGATGTCATATTAGGATCAGGATTAATCAAGACTAGAGGCAGGTTGGTTGGTTGGTAAAAAGTGAAATTAAGTTAGTAATTATTTTAGCTGTTTTATTAATGATATAAATATATTATTTGGTTTTTTAATTTTTTTTACATTACCTTCTGTATCATTAAAAAAAATACTGATTATTTAGATACAGCTCAGCAGAATGTATCTGTTTTCATCCAGTGTCTTCTAATTAATTGCTAACTAGGTATGTGACAGAATTGGTTCAAACTTATACAGTTTGTTTGTTTTGTTTTTTATCTTCTACAGTTACCATATCCAATAGTAGTCAAGGAACTACTGGTAAGCAAAAACATATAACCTTATCTTGAAAATAATGACATCAATTGAGATGTATTCTTTTTATTTTGGAGAGTTACTTATAGTTATAATAAGTTAGTTACTCTCCCCGTATAAAACTGGAGAAGGGGGAGGCAGTCTTTATGTGAACCTGACTACCACAAGACTGATTTAATTAATAACTGAAGCTATGGAGCAGCAAAACATCGGCAAAGAAGGTCTAGACTACAACAAGAATTTGAAATCTGTAAAATAATTCTATTAATCTAAATAACAGAATGGACTAGATCCTCACATCTGTAGCTTTAAGCTTCTCTAATATTTAATAGAGATAGATAGTACTTTAATTGGACCTCAAAAAGCCTAGTATGGCTAATTGAAGAATAACAACTATTACTGATATCCATTATCAATGCAGCTATCCCATATGCCTGTATAGTTAACTGGTGGAGGGCCACTACCCTCCACCAGGCTCTGCATTTACATTTAAGTGCTGGGATTCCATTGATAATTAATGTTTCTGCATGGCTGAGAGTTTGTACGGAACCATGTGGAAGATTTCCAACCAAGCCCTTTCAGGACCATGGAGAGCAAATTGCAAAAGCTACACCCAAAAGACAGACTCAGCACCTATCTGAGGATTTTCGAAGATTGGTAAAGCCAAGAAATCCTTCTTAGCTCCACCCTTGCTTGGTATTATCTTTAAACCTAAAGAACCTGTAACCCTTTCCTAAGCTTTTAAACTCATGCATAGCTAGTAAATTATGAGAGAATCATCAGAATCTGAATTATCTTCAAGCTGAGATAGCACAAACAGGCATGATGATGGCTTTCCCAGAACTGACATGATCATATATTTATCATATGGAGAGTTCTTTACAGGCTTTTGCTAAACGTCTCATTCTGTTGATATGACATCCAGCAGTTCTCCTATTCCAACTATTTCACTGGCTGGATTGTCAGTACTAAACAGCCAGGATGATCAGTACAGTTGTGAGACTATTGGACCAGATCCAATAATCAGATCTGAAGATTTTTTTATAACAAAAATATTTATATTTCTATAAATTATTCATCCAAAATGCAGCCACCTGTATAGATGTGTAATATTAGATTTTTTTTAATAATTTCTTGAGATTCAGCGTGGGAGGTTTCTAGTAATGGATCAATGTTAAGGAAATTTCTTTAGTTTGAGCAGAAATAGTTCTAAATTATTTAGTTCAAATATTTGATTTCAGTCATGAATTTATTTATTTGTTTAATTAATTAAATGTATTTGCTGCCCCCAATGCAATTTGAGGCAGTTTAAGGTATAGGTATTCTATATCTATACCATATTATTGTTCTTAGAAAACTTTGTGTTACCTTTATTGAAGTCTGCATCTAGCAATAGTGTGCATATATTATTATTTATTATTTCATATATTATTATTATTTGTTCAAATGGTGTCATGGATTGGATATTGCTATTATTCAGGGAGCAAGTCAGCTAATACTAAAAAAAAAAGGCCTGCTAAATTTCAGGCTGTGTATTCAACTCAGCTGGTAGTTTAACACTCAAAATAAAACTGTAATTTTTAATATTGAATATGCTTTCTATAGGGTCTCCCATGATAAATGCCACTTCAGCAGCAAAAAGTAAGTTCTTGAATAAACAACTGCTTGAAATTCTACATTAACTATACATGTTATACAAGTGAAAATATTTAAAAAGTTTTTATTAGTGTCTTATCCACCACTGATTGTATTAAAGACTGATTGTATTATGTTTTTATAATATTCTATTGCATGGATACTGTTTCAAGTATAAATTAATCCTTTGATCAAAAGACAATCATTTGCAGTTGGGGAAAGCATCTTTTAAAATTAATATTGTTCTGTGGCAATGATCTTATCAGTATGAACAGACCCCAAATTTATTATTGATTATTCCCTTTTATGCGAAGATTGGATCACAGCTAAAATCCTTAAGCTCTGCTCTCCCACATCCTTGTCCAGTGCCATGCTTTTGGGATGGGGACCATATTTTTATAACTCATTCACAACTCATTCACATAGCTGTCTGCAAGGGAGGAAAGAACTCAAACATAATTTAGACATGATAACTTACATGCTTTAGTCTGATACACGGATGCAAGAATGAATGGGCTTTATGATACCAGACGTATAATTTTTCTTCTTGATCTCATTTAGTAGAAGACACCTATGTCTACAAGGCATTTTTATAGCTGATCCACACTGCTAGTGGGTGCCATCAAGAAATAAAGGAAGAGGGAAATACCACAATAGGCTGAAGGTGGTATGAAGAAAAAGTCAAGATGACCACAACACCTAATCAAAGCTCTGCCACTTTTCTATGCATCACAAGGAGATTTCAGTTTTCGAAAGCCCTCCACACTGCAGACACCTCGGTTAGGCTAGGAATAAGATCTATCTGGTAGTCTGGTCAAAATGTGTGAATGGAAAGGCAGGATGCTGCTATGTTTCAGAAGGAAGAAATAGATGGAATAAATTCTGTCTGTGTGTATTAGGGATATCCCCTCACCATTTTCCCATTCACAATTAGGCACTCAAAGCATATGAACAAGCAATTTTTAGTGCCATTCCTCAGAAAAACCCATTGGATTCAGTTAAATTTACTGGGTTGATGCCTAGCTTTTATTAACTTCCATCTGGAATTTTATCATCATGCCAGGGGAACTAGGGATAAGCAGTGGGAATATGAACTGTCTTAAGTCCTCTTTTGCTCAGAACTGCACCTCCTAGGGCTATTTTGCACTGAAGAGAACAGTAATTCAAAGGAGCAATAAAAGTATCCACATTTGAAGTAAAGGAGATCATTTGTTCTGCAGCTGAACAAAAAGGGTATATATTAAAATAATGAAGCTAGAGAAGTTTCACGTATTGCTACAACAGCACAAAAAGGCATTGTCAGTACTATAAGATGGAAGCCCAGAATAGTAAATTTAAAACTTGCTTTCAAGTGTGCTTAATTTAAAATAATGTATTGCCTTTTTCAAAAAGATACAATAATTTTATCTAGCAAGCATTAAACTTACTGTGCATTTTCTGTCTTGCCCTTCCAAAGGTACCGCTTTGATGAGCACAGTTGCAACTACTACCATTAAAGGTAATGTATTACCTTTATGAATTAGTTAGAACATTTCTAATATTTTATTTCTGTCTTAACTCATATCTAAACATTTTCCGGACAGTATGGTACAGCAGAGGCCTACTTAAAAAAGAAACGTGTTCTTGAGTTACAAATAAGTTAGAATAGCACACTGTATGTTAACACCCAAGTCCCATGCACAACATCGCACTCATGTCAGAACCAGTGAGACACTTCCAGGTTGAAAGGATTAGCTGGTGGCATCACCATTGCCCAGTGATGCCCATTTGGGGCCTCCTTTCATGTCTCCAGCAGGAGCTGGAGCGAAGAATGGGAACTCACCCCTCCCCACAGCAGCACTCGGATATCAAACACAGGCTTGCTAACCTCCAACCCAGTGTCCTAACCACATGAACCACCGTGCTTCTTTAGTCCCATGCATGATTCCTCAAAATTAATTTTGATTTTGTGTATTGGATTTACTCCTCGGAAAACATCCGAAGAACAGATGCATAACTTTTTTGGACTGAGAACTGCATTTGTCCTTCAAGTGGCAGATTGTGCACTCCCTAAAATAGGAGGACCAAAAGAAAAAAATAAATGTATATGGACTTAACCAATAAATGCAATTAAATTCAGTTAATATGATTACTTCCGCATATATAATAATTTCTCCCTTGTATAAATTACATTACCTTGGGAAGTGCTCTGGGGACAGAGACAGTTATACAGATAACTACCGGTAGCTATATGCTGTTCTGTGGCTGCAGATATTCTCTGGTCTATAAAATGAGATTGCAATCTTAAACTGCTAGTAGTAATTGCTTGGACATATAAAATGCCAATGCTATCAGAAAAAGAAAATGATTTGGTGACAGAAGTATCAAAGAACTGTCCCTCTTCTGCTGGATGTGGAAGAGAGAGAAAGATATCTAGAAGCATTTATCCCTTTCTTAAATTGAGTTACAGAATGCACCATATTTGCTTTTCCCCTTGGAATTCCTTAGGAGCCTCTGACAAGAATCTCATCTGATAGCACAAGATAATACAGTTTTATATTCATCTAAAGATGGATGTGTCTGTTTGTTTTCTACAACATTTTCATTTTCAAGCACAATTTTTCTACTTTGGTCTTTAAGGTGAGATCGCAGCCAACAATAATTGCTTTTGCTTGGTTTGGTTTCTCTTTGAGAAATCTTTGTATTAATTTTTCTTACATATCAAACTTTTATATGGAATCTGCTAAACAATGGGAAGCTATTTTCTTAAAGGATACATAGATATTATTTTCTTTCTCATGTGCACACTGTTCTATGCATTTTTCCCAGTGTTTGTAGCATTGTTTAAGTTGGGGTGTTCCATTTGGTTGTAACTGTAAAGAATAATAAAGTTACAACTCATTTATTACTGTGTTAAATAAGAATTAGGTTGCATTTTTTTTTCAAATAAAATACAGATCAAATTATTTTGCTCCCATATTTCACTATAACTGATAGGATAGAAATGAAATATTTATTAGCTAGGATCATTTTTGTACCACACTTTATAATATCAGATTTCAGCATTTAACATGAAACAAAGTCAAAAACAGATATTATTTTAAAACCGCCAAAACCTGCACAATCAAAGCTCTGTAAACATATTTGGTAAAAATATCTATGAAATGAATAGGCTTGCACTATAAATTAAGAAAATCTCTCAAATAGATATCTAAGTGTCTTTTTAAAAATGCATACTATCTTTTTCCTAAGCGATGGAAAAGTTAGTAATGTGTTTTTCTAAAGAAAGGCATCCCATTATGGATTTGAGGATGAAAAATAGTCTACTGAGAAACATTTCTACCTTGTAGTTAACACTGTAATTCATCCCTATAATTCTTATTTTCTTTATATCAATAAATTTCAAACTTTCTGGTGCTCAGGATCATTTCAGGGATCTCAAAAATATTAAGGCCATCCATTCATAAAATGGCAATAAGTTCAAGTAAGTACAGAACAATTACAGCTGAAAAATCATCATCTTTATTAGCATCACCTTTTCCTCAATGAGAAAAATGCTTAATCTTTTTTGTTATGCCGTTTGTATTCCCTTGTTATTCTATTACATCTTCTATTTTCTTCCCACAAGTCTTTTCTCAAAATCCAAAAGGAGTGATCAGGTTTTGGAAGATACCTAATACTATGTGAGAAGTCCACCAGTCCTTTAGAGTTAGCTTCAGTTGTATTTTCCTTTTTAAAAAAAGTGCTTCCTATTATAAAAAAAACAGGGTAACAGTAATAGGGCAAACTATGTTTGCAATTATTTCCTTTGAGTGCTATTTAGTCTTCTTAAAGTGATTCATTATGCGTTCCTGCCTACAAGTGCAGTAGGATAATCCCTAGGAAATTCCAGATTCTAATGAAGGCAAACAGTTTTGCATTTCTGAATATGATACAGCAGCAATTGCTAATTCATTTTTGCAATACAGTACTGCTGAAATGGAAGTAGATAATAATACCATGATTCCCAATTTCTACAGTGTTAGAGAAATTGGAAGCTCTTACAGGGCCATTGACAGAATAATTGACATAGGTTTGAAAGCTCTGATCTCAAAACCTGATGGGCAACTAAAATAAAAACTAACTAACATTTTTATTAAAGTAAACCAGTATGGTGATGTTCACATGATTGGTTTGGATATGTCTTCAAGTATCCCTGATATATATTTACATTGATGTGCCATAACTAGACAACTGCTGGAAAGCAGGACAGCTTAATTGCTAGCTCTTTTTTTTTGTTAAATTAAAAAAAAAGAATTAAATACAGTGGTAATGGTCTATCCCTTATTCTTTCAACTTAATCTAAAATCCAGGCTGTTTGGAGTTAAATTTCTCATTCTAATACTGTTGGGGTCAGTGGATGCGTTCAACAAGGTTACTCCCCTCTTTAGTCTACTTAAACTTGTTATATATACACTACCTATAACAGTGATGGCGAACCTTTATAGACCGAGTGCCCAAACTGCAACCCAAAACCAACTTATGTATCGTTGGGTGCCGGGTGGGTGTGGCCCATTGGGTAAGCATGGCTGCGGTGGTAACGGCAGACTGGGTGGGACTAAAAAGTTCAATCAATCAATTCCAACTTTGCAAGATCTTTTTTTCCTACGAGAAGTTGAAATTGATTGATTGATTGATTGAATATTTTTTTTTGCACATGGTGGCAGAGGCCTAAAGCAAAAAGGTTTTATAAAACCCAGAGGGCTCTGAGTGCCGCCTCTGGCATACGTGCCATAGGTTCGTCACCACTGACCTATAAGTTGGAGCCTGAAATATTTATTTTAGAGAGCCAAAATGATGTCTCCAGTGGATTTTGCTAGGAGGCATGTGGTCTTCTGTGGATGACACTCTGCTTAATTGATCCAGCCTAACTCAGTTTTAAAATATTGCTTGCCTTAAAATGCTATTTGTCTAGAATATGCATTCATTGGGCTTCTTCTTTACAGACCAAAGCTCTCGGACGCCTCACATTCAGGAAAATAAAACAGACAGATTAGAAAATGTCACAGAAGTTGGACCTAAAAGTAAGTGTTGACACATTTACATATCAATACACCATTTTAAAAAACTGCAATATTATCTATAGCAGGGCTTTTCAACCAGTGGTATGGGTACACCTGTGGTACATTGGCACCTGGCAGGTAGTACGTGACCATCCTAGAAAAGTGGTAGCGGGGGAAGGGAATGAGCACCGCACAAGCCTGAGCGAGAGATGGCTGGAGCTGCAGGGCTATCAGGGCTCAGCGGAAGTGCCAGGATCAGTGCTGCTTTCCACCTGATCGGTGCTTCTTCAGGGCTGTCAGGGCTCAGTGGAAGCGCCAGGATCAGCACCAGGCTCCAGCTGGAGCTCGGTGCTGATCCTGTCACTTCTCCTGAGCCCTGAAGAAGTGCCGATCAGCTGGAATGTTGCAGCATCTCCAGGGTCTTGTGATTTACATTCAGATGCTTGGTAACTAATTCATATTTATGATGGTCACAGTGTCCCAGGGTCATGTGAAGTGACCAAAACCTGCTGCAACCACCCAGCAGATGGGGGGAATAAAAACCAAACACCCCCCACCCCAATCCGCTGCCAATACTCAACAGAAATGCTCACAACAATGAAAACCTCGGACAGGATGAAGAGCACCACCAGATGGGCAGGCAGGTGACTTGCTCGGCTGTGGCCTGGGGGGGCACTTTTTCAGTGCCATTGTAACTTCGAACAGTCACTAAGCGAACTATTGTAAGTCAAGGACTACTGTCACTTTTTTCCTTTTTTGGGGGGGGTCATCAAGTTTTTGACACCTTGCTAGGCGACTGGTGGTATTCGGATGTTGCCATATCCTAAAAGTGGTACAATGGGTGAAAAGATTGAAAAGCCCTGATCTATACTGATTTCCAGCTATTTAGTGGTTATCCCACTTTTTACAACCCAGTCTGACCGCATTAAATCCAACACATCTAACATTTTCAGTTGCAGAAAGATGCTATGGAGATGTCTTTGCCCTACAAGAAATACCCCTGCCCCAGAAATTTAAAAAAGTATGAAAAAAGAACACAAAACGAATACATCCTATGAAGAATGATTTAACAGCTTTTCTTTTCATTTCATTTACAATAATTATTGCCTTGTTATGTCTACAAAGAAAGCTCCATAACCTCACAAGCTGATAGAATGCCACTATCCTTCCCTTTAGTGGGAGGAATTTGTTTATAGGCAGATAATTCACAAAATGTTACTTCATTGGAGGAGCTAATAAGCAAAATTGAAAGTTTAATGTGTATGCTTATTTGCAAAATAAACATCCGTCTATTTTTACAAATTATTTTTTAAAAATCAAAACACTAAAAACAAATTGTAACATTATAGTAGCTGCTTAGCAGAAAATATGAGGGTGATATTATGGGCATGTTAATTGGTCCTTGGTTCAACTAATCTAAGCTGAAGCTTTTCCAAAGAAAAAGAAGAAATGTCCAGAAATTATTTATATTGCTGTAACTCATCTCAAAAAATAAATGTTGATTATAGAGTTGCATAATACTTTTAGATCATTTTAATTTCTTTTAAAATATTGTAAGAGTCTTCATTCATGAGGAAACTCTGAAGACACTACCGCATTATCTATTTCAATAAAAAATTCAAAAAGTCCTTTGACATAACTAAGTTTTTCTTAAAATAGTGAATGTCATTGTGATACCTATTAAAACAACGTTCCTTAAACTGGGGCTCATCGTGTATTTTGAACTTCACTTCCCATAGTTCTCAGCCAACATGAAAGTCAATGTTCAACATTCTGAAGGGCATCAACTCAAAGAAAGCAGCTTCAAATAGCTGGACTTGGCACTTGGCCCTTTTGGTCAAAGTGATTGAATTTTATAGTGATTCAAGGTAATAAGACAATTTTAAAGGCTGGGTCCATGCATGCATACCATCATGTTATTTCCTTTCACAGTAGGCAAATATTATTTGAAGCACAGAAAGGGTAAGAAAGAGCAAGTCAGAACAATTAAAGGTGTAAGATAAGAAAAGTCAGTATACTTAAGCCTAGTTTGGCATTCACTATACCTCTCTATATTTTTTTTATCTTGAAAGCCGCTATCACCATATTTATTAATAAGTCCATATTTATTTTATTCATTTTTATTTATTAAATGTATATGCTGAGTCACCAATCAGGAAACTCTCCATACTGCTTCGTACACTGCCATTATCGTTATTATTTCTTAATTGTTTTGTTTTGTTTTAGGATCTCATTAACTCAGTCCAATCATAGTTTTTGGTTTTGTCCTCCCTATCCATCTGTTTATTCTTCCTTCGTTTATTTGTTTTGCTGGGACCTGAGGATGTTGAGAAAAGAGATTTGATTTCCATACTTGCATACTGATTATTCCTTTGACAAATATGTTTTGAGAATAGCAGCTAACACACTGTCATTTATCTTATCAAAAGTAACAGCAGGCACAACTGAGCCATCAACAAAGATTCCTATGACTTCGGCATTCAGCTTGGGTCCAGCAATTTTAGGTGAGACTTCCCCCCCAATCTCATTCATAATCACATCTCAAAAATGGACCTATTAAACAGTTATATGACTACCGCATTGGCAGATTTGCCTCTTCTGTGATAGTTTATTGCAGTTTCAGCTTGAGCACAGGTATTCTCATTGTTTTTTATTGTAGTTGATCCAAAGGGAAACCAGAATAGCTGTGGGAATTCTTCACAGAAAAATCATATTATTGTTATTGCGCTCTGCCTCCTGAAGGAGCTGAGAATGGTACACATAAAAAGAACAACATGTAGGGAAGCTAACAGAAGCTTTTGTTATAGCAGCAATACTTGTGGGAAATAATGGGAGCTGTGGTCAAATATATCTGAAGGTATCAGGCTGGGGAAGACTTTATTAAAGGGGGTATTAATATTCTCAGAGAATAGTTGCCATCACCTAGTTATGTGGTGGTTTGGCTACCCCCACCCCTTTTTATTTTAAAAATAAAGGTCATCTTTCTGTAAGGCAAGACCTATACATTTTAGAGAAGTTCCCTTGAGGGATCAGCTCCATCCTCTCAGTACACGGCTCTTAATTCAAGAAACGGCAACCTACAGAGGGCCCTTTGAAAAAATAGGTTGATGGGAAAGATCTAAAAGGGTGTTCAGCTACCCATTCTCTTTATTTTTTTTTCTAATTTAAATATAGTATACATCTTTTTCTCACTCTCTTTTTCCCATTTTCTTGGTTTATCCCTTCCATATAAAAAGATTTTGGGTGAACAGATTGCTTTTAACAGAGCTCTAAATTGATTGATTGTGAAAGATATTTGAAAATAGATGGTTCTACTGATTGCATTAATACAGACTAGAGAGCAACATTGCTGATTTGAATGTTCTCCATAAGAAAACAACTAACTGTTGAAGGGCTAGCATTTGGAAACAAGAGTTATGCCGAAGACATTGTTAGCCATCTACAACCTAAGCCTATGGACTAACTATAGTTTATTTTATCTAACAGTTCCAAGACTTTTTGTAGCAACTCATCTCAGCCTACTGAACATCTAAAGTAATTGCCAAGAGATGGATCTAAACTGCTGAGTTTTATGGTAGTGATAGCACCTGTTAGTGACACAGGATGTTTACCTGAAAATTGTAAAATACATTTAAGAATGTGAGAACATGGATGCAGTGAAGGTAGAGATAATTAATTGTGAAGTTAATTGACTGATGCAGTAATTAATTGTTTCATAGAAGCTTTCCACTTTCTGCTTTTTGCAAGTATGATAATATTTGTTATATTGTTAGTTTTAAAATAGGGTTATCCTGCCATTCTGCTGAAAACACCAAAGAGTACCCCACTGGCTTCATGTAAGGGACATGATAATGTATGGATGGGCATTCTGCTAAATTCTTCCATTCGAAAGAAATACAAAGTTACACTGAGGTTTTGCTTGTGATTAACATGCATTCATTGGGCTTCTTCATTACAGACCAGAGTTCTCAGAGCCCTGAAAACAAGACAAATACAACAGTCAGATTAGAAAAAGCATCTGAAGCTGGATCTAAAAGTAAGTGAAGAAAAACTTATATATCAATAAGCCCAATTTTGTGTAAACCTGTAACTATCTTTGTCATGTTTTCTAACAGGCATTACCCAAGGTCATCATAAAATTACCATATCTGGGTTTCAAAAGTATGGGTGACCACTAAATACACAGAAAATTTTAAGTATGATTTGTTTGCAGCGCAGATATGGTAACCATAGCATTCCAGACTCAAGGTGATGGATCTGCACATCCATAGTACGTCACCTTTTAAAAATGCTGATTGTTTTAATAAAAGAATTTTTTCATAATAATAATAATAATAATAATAAATCTATTAAAATAAAGTTCTGTGAGGCAAGTTTACAGACACACTGATGCACACATGCTACATTAAAAACACAAGTAAAATAGCTTCTTTGTGAATAGGTTGCTGATAAGGTTGCTTTCCTTCCCTTTAGAGCATCATTAACTTGATTGATATCCAGAAAGAAAGGAGTAGGGAATAACAAATTAATAGTCAGTCATGGTTTATCTGGTCAAAGAAAATATGATAAAGCATAGTTTAAGATCTCTTTTTTTCCATACTACTGTCTATTAAGCTATTAACTTCTTGTAAAAATGAAGCAATCTGAAGTAATGAAAGCAACTATAACTATAATGAAAGCAACTTTCTTTTTCATATATAGCTTATTGTCCCAAATCAACTGATTTTGGACAACATTACAATATTACCATTTTTCAGATATGAGTCTGGAATTCCTTCCAAATCCACATTAAGGTAGCTATCATTTTAATGTACTATCCCAAATGATAATATGGTTGACTGTGAATAGTACAATAAATCTACCAGTCATTGTCCATTATTTCTTTTTTTTTTCTAAAATCTTATTCACTGACTGTTTTTGGAACTATTCTGGATATAAGCACATCATGTTAGATGAAGTCCATACTGTGTATATAAACACATCCAACTTCACAGTAGAGAAATAACAAAAGTCAACATGGCAATCATGGCTCCAAGACTAAAGCCCCTTCCCCTTCCCTGTTTTACATGCAACATGAAACAGAATGAATATCTGACAATACAATGTAATGAGCAAGGGAATAATACTGACCAGAATACCATCAACACTGAATAAACAAACTTGAAAGAATACTAACTATAGGTAGTCCTCTGTTTATGTCCATTTGTTCAGTGACCATTTAAAGTTACAGTGACACTGGAAAAATGGACTTATGATCAGCCAAGTTCCAGATATTGCAGCACTCACAAGATCATGCAATTACAATCCAAGGGCTTGGATGACAGGTTTGCAATTACAACATCAATTATGGTGACATAATTGCTGTTTGTGACCTTCTCTGCCAGCTTCCCAGAAAGTCAGTGGGGAAGCTGGCAGAGTTGGTAGTAAGTTGCTCCAGTAAGTCACTTCCACTGTTTTTTTTTTCCCCTGAGGAGCACACTACAGTGTATGAGATCCAGTGGTGGGATTCAGCCGGTTCACACCGGTTCAGTAGCCGGTTCACACCACCGGAAGTGCATGATGCCACTTCCGGAAGTCAGTTCTAGGCATCGGAGACCCAGGCCTGCATCACATAATAGAGTCAGTTGTTCAGGTATTTGAATCCACCACTGATGAGATCCCACAGATCTCATACTCTGTAGCACCAAGTACACACACACACACACATACACATTCCATAGTGCATACCCAACCAGAGCACTTGCCTGCAGCCTCCTCTGCCCAGCTCTCAAGGCCTCCAAGGACCCACACACAAGCTCCGTCAACCTGTCAATGCTCCATAGCACCTGCTCATCATACCCCCATCCTCCTTGCCTGGGACTCCTGCCTCGTCCCACTTACTGACTCACATGATCCTTAGGTTACAAAGGCAAGCAGGATTGTCAGGACTGCTGTTGCTAAGCAATGCAATTACTCAAATACACAGGTATAAATTGATAAATGTATGTTCCTCAATTTATACCTGTGCATTTGATTTTTGTTACCTAAATAAAAAACTTTGCCTTTATCTTTGCTTTATCTCAAGACCACACCTGGAATTCTGCATCCAGTTTTGGTCACCACATTACAAAAAATATGCTGAGACTTTGGGGAAAAGTGCAAAGAAGAACAACTAAGATGTTTAAGGCCTGGAGACAAAAACATATGAAGAATGGTTACAGGAAGTGAGCATGGTCAGTCTAAAGAAAAGAAGGACTAGGGTGACATGATGGCAGTATTCCAGTATTTGAGGGGCTGTCACAAAAAAAAGGAGATCAACTTTTTTCCAAAGCATAGACGGCAGGACAAGAAACAATGGATGGCAATTAATCAAGGAGACTAGCTTGGAATTAAGAAAAACTTCCTAACAGTGAGAACAATTAAAAGCGGAACAGCTTGCCTTCAGAAGTTGTAAGTACTTCATCATTGGAGGTTTTTAAGAAAAGACTGGACAACTACCTATCTGAAATGGTATAGGGTCTCAGGTTGAGCAGGGGGTTGGACTAGAAGATACCCAAGATCCCTTCCAGCTCTATTCTGTTTGATTGATCATTCTGCGATTTTCATCCATTTCCACATTACAGTGGATGTACGGCTGAAACATTACGGCTTACATGGCAAATTCATAATATCTTCTGCTATTAAATTGTGCACATGGACCCTAGCAACAGGGAGAGATGCAAAATTATTTCTGTATGGTTCAAAAATGGGATGTGAGGTGTACAGTAAAGAAACATTAAGAAAGCTGAGAAAGCTGCAATTAATTCAACTGCTAGTTGATCACTGAAAGCAAAAACAAAAACAAAAACCCTAACCCTACAGTGGACAATATACATGACTATATATATTTCAATTTCTTTTCTCATAGACAATTCAATATTAACTAATCAGGAAAAACAAGATGACACTTCTTATAGTGGTAAGTAAATACGGCCCATGGTCTCTCCTCACAAATTTTCGCAAAACTTTGTTTACAAAAAATGTTGCTTGAAATGAAATTGTTGCACTTGTTGTACTGTGAACCTTGTAGCAAATGTGTACCTGCTCACTTCTCTGGCTGATTACCTTTGAGTGTCTTTAGACTCTCCAAAAGAGAGATAGAATGCAATTAGGATAAAATTAACAATTTTCACCTGTGAGGTTTAGCATTTAGAATACTAAGGATCATATAAAGGAAAAGCTGGATCATGCCAACTTTTGCAGAAAACAAGCATTAGAATATGTTTACCCAAGAACTATAAAGTTATCATTCAGGGCAAAGCATCTGCTTGAGATTTTATTTAAAAGGTATGTGATGCAATGTGATTAATAATAAACACATTTCCATAATAAGATATATGTTATTTTTTAATCTATAAAAGAAAATAGACAGCTATGTTGTTGAGCTTGATATTCACTTCGGTATCATCAGACTGAGAATCCTCATTGACATATTGCAATGCACTTTGGGGAGAAAATCTTGATGTGGGAGGAGTTGGTACATTCAAACAACTCTCTGCCTAACTAGCTTACTTTGACTGATGAAGCTGCTTAGATGAGCAGCAAAATGTCTCAAACTAAGAAGAAAAAGAAATGCAGTTGCCATGACTCAGCCTTCAGATAATTTTACCTAAATGACTGGAAATCTTCATTTTCATACTTCAATATCATCAGAACCTCATCTAAACATCCACTCAGCTAGCCATATCTGGTCCAGCATTCATAAACACTGGTGCTACAGTTCATAAACATATGGTACAACATAGGAGAACAAGACAAGACAGGACAATATTCAACAGTCCATCTGCATTTAAAAGACAAAGGCCACTCTTTCAAAGACAGCAAAGTTCAGATTTTGGTGAGAAAGGACAGGTGGTTTGAAAGAGGGGTCAAAGAGGCCATTATATCAAAATTGAACAGCCCTCTCTCAACAGAAGAGGAGGAATGCGACATTATCTATCTTCAGTCTACAACACAGTCCTTTCAACTGTTCCAAGAAGCTCCATATTAATTTGCACTATTCAGGTGACCCTGAAGACACAGATAAGCCCCCAGGTGGCATCAATGACTCTCTAAAAGAAGGCAAATGATCAGCTGTCTGCAAGGAATATAAATCCTTTCATTCCCCATTATCCAGTCAGAGCTGAAGAAGCCTCTTGGATGAAAAGTGAAATGTCCTCAAAGAGAAAAAAGAAAGTCCAGCTGCCTCGTGAAAAAGCACTTTGGGACAACCATGACTTGGATAACTGAGAATCTCCATAGACATCTGTCCAGCAATTTGTTCCCACAGTAGCCAAACAAGTGTCCAGGGAAGCCTACTACTTTCCCAGCAGATAACTTTTGAGATAGTTACACTGCCATCAAGGCTAATACTCACCGATCCCCATGATTTCCATGAACTGATCCAGCCTTGGGTGACTTTGCTTCCAGTAATGTGGAAAGAGTGAAATGGCTTTCCTTTGTCCCTTTTATCCCCACTACAATATCACATTTTTTTATCCAAAGGAAGCTGCTCAAGACCTTTCATCATTGTAGTTGCTCTCCATGAACCTTCTCTAGCGCTACAATGTCCTTTTTGAAGAGCAGCAACTAAAATGAAGAAAACTCACTCAGAAAGCATGGCTTTCTATAGTTCTCTTCTGTAAAAGGAAGACATAAGGAAACCAAAAAAAAAAAATCAAGTTCTTCCATAATAATTAAAAAGCTCAAATAGGAATTATAGATTTGTACTTTGCAGCAATTTTTCTTAAGCTGGAGCATCACCTAAAATATGTATTGCATGACAGCATATAAAAAGAGTTTTTACTTGATATAATATATATATATATATATAATATATATATATATATATATATATATATATATATATATATATATATATATATATATATATATATATATATATATATATATATATATATATATATATATATATATATATATATATATATATATATATATATATTTTCTGAGGTTTTTGTGGGTGTTTGTATGTAGGTCTTTGGTTGTTCAGGTTTTCTCCTGCGTAGAATTTGAAGTATCTTGGCAACGTTTCAACGAAGTCCCATTCGTCATCTTCAGGCTGGTGCTTTTGGCTTTGTGCTTCTAGGAGCAATTGCTCCTAGAAGCACAAAGCCGAAAGCACCAGCCTGAAGATGACGAATGGGGCTTATATATATATCGGTATATATGGGGCTTATATTTGTATTGGTAAACGTATACAAAATATCTTATAATTTTAAAACAGGTAGCATATAACTCAGCATAATGAAGAGTATGACATCTTGGATAAACAAATTATATGCAAAAGAAAATGTAAAGAGTTGCCCCCAAACTTTGCCAGTAAAGAGCAAAAACAGAGAGATGGGTAGGGTTTCAAGCAAAACAAGGTCCAATACTCTTATCAACAGCTCTATACAGGGGTCTAATATCTTGGTAGCCCAAAACATATCAGCTGCTAGAAAGTAATGGGGCATTTAAAATCCATATTCAATAAAAATGGGAAGAGGGAGAGGGTGAGGGAGAGGGAGAGAGAAAAACCATATACAGTATCCAGTCTCTTAATCATATTTGCAGAAACTGGTACTATGCTGAGGAAGAGATATACACTCCCATTTTTAATTTGTTCTTCTAATGCATAAAGGATAAAACCATCTTCCTGTTAAATTCTGGAAGTCAAAATACTGCTATTTACTGCAGAGATTTTTTGAGTAGGACAGGAAAACAGATCCCCCCCCACCTTTCATTAAGGCTCTTTGCCTGCCACCTAGTGGTCATACTGAAATACAGAAAGCCTAATAAATTGCTTTTTTAGGGTGCCTTCAAGTCAGTGGTGACTCCTGGAGACTGCATGAAGAAGTGCCTCCAGTTTCCTTAGCAAGATTTCATAAGTGGTTTGCCTTGCTTCCTTCCTAGGGCTGACAGAAAGTGACTAACTCAAGGTCATCCATCTGGTTTTGCACTTATGGTAATACTAGACCTAAGTTTTTCAAGAATTCCCCAAAAGGTATCAAGGGTGGGTGAGAAAAATTGTCATATTTTAGATGTTTAAAGATGTGCAGGTGTTGTAAAGTGCATGAAATAAAATGAATACTTTCATTACATACAGGTATAATTTTGCCAGTAGTCATTGCCCTAATTGTAATAAGTGTCATCGTATTCCTTTTAATGGCTTTGTACCGAATGTGCTTGAAGACAACGCCAGGTATGTATGTGTGCTGTAGAAATTAAAATTTAAATGTATATAACATAATGAAATACACAGACGTAGGATGAGGGTTTCTGGCTTTGCATTACAGTGCTTGAGAAAGTATTTTGTATGTCAACTGAACATGAGTCCACAATCTTTGGTGGCTGCTTTAAAAAAATAGTTTCCAGATTTTGTGAAATATATTTCTTTCTACTTGATTCTACTCTGGTGGGATTCCATCACAAGTATGGCAGGCAATTCTGCATGTACTACTTTTAAGATACAATTCATTCATGGAACTATCTTCACAGATAGTAAGAAGAATGATCGAGGAAACATAAACATAAAACTATAAGTTCAAGGAGTTAACAATGTTTAGCCATGAGAAAGAAGATCAAGGGACTACATTATAGCACTCTTTAAATATCTGAGAGATTATCATATGGAAGATAAAAACTGTTCTTAATTGCTGCAGAATATAGAACAATGTGTTCCTTGACAAGCTGGATAACCAACCATATGTTGGGGGATTCTTTACTCTGGATTCCTGCATAGAGGAGGAAGTTGGATTTAATTATGTAAAAGGGCCTTTCATGTCTAGTAGACTCAGATTTTATTTGCTAGAAACCTAACCTGATCTCTCTTAAAGTGCTTCTGAGATTAGGTGAAAGAAGGTCTAGAACCCTAAAGCTAAAGTTCATCCCAATTGAACAGTAGACCATTATTTGTCTCATGTGCTTGACAGATTAGATTTCAGTTGCTGATACCATTTACAAGACCAACTGTTAAAAAACAGACCAGAATTTTAAAAATTGGAATCAGTTTTAAATATTCTTAGAATAAATTATAATTACATTCAAATTGCTTTAGAAATTTCATCTATAAAACCTTTAAAAATTGCTACTGGTTTTAGACCATATTTGAATTTTGTAACTGAAGAGTCTCTATATAAGAAGGACAAAAAACCTGATACATAAAAGAAAAAGATCTCTGACATATCATGTTGAACTTAGAAATGTGGAAAGATGATGTGACTTATCATGGTGGACTAGAAAGATAATGTGAATTTAAATTCCTTCCAGAGAGGCAAGAGAATGGAACTGAACAGTAAGTTATTTCCCTTTTATTCCATCCATTTTTCTCAGCTTGTAAAGTTATTTGCAGACCATCTGAACTCATTTCATCCTAAATTTTATGAACACTAGAAAGCATTTCCATTTCTATAACAATTCTTATCTTGTCCAGATTTGGGTTTATTCTTTCCTTGTTTGGATACTGATCCAAAAATTCAAATTTGCATAGACCTAAGTGTATTAATTAAACAGTTTAATTAAACTGCTCATTTACTAATCCAGGTGGGTGTCTTTGAAAATTTCAGCACGGCCTTTACTGTTGACCCACATACCAAACTGACATCTGTAAAAACAATAGTACCATTTTTAAAATCCTCTTTGAGCTCATTCATTTACCTCTGGAAAATCTTCAAGACGATCTTTTAAAACTGGTTCTCCAAATGAGGTAATGAATATATTTTGCTTTGGTTTGTTTTCAACTAGGTTTGGGTTTTACCCGAACTCCCCAGCCCTGTCTAGTTTAGAGAATATAGAGCTACAGTTTTATGTAATATTGACAAAGAAAGTGTGCAGTTATGACCATCTTCTGTTACTGTCATTATTTATATTTGGGAAAGTCAAATGCAAGTTGCTAAGGCTTACCAAAACTCTTCAGGTTGCAATCTAATGCTTTTCAAATTAATTCAGTCACATTCCTCTGAATTAAATGGTTCTTCCCAATAAATCTGTGTTGGAACATATCATTGTTCTTCTCCTACTTCCCATTGGGAGCAAGATATAATCCTCTGTCTTTTTATGTTGGCTATGGAAGGTCAAAAACCATAGGAGTTTGGTTTTTCTAAAAAAAAATAAAAAATCCTGGGATAGAAGCCGGGTTTAGGATTCTTTGCTAGGTGAGGGGAAGAGAGGCAGTTTTTTTTCCAGTCCAACACAGAAATGCAGTCAGTTGCTTAAAAAGAAAAAAAATTTCCTTACATGTTTACTCCAGAGAGAACAAGACATTCCTGTATTTTCTAGCAAGAGAAGAGAGAAATTAATTTAATATATATTTAATGAAAACATATTTAATTTCACTTTTTTTAACCAATCTGCAGAATCAAATCTTCTAATACAATTTCTCATTATTTAAAAAAGTACTTTAGGGATAAAAGACTTCAATCAAATGTATATATTAATGAAAACAGTGTACAATCTGACTTACATTGTGAAAATTATTTATATTAAAGAAAAGTACACATGTGCATCAAAATAAACAAGAATTCCCAAGTTCAATGAATTGGATTTGAACTGAAGCTGAGAAGGACCAAATATTTGTGAAAATGTGAATCTGAAAGAAACATTGATGGAATTGCCCATTCCTATGGTGGCTTATATACATTCCTCATTTTAGACAGAATGGGGCAATAGTCTGAAATTGCAGCTGCTCAGTGTAGTGGCTTTGTTGTTCCTCCCAAATTGCCAAGCTATTTGCACAGCTCAGTGTCCGTCTGGCTCACTTTGATCCTTTAAATTGGCCTGCTGCTATTAGATATGATAAATGATGCTACAGGCAGTCCTCAGCTTATTTGCCAAGTTCTCAACCACAATTGGGTGGTTGGATACTTGTGCCCCCAAAAGGTCACAAAATCAGGTGTGACTGGCTTAATGACTGCATCACTTAGCGGTGGAGGTTCCCATCCTAAATACCCAACTACAACTGGGTATTTGGGATGGGAACCTCCACTGCTAAGTGATGCAGTCATTAAGCAAGTCACACCTGATTTTGTGATTTTTTTTCATGGTCATTAAGCAACTCATGTGGTCATTAAGTGAATCTGGCTTTTCCCATTGACTTAGCCTGCTAGAAGTTCCCTGGTAAGTTTGTGTAAACAGCAATCACGTGACACTATAATTGTCATAAATACATGCCAGTTGCCAAGTACACAAATTTTGATCACATGGACACTACAACAGACATAAGTGCAAGGCCTTGTCATAAGTCAAGCACTGCTATAATTTTGAATGGTCATTAAATGAATAGTCATAAGTTGAGAACTATCTATATTCCATCACCAAGGTTGAAGTAAATTAGCCTTGGTAGTTCAGTCTCCTGAATGAGAATAAATGAATGTGAGGATAAAGTGTCAGAGAAGAAGCAAAACCAGGTAGGAAAAGCTACATGTTAGAAGATCCAGCCAACACTCTTATCAATTCTCCTGTCCTGTATCATCCTATATCCACTTCCATATGATGTATCCTTTGCCTTTATAAGACATTTGTCAATCATACAACACCTCCCAACAGAGCCCCATCGGATAAAGAGAATGTGAAACTCATTTCTGTTAAGACAACTTCTTCAGACTCAGGTAAGTCATGCTTATTCATTATTGATCAGGTTGAGAAGTAAGACCAAGCTTTTAAACATTCGTCAGAGTTACACAGACTATTAGGCCTGTATTTAGAAGAAAGGCTATGCTTGCTTGAAAAAGATTGGAGACTAGCACATGTCTGTTATTCATTAAATCAACCCAATTAGTTTGGGGCTTCTTCAAAAGTGTGGAATGCTATAAAAGATGCCACATTATGCCTCTCATGTAAGTTGTAGCCATTTTCTGGAAAACAGTACATATGTGGAGCAAAATAAATGGTTGGGCCCTTCTTCTAAGCCATTTATATCATAGATACTTTGTCATTAGAGATCTTTCACTTATAAATAAGCTCTGGGCTTTGTTTGTTTTAGAAAATAGTCTGAAAACCACAAGTATGAAATTATCAAATTGTTCCTATTAGACATAATATTTGCAGACTTGGCATAAAAGAAAGGTAACACTGACAGTTTTTTTTAAAGTAATAAATGGAAAAGAGAGCTTCAGGGCCTCAGAAGGCTTCTAAATCTTCCAGTCTGACTATAAATTTTTCTTCTGCTGAGCAAATGCTCAATAAACCCGTTACTGAACCGTGTTGTACACATACTATATTTGGAAGACATCTGAGTCATTGGCACTTTACGATTATTATTTTTTCTCTTCCCTCTCACACTAGTTAATTTGATTCATATTTAACACACTTTTTGCAGTTGGCTTTTCAAAACTTTAATGCACTTTCAGTTCACACATTTCCATAAGCATAAAATCCACTTTGCCCTTTCTGGTCTTGTGAAATATTTAGTTTTTAAAAAGCCCAAAAAGTAAAAATTCTCTGGTCTCCAAATCTCCTCTGAGATTTTTCTCTTATACATGTAATCACATTTACCTTTATCCAAGTTTTCTGAAGGAAATGAGCCTCCCTCCTTCAGATGTCAAAACTGAGCATCCAGGGAACAGCTGTTTTATAAAAACAGAAATGCAAGGAAGATGGGCAACAAAATTATAGTCCAGTGGGATCAGATGTGTCATGTAACAGTAAAACGAGATTGTTTAACCAGAGCTGAGGATTCTTTCTGCGCTGATTAAAATAGTTGCTCTGTGGTCCAGAAGAACTTGGATTTAATTAGCAAAGTCATCTTCAGGATGAAGAGCAACTCATCAGGTGTTCATTTTGGTTCCCAGAATGTTGAAAGGAGAAGGACGAATTGCTCTGAATTCCAAAAGTTAAGTCAGGATATGGGGGAGAGGGTCTTCAGGCTGGAAAGGCTACTGTATATACTAAACTATACAGTGGCCCCTTAAGTACAATCTATTCTCCATTCTATTTTCCCTTGGTTGATATTAGAAGCCCATATTAAGAGCTTGCAAGAGAACTGCAACCCACTTCCACATGCCCTGTTAATAATCTAGTTTATTATGAAGTGTAGATTCTGTATTCTCTAATTATGATTTAACAGATCAATGATCCTTACCAGTTTTTGAAGGCTTTCATAATTTTGCATAATTATATTTTAGCATGATGTTTGCATTCTGTTTTTCATCTCCTGCATATTTTGAACCACTGCTGTTCCCCATTAATCTTTATTTTCCTTCTGGGCTAGGCATGTTCAGTTTCTTGACCCTTTCTTCCTATGACTTGCCTTTAGGCATGTCATTACCTTTGGAATCCTTCAAACCAATGTGAGTACTCCCATTGGTTATCAGACAGCAGCCTAAAGACTGCAGTACTTCCCAATGGGCTTAGAAGAGTGGTTTCAATGGGTTCCCTTCGAGCTGGGATTAAGTTGCTTCTGGGTTGGGGGTCATCAAACTGGTGAAATATATCCCAGCCTCTTCCTGAGTAGTGATGTGGAATATTTCTATATTTAAGCAAAAGAATTTAGTTTTTTTTCTTTACAATCTTAAATGAGTACCTGTTCTTATTACTCAGTTGTCTGTTAATGTGCTTTGTGGCTCTGCTAGATTAATATATAAACCATCCTTTTTTAAAAAAAATATACATAGGCAGTGGCCTATGGCTAAGGCAGAAAACTTCAATGTGATTATATCTGGAACTTTACTAAAATTGTGCAATTTTTTTCATTTTTCTTAGCAGAGCAGACTTCTCAGGGAAGGAACAAAACTCGGCAACATAACGATTCCTCCTCATGCCAAGGCAACAAATGTGTATGCTCAAGATTTTATTTCTATCTGCTAAACACTGAATGAATATTTCTCATTTTCAGTGGCAGTCAGTAGTTTTTTATTGAAAAAAAGGTGGATAACCTTTTCCTTAAGTAGCTTAAAGATTTGGCGCAAATATTGTTATGCCTTCCCAAAGCAAAGAAGGCAAGTGAATAAATACCTTAGAGGACTCTGCTTGCAGTTCAGAAAATCCAAAAGAGAGCAGATTCTCAGTGTCAGTCATGGATAGCATCTGGGTAGCCTTGGAGATGGGCTATTGTAATCACGCAAAGGTCATTTAGCAAAAGAAATAGAACATGAAAATACGATTGTTTTCTTCAGGGAGGATGCCCCTAACAAACATCAGTGTTCTGTCTTAACTCCATAAGACAGATGTCCATGGATGCTATAATTCAGAGTTGGATGATCTATTACTTGGGGAGAGGGGATGTTTCAAATACCTCAATAAAGAGATGGGTGGATGGGGGAGAGAGAGAGAGACAGAAAGACAGAGAGATGGATAGATGGATAGATGGACAGAGGGCAATGACAATTAGAAAAAGGGGATATTTCTACATCCTTCTTTTAGTTCTGGAAATTTTCATTGGCTTCCTCTGATAGATATATGACCTCTGCAAGACTAGCCTGAGGGAATCTGTCATTTGAGAGATGTAAGGGTCCTTAAATGTTCCTTAATCCCAAATGAAACAGTATCACCTTTCCAAGCAATTAATTGTCTGCTAATTAAGATTCTAAAACAGCTTAGAAACTGTAGACTAATAATGCACCCT
Source organism: Bothrops alternatus (assembly GCA_034064705.1). Taxonomy (NCBI): domain Eukaryota; kingdom Metazoa; phylum Chordata; class Lepidosauria; order Squamata; family Viperidae; genus Bothrops; species Bothrops alternatus. The sequence goes on from JARGCV010000081.1 coordinate 19,733,730, forward strand.
AAAAATCAGCCTAGTCAATATAATAAAGCCAAAATAAACTTGTAATACAAACTACCTTGAAACTTTCCTTCATTTCAGATGTGAAGAATTCCTGTTTCATTCTAGAAAGCATTGAACAAAGTTGGATTTTTTTTGATGTGAATCAAGAGCATCTATGCATCACTGAAAAAACTATTCATTTCATTTCTCTGTAATTTTGGCATGTTGTCATGTTTTTTATATGCCTGTTTTTTATTTCTAAAAAGACTTTTGTAGTTTTTCTCTCTCTTTCAGCCCATTGCTCTACAAGACCTATTTATTGGTTTCCACATATGTAAGGCAGAGAAAAAGTGCATATTATAAAAATATATAAAATGCACTTGACATTTGCCAATTCTGATACTGTAGTTTTGTACATAAAATATATTCTGCTTGTAAATATAATTCTTTATGTGCTTTCAATAATTACCACAATATCAAATATTATATATTGTGGCCATATCTGTTTACAATAAGAACAAGATACTAACTTGAGTCTTTCCTTCTGTAAATACAGTAGATTTCTTGCCTCCCATTTCAATGCAAAGCAAGGATTCAAGTTATTGTATCCATAAGTGACTAATCCCCTTATTAAGACAAAAACTGGTACAAAAATGTCAACCACATTTAGGTCTTCCAGAAGTCTTTCTCAAGCAAGATGTTACAAAAACCAAGCAATAGGGAAGAAGCAAGAAACTCTAAAGCAGGGGTCTTCAAACTTGGCCCATTTATGATTGTGGACCTCAACTCCCAGAATTCCTCAGCTAGGCATGCTGGCTGAGGAATTCTGAGAGTTGAAGTCCACAAGTCATAAAAGGACCAAGTTTGAAGACCCTGCTCTAAAGCTTCTTCCACCAAGAAGATCAGAATTTTTCTCCATGGGCTTTGCAATTCAGATTTGAACTTAAGATTGGAGGTGTAGACGGAACCTATTTGCAAGCAGCAGGTGCAATATATTCAGAGTTTCAGCTACTATCCTAGGACATCTTTTGGTTTCCTTACTTGTTCTCTGCTTCTTGTAACATCTTAGCTTGATGCAGATTTCTGCAACTTCTTTTGCATCATTTGATAATTACCGAAGTATTATTACCATAATGTGGATTCCTGTTTTTTTCCTGATAGGCCAACTATGTCTTTTAAACCACTATATGTAGCTTGTTTGTGCAATGGGAGAAAATTTTTAAAAGGCAAACATCATTGCAATGCAGCCTGAACTTAGGGAAAGAAGGAGGAATGTATAGTATATATATATTAACACTCTTTAATAAAATACGTCGGAATCTCTTGCACTGGATTTCTGCTTCAAATGGCAGCTCTGGAGACTATTTCTTTTACGAATGTCCAATATTCCTTAATTCCAAACATTCAAAAAGGGGGAATAATAATTTCAGAATAATGAAAATCATGATACCATCTTCTGCTAACATGACTGCATTGCACAAGCCCAATGTTCAGGAAAGATTCTAGAAACCATTACCCTGTCAATCTTTATCAAGCATTTTTCCCTGGAAAATTATCTTCTCTTTTTAAGAGAAACAAATCCTACATCTGGTCAGAAGCTGTGTTTGCTGTAGCAGTCTAGAAATGTAATAAGCAAATGATTATGTCAAAATTCCTTTTCTGGGTGCTTTTTATTAAGGATGCAAAAGTATAACTTGGCAGGAAGAAAAAGAATGTGTTTTTCTGTGATATTTTATCAAAACAGATGTTTGTGCTTAATTAACCACAGGAGTAAGACACAAATAAACAAGCTGCTGAAAGCTGCGGTAGACTTTGACTGTGATGATGTCCCAATTATTTAATCTAGTGATGCTAGAAATTCAACATTAAACTGCAGTTTAGTCTTACTTTAAAACCAGAAGGTCACAAAAGGTAATCACATGACCCCCGGACACTACAACCACCATTAATACAGGCCAGTTGCCAGGCGTTTGAATTTGATGGTGCTGCAATAATTGTTAAGTAGGAAAAATGGTCATAAATCACTTTTTTTCAGTGCTGCTGTAACTTTGAATGGTCACTGAACAAATGGCTGTAAGTCGAGGTCTACTTGTAGACAGGGCTTAATTCCTCAAATAATTTCAGCAAAATGTTTTCCTTATTATATGCAGTTCCGGATTCTTCAGTGGAGCAACAACCTGAGAATTGTGTCAAAGGTGATGACCTGAAGCAGTCTAGGAAAGAAAAGGAAGAGCATGTGTAAATCTTTTTAAATGAGAGATTGTAAGCTTCTATAGCAGGATTTCCCAACCCTTGGCATCTTTAAGACCTGTGGACTTCAACTCCCAGAATTCCACAGTCAGACTGGCTGTGGAACTCTGGGAGTTGAAGTCCACAGGTCTTAAAGTTGCCAAGGTTGGGAAACCCTATTCTATACTATAAGTGTTTCCACTTCCCACTCTTTCTAGAGGAAGACATTCTACTCTGTGTATGCCACTTTCTTGAGGCGAAGGATATATTTTATTATCATTACTGTCACCAGTGTTACCGTACCAGTCTAGTCAGTTTCTACATAGAATTCAAGAGGTGAATTCATTTCTACAATTAGCTGTTCTTCAGGAAAGACAACAGAACATTCTACTTGAAAAACCCTTTATATCCCAATTCATCCATGCTACATGGGCATAACCATGTATACATTCAACATAAACTGCAGGGTCTGCCTTCATTTCTTTGAAAATCCTGCAATCTTGAAAACATTATCAGCGAAGACTAAATCAATATTGACATTCTTTATTATCCTAACTGCTATATTACAGAGCCAGCAATTAAACGTGCAATTTTCTGGATTTCCATAAGTCACTGTTTCATATTGTTAAGAAAAGAGGGGAGGGAGTATTATTATTATTATGGTTATATTCTGCAGCCTAGAACCCTCTGATGTTTAGATTTCTACTTAAAATCTAATCTCCAGCAAATATACAATGGTCATCAGAGAAAGAGTATAGCAAATAAACCCAACATATTTGGAAGACACAAAGCAAAGCAAAGTTGAACTAAGTTCTTATGAAACTTCTATAAATGGAAATAAATCATGCCAATAAAATGTATATCTAAGCTATGAGATAGGCCAGAAATGCAGCAAAAACTCTCTCTCTCTCTCTCTCTCTCTCTCTCTCTCTCTCTCTCTCTCTCTCTCTCTCTCTCTCTCTCTCTCTCTCTCTCATAATTTACTGTAGCTCTTTCTTTTCCTCCACTTTTCTTTTTAGTCTGCATTTTGTGACTGGGAAAAATGATGACTCTTCAACTGCCACCTTTGGCCATGATGCCTGTAAAAGCCGCAATCCAATATATCTGGATTTATTATGCTTGGAAATCCTGACATCAATATTTATAGCTCAACAATTACAAGGTCATAGAAACTATTTTTTAGAGTTTGTTATGGGTCCATGAAAGTTGAGAGAAAAAAATTAGAAGGAAAAAGGAAGCAATATGAATAATTTCTTATAACATTACTACCTTATAACATAACAACTATTATTTGTCTATTTATGTATATTTTATTTATTGACATTTATAAGTGGCCCTTTCTACATTTTATTTATTTTTATTTATTTATTTTATTCGGTCTTGTATGCCGCTCCTCTCCGGAGACTCGGAGCGGCTAACAACATGTATATAAACATCAAATTTCAATACAAGTCCAAATAAAAATATATAAAAAACAAACTAACACCCACTCATATTCACCATTCAATCCACAAAAATCATCCGCAGGCCTTACGGAAGGCCAGGAGCGTGGGAGAAATGCGGACTTCAGGAGGCAGTTGGTTCCAGAGGGCGGGTGCCACAACAGAGAAAGCCCTCCCCCTAGGGCCCGCCAGCCGACATTGTTTCGCTGACGGGACCTGGAGGAGGCCGACCCTGTGTGCTCTCACCGGTCGTAGGGAAGTATGTGGCAGAAGACAGTCCCGTAAGTATCCTGGTCCCTTGCCACATGTACTCTGGGCTGTATTCTGTACTCATATAGTAATTGAAAATGTAATACAGTAAAAACAAATACATTAAAATAGTAACATGAGTTACACAATGAGTCAGTCGAGATGACAGAGGCCCGTCTTAGTCCTGTTGAATGGGAGGAGTTTGACATGGTAACTCCTGATGACGTGGACAAGGCCATTGGAGCTGTGAGTTCTGCCACCTGTTTACTGGACCCGTGCCCCTCCTGGCTGGTTTTGGCTAGCAGGGTGGTGACACAGAGCTGGGTCCAGGCTGTTGTTAACGCTTCACTGAGGGAGGGGTCCTTTCCGGCTCCCTTAAAGGAGGCACTCGTGTGCCCCCTCCTCAAGAAGCCTTCCCTGGACCTGGCAGTTTTAAATAATTATTGTCCAGTCTCCAACCTTCCCTTTTTAGGGAAGGTTGTTGAGAAGGTGGTGGCACTCCAACTCCAACGGTCCTTGAATGAAACTGATTATCTGGGCCCTCAGCAGTCTGGGTTCAGGCCCGGTTACAGCACAGAAACTGCTTTGGTCACGCTGACTGATGATCTCTGGTGGGCCCTGGATAGAGGCTACTCCACTATCCTGGTGCTTCTTGACCTCTCAGCGGCATTCGATACCATCAACCATGGTATCCTTCTGCGCCGGTTGGAAGGGCTTGGAGTGCGGGGCACTGTTTTACGGTGGTTCACCTCCTACCTCTCTGGCCGGTTGCAGTTGGTGTTCGCAGGAGGTCAGAGATCGACTCCGAGGTCTCTTCCATGTGGAGTCCCTCAGGGGTCTGTTCTCTCACCTCTGCTTTTTAACATCTACATGAAGCCGTTGGGTGAGATCATCCGTCGACACAGGGTGAGTTATCATCAATATGCTGATGATACTCAACTTTATATCTCTATCCCGCGTCATTACAGCGAAGCAGTGGAAGTGATGAACCGGTGCCTGGAGGCTGTTGAGGTCTGGATGGGTGCCAACAGGCTCAGACTCAATCCCGACAGGACAGAGTGGCTATGGGTTCTGCCTCCCAAGGACAATTCCAACTGTCCGTCCATCACCCTGGGGGGAGAAGTTTTGTCCCCCTTGGAGAGGGTTCACAATTTGGGTGTCCTCCTCAATCCACAGCTAAGTTTAGAACACCATTTTTCGGCTGTGGCGAGGGGGCCATTCGCCCAGGTTTGCCTGGTGTGTCAGTTGCGGCCCTATTTGGACCGGGAGTCACTCCTCACAGTCACCCATGCCCTTGTCACCTCAAGATTCAACTACTGTAATGCTCTCTAGATGGGGCAACCTTTGAAGAATGTCCGGAGACTGCAAGTAGTCCAGAATGTGGCCGCGTGAGCCATCTTGGGTCTCCCAAGACATGCTCATATTACTCCAGCCCTCCTTGAGCTGCACTGGCTACCAATTGGTCTCCGAACACAATTCAAAGTGTTGGTTATGACCTATAAAGCCCTTTATGGCAATGGGCCAGGATACTTGCAGGACCGTCTTCTGCCTCATGAATCCCAGCGACCGGTTAGGGCACATAGAGTTGGCCTCCTACGGGTCCCGTCTGTTAGACAATGTCATCTGGTGGGGCCTAGGGCTAGGGCCTTCTCCGTTGCTGCCCCAGCCCTCTGGAACCAGCTTCCCTCAGAGGTTCGTACTACTTCCTCCCTCCTAGCTTTCCGAAAACTGTTGAAGACACATTTATGCAGACAAGTTTGGGGTGTGTGAGCTGCACTCTGCCCCTGGGCCTTTGACTGTGATTGTGTGTTGTATGAGTGTGGTGAATTACCTAGTTTTTATATAGTAATTGGTAATTTTAATTGATTTTATGTTATGTTTTCACTTGTATTCTCGTTGTGAGCTACCCTGGGTCTTGGGAGAAGGGCGGCATATAAGTTTAAACAAACAAATAAATAAATAAACAAACATCTAACTGACCTAGTTGGCCACTCAAGCAAAGCTGTTGGCCAGAAGCTAATGAAAACATTAGCAGTTTAACTTGCTTATTAAAAGCAAGGAGGACTGGATTCACCTGTATTTCAGGAGGTGAGGTATAACAGTGTCTTGTCAAATATAATACATTTCAAATGTACTCTTGGAGAAAGTTATGTCAAACTGATTCTCAATTCAGCATCAAGCATCAACCAATAACCAGAACATCTTTGGATATCGCAATTTCTATCTGTCTTCTTCAAGCAACTTTCCAGTGTGGAATTATAGATCTGGATTCAGAATCTACACTGATTCAGATTTCAACATTCTTGTCACTATCAGAACGTTAAACCTATTGATTTTAGAATGCCTTCTAAATTAAAATAGATTTATTGTACTCAAAATTCCTTACTTTCTATCACTTTTTGGCTTAGTAATCATTGACTACCTTACAGATAGTACTTAAAGGCCATTTGCAAATGTGGCCATTTGCACATGTTTGGAAGTAATCCCTATAATTTTATCTAACAACTTTCAGCCAAGTTCCTTGTATACTATATATATATAATCCTTGAGTGTTTTTTTGTTGCACCCTGTCGGCCCAAATATGGGAGAAAGAAATCTTTTGCCTGTATCAGCTCAATCTAGAGCCATCCACAGGTAGCAGTCGCAATTGCGACATCATTTATATTTTTTTAAAAATTTGGATTGCTAACAAAGAATTAAGGGAGAATGGAATAACTATTTCGAGCTAACTAGCTCTCATCAGCCCAACATACCCTTCTGAGATTTGAACCTGGGCTGCTTGCACTTCAGGCAGCTGTGTTAACCTCTAGGCCACAGGCTCTTTCTCACTTTGTCAGCTGTGTCACGAAGGGAAGAGACAGGGGAAGAGAATTACCTTGAGTGTTTTTTTAATGCACCCTGTCGGCCCAAATATGGGAGAAAGAAATCTTTTGCCTGTATCAGCTCAATCTAGAGCTATCCACAGGCAGCAGTTGCAACTACGACATCATTTATATATTTTTTTTTAATTTGGATTGCTAACAAAGAATTAAGTCCTCAGTCTTCCTTGTGATCCAACTCTTATTGTCATGCATTATTACTGGGAAAACCATAGATTTGACTATGCTTTTTGGTATGTTGTCTCTGCTTTGGGGTATGTTGTCTAGGTTTGTCATAGCTTTCCTCCAAAGGCGCAAGCATCTTTTCATTTCATGACTGCAGTCACCCTCTACAATTAACTTGGAGCCCAAGAAAATAAAATCCGCCACTGCTTTCATTTCTTCCCCTTCTATTGTCAGGAAGTAATGGGACCAGATGCCCTGACTTTGAGCTGCACAAGTCTCTTCACCACGACAAGGCAGTGATCTATGAAGGGGAGGACTTATTCATTCATACTGCTTTTCGTGACATAAAGATGGCCCCCTCTTTCTTACTCAATGACAATCTCACACCATAATTTCTGTCTTGCAGTCAGCCTGTTTTTAGTCAGCTGGCTTTCATAGTTAAGACAGTCTTTCACTTTTATATATGTGACAATGACAATCTCTTCCTGACATTTTGAAAACATCTCCTACTAGCCATCTCAGGAGTGGAATCATCTTCAACATCAGCTGTCTCCCCACAGTAATTAAAGTGTTTTAAACTATCCTGTACCCTCCTCTAATCCAGTAAATTTATCTCTGAGCTCCACAACAACAGTGCAACGACTACAAGGTTATTCTGGTTAGTGACACATATCACCACATGTGATCTGGAATTGCAACCATTCAGGGTTGCCATAAGGAAGGAAAATGCAGCATTTCTCAGGGTCAAGGAGCACATTTAGTCTTTACTCACCTTCTCTGAGGCAGATTGTTCTTTGTAGGGTAATATCAATGCAGGATTCTAAAGTTTTGAGTTAGTAACAACAGCACTGTTCACACACACAAACACACACACACACACACACACACATAAATCTGGTTGTAACTAGCACATGGCACATAAATAAAGTGACTTTCCCAGCAAAAGGCATTATTATTACCCTTCTTTACCTAACACTTATGAGGCAAAGAATGTGATTTGCTCATTTCTGCAAAGAAATCTGTTCTTGGGGGTGGACCAAGAACATAGGACACAATAAACCTTGATTATAGTTTGCTAGGTTCTTGACCTTTTTTAAAAACAACTGCTGAAGGTTCAGGTTGACTGCATCCCACACATTGAGTAATTACGATGGGAATACACCTTGAAAGAAACTTATTGGGTAATTAAACAAGGTTTGCCTCACATAAATCATTGAGAGATCTAGCTTAATACTGTCTAATGTGTGGCTAGTTTCATGCAGCTATCCCAATTGCTTCCTTGAGAGGTAGGCATTGAACCTGGAACCATGATCCCCTGTCTCCTTTTTGGAGATCTACTATGTGAGATAACAAAGTTGTTTTCTTCATAAATATAAGCACCTACCACAGATGCTGATGCCGTTGTTTTTCTGAATTGATAAAGTTTTCATTGGACATTTGAGATTGCTCCCAACTGGACTTTATTTTGTTGAAATATTGAAACCCTGCAGAAAATGTTTTATTTGTTACTTTTTATATTCCATTTATGCACAAGGCATGTACAGAATAGTCATCAGTATCATTCCATTTTGGCTTTGCAAGAACCCTTTTAGGACCGAGTAGCTGGTAAAAGTTACCCAATGTGCTCTTGGGCCAAGTGGTTCTCTGAAGATGATTGTAGTCCAACACTCTAACTGTAGCACATGTTGAATTTCCTGTCAATTTCAGATGATACCAGGGGTTAGCTATGGTTGAAGGACTGGTCTAGAGTTTACAGGTGTCTCTACTTTTAGAAACCCTGGAGTTCTTCAGACTCTTTCCAGCACCTTTGTTCTCCTTTTAGTTAGAATACAAGGGTGTGAATAATATCCTTTTTTAGAGAAGAAAGGATGTTGGTATTGAACCTTTAATTTCCTGTATGGCTGAATGGCATGAGACCCAGGCAAGAAATCTACTATTCATTCAACACATGGAGACTCTATGACAATTTGAGAGACCAGTTTACTCTAGTGCAGCGGTTCTCAACCTTTTTCATGCCCAACCCCGACCTGCGCCGCACATGCGTGGCGCCACCCAACCTGCACCGTGCATGCATGGCGCAACAGACCTCATTGCGCATGCACGGCGCAATGGCCTGCATCGCGCATGCGCAGCACCCCGTATCGCAACAGTCCGCATTGCACATGCACGGCGCGACAGTCCACATCGCGCATGCATGGCGCGACGGCCCACATCGCGCATGCGCGGTGCGACGGCCCGCATCGTGCATGCGTGGCGAGACAGCCCGCATCGCGCATGCGCGGTGCTGCCCCCTGCGCCGGCCAACTGCGGTGGTGATGGTGAAGGGCGACCACAGGCTGGCCCAGCCCAAGGGAGGTAAGACACCCGCCGGGCCCCACACATGCCAAAAATGCTCCCTGCGCCCGCCGCTGCCCCGCTAGCCTTGTCTTTGCCGCCGCCTGTTTGGGGTGGTGGCAGGCAGGCCCAGGTGCTCCTGGGCAGCTGTGACAGTGACGGCACAGGGCGACCACGGGCTGGGCCACCAGTTGGCCCAGCCCAAGGGAGGTAAGCCACCCGCCGGGCCCCACGCGTGCCAAAAACCCTCCCTGCACCCGCCGGCCTCCCACCTCCCACCCCTGGCCCTCTTTTACTTACAGTTTTAGTAGTTCTCAGCAGGGAGGGGTGGAAACTTCTGGAGAGCTCGCCTTCGCTGCAGACAACTTGCAGCACCGTTTGCAGACTGGGACTTTTGGTGGGCTCAGCAGGGCGGAGACAGCCTGGACAATTCCTATTGGCTTTTGAATGCCAATAGAATTAGACTCTATGCAAGAGAGTCTATTCTATTGGCTTTCAAAAGCCAATAGAATAAGAGGGAGTAGCACAGCTAAGGAAAAGGGGAAAAAATAGCGGAGCACAGCTAAGGAAAAGGGGGGAAAATGACGGACTGCGTTATTTGGCAACCTCCATGAAATGGTCGTTCTGCCCCAAATGGGGTTGCGACCCACAGGTTGAGAACCGCTGCTCTAGTGGCTAAGAAACCAGGCTAGAAAGTGGGAGAATGTGAGTTCTAGTCCTCCCTAAGGAGAGCCATCTGGATGACTTTGGGTCAATCACTCTCTCAGTCCAACCCAACTTACAGGATTGTTGTTGTGAGGAAATTAGGAGAAAAGGAATTGGATATGTTTGCTGCCTTGAGTTATTTGTAAAAATAATAAGGCAGAATGCAATAAATAAATGCTCACAGCAGTCTGGAGAAACTAGAATTTCTATGACATTTAATGTCATGCTTGTTTGAGAAATTCTATTCTGGAGTCCACAAATATCTCAAACCAATTGTACCATATATATTTTCAATTCCTTCACGTTGAGCAAGATATGGAGATAAAAGTCACCTTGTTTAAAATCTATACTATTGCTGTTAGAATAAAAAAGTATAAAAATTATGAGATCGTGTTGTAGTAAACATTTGCTTAGATAAATTCACTTTGCAGCCCCCTTTAAAGAATATTTGTCACAGAGTAGCAGATGCTTCACAAATAATACAAAACCTTAGGGAAAAGAAAGACAAGGAAAAGAGGGAGAGAGAAAGGGGAAAAATAAGCCTAACATTAACAATAAAATAAAAATAAAACTGAAATCAACTAACAGCCAAAAGACTGGGGGAAAAGGTTCAAGTAGTATTACAAGTAATATACAACACAGGTAGTCCTCGATTTACAACCACAACTGGGAGAAAAACTTCTGTTGCTAAGCAAGGCACTTGATATGTGAGTCACACCCAATTTTAAACCTTGTTTGCCATGTTTGCTAAATGACTCACTGCAGTTGTTAAATGAATCACACTATTGTTAAAGTGAATCCAGTTCCCCCCATTTACTTTGTTTGTCGATAGCCAGCTGGTAAGTTCGCAAGGGGCAATAACACAACCCCCTGGAGGTTACAACCATTGTAAACACCTGCTGGTTGTCAAGTGCCTAAATTTTGTTCATATGAGTGTGGGGATGCTGCAATGATTGTAAATGCAAGGACTGGTCATGAGTCACTTTTTTCAGTAGTGTTGTAAGTCCAAAAGGTTGCTAAATGAATGGTTGCAAGTTTGAGTACTTCCTGAATAACTATATATTGGTACACATTTTTCTAAGCACTGAAACTAAGGAATAATATTCATCTTCTGAGAAACTGTACTACACAATGAAGCAATGGAGGCTTTCTGCAATGTGCCAGAGGAAAATAATAATAACAACAACAATAATAACAATAACAATGATAATAACAATAACAATAATAAAAATAATAAACATGCAGGAAAATGTGATAACAACTTGACATCGGCATGGCTTAAAATGGAACCATCAAGAAAGAACTCAAGAGACTTCCGGTGGCTCCGCCGGCGTCGCTAGAGTCTCCTCTGTGAGGCTCCATTCCCTGGGTATGTAAAGCCGCAAAAAATAGCGAACATCAGCTGTTTTTGCGGTGAAAAATCCCCTCTTCGGGCAAAGAAGAGGTGCAGAGCATCGGGAGTAGGGTTGAGCTCCTCTAATATCCCTGAAAAAAGCTTTCAGGGATTAAGAGTGCGAGCTCCCCATAACTCCTGAAGACGCTCCTGCTCAGAGACGCTTCTGTCATCAGACAGAAAAAGACACCGCGACCGCCTCTGCTTTTTAAAAATAGAACACAAGAGAGACTGTTTGCAGACTGAGTGAATACAGGAGTTTTTATTGGATTGCAAGTATTTCTTATTGTTTTTCTGGCTATGTATTTCTAACTGTTACATTTAACATAATGCATTTAAGATGGCGTATAGCTTTCACTACTTTCACTGCTAAAGGAAAGTGCTTGAAAGTGAAAGTGAATTCTCCATTTTTTTTCTTCTTTGTTCTCGTAAGCGAAGCTAGAGACACGGTTGTAGAAATTGGATTAAAGCCAGAGCGATTGTTTTAAAATTTAAAATGGAGTGGAATTTACGTTTTAATGTCAAACCTATTTTGGACCGCATTGATGAATTTAAAGAAGAAAGGATTGCAATCTTGAGGGAGACTAGTGCAGAAATATTGAAATTAATTAGATCCTTTTTTCCAAATGAAACTGATTTGCAACCGACTATTGAATATTCTACACAACAATCCAAACAAGAAGAAGACAGTATTGAGAATAAAGAGAATAATGGGAAATGGATCTTGCTTGATAAACAGTTCATTTACGGAGTGGAGGAAGAGGATTTGTTTCAAGACAGGAGGGGGTGGCTATTCCTCTCAGACAAGCAGCAAGAAGAAGATTTAATTGAGAAAAAAGAGAAATTGATCCAGTTTAAGAAGCAATCTATCTATGCTGTTGAGGACCAGGAAAAGCAAAGACAGAGATTTGAAATGTTACTTCAATGAAAGTTTATGGTTAAGAGACAAATGATATTGCAAGTAAAAAAGAGAGACTTATTATTTGGAAGGGAGGCCTCGTTATGGAGATTTACCTGGCAGAAGAAAAAACCAAGAGTACAATTGAAGAAGTGAAATTTAAAATTGTATGCAAGGAATTATGGGTAATTCAAAATTATGGATTGACTTAAGGACTATGAGTAAGACGTAAAAGAAGATGATTAATGGAAGATATAATTAAATTGAAGAAGAATGTACCTGCTTTGAAATGATTTAGGTTTGACATTAGATTGATTGATTGATGGATAGATAAGCATTATGTGATTTGATAAGGTTGAAGGAATCTAAGTTAGAAATGGATTAAATAGATTGTATTTGTTATTTAGGTTTATTTGACATATGAGAAAGCCCAGAAGTCGATTGAAGAAGTGAAATTTAAAATTAAGTGTAAGGAATTAAGGCTAATCTAAGATTATGGGTTGAATTAAGGATTAAGTTTATGAGTAAGATGTAAGAGAGGTTGTTTAATGGAAGATACACTAAATTGATTAAGAATATATATATTTTTTTGAATTGAGGGGCTTATTGATACTATTTGTTTAAAAGAAACTGATTATTGGAAGATATATACTAAACTTGATTGTTTGGGTGACTGTACATAACCTCTCAATGAATTGAAGTGATGGATTGATTGTTAGATTGATGGTTTAGATATGTAAATGAAAATTAATATTCTTAACAAGACGATGTGTCGGTCTGGCTTAGTGTAGTTTAAAATTCTTGTTAGGATTATATAATAACTTTGTTTGAAGTAGTGGGTTTTCTTTTGTTTTACCCTGTACTCACTCTGGGAAGTCAGGGGGGGGTAGGGAGGGTTTATAATTTTATATACTATGCTTTCTCAACTGTAATTTGGGTTGATGCAAGAATATGTAATTATTGTTATTAAGGGGTTGCTCGGGGGGCCTCTGGGCACCACATCTGATGGAAAGAGGAAGGAGGAATGAAGGCTGATGTAAGTAGAAAGTTGATAAGAAGGGGGAAGAGTAGGGATAGTTGGGTGGAGTAGAAGGAGGGAGAAAAAGAAGGAGAGTAGGTAGATAGTTGGTAAGTGAGGGGGGAAGGTTAGGGTTAGGGGGATGTGGTGGTGGGGGTACCGGGCAGTAATGTTAATTGTTTGGTAAATGTGGTCTATGATTATTTTCAGTTGAGTTATTATTATTAAATGTATTGAAATATGTACTAATGTTTTGTTAATGGATGATTTTGAAATATGTATTTATGTTGTGATTATGTTTATTGTTTATTTTAACACTATGATTTGATTTGAGCATTTTTCTTTTTCTGTTAAAAATTAAAAAACCAATAAAAAATATAAAGAAAGAACTCAAGAACAAGCACTACAAACTAATGCCATGAAAGCGAAGATACAAAAATCCACTGACAATCCAAATTGCTGACTTTGCAATGACAAAGTTGAAACTGTTTCACATCTAATCTGTGAGTGCAACAAAATTGCACAAACCGATTACAAAGCTAGACATGACCGAGTTGCTAACTTAATCCACTGGGCATTGTGTAAAAAATACGACTTGACTGTGTCCGAAAAGTTGTGGGAATATAGGGTGGAAAAAGTTGTTGAGAATGAGAGGGTGAAGATCTTGTGGGACTTTCGAATACAGACAGATCGCCATTTGGAACACAATACGCCAGATATCGCAGTTGTAGAGAACCGAAGTGTACAGCTGATTGATATCGCTGTACCAGGAGTTGCCAGGGTCAAAGAAAAAGAACTGGAAAAAATTACGAAATATCGCAACCTGGCCATCGAAACTGCGCAATTATGGATGAAACGTGTAACAGTGGTACCCATTGTCATTGGGGCATTGGGAACTATGTCCAAAAACTTTGCAAAATACATCAAGAAACTGCAGCTTCCTGCAATAACTCCAGCAATGCTACAAAAAACTGCACTAATCGGAACATCTTATATTTTAAGGAGGTACCTGGTTGACACCTAGGATGCTGGTAGCAACCCATGTCAACCATCAGAGCCAGCCAATTTGAATGTTCAGTTGACTGAGGTTCATGTCTAATGAATAAAAGATGATTATGATGATGATGATGATTATGATTATGATGATTATGATAATGATAATAATAATAATAATAATAATAATAATAGAACAGAACCTTGGAGGTCTTCAAGTCCAATCCCCCCACTCAAGCAGGAAACCCTATACCAGGGGTCCACAATCCTTGGGCCGTGGACCAGTACTGGGCTGTGGCATGCCAGCAACCGGTCTGCACAAACAAGCAAAACCCCATCTCCAAGATGCAGGCAGCACACAAAACCACACACTCTTTGGTCCACGGAAAAACCTCTCTCCACTGGACGGGTCCCTGGTGCCCAAAAGGTTGGGGACCTCTGCCCTATACCATTTCAGACAAATGGTTGTCCAGTCTCTTCTTAAAAACTTCCAGTGTTGGAGCATTCACAGCTTCTGGAGGCAGGTTGTTCCACTGATTAATTGTTCTGTCAGGAAATTTCTCTTTAGTTCTAGGTTGCTTCTCTCCTTGATTAGTTTCCATCCATTGCTTCTTGTCCTGCCTTCAGGTGCTTTGGAGAATAGCTTGACTCCCTCTTCTTTGTGAGAACCCCTGAAATATTGGAATACTGCTATCATGTTACCCCTCGTCCTTCTCTTCATTAAACTAGACATACCCAATTCCAGCAATCATTCTTTACATGTTTTAGCCTCTAATCATTTTTGTTGCTCTTCTCTGTATTCTTTCTAGAGTGTCAACATCTTTTTTACATTGTGGTGACCAAAGCTGGATGCAGTACTCCAAGTAGCCTCTTAGACATCTTCAGAAGAACCTTTTCTGTAGAACTTAACAATCAGAAAAGTTTGCAGAGACAGAAAAGCCAACCCTTAGAAAATAGGTCCAAGCCATATAGAGCTTTAAAGGTTAAATAAATATAAAAACATCTCTAGTATAAGCATGACTCCTTATGACTGCAATCATCCAGTTTTCTTGGTAGAGTTATGGAAGTGATTTGTCTGGGACTTAATTCCCCATCTAGCCAACCACTGTGACCTTCCAGCAATGTCCCATCCACATACTCAGAAGGGCCAATCCTTCTTAGCTTCTGAGATCACTCAAGAGCAACTAGATCAGAGGTGTCAAACTACCGCCCTGCAGGCTGGATGCGTCATGCCAAAACCACGCCCACCCCATTGCCAGCAATGGAAAAAAAGTCACGATATGTCACAACATGTCATGTGACATTGCGAGTTTGACATCCCTGAACTACCGTAGATTGTCTCATCTACTTTAATATTTGACATTTAGCTGTCTTGTTTTGAACCAATGCCAGTTTCCAGATTCTTTCCAGGAGTAATCCACTATAGACCACATCACTGATTGTTCTTGTTCCCTCTCACCAACATCTTGATGGAGCAGATACTGCAAAGTATACTAAGAAATGTCTATGTAGATATTTTGAAAGCAATAGTAAACAATGTACGCTACCCACAACCATTACTGCACTCTATAATAGTAGGATTTACATGAAGTTTCAGAAGAGTTTTAATCTGCATGGATTTAATTTATTCCAAGAGTTTATCCTCTTATGCTGCAGCTGACATCCCATCTTATTCATCACTCCCATATCCCTAGTATAGTTAGATAATGATTCAGTTCCACAAGGATTTTTAGGAGCAGTAGTGTCAACTATTCCAGCATCTCCATATTCCACAGATCAGCCACAGCATTGACAAACATTGCTGATAAATGATGTAGGAAATTGCTCAAGCACATTCAGAAAACCATCTGGAGCCATCAGACAACTGATCTATTTTAATGTTCATAATAGATGAATTGTATATTATTGTTTCCTTGCCTTGTAAAATAATGTGTAATTGTACCAAACATTTTTCCTTTTCTTGCTTCTAAATTTACCTCAACCCAGTATTTTCAAATAAGTACAATGTTAAGACTAATCAGTTAATCTTCCAATGAATTAAGATTGTAAACTTCATCAATACATCTTGAAGATGCTGTTGTTAAACACTAGATGGTGCAGTAGGCAGGTTTTGACTTCTACTTTTGCAAAAACATTTAATTCTTCCACTTCAGTTGGATATTATTCTTGAGTCTTCTCATTATTAAAGAATTCTACCTTTGTTGTGAAATAGATAGAATCTTGTTTTGTGATACGTTCTTACATGGTTGCATAAATTAAACTGTTTATAACAGAGGTGAGCTCATTATTTTCAGATGAAAGTCACTGCATCGGTGACCTGATTGCATCATTGAACTGAGGTGCATAATGCTAATGGGAGAGGGGAGGGATTGGGAGGGTGTCTCACTGCAGAGAGAAATGGAGTTGGCAATTTGCAAAGCAGATATATCAAGGGAATTGTGTTGTTTTCCAAAAATGAAGATCCGAGATGTGACGGAAAGGCTGATCTGACTAATCAAACTTACTGATCACTATTCATGTTGAAACAAGGGATATGCCAGAAAGAGCTTTGAAAGACTACAGAGACTTCAAAGAGCTGGGCAGAAAGGAAAAATAATTCATTGCACTAATCATTAGTGCATTTTTGGTTGGAAATATGAATAAAAATACCATTAGTAACTAATGATATTTTTATTCATATTTCCAACCAAAAATTATGTCTCAAGAAGGGAATGGAGGATTTGAGATATTAACCACCATTTAAAAAAAATGGACTTTAGACCATGGTCTACACCAGGGGTCTTCAAACTTGGCCCTTTTATGAGTTGTGGACTGGCATGCTGGCTGAGGAATTTTGGGAGTTGAAGTCCACAACTCATAAAAGGGCCACGTTTGAAGACCCCTGCTCTACACTACCTTTAGAATGATTTCTGGTGAAATGTTGACTGGATTTGCAGAGACTGATAGAAGTACATCGGTCATCTGCTGGGCTTTAACCTAAATATGGAGAGGGAAGAGTCTAATACGTAGAACCATATTCAAAGTATAAGCCCAAAGTAAATCTTACAAGAGGAAAGGAAGTGGTAAGGAGAAAGGAATTTTCAGGAACACAGCAGGTGAACTTTAAAAAGGTAATACTGAAAGCCAGAATATAGCAGCAGTTCTCAACCTGTGGGTCGCGACCCCATTTGGGGTCAAACGACCATTTCACGGGGGTCACCTGTCGGGTCGCGCCGTGCATGTGTGGCGCAGGTCAGGGTCGCGGCCTGAAAAAGGTTGAGAACCGCTGGAATATAGGCAAGAAATAAGGGGAACTTGAAGATCTAGTACAGGCTGACAAATATGACATTGCTGGTTTTAGTGAAACCTGGTGAGGTGACTCATGGTTTGAATATAGTATTGGAACGATATAGTTTATCCCAAGAAAGAGACCCAACAAGCAGGGAGAGATATTGCATTATACATATATAAAGAATGACTACACCAGAGTGGAAATTTATAGCACCAATGGTAAAATTGCTGAAAGCATCTGGAGCAAGTCAAAAAGAAAGGAAACAAAAAGAGCAATGTTATGAGTGTGAACTGCAGGCCACAAAACCAAACAGAAGATATAGATCAAATCTTCACAAATGAGATGGCCAAGGAAAAACACAGCAGTGGGATTTCAACTATCTAATATCACCTGGGAATTAAATTTGGTAGCAAGTAGGAGAATCAATAGCTTCTTGACATATGTTACAGATATCTTCATCCTCCAAAAGGTGGAAGGCCAACACTAAAGGATCATCTATGATGGATTTAATGCATGCTAACAAAAAGTAATGGTTGAGAAGGTAGAAACTGAAGGAGCTTGCTAAAATGACCATGTTATTTTAGAATTCATCATATTGTAGACCAGCGGTTCTCAACCTGTGGGTCACGACCCCATTTGGGGTCGAACAACCATTTCACGGGGGTCGCCAAACAACGCAGTCCGCCATTTTTTCCCCTTTTCCTTAGCTGTGCTACAACATTTTTTCCCCTTTTCCTTAGCTGTGCTACTCCCTCTTATTCTATTGGCTTTTGCATAGAGTCTAATTCTATTGGCTTTCAAAAGCCAATAGGAATTGTCCAGGCTGTCTCCGCCCTGCTGAGCCCGCCAAAAGTCCCAGTCTGCAAACGGTGCTGCAAGTTGTCTGCAGCGAAGGCGAGTTCTCTGGAAGTTTCCACCCCTCCCTGCTAAGAACTACTAAAACTGTAAGTAAAAGAGGGCCAGGGGTGGGAGGTGGGAGGCCGGCGGGCGCAGGGAGGGTTTTTGACGTGCGTGGGGCCCAGTGGGTGGCTTACCTCCCTTGGGCTGGGCCAGCTGGTGGCCCAGCCCATGGTCGCCCTTGTGAAAATCTAATAGACTAATGGTATCTGTCTTGGAACTAGCACGTGGGGATGAATCTGGATAATTAAGCATGAGCCAGCAGTGTACTGAAACTGCCCCCCAAAAAGCCAATGCAATTTTGGTGTGCACCAATAGAATATATTGCAATAGTGTTAATTTCACTCCGTGCTGCCTAGACCAGCCATTCTCAACCTTTTCCGGGGCTTGACCCCGGCCCGCTTCGTGCATGCGCGGCGCGATGGGGTGCTTCGTGCATGTGCGGCGCGACGGGGCGCATCGCACATGTGTGGCGCAATGGGGCGCATCGCGCATGCACGACGGGGCGCATGCACGGCGCGACGGGGCGCATCACGCATGCACGGCACGATGGGGCGCATTGCAATAGGGAAAAAAATGGCCGGCCAAATTAAAAAAAATGGCCGACCAAAATAAAAAAAATGACGGGTATCATAAAATCATATCATAAAATATGGCGGACTGCGGTGCTTGGCGACCCCCGTGAAATGGTCGTTCGACCCCAAATGGGGTTGCGACCCACAGGTTGAGAACTGCTGGCCTAGACAGATGACACTTAGAATATTGTGTCCAGTTCTGATCAATGTGACACAAAAAGGATGCTTAGAAACTGGAAAGGCAAAAGAGAAGAACAACAAAGGTGGTGAAGGGCTTGGAGGCCAAATCTTATGAAAAACAGTTAAGGAACTGAGCATGTTTAGCCTAAAGGTGAAAAAGCTAAGTGGGAACATGATAGGAGTCTTTCAATACTTATCATAGTCAAGTGAATGTAGATTATTCTCCAAAGCACTTGAGAATAGGACAAGAATCAATAGGTAGAAATTTTAAAAAGGGAGATCTATGAGAAATATCTTGATCATGAGAGCTACTAAGCAATTAAACTAGTAGCATTTAGAGTTATTAAGCTTACCTCCTCGAGTCACGGGTGTTCCATCCCTGGAACACTAATTTGTCAGGGATAGTGTGAGGTTTCCTATCCAGGATAGGGGACCTCCAAGTTCCAATGCATCTCTATGATTCTTTGACTAAGTGTGAAATTCAGAGAAAGCTAAGTACCCCGTACACTTAGTGAGAGTTATTTTTCCCCTCTTGGGATACTCAATTTCTCCTACCAGCATTTGCAACAAATGGGCAAGATTTCAGCAGATACATTTATTTCCATTTCTGCAGCTGTTACTCTTCTGAATCACTTATTCATTCCATCTACTTTCTGCACCATCTTTGCAGCAAAATATCTGCATCAGAATTCATATGCACTTCTCGTAATACATTTTGTCTTGTTTTTTTCCCTGAGATATGCTTGATTCTAACAGTATTTTTATCTCTAAAATATACCTTTCACTGCATGCATTAGAACATAGAATAACAAGGTTGGAAGGAGGTTGGAGGTTTCAGACAAATGATTGTCCAATCTCTTCTTGAATACCTCCAGTTTGTGGAGTACCCACAACTTCTGGAGGCAAGCCTGATTAATTATTCTGTCAGGAAATTTCTCCTTAATTCTAGATTGGATCTTCCTTAATAATTTTCCACCTGTTGCTCCTTGTCCTGTCCTCAGGTGCTTTGGAAAACTAAGTCAACCCCCTTTTCTCTGTGACCACTCCTTAAATATTGGAAGACTGCTATTATGTCATTCCTAATCCTTCTCTTCATTAGAGTAAACATACATAATTCCCATAACCATTCATCATACAGTTTAGACACGTGTGGTCTTACTAATGCTGTATAAAGTGGCACTACTACTTCACATGATCTTAATACTATCCCTCTGTTGATGTAGCCTGGAACTGCATTGGCTTTTTTTAGCAGCTGCAGCATACTGCTGGCTCAAATGTAAGTGGTAGTCCATAGCACATCTCTCATAATTACTGCTATTGAGTACCTGAAGTACTATTCATATTCATTAGGTTTTTCTTACCTAAGTATAAGGCCTTACTTTTCTCACCATTCAATTACATTAAGTATAAGGCCCAGTATTCAAGTCTGTCAAGATCCTTTGGTATCTTCAGTTTAGAAGATGTGGCTCTCTTTCCCAGCTTGCATCTGCAAATTTGATGAATTAGCCCTTCTATTTCCTCATCTAGATCATTTATGAAGAAGTTGAATAATACTGGGCCTAAGACAGAACCTTGAGGTACCCCCTGCATGCTTTCCACCATTTAGATGTAGTTCCATTGATGACTACATATTGAGTGCAGTTGGTCAGGCAGTTGGGAATCCATCTGGTGGGTGATGCTGTCTATTCCACATTTGTCTTTCTTACCAAGAAGTAACTGTGGTCTATTTTGTCAAATGCCTGACTGAAGTCTAAGTAAACTATCAGGAAAATACTAAAAACAGTATTTTCCTGATCCACTAATTTAGTCAATTTGTTAAAGGAGGCAGTAAGATTTGCTCATTTTGTAGATGCTCACAAATCCTCTGTTTATTGCTTTTCCAGAATTTTCCTAGATATTGATGTCAGGCTAATTGCTCTGTAGTTTCCTGGATCCGTTTTTTTTCTTTTTTGAAGATTGGAAGCACATCAGCTATTTTCCAGTCCATTGGCAGCTCTCCATGCTCCAGGAGTGTTGGGAAAAAAATTCAGTGGTTCTGAGACCACATCTGCCAGCTCCTTCAAAACCCTGGAATGTAATATGTCTGGACCTGGCTATCTGAACACGTCTAGAATGAATAGATGTTCTCTTACCATTTTCTCACCAATTTTGATTTGTATTCCTATTCTGTCTTCTATAGTACTGCTTTTGATAGGTTGGGCTATTTTTTCCTTTTGCATAAAGACAGATGCAAAAAAATGAACTTACAAGTTTCACTTTCTTTTCCACTTAAAATGTACATACCTTACTATACTACGTATCTTTAATCTACACAATTTTCTGCAGTTTTTTTCCTAATTTATGTACACAAACACACACACACACACCTTTAGAAAACAGTATCATGAAATTTGGAAGCAAGAAAAAACTATGCAGTAATTTTGTTCTGATTTGCTAATGAGCTTAGGATGTGCTATTCAGGTTGTTCCATCTTGCTCTTGAGATTTATCTTCAGAGAAATCAGATAAACAAATAAATAAAATATTAAAGCATTAAAAATATTAAGTTAATAATAGCATCTATATAATATGTTAATATTATTAGGAAAATTTCTGTGCAGAAATCTATTTCCAATATAATGCTGTATGCAACTTTGATTCGATTTTTGTTGTTATTTAGTGCTGGCATTATTCAGTATCTGTATAAAATAAAGAATCTTTATCCAAGGAGTTGTGAAACTAATTGCTAAAGCTACAGCTGTTGTAAAGCTTTGAAAATCCACCTGTTTAAATGTCTTTTAATCCATGCATTTATTAACCATACTGCTTTTTTAATGGATATTCTACAGCTGTACCTCTTTAGATTTGCCCTGTCTTGGTTAGATTAACATTTTCTTCTTGTTTGTGTTTTTTAAAACTGAAAGCTTTGTTATACTATTTTATTTCTGTAGCTCTATTTTTATTATTTTATTATTATTTATTATTTATTTAATTTCTATGCCGCCCTATTCCGGAGAACTCAGGACACACAAGTTGATTGCTAGCCTTTGAAGCAATATCTCTCCAAAGTAACAATATCCAATTCTCCCAAAGCTATTTCTCACCAACTAACGAAGCTAAACAATGACTTTTTTCTCCTCCACTTCCTGTAATTGCTTAACTGTTTCTTTCATTTAACAAAGAACAAGTTACCCTGAAGCAGGATAGTTAATAACCAGGAACAATATCTTATTAGGTAAGGCAGGCTGTTTTCCATTTAAGGTAGACAGAGTGTTCTTCAGGGGCACCCTGTATGAGTCCCTTATACTTCAGTTAAAAAAGCAGTCAGATTCCATAATTAAAAAAACCTCACTTCTTTAAAGATGGTATTAAGCTTATTCCAATTTCTGCTAATGCTTCAAAAAGCCAGCAAATTGGAAATTAAGTACCGGTACTTAATAACCACAACATAAACTGAAAACACTTTGCTGAGCTATCTAGGCTATAATTAATTTAAAAGTAATACACCCTCTAGCCCAGTGGTTCTCAACCTGTGGGTCACGACCCCATTTGGGGTCGAACGACCATTTCACGGGGGTCGCCAAACAACGCAGTCCGCCATTTTTCCCCCTTTTCCTTAGCTGTGCTACAACATTTTTCCCCCTTTTCCTTAGCTGTGCTACTCCCTCTTATTCTATTGGCTTTTGAAAACCAATAGAATAGACTCTCTTGCATAGAGTCTAATTCTATTGGCATTCAAAAGCCAGTAGGAATTGTCTAGGCTGTCTCCGCCCTGCTGAGCCTGCCAAAAGTCCCAGTCTGCAAACAGTGCTGCAAGTTGTCTGCAGCGAAGGCGAGCTCTCCGGAAGTTTCCACCCCTCCCTGCTGATAACTACTAAAACTGTAAGTAAAAGAGGGCCAGGGGTGGGAGGTGGGAGGCCAGCGGGCACAGGGAGGGTTTTTGGCATGCGTGGGGCCTGGCGGTTGGCTTACTTCCCTTGGGCTGGGCCAGCTGGTGGCCCAGCCCGTGGTTGCCCTGCACCGTCGCTGCCGTGGCCGCCCAAGAGCACCTGGGCCTGCCTGCCGCTGCCCCAAACGGGCAGCGGTGAAGGCAAGGCTAGCGCGGCAGAGGCGGGCGCAGGGAGGGTTTTTGGCGTGCGTGGGGCCCGGCGGGTGGCTTACCTCCCATGGGCTGGGCCAGCTGGTGGCCCAGCCCGTGGTCGCCCTTCACCGTCATTGCCGCAGCCGTCCAGGAGCACCTGAGCACCTGGGCCTGCCTGCCGTTGCCCCGAACGGGCGGCAGCCTATGCCTCAGCCGGCGCATGGGGCAGCACCGCACATGTGCAGGGTAGCACCGCACATGTGCGATGCGGGCTGTCGCGCCACGCATGCGCGATGCAGGCCGTTGTGCTGTGCATGTGCGATGTGGGCCATCGTGCCACACATGCGTGGTGCAGGTCGGGTCGCGCGGCGCATGCACGGTGCAGGTCAGGGTCGCGGCCTGAAAAAGGTTGAGAACCGCTGCTCTAGCCACAATTTGCATTGGCATTTAGGTCAAGTTTGGGCTAGGGAAATATGTGTTAAAGCAGAAACTGAAGTGCTAGTGATAAAATGTATGTCTTATGCCTATGTGACAAGGCTAAATTCCACCACACATTGTAAAGGTTGCAGTAGTGTTAATATGCTATAGAATTTCCATAACCCTTGAAGAAGATGGAACCAATGGCTTTTGTTCCAGATAGTGGTATGATTAAAGGGAAACAGAGAGCCAATGTGGTAACCAGATGCCATTTGTGGTAGGATGTAGTCATGAGTTTTAGGAGGAAGGAACTCTTTCCCAGAGGACAAAGAGACAGTGGAGCTTGGAATTTCTGGTAGGCTGGAAGAGAGGAAGGTTGGACTTTCCCTAGCAATTAACATAATATATCTATAGTTATTGCAGATAACTGCTTTAGTCTGGCAAGATTCTGTTTGTAGGTGAATAATAATAAAAGTATAACTCAGATGACTCCATGTGTTATTCTTAGTTCTTTGAGCCTACTATTTTTTTGCTTGCTTTTTAAGGCAATGAAACATGTTACTAAGACCAGTTCTACATAGAAGTATTTTTATTTCCTAACTTCTCCAGTGATGCAGAAAACTTGAGTCAATCAATACTTCCACCATTTAAAAAGGAGGACTGCAAAACTCTGAACCAGAATTCCACTGCTGGTGGCATTGGATGGGGTGGGTGGGATCAGAGTCACCAATGCAATATTGAGAGCCAAATCCTACCCATTTTCTGCATATGTGGTTTGGCAGTGAGATGCATGTTATATAAATGTAATAAACATATGTACCAACATCACATGCATGTTGCAAAGAGGGGAGCTTGTGACAGAATGCTGCAACATTGCTTTTGCCTCCCTTGAAGGATTGAAGGATTCTGCAATGTCATTTTGAACCATGGCTGAAGAAAAAAAGAGAATGGATTGCTTGCTTCTCACATCTATATTATTCCATTATATTGTGGATCACTTTCTTTTGGAGGGGGATTATAAAGGAAGTTTTACTTAGATAAAACACCTGAAAGCAGGATGGAAACTAATCAAGGAGAGAAGCAATCTAGAATTAAGAAGAAAATGTTAGTGAAAAATATTACTGAAAAACAAAAAAAAAAGAACTGGTGGGAAAATTAGATATACAGATTGTAAAGAAGGTAAAATGTTTAGGGATCCACCTGACAGCAAGATGCACAACAATTAAAGAGGATAATTATCATAAATTGAAAAGACAAATTGAAGTAGATTTGGATAAATGGAAAAATGTACAACTATCATTAATGGAAAGGATTGCGATAATCAAAATGAATATATTACCACGATTATTGTTTTTGTTTTCAACAATACCAATAAGATTAGATAAGAAATATTTTGAGGGGCTTAATAAAATAATCTTGAAATATATTTGGCAGGGGGAAAAGGCAAGGATTAATCTAAAAATGTTACAAGATACAAGATTGAGAGGTGGGTTTGGTCTACCTAATTGGGAATTGTACTATCAGGCTGCAGCATTATCATGGATGAGAGAATGGATCTTACTGAGGAATACAAGATTATTGACATTAGAGGGACATGATTTACAGTTGGAATGGCATGCTTTCATATGGTTTGGAAAAAACAGAATACATAGCTATTTCCAGAGACACCATATAAGGAATTATTTATTTGTGGTCTGGGAGAAAGTAAAGAGAAAGCATTATTTGAAGATTCCAAATTGGCTCTCAACTATGGAGGCGCTAATACACCCCAATATGTTTAACATGGGAAACATTATAAGATATAAAGACTTACTAACAGATATGGGAGAGTTGAAAACCAAACAACAATTAGAGGAACAAGGAATGAAGATGGATTTGTACATGGGAACGCAAATACAATCTAGATATGAAAAAGATGTTAAAATAGATTATGTTAATTTGGGGACAACAGAGTTAAATAAATACTCACAGGAACGGAAGAAAAATGGATTAAAAATGTACAGTTATCTACTACATATGGAGTTAGAGGAGAAACAAGTGAAAGAGACAATGATAAAATGGACAAGGAATTTTGGATACACCACTGAATTAGATAGATGGCAGCAACTATGGGAAAGAAACTATAAATTGACAGTGGTGACTGCGTATAAAGAAAATATGTACAAAATGTTTTACAGATGGCACATGTCTCCAGAAAGATTAGCTAAAATGTTTAAGGACAGGTCTATGAAATGTTGGAAATGTCATCAGATACCAGGTTCCTTCTACCATATGTGGTGGACGTGTGTAGAAACTAAAACTTATTGGAATATAATTAGAACATGGATAGAAAAGATGATACAACAACGTATAGAACTAAGATCAGAAATATTCCTGTTGGGTATTCTACCAGGGAAATACAATAAAGAGAACACATATTTAGTTATTCATATAATTACGGCAGCCAGGATTGTGTTTGCACAAAATTGGAAAGTACTGAAAGCCCCCCCCCAGAGGGAGAGGTGATTGGGAAAATACTGGAATGTGCAGAAATGAATAGACTAATAATGACAATTAAAGATAAGACAGAGTCAGACTACTATGAAATCTGGGGAACTTTTTATGATTGGCTGAAAAGAGAATACAGTTAAAAGATAGTTAACATCAATTTAGATGGAAGAAGAAGGAGCAGATAAGGAGGGAGACCCAGGCGAGACAATATTGAATAACTGGAGGTTGCATAAATATTTATAGAAGTATATACCGAGAAGATTAGATAAATAGAAGTATTAATGTAAGAGAAAATTAATCTTATTGTATATAATACAGATAGGGAAATTTGGAGAGAGGAGTTGCTTGGACATTACCCCTGAATTGTATCTGAAGAGGGATGAAAGGGAAGAAAGGAGAGGAGAGAGAAAAGAGTAAAGGAGGGGAGAAGGAAGTAGGAAGGTTGGAGGAGAAGAGGAGAAGTGGGGAGAAAGGGGAGGAGAGTGGTGAAGGAAAGAGAAGAGGAGAGGAAGAAGAGGGAAGTAGGGAAGAGAAGAAAGGGAGAAAAAAGGTAGAGAAGAAGGAGTGTGGATACAGTGAAAGGGGAAATGGGTGAGCAACACTAAAAGTCATGTGTATGTATTTATTTCATTTTATTTAAAGTATCTTATATATGAATGTAAAAAGAATGTATGTTAACATCTGATAAATATCACGGTATATGTATGGGGGAGAGTTTGGAAAAATAAAAAAATAAAAAATTATTTTTTTAAAAAAATAGAATTAAGAAGAAATTTCCTGACAATTAGAACAATTAATCAGTGGAACAGCTTGCCTTCTGAAGTTGTGGTTGCTCCATCACTGGAGGTTTTCAAAAAGAGATAAGACGAGGCGAGGCGAGACAAGACGAGACAGATAAGATAAGATGAGATGAGATGAGATGAGATGAGGTGAGGTGAGGTGAGGTGAGGTGAGGTGAGGTGAGGTGAGGTGAGGTGAGGTGAGGTGAGGTGAGGTGAGGTAAGATAAGATAAGATAAGATAAGATAAGATAAGATAAGATAAGATAAGATAAGATAAGATAAGATAAGATAAGATAAGATAAGATAAGATAAGATAAGATAAGATAAGATAAGATAAGATAAGATTTATTGTCATTTTTTACTGTGGGCGCAACAACACACATCAAAAATAAAATTTAGTTGCCTGCACTCAAAGTGGACACATACAAGACACACACCTAAACATACTATATACAACATATACATACTATAAACAACATATGTATAGACCTACATATGTATAGACCTACATATACACAACATATGAATACTAAACACTGTCCATCTTGAATATATAACGGAAGGAGGAAGCTGGACAGTTCACAAAGTTTATACCTTGTGGCGGCACCTTACTTGGCTGCGGCTGCTTCGGCTCTCAAAAGTGTGGGGGTTAGGGAGGGAAATGAACAATCCGGGCTGAAGCACTTTGCAGAAATAGTGACAAGTAAGCAAAGTGAAGAGACTGGACAGCCATTTGTCTGAAATGGTAAAGTGTCTCCTGCTTGAGCAGGGGTTGGGCTAGAAGACTTCCAAGGTCCCTTCCAACTCTGCTATTCTGCTATTTATATATATCCCTGCACATAAATTTCTACTGAAACTTGCAGTGATGACATTGGAGTTTTACAGTTGTGATTTTCCCAGTGGCTGAAACTGATTGGGGAAGTATGGGAAATGTGATAGGAATATTGCTTGCTTGAGCCCAGGGACAGCGAGGTGGTATAAGGCAACTGTCTGGTGTATATTGCTGATATAACAAGCCAAATTAGGCAGTTTTCACAAGGACTCTGTAACCAATCATAAAAATGAAAGCAAAGAAATTGCCTGTGAAATCAGCTAGATAGCTCAGAGTTTAGACAGCAGAAGATGAGCTTCCCATAAACTGCAAAGTGAATGCTCCCAAACCCGTTAAGTTCCAATATTGCAACTCCTCAAGTGGCGTTTTGGTGATTTATGTTGAGCAGCAGTTGAGACTGAGAGTCGTTATTCACTCCCAATTGCCCAACTGTTAAGAATCAGAAGATATTGCAATATTGCAAAGGGGAGGGCTGTTACCCCATAAACTGTAAAAAATGAAAATAAACATTGAAACATAAAATAGCCCACTTCTTAATTTTATAATAGCATTTGTCTGAAAACGGTCTTGAATTTAATGCATCAAACTGTAAATAAATGTCAGTTTCCCCTTTCATAAATTTGGTTGCCAATCAAAATTTCAGCCCTTCCTCAAAATTCCAGGATGCATCATATTTTAAATTTCCTGTCTGTGCCAGATGTTATCTACAAATTTCATATACAACAAAGTTTCATATTTCTTAATCATCTTTCTTTCAATTTATGACAAGGGTGTCATCAGGATATGGTCAGAAAAGTCAACATGTGATGTACATTTAAAAAAAAAAGCAGATGTAGCTTTGATGGCATTATGGTGGCAGAATCTTGACTTTTTTTGGTCATACCAAATGTCTTTTGAGCAGTAAACCATGTAATTTAATCTCTGGAAGGAAGGATGGGAGAACCCAAATGGAATGGTATTGCTTAATGTAACCTTAATGTAAAGGGTTTAATTAGTTGTAATAAAATATGGAGCTGAGCGGAGGATGGTTTATCTCTGCAGTAACTTCAGTGATGGGGAACTATTGATTTGTTCATGTGAAGCAAAATTTTGATTGCATTTCTTGGGTTCTGGCCTTGGCTGCTGATTTAGAAGCAATGGTTTGTTGTTATGATGATACAGCTGGTTTTCTCTTGCCAGCTGGAAGCCTGACATAATTGACACGACAAAAGAAAGATTGCAGTTCCGTGGCAGGAAACATGGGGTAGCAACAAAAGTGTATGGCTGGCACTCAGTCTTTCTACAAATATATTAAAGTTGATATTTTCACAATGAATATTTCCTGTATTATCCTTGCAGCTAAATCCCTTTCGGAGAACATTAGCTCCTTGGGGAATAAATGCAGACATTTCTGTTTATGTTTCCATATATTAATTGATTTCTGTATGTCTGCCATACAATAGAGCTACACCTTCTTCCCCCACCCCCAAAGGAACAATATGTACATTGCAATTATAAAAAAATCTTAGAAATAGATTTTGGGAGATATATTGGAGATTATTGAGTCTGCCTGGTACTGGAATCCACCACAGATAATCCTCAATGTATGACCACAAGTGAGCCCAAAATTTCTGTTGCTAAGCAAAACAGTTGTTAAGTGAATTTTGCTCCATTTTATGACCATTCTTGCCACAGTTGTTAAATGAATCACTGTAGCTGTTAAGTTAGTAACACAGTTGTTAAATGAATCTGGTTTCCTCATTGACTTTGCTTATCCCAAGGTCATACAAGGGGATCACATGACCCGAGGACACTGAAACCATCATAAATATTGCCAAGCGTCCGAATTTTGATCATGTGACCACGGGGGATGCTGCAACGGTCATAAATGTGAAAAATGGTCATAAGTCATTTTTGTCAATGCCACTGTAACTTCAAACAGATCACTAAATGAATGGTTGTAAGTCAACAACTACCTGTATTATAACACCTCTAACTCTTGACTAAACAATGCCTGTTCCAATGACTCCAGAGAAGAAGAGTCCACCACCTTCAAAATCATTATTTAAGAGCTTTTACGATTTTTACTGATGTATAACTGAAATCTTTTTCCTTGTAATGTAATCTCAAGGGGATTTTTTTTTTTAATCGTCTGGAACAACTTTGAACAATTTTCTCCCCATTTTCTGTAGAATGACACTTCAGATACTTGAAGGATGCTATCATGCCTTCTTCCAATATTCTCTTCTTCAGGCTGATATACCCATCACCTTCTACCATTCTTCATAAGCTTTTTCTCCCACAGAACATTTATTATCTTGGTTATTCCCCCGAGACTCCCTCCAGTTTGTGAACATACTTCCTAAATTGCATTGGCTAGAATAAAATAATACAGTTATGACTGGCAGCATATTTTGTTGAAATCTAATGGCAGCAAAACTCCTGGGAACTATATAATTTTGGAACACAGAAGAAACAAAAAAAGCAGTACAATATAGAAGAAACACAGGAGCGTATGGATCTACTTGCATTTCATCTGATATTTTTTTGTCATGCCTAAGTAACATCAACAATTGCCACAAAAGCCTACTGATGCCATTATTTTTATTACTGTAGTTACTTCAGGGCAAAACTACTTTGTAACTGTGTGTTTGTTTTATTCCTGTTTAAAGGTTGAGGCAATGCCAAAGAATCTGTTAGAGCAATCACTTGGAAGAGTATTCCAAGTTCCTTTAATCACAAGGACAGTCTCCTGAATGACCTGATGAGAGGGAACACAGTGTAGGTATTATGCTGCAGATTTTTTTTCTGATTTATATCTACCAGATTAAATACAAAGAAGTGGAATTCCTTTCCCTATGTGCAGGTAAGAATGCATTTATTATCCCCTTCTCGGGATGTCTTATCTACACTAGACCTGGAATTCGTTCTGAAGGCTGAGAGTAAAATTTGTTCATATTTTTTCCATAAAATTGGAAAATGTTTATGAAGAGTAAGAATTCAAACAGAAAATGGTCAAACTCAGACAGATCCTTATTTTGTTTTTGTTTTCTTATCCTTTTGCCCTATATAGGATTGGCTCTTCTTTCTCCTATTCACTGGGAAGAGGCATCTATTATTATGCCACCATTCTGGGGATGTCTGAACTATTCTAGGCGTGCAGTTGGTCAAATTTCTGAAGGATGGGAAAAATAATTGCTCAAGTTCCCCACTGTTATTGGAATTGGAAAGGTTTTTTCAATTTCTTTGGAGTAAAACAAAAAGAAATACATAATGCATTCATCACAGTCTTGAGTACAAAGGAAGGGAAAGGAAGGAGAAGACCTAGAATGACCCATGAAGCTCAAGGCAGCTAGCTGTCAGTTTTGGACAACTGCAGGAAGCACTACATGGAGCCTGGTGATAAATTTATAAATGAGTTCCCAGAAGAACACTTCAGGCTGAAGCAAGGAGGTGATGGGGAAAAGGACAGCATAAACAACTGACTCAAAACTTAAACAAGATGA